>OZ007538.1:2564268-3764268 GCA_963931895.1 Eupithecia pulchellata
CAACGCACGCCAGTAGGTAAAGTACCCAATCGGCGCAATTTTCCCCATGTCAGTTTATGAAGTTATCGACTTACCATCATGTATACTTGTGGAAAGTCGTGAACGTGTATGGCCGACATGCGTGGCTGCGTGCTACGTGCCTTAGATAATATAGCAGTTTGTACTAGAGCCCCAACCACAGTTCACGAGGTAGTGCCGGCCCCCGGACGTAGATTATAGTAGTAGTGGGTAGATTCTTATAGATGGGCCCGGGGCGACCGCTTTAATTTCGAGTGTTGCCATAAAAGCCACAGCTCCCTATTTAAGTACCTTCTTAGAGAAATACCTGCAGAATTAGGTGCTGAAGTACCTAAATTCTTTGATTTCTAAAAAACGATAGATACAAAATCTTACTGATGTAAAAATGTGGTTTTATGGTCGATATTATTTTTCTTAGCTTATATTATAATAGAATATCAGATTATCCTTAGACGATAAGACGGGACGAGTTTTCGAAAAGTTGACAAGGGAAAAGGTTAAAAAAGTCAAAGGATATCTAACTTATTTCCTAGATTTACTAAAAGTAATCTGTATTTTGTGACGTGTTCAAGAGTTCTTTTCGGTCAAACGAAATAATTTATATAATTTTTTTTTTTTTTTTTTATTGCAATTTGATATAAAATTTTTAAGAAGATGCCTGGTATCTTATAATTTCCCAAAATACTATATAATGAAATAGTATTTCAGGACATCTCAAACCATTTTCAATATTCTCAACTCAGACATTCTTCCGTTACATGCCTATTTAGTTCCGTTACATGCATATCTATGTACACTAAAATATAAAATTATAATATTCAATGTCGTATATCTAGGCAATGCAGCCAGCATCTTGGGTACACTTGCAACTGGTAATGCTATATAATCAGTTGAGCTACCTGTAGTTTCTTTGCGAAAGTCTGTAGTTAGATCAATTATTTTAATTGTAAATACGAGGTTCTAATTTGGTTATTTAGTTTTAATTTTCTTTGTCAATGAAATTTTCATGAAAGTTCCCCTCAGTTAATAAAAAAAACAATCCCCACCCCGCATGGCCAACGTTGGGACTATGCCATTACCACCTGATGATAAGAGTAATTAAGTCTCCTAGCAGATAATGATGAGGTATTGTTGTAAGTACCTACTTGCAAGATAATGTCAAAATGAGTTTCATGGCAACACTGACTCTACCAAATACCTATAGATTAGGTGAATTATCGTGGTAATCGCTAGCGGCCGGGAAATGCCTCCAGTCTCATATTTCTTGCGTGAATTTGTAGAGTATTTTCACTCATGTTTTCCCTTTTGAAACGAGGTTGACATAGTTTTTACTGTAGAGAACGGAAGAGAACGGAATCATTATGGACAAGTTCGTAGGAATATAATAATTGTTGGGGAAGATTTTATTAAACTTTGACGACCTCTGTGGCGTGGTGGGTGAAGGTCCTCTTGCGACTCAGGTTGCGGGTTCGATTCCCGCCTCGGGATAATTATTTGTACAATCTGCAGGTACTTGTTCAGGGTGTTCTGATCGTTTTCTATGTATTACCCATAACACAAGCTTTGCTTAACTTGAGGCTCGATGTCCAAGAGTCCTGTAAGGTCTAAAGGAAATAAAGCACTTTTATTTTGATTTTTGATTTTGATGATGCTGTGGACAATCCACAGCATCATCAAAATCATCATCGAGCGTTTAAATGAAAAACGTTTAAATGGTCTGGGCAGTCAAAATACAAAAAAATCAAAATCAAAGTGCTTTATTAATTTCCTTTACACCTTACTGGACTACTACTACTACTAGTAAATTTTATGTAATGTAGCTTTTTGTTTCCACTTGACATGTTTTGGTCGAAGCCTGTCAAAACTAACAAAACCATGGCAAAAAATTGGTAGGTATTTTTATTTGCTGTGTTGCCCGCTAACAACACTGCGAATTAAAGGGTCCATTTGTATTTTACTGAATTATATCTCTCAAAACATCGTGAAAATTAAACTGATTGCAACAGTCTGCAACCAGCTCAATAGTTTTAATTCTAAATAATACTTCTCAATTGGTTCAGATATCGTATACATCTGTCGACCTGACCTGACTGAAATCTTTGTGAGTCCTCATTACATCAGACACCCCAATTTCACCAGCAGACGGCCCGGTCGAGCTAAAATACATCCTCCGAAGAGATTTAGGATTCCCTTTAGTTGCTAGGACCTTTCGGTTGTAATCTATGAAAGCCGCGGTAGGTAGATTTAGAGGTGTGCTCGCAAAAAATCATGGCCGCAGTGAAATAAAAGCCACATAAAGACATTACAACTTACTGCTTGGAATGCAGTTTAAATTGTTTTTTAATTCAAACTGAAATCTTCAGTAATGTTTTCTATCTACCATATTATGTTATCCTTTCCCTCCATTTATGACATTGCCGTGGGACGTCCTGTATTAATATAACCATAGATTGGCTAGTATTTACTTATCAGGAAGCTCAAAAATACCTACTGCTTAGTACTAGAACTCCTGAAATTAATCTCCTGAAATTTGTGATAGGTATTACCAACAATGTTTCTAAACTAATCGTTAAAAATACAAAGCAGCAAAGAAAGCTCCCCATTACAGATAAACTCCAATTTATCAGTGCATAGCTTGCACGCGAGGGGTAGATTACAATCGCTAACAAACTGAGAATTAGTACAAGGTCATTCTTTGTAGGGGTACTTATTTACTTTGTAGTTTTCTGTAGCTAATAAGTTAATAGTTAAATAAGTACCTAAGGTTGATTCTTGATAAGGTGTAGGTAGGTAGGTTACGTACTATATCAATATCATAGCCTTATACTCTTGTAGGTACTCTATTTAGATAGCAAGTAGGTACTTAGTCGAATGTATAATGTTAGACAATCCACAAAGCATCATCAAGCCCCAAGCTAAGCAGCTTGTGTTATGGATACCTATTATATGATGGTGTTACTGAATACTATATATATTTTACATACATAGATAATTTTATATTAATTATCTATACTATCTATTCTAATATTATAAAGAGGAAAGATTTGATTGTTTGTTTGTTTGTATGTTTATTTGTTTGTTTGTTTGAATTGAATAGGCTCCGAAACTACTGGACCGAGTTAAAAAAATATTTCACCATAAGAATCCTTAATTTTCCGTGATGAACATAGGCTATATAATATTTTCAAAAAAGTTAGGGATCCGCATGAAAAATTCAATAATTGAACCGTGGGCTGTATATTCAACCTCTTTTTCTATTATGGCGCGTCAGAATAGAAAAAGAGGTTGTAGTATAGCGCACGGTGCTTGCTTTTTCTCTACGGCCAGTGTCAGTTTTGGAATGTCGAGTCAATGTCAAAAACCCCAATACTGTTAAAAAAAGTAAAGATCCGTATGAAAACTGTGAAACCCATCGTTTTAGTGTGTATAATTTCTGAAATTTTTGTTTAATACCCGTGCGAAGCCGGTGCAGGCCGCTAGTAATATAATAAAGAGGAAAGATTGATTCATTGTTTCAATTGACTAGGCTACGAAACTACAAATTTTTGAAATTTTTGTTTACACGTGCGAAGCCGGGGGGACCGCTAGTCAAAATATAAAACGGTTCGTAGCAAATCTACGACGTAGCATCGTAGACAATGTCGTAGAAATTCCTATATGCTGCTACGCCGTAGTTAGAAAGCGTCCGTAGACATAATTGAGTAGGTAGATAATTTAATATTACTTATGGCCTCATATTATTACCTCTATGTTCTTGTAGTTAATCAGACTACGGTAATGATACCTATGGGTATTATTATTAATATATATGTATATATACCTACAATATATATAATAAATAAAAGTATTGTACATTAGTAGGTACCCATACTGTATCGTTTCCCCTTCAGATATAATTACTTCCTATAAGCCAGGTGGCATACATACATAAAGTAATTTAATTTTATGATAAAGATTGTCAGCTCTTTCTCATTATTTCGCTCTAAATACAGGTAGTTTTATCATTACAAATTGTAGTCTAACATCTCTTGAATCCTCACGAGCTGTCGCGTCGGGCGGTCCAAAACGAGCCATCACTGAAATCTGGCAAAGCGCCATCTGACGAAGAGTGTAGCAAACTCGGGTGAACTTAAACTTAGGCTGTCAAATCTTACCTTTCGTACGTGGAAGATGGAATGGAACGTAATCTAGTGATTTAACCCATTCATTGCCACTTAAATTTTAAAAACTTCACCTGGGTGCCACTTAATATTACTATGGATTACAATAGGAAATGCGTAATTATATATGTTTTTTTTATGAAAAACCCCCATAAATAACAAAAACCCATTTAAAAATGCTAAACGCACCACATGCGTTGGTGGCACTGCTAAGAGAAATTTAATCGCAAGTGCCATTCAACGCACCGTTTGCGTTGATGTTGGGATAGTATAATGCAACATGAGCTCATGTAATTCACAAGTAATCCTACCTTCTCACATAATAGTTATTTTCATTTGTGAATAATATCTCAGAATCCTGATGCTTTAGGACAATAAGTTATCGAATATTTTTCGTTTGTTTTAGTGTCCTCTATCCAAATGTAGAACTTTTATTGTGCGCAGCGATTTTGAAAAAATTAAACTAAATCTTAGGGCCACCCTCCATACAAAAATCTTCAAACCCCGTTGTTCATGCATTAACCTATCCAACAAAGATGTTTACTGCTATGCCAATGAACGCACGGTTTGCGTGCGTGCGCTTTTATTTTATAAATACATGACGAAACAATGAAAAAGAATGATAAAATTAAGATTATTGCTTAGCTTTATCTCCCAATTCACAATTTTGTATTGAACACTCAATAAAACTTCAGATATTTGCAAATCAAAACAGACCTTCTCAGGACCAATCGTTTTTTATTTGGCAATACAAAACTGACAGTACAAAGCAAAAACCATCAGTGTTTCTACATTTGAAAATTATTTTTTACTGTGAATGTTGCCATTTATTTAAATAAACTTCTACCGTTTTTATGTAATGTCATAAAAACTTCAAAGGGTCTTTCAACGCAAACGGTGCGTTGGTGGCATGACGTAGTAATCTCGATGAACGCAAATGGTGCGTTGGTGGCAATGAATGGGTTAACAACATCATATCATTGGTATTGAGTAGTCGGTTATATTTCGATTCGTGATATATTTTTATTCGTTTTTAATTTAATATTTTATTTATATCGGTTACCTTTTCTTGATTCACTTTTTTTACTAATATGCTATAAAATAAATTTATTTGTATAAAAATGTTGATTAATAAGCTAAAATAAATAAAATGAGGTTGTTAGTGGCATAAATCGATTTTTTAATTGCATATGAACGAGAAAAGCACACAGCTGGCCGGCTGTCAGCACAACACTAGTGTCACGCAAATAAATCGAATGTCATTGACCGACTTTATCACGAAGGGTTTCTAATTGGATTATGTCTCAATAAAATTGGTTTTGTGGTGTTAAAACTAAGTTTATTCTACAAGTGAAACATCAAGATGTGGCTGGACGAAGCAGATGGGTTCGCGGAGATTTTTAGAGGCTACTTGCCGTTCTATCTACTCGTCGCGTTACCTATTTTTATCATCATGTCTCCTGTGAAGCCTGTAGCCGCTTCTCATGAGTTCTCTGTTTACCGAATGCAGCAGTATGACCTACACACAGTTCCCCACGGTAAGATGTCCGGGCTCAGTAAGTTTCCCTACACAATTCATAAAAATCGATGCCTTAGATATTTAAAGGTTATGTTATATCTCTTTGGTTTCTCACTGTTTACTTCTGTAATCTCCATTCTCCAACACTATCTGATGGATAAAGTAAATAAACCTTTGTTTTTAAATTTGAATTGGTGCCATAGGTTCGTGAGAACTTTAGTGCTGCTTTATATGTGAATTCAAAATAATTTTTCATGAGATGATCTACCCCATACCTAAACTCAATATTTTTAATTCAATGGTTTAATGGTGTTTCAGCTTTGCAATCTATCTTATAAAGAGCAAAAACTATGTTTTATTACTAATTGTTTTCGAGAAAAATTTCTTTAATTTGGTTTCATTTCCATTTTCATCTCTCAAAGTTATAGAAAGCCCAATTATTTTACATAAAAACATTTATGGAGTTATGTTTACTTTTTTCATTTAGAAAATAAACATAAAATCGTTTCTGATCACTTAAACTACTCTCTAATATTAACATTAAATTAATTGCTATAAAAGTTAGTAAGGACATGGTCTATGCTAATATGTATTTTGTATTGATTGACGTAGCCAGATGTTGTTACATCTGACTAAGTACATATCTAAAATATGTACTACAGTCAGTTCTTTTACTTCCATATTTCAAATATTATTTATTTAGATCATAATTACATAAATAAAGTAATTTATCTCGTGAGATATTTCAAAATAAATAAAAACAATGCTGGAACAAATAACATACCCAAAAAAAAACATGTAAAGTCACCTGCACACAATGTGCAGGTGACTTTTTTTCTTTGCAAAAAGGTCACTGATAACCTTGATTGTTAAAAAAATTAGCATCTTTTCATATTTTGACAATGGCCTCTTTCATCAACTTTCATAGTTGCCAAATGTTGTTATAAATTCTAGAATGTGATGGTATTGAAATGACCTACTGATAAACTTACTAAAAATTTAAATCTTTTCAGGATGCCGCACTGCCAGCTTCAACCTGGAAGGCCGTTCCCTCACCTCCTGGTCTACCTCACGCCACTGTGTAGTTGCCCGAGTTCAGGACATTACTATTGACCAGTTCATGGAGATACGGAACAAGGCAGGAGCTCTTGTGCTTCTGCTGCCAAAGAATGATACTGTGCTGTCCGTTGAGGAGAAAGAGGTTTGTGTGAAATTTCCCATTTTAACCTGGTGAATCTCCTAACCTGCTGGGATGATGATAGTGAAGAGAAACAAAATAAATTTTTATTTTCAATCAAAACAGTTGATCTCACTGGAGACTGCAGCGGACAATCTAGATAAACCAGCCCCTACTCAGGGCTTGTTAGGTTGTCAAATCTTAGAGAGGGGTCATTCTCTAAGTTTCGAATTATTTAATAGTTCCCATATTTTTTCCAGCACATTGAGCTCCTGGAAATGGCAATGGGCCAGCAAGATATCCCTGTGCCAGTCTACTTTGCCCGCTGGACCCCTGACTTCGAGGATATAGTGGAAGACTTGCAGCATAGCTTCATCACCGATGAGAAGTCTGGCACTGCTCTGGAGGCTATGCTGAACTCGGTGTCTTCTAATGGATACCAGATTGGTAAGATGGCTTTGAATAGATGATTCTATGAGCATGGTCCAGCATTATTTATTGATCTTATTATTTAAATTTTGTCTATCAACCAAGGGAACTCTTCTGCGTTTATAATTCGTTATTTCACTTCTTACAGTATTCGCTATCTCACTTTCTCTTACAGTGGTATCGGAATCATCACCGTCCAAGCTTGAATCAAAGCCAGTGACTCTTCACGGGAAGCTCGCTGGTCGATCCTCTGGAGCCCCTACCATTGTAATCGCTGCACACTATGATGCCTCTGGTATTGTTCCTGTAAGTATTCGGTGAATGTAATAAATCTTTATTACAGGTTGTGCAGGTTTCAGTATGTGTAAAGTATGTACGAGATACGCGAGTATTGAATAAAACATGTAAAATTTGTAAGTTAAATGGCAGATCACAGATTTTTTTAATATATGTATGAAAAAAAAAAAAACTATAATTCTCTGGATGTAGTGCAACAAAATTCAAATTATTGCTGAAATACAGAAATACAATCTATTGATACAAAAATTTGACAAAAGTGTGCAAAAATATGCAAAACCAGTAGTATTTGATATAATATGTAATTGTTTTTGTCGACATTTGTATAAGGTTTCATGAAAATCTCATAACACAGCTGTCACATCTAGCAAGTAATCCAGTTATATACATAAAGTGAATTTTAAGAACTACCATTTTGTTAATAAGATTTGTTTTGTTGGTTTACTACCTATTAATCTATGTAAATTTCTAGTATTTCTAAGCTCCACTTAGCCCAGAATATTGCAAGACCAAAGCTAATGGCAAAACATAGAAACCTAGTGGGGCAATATATAAGGAAAAAATTGCAGGATTCTTTGTTTTTTTTTTTTATTATTTTATCTGTGATCAATGCTTTGAACTAAGAGCAAGTGGTTTATAAGCACAGGGATTTTCAGGATGGTAGATCAATTGATCTCTTTGTTTCAACAAACAACAGTTTTAGTTTAATTATTATTGATATGATAACATTTACATAAGTTATGTTGATTTGTTGTTGAGCTACCTGTAGTTTGTTAGCAACAGTCTGCAGTTAGCTCGTTTCAATGGTAAATACTAGCTCTAATTTAGTTAGTTACATGCAATGTTCTTACTTCTTAAATTATCAATAAAATTGTATAAATTAATACATACATATTCTTGCTAAATTAATTAATTTGTATAAAATAATATAAATATAAACTGAGAGTAAAATTAAATTTATTGAGATGTAAGTAAATAAAATAATAGTAATTATAAAATATCAAACTATTCATCAAAATAGTAACATAGTTCAAAAATCCCGATCTCTAGTTTGCTTTTGAAGGATTGCGATTGATTCTAATACTAGATGTATTACAGGAACTATCTCAAGGCGCTTATTCAACTCAGAATTTAAGTTTGCTTTTGAAGTATTGCGATTGATTCTAATACCAGATTTTCCCCAGGAACTATCTCAAGGCGCCGATTCGAACGCCTCCGGCGCGGTCGCGGTGCTAGAGCTGGCGCGAATCTTCTCCCGTCTCTACTCGAGCGCATCGCTCAGGGGGAGCGCGTCTCTAATCTTCGCACTGACATCTACTGGACATTCGCTGAACTACTTCGCGGCTAAGAAGTGGTTGGAGGAACAGCTTGATTCTAGTGACGCTTCTTTACTGCAGGTAAGAGTCTAGATATAAATAAAAAAAAAATTATGCCTCTACTCGAGCGCATCGCTCAGAGGGAGCGCGTCTCTAATCTTCGCACTGACATCTACCGGACATTCGCTGAACTACTTCGCGGCTAAGAAGTGGTTGGAGGAACAGCTTGATTCTAGTGACGCTTCTTTACTGCAGGTAAGAGTCTAGATATTTGTCAATTGCTACCTGGATTCAATGTAGAGATTACCAGGCAAGGCGCACTCCGCGCTCGTGTCAAATTCTACAAGTACATAGCCGACCCGTCTAGACGGCTTTATACAGCCAGGGCTGTAATGTAAACACCGCTAAAATCGAATCAAATGAAAAGGCGGGGCATATTTCTCTTAATAAGGGACCCAACAATCATGGCGGAAGATGCCGAGTAGGTCGAAAATAGGGGATCAGCTTTTATGATTTTCAAAACCTTACCAACCAATCTATATTATATAACAATAAGTGACCTGTAATAATAACCAATAAGGCCGTGTGGTGCCGGCATAGAATTTCACCATCCCAAATCTTCCCGTGGGTGTCGTAAGAGGCGACTAAGGGAATCACACCGGGGGGCGGGCAGCAGCGCCCTCTGCAGAACAACTCCAACGAACTGCGATCCCCAACCCGCATGCCCAGCGTGGGGATTATGGGCAATTACCCCCAAATGATAATGCCATCTATGGCGCTCATTAGGGGAGGCCTATGTCCAGCAGTGGACTATTATAGGCTGGTGATGTTGATGATGTTGAAGTGACCTGTTGTAATATCGTACACCTACCTTGTTTTTGTATAAGTTTACTTTATTTTACTGTTTGTATGCTGCCTATGTTTGTGAATCAAATAAAATAATTATCTATCTATCAATTTATGTTTCCAGGACGTATCATTCGTGATGTGCCTCGACTCGATCTCCACGGCCGGTCTGACCATGCACGTGTCTAAACCGCCGAAGCCGGGCGGCGCCCCGCATTCTCTGCAAGCGAGGCTGGGTGCGCGCGTTAATCACAAGAAGATCAACTTGGCGGACGAGGCGTTGGCGTGGCAGCACGAACGGTTCAGTATACGGAGGATGCCGGCGTTTACTCTGAGCTCGCTTGAGGTATGTTTCCCTCTACTTGCCATTATAGAGCACACACTCTATAATGAACAACACTCTAAAATGAACAACACTCTATAATATAAATAAACGTGGATAAAAAGTGTGGATAAAATGGACGTGCCCTTATATGAGCGTCCACGTCGGCTCCCTAGGCCATAACACATTGTACAACCCAATCGGTTTATTACAGACACCTGTCATAACCCCATTGGGTTGAACGATGTGTTTTTTAACGTGCTAAGTGAAAAAAAATGATTTAGGATTTTTTTGTAATAATTTTCATTAAAATATATTAAACTAGCGGTCCGCCCCGGCTTCGCATGGGGCGGACCGCTAGTAACAACAATAATATAATTTTTCATACGAATGTTTTTTTTAAGCGCTAAGTGAAAATAATTTAGGGTTTTATGTAATAATTTTCATTTCACTAAAAATATATTTAATTCCTTTCTGATTTTAATTTTTCCAGAGCCACAAAGACGCAGCTCGTAGCACAGTGTTGGACACACCGAGCCCTGAGAAAGCAAAGCATTTGGTGAACAACATAGCTTCTATCGCGCGCGCGCTAGCGTCACATATCTACAATATCACTGAGGAAGGCAGCGATGAAGATGCAGCGCTTTACGACGAAGCCCTGGTAAGTATAGCTGTCTCTTTCTTTCATTCACATTTCCGTTTTTAAAATATTTTAGTTGTGATCCAAAGGCTATAACTCCGTCGTCATTAGGCTGATAGAAATGCAAAGGATGCCGTAGTCAATGGGCTGTGATGATAATGACGAAACACAAATCTTTCCTTAAAATATTGACTTGTATCCCGCCGTTGTATAAAGTTGGCTCTCACACTTCCAACACCAATCCCGTACAACAAAAGTGAGCATTCATTAAAGTCATTGGATACACATAGGAACCAAAATAACTAAACTTAGCAATTTGTTTATTGTAATAATCGTTGAATGCAAGCGTTTTTTTCCATACTATAATATTAGAAAGAGGACAGATTTGATTGTTTGTTTGTTTGGATTGAATAGCTCGGAAACTACTGGACTGATTTGAAAAATTCTTTCACCATTAGAATCCTACACTATCCCTGATGAACATTCGCTTTAGAATATTTTCAAAAAACTTTGGGATCAGTATGAAAACTTTAATAATGTAATCCAAAGTGCAGTGTGCGTCTCACTATTTATGTTTTTTTTAATTTTTGTTAAATACCCGTGCGACCTGGGCCGCTAGTAATTAAAAATAAATAGTAAACATTCAGTTTTAACTTTAAGATCCTAAACAAAACCTTAAAAAAAGGGGTAAGCAATATTTTTGTCTTTCTTACGCCATATTTTGTATTTTTCAGAGGGTAGACGAAAATTCCGTGAGACATTGGTACAACTACCTCGCATCGCAGTCAAGATCTCCGCATATCATCACGACTACAGCGCCAAATGCAGGTTTGTTTATTTAATATTTATAAATAGTCGTTTTCGCACTTTAAACAAACAGTTTGAGAAACAGTGCGACTTCGTGGCTAGGTGGGCGAAGGTCCGCCTGCGACACAGGAGGTTGCGAGTTCGATTCCCGGCTCGGGACAGATATTTGTGCGATCTGCAGATATTTGTTTCGGTGTGTTCTGGTCGTTTTCCCTAAATAATAAAAAATATCTATCTATGTAATATATTGTATTATGTATATCAGTCATCTAGTACCCATAACTGCTTAGCTTGGGGCTAGGTGATGCTGCGTGGATTGTCCAGCATATTTTTTTTTTTTCATTAATATTGTTATTATTTTTAGTTATCCTTTCTAATGCCAGACTTTGATTTAGCTATGACGTATGTTGCCAAAGCCAAAATGGCCGCCAGACTTTTACTACGTCGGGCGCTTAGAACTGAAATTAGGGATGTTTTTTTGTTAGAAATGATGAATTAACCTGTATATTTTCGTTATCTATGATATATTATGTAACCGTTTGTGTAGTTTTTGCAATAGAATAATAAAATATATTTTAGTTCTGAAGGTGCAAAGAAAACTATTTTTTTTAAATAGGCATAGTGCTTTAGTTTTCATCAAAATTTATTTAAATAGTTTTTAATTAAATCAGGATTAACCTAGTAATATATAATTTAAGTAAAAATCAGTGGGTTTTGATACAGAAATCTTACATTAAATTGATTCAAAGTCAAGTGTCGATCGTAAACAACACCCCACGAACATCAACAAACACCAAGTAAAGACTGATGTTCATGAGGTTTGAATCAATTCGAGGAGTGCTTGTCGTCAGATATGTATCATGATATCGCTAGCTTATTCTATCCTACGTCATTGGTACAATGACGAAAAGAGAGCGAAACAACAAGGAATTTATTGTTAGCGGTAAACACAGCCCCTAAATTTCTGCCCGCCACGGGCGCGTGGCAATCATAGTCCAGTTTTTTACCCGTGGCGGGAAGCCTGGCAGCTGAAAGGTTATTAATACATTTTCCTTTGCAGGAGTAACGGGGGCGTTAGAACGTGCGCTATCACGTTATACGGAAGTCACGGCGAGTGTCCACGCAGTCGATAAAAGGGAACCAGAGTTCACGCTATACGGACCTACTAGGTCTACCCTTTATGTGTACAGGTAAAAATTATTTATAACTGACTGGGTGCCCACGGTTTAGGTTAAAAGAACTTTATTTCTCATAAAAACTTTACAGTTCAAATAAGATAAATCTAAACAGTAATTATGTACTAAATCTAAGTTTAGCTAACCGCGTAACTCCCGATCCCGTGGGATTTACCGGATAAAGTGGTTCATATGTTATTCCAGGTCATAAACTACCTATGTGCTAAGTTTCATCAAAATCCGTTTAGTAGTTTTTGCGTGAAAGAGTAACGAACATCTGCAGGTGTTTTCCTGTTGTTGGTAATTTTTTATGTTCAGTAAAAAGTAAAATTGTAGAATCTATGTGTTAAGAGAACATCGTCTAGGTTCAAATCTTTTTTTTTTTAAACTGATAGACCTCTGTTTGACCACGATCTCACCTGATGGAAAGTGAAGATGTGGCCGACGGTGGATCACGGAGGTCTAGAAGACACCTATTCACTCTAGTTTTGAAGAGCTTGTAGTTAGTAGGAAAAACAAAACTAGGCAACTAGTTCAAAAGTATCTGAAGTGTAATTATTGTTCCTTGATTCTCGTCTCCACGAAACCATTTTTTCAATATTTTTTTATGGCACAATTTCTTTCATTTGTATGTCTGTGGTGCCGGCATAGAATTGCACCACCCCAACTCTTCCCGTGGGTGTCGTAAGAGGCGACTAAGGGAAAACACACCGAGGGTGGGCAGCAGCGCCCTCTGTAGAACAATTCCACCGAACTGCGATTCCCAACCCGCATGCCCAGCGTGGGGATTATGGGCAATAACCCCCAAATAATGAATAATGCCACATATGGTGCTCATTAGGGGAGGCCTATGTCCAGCAGTGGATTTAATAGGCTGATGTTGTTGTTAATTACTTTCTGTGATTATACTTTTTAGATAAAAGAATAACAGGCAAATCAACAAAGTGAGAAATACAATTAAGCTATTGCAAACTGTTGTAAACAATCTTCAGGCGAGGTAGTTAGATAGATAGATGACTTTTTATTACATGGCCTTACAAATAGAATGCAATGGTGTAAATTCAGCGGTCACCAACTAGCCTACACTAAACTAAAATTTGAATTTAGAACCACTTTAGTACAAGTGCTATTCAGATGATACCATTGTAGAACAAAAACTAAACTAATTATAGTTTGACAGGACTAAAATCGATTTTAGTTGCTCAAATTAGGATAGATGCCGCTTTTCGTATTCGGTTGTACCACTTATGTGTCAGATTTCCACTAATTTTGACTAAAAATGTTTTAGTTTAGAGCACTGAAAAACGTTGCCTACTAATTTATAGTGGTGTGGCGGCAGTTCATGTTTTCCTACATAATTTGATTTGTTGATTATATGTAATGTATAGAAATATTTAAAGGCAAACGCGAAATAGCACTTGTACTAAAGTGGTTCTAAATTCAAATTTCAGTTTAGTTTAGGCTAGTTGGTGGCCGCTGAATTGACACCAATGGGTACTAAACTTAACTTAATGCCATGGATGGAATGGTAGTTCGTAGTTCAACTTTTTTGTATTATTTAGCACTTATCACATTATCGTGAATATAGTGCGTGCAAAAATTTATAACCGTTGGCGGTCATCAACCAGCTTATCTATGGCGGTTGGAGGCTTCGATTCTCGTGTTAAACCCGAAACGCTTCGTAAGCGCCTTCTAACTTTTCCAGTAGCGACATCTATGAATTGTTTCAGGAACTTTTTCCTAGGTATGATGAATTGATGACGTCTTTTCCAGTAGCGACATCTATGAATTGTTTCAGGAACTTTTTCCTAAGTATGATGAATTGATGACGTAACATTTTCATGTGTAGGTACTTGATAACCGAGAGACGTTTAGAGACTTTGGAAATAGATAATGAGTAAAATATTTAAATTTATTATCAACTAGCGGTCCGCTCCGACTATGCACGGGTTTTTAATAATAATTTAATTTTTCATGCGGATCTCTAACTTTTTTTAAAATATTATATAGCCTATGTTCATCATGGAAAATTTAGGATTCTAATGGTAAAATAATTATTCAAATTGGTCCAGTAGTTTAGGAGCCTATTCAATTCAAAAAAACAAACAGACAATCAAATCCTTTCCTCTTTATAATATTAGTATAGAAATATAGATTTTGCTCCTGTTATTGGCTCTAAGTGATATTTTTGTAATTTTATGTGTTTTTTGTTTGCTGTCAGTTTGTGTAATTAATAAAATGAATAAAAACTACAAACGATATGGCACTTATTGATTCCCCTAGTAGAGTCGGCTCTTACGACTACCACGCGCTGAGTGGTATATTCTTTCGTCGCATCCGTATGATGCGACGTAAAATTATATTTATCTCACGCATCATGACATTCATGATAAATATGGTAATGCTAATTGCTCATGCTGTGGCAAAATTATTTATATTATTGTTAGTCCACAGCTGGACAAAGGCCTCCCCTAATATATTAACGTAATATATTTTCTTGTTTCAGTGTAAAACCAGCAGTATTCGACTTGATCCTAACGCTAGCCATCGTGGCGTATCTTACGATGGTATACTTCGCCATCCAAGTCTTCCCTCGGTTTTACGAAGAGTATGCGAAAGTGGTCACTGGAAAAGTCAAAGTGCAGTAAGTGAGCTGTTGTTGTAATGTTTTAGTAAAGTTCTATATGGTTGATCCTTTACTTTAAGAGGTTAGGGCATTTTGGATTATGCATGGGGTTGCAGATAAATGGCGGCATGCATAGCTAAAATTCGTAGATTATTTACGTGGAATATGAATATTAACTATCAGTTATTTCCTATGATAAATATTTGAAAAAAGTAAAGGAACTATACGTTCCAGTTTTTGTTGAAATTAAGTACAGCAACGGTATTGTGTTTCTGCAAAAGTATCGATATTCATTAAAAATTATAAAAATGTATACTCTTCTCAGAATCTAAGTAATTATTACGATAGAATTCGATGGAATCTATTGATTTACAAACTAACTAGATAGAGAGATCAGCATACGTTTCAGCCTCAACAAACACGTGATAATACGTATGTTTTAAGGAATGAGTGTGAGAAAGAGACAACAAATACGTGATAAATACGTATATTTTAGGAATGAGAAAGAGAACTTTGGCACTTCCACGTCTAAAATATATAGAGATCTAATTTATATTGAGACGGGAAGAATATGTCAGCAACCCAACTAGATTACTTTCTTAACAGTGTGTAGGTAATCGGGATTAGCCTTTTCTTGTTATCGTTTGATTGGTCTAGCATTTTAGAATTTACAAAAACAATACAACCGTGGCCGTCGTAGTTTTTAAGTGTTGAACAATTTTGTTTTACGGAAACAACCAGAAGATCTTTAGTGGTTTTTAGAGCCAAATATTAATTTATTGAATAAAATAAATTAAGACTTGTGTCCTTGCAAGTAATATTATGTGAATGTGGTAAATTCATGATATCAACTATACCTTATTTATTTTATAAAAAATGTTGATAAACCAAAAGACATTGCGTGAAAAGGATTTTCTATTAAGTATCGGCAAAATCTAAGGCAGGCTACACACATGCATCTTCACACTTATACAAAACAGTTATAAAAAGTTATAGCAGATATAACTAAGCTGAAAACATGTGTGTAGCAGACCTTAGAATAGTCGATTTAGATTTAATAATGTGAAGCAATACTATGCCGTTGTATTAAAAGATAAATTTAATTTATTAAATTATAGATAAATACCTTCTAAATAAGTATTTCTTTCGAATAAGATCAAATCAAAATTCTTTTATCGGTAAACTACATAAAAATTTACTCAAAAATTACATTGAGTTTTTACTTTAATCAATTCTACCCATAAATAATCTTTAATTTTATCAAGTAACTTCTTGGTTTGCATAAATAAAGTTATGTTACAATTTTTCAGTTATAAATATATATTGCATTGCTTAAAAGTCATAATAACAAACAACACAGACTAGTCTTATTAGATTTTTCAGCTCAAAACTGAACAAAAACATCGTACCTATACTCAAGCCATGCTCAAGAAACAATGTTTATAAACAATTCACAGCACAAAAAAGAATTGTCTTGCTGGCGTCGCGTTTTAAAATGTTTGATAGCATTATTTAAGGAAAGAACTCAAATTGATAAATTACAAAAACTGCCAGAAAATCAATTTAAGGTTAAGTATGGGGCCATGTTTATAAACATTGTATCTTAAGTTTGGCCGTATAAGTAGGTTTCTATTTAAAAGGTAGTTTGCTATCCTAGTAATATTACGTTTTGAAACATAACTGATTATTAAATATTCAAAAGTTTTGTTTACCGTCCTCCATGGAGTTCCTTGAATTGTATAATAAGAAATATGTACCAGTTTTGTACACATTTAAAACAACAGAAAATTAATATATGTATCTTTCACGTTACTTTTATGCAAGTTTAATGAATTTTAATTTTGAAAGGTTTATGTTTAAACGTAGAAAATGTGAAATAGAATGTGTACAAAATCTATCCATACGTTTTATTCCCTTGTTCACTTATGACACCTTATACCATAAAAGACTTCGTATCCACTTTGCATAAGAATATGCACTCACTATCTCGCACTTATAATTTACTCCTAACTAGTCATGGGATTATAACTAAGACTTATAAACATCGCAAGTGGGTACGTAGCTTAATAATTTTGTGATAACAGTTATAGTATGTACTGCCTTTGTTGTGTTTTTTTCAATAATTTAGTCTAAAATCAATCAAAATGTATATAGTTATAGGTGTAATGGTGGTAGTTAAATGCTATTATTATGAGTATGAGCCGTAGACGCGGAATTTTATGTGGTTTATGTATGTTCAAAAAAGTTATGCTAAATAACATAGAGTTCATTTTTCTTTGGCTTTTTTAAATGTGTGATTTTGACCCTGGCTTATCGCAACTCTGACAGGGCTGTCGATAAATCAACTGTTGAACTTTGCATTTTGGTGTAAGTGAAAATGGTGTATGTTGTATGGAATTGATCAATAAAACTCTGTTTTTAAAAATATTTATATCTATTATTTACGAATAAAATTTTATAAAAATCAAAGTTATATCTAAAAACACTTGAGAGCGATACAAACTACAAAAATCAGCAGCACTAACATCGTAACCAATTTTATGGCACTTATAAAAATTCTATAAAAATACAGTAACACATTTCATAGTGCACTCTAGGCTTTATCTGAGGAAAATTATGTTCAAGCTTTATAATAAATGCCTACTATTTATAGTATTATCAAACAAATTCGTATCCTATTGAAAGTAAATAGAAATTAAAAACATTGAAGTGAACAAAAAATCAAAGTGACTCCTTATTTCCTAGTTTATTTATGTAATTTGTATGTCCAGTAGTCCTGTACCTTACAGGATTATTATATAAGAAATAAAGTACTTTTATATTTGAAAAAGAAAGGTCATATTATTTGTTTATTTCCTTAGAATGCGATCTTAACCCTCGTAAACTTCAGCACTTGCGGCTCCGTTGATGTCCTTCAGTTCGTTTGATTTGAACGTCGCTACGAAGTTTATTTTACCGAGTTTCTGTGAACATAGAAATCGATGTTACCTATTTTACCAGTAAATGCCATATAGCCTTATTTGTACTATAGACTTGGGTTTGAAAGATAAATCTTCGGTTTTTTGTATTCAGGGTGTCGTCTCGTTAGGTTATAATAAGATAGTTGCACGCAGTCAGTTAGTTCGGGCGCAACACCACCAGAACTAGTCTGAGACAAACTCAGCTGACGTTTGTTCGATTATTTGGTTGCACCATAGCTGTTTCTATTAGAGTCTGCGCTATATAATAAATAATAAAAATCATTTTGCATCGTTCGTACACAAAATCTCGTAAAACCAGATTATAAAATTTTTGTATGGTAAATTCTTCCATCGCCGGAGCCATAAATATATATAGTTGTATCTCAATGTTGCCTAGTTTACTCACATTAGGTTGTATAGGCAGCTGCGTAGTCAAAGTCTGTCCGGGCGCGACATCGGCTGCGGGGAACCGCAGCGTGCGGCCCGCTATACCCGACGATGTGAATCTGAACTCGCAGTTAGTCAGAGGCACATCTAGCGGGTTCGTGAGTTGGAGCGATACTGCGGACGCTTGCCCGATGATTAGGTCTTCGTTGAACTGTGGAGGGGGTATTTGAGATGAGGGTAGTAAACGTTCAGTCTTTTAACTTTGTTATAAAAAATGCTGTCTGTGTAGTATGATGACACTAATAGCCCCCTGCTAAGTAGAGATTTATAATCATCAACTTGTGCCCATGATCCGGCAAGAGCATTTGATTTGAGTGCGTTCGCCATTTCTATTAAATATATTTTCAATAAAAAAGTTCATAGGTATTTAAATAATTCCTGGGATAATTATGTTGGCGGTTCCGTTACCCATTTACTTACATTGTAGTTTTCACGTGTAGTTACTTATTTTTGCAGGCCAGTGTAGTAATATAAGGTTGAGTTACCTTCACAGTGATGTTAGGCTTGAGGACCTGGAAGTCATCATCATCAGCCCAGGATTGCTTCGTCTCCTCAACTATCGCCATGGCTGATATCTTCATGTTGCAGTATTCCACCAACTTCGGCAGGTAGTCGGCGGCTGTCACGTTTATGCTGATTGTTTCAACTAGAAAAGAGTTTGAGAGATTGGTAGTTCATTTCTTTATGCATTTATAACATGCGTAGTGAAAGATGGGATTGCGAATGGCCATCATTTGCATGTGATTTATTTATTTAGCAAAACGTAATGCTAAACGTGATATTACATTTTAATAACAATATACAATTTTATCTTTCATTCACGTCCCAAAATCTAAATTTTAATTTATTTATAAAATATACTTTATAATTAATATTAATATACGTTATTCAGCATTGTCATATAGCTAGGCAATGTAGCCAGCATCTTGGGTAGGTACACTTCCAATGGTATTGGAAATGGTACTGGTATTGACATAGACATATAATAGACATATCATTTATTTGCCACTACATACCTACACAACACTTAATTTTAATATTTGCAGAATAAGGAACACAGATGTAATACATGAAAAAAAAGTTATTAAGTAGTAGGTAGGTGCGACTATTGTGTACTGCAGTAGCAAATGGGTCCAGGCTCAGCATAGTGCCAACTATTATGAACAGAAGGCGCTGTTATTCTGCCTAGACCAGAACAGAATATTGGTAGAGCATATCGTGCCATAGCGCTGGTTTTCCATAGAGATCGTAAGCTGAGGTTGTACTCACCTTTACCAGGACCTACGAAGATCTTTCCCTCCACCTTCTTGACGGGTTCAGCTCTGACGCCGTTGTAGAAGACGCTGGTCGCTGAAAGGGAAGCCTTGATGTTGCGGCCCTGTAAAATAATCGATAGCAGGTTTATTTAATACTTTTTTTATTATATACAGAAAAAGACCAGAACACCTTGAACAAATATTTGTCCCGACGCGGGAATCGAACCCGAAACCTCCTGCGTCGTAGGCGGACCTTCGCCCACCTACACAGAGGTCGTCAACATCTATGATCATCAGCCTATAACTCATAGAGCAAAATTTCACTTTGATGCTGACAAATTCATTGCTTTTGTTATTCACAATTTTTATACACCGTAATCGGTAAAACATGTTGATACCTGTATACCTATCTGTAAAATCTTCTAACTACACATGTATACCTAAGCCAATAAAAGAAAAAAAAATATAAGAATGAAATCCATACCTGATTAGAAGTGTTCTCAATATCGACCTTCAACCTAAAGTCCTTGCCGATCGGCACTGTTTCGATGTCTTTAAGGCTGAATTTCACGTCGTTTTCCGTGCTATTTGCGACCTTGTAATACCTGTGTGATAAGGGTGAGTAAGTGCGTCACATTTCAATAATTTGATAATTTTTAAAACACTAACTTTGGTGGTCTTTCTGTTTAAATCGGATACAATGAAACGGTCCTTACAAGAAACTAACTCATTCGGCGTTACACAATTTTTTTACAATTTGAAAAAATTACTAGGCGCTATACACGCATTACCAAAATAATTTAATTTAATAACCAAAATAGTTTAAACAAGACAAGAGCTGATTTATCTCTAAAAAAGTTTTAGTTTCTGGTTCTCGAAGCCCTCATGCTGTAGATTTACACAGAGATAGGGAAATACTTTTATAATAATCAAAATTCACATACCTCTTAGCTCTTTCAGAGTAACGAACTCCGTTCATCAGAGCGAGTCGTTCTGAAGTGGTGCCTTCCCTGTATTTGTACTGTGGAGTAATATCTTCTCGGTCTTCATCACCTATCGGGTCGAACACGTACGGCTTTTTCGTTAGGATCATGCGGCCGATGCTGTCAAAAAAGAAACGTAAAATTCATCCATGGAGTATATCCGTCATAATAGGACTTGCTTTCAGCTAGTAACAAGTTAACAACTAGGAGTTAAGTAGCTGTAAAGATTACAAACTTGATCAAGAATAAAGAAAATACTCCTCCAAAACTGGTAAATAGTACAATTATGTCCACGTTTGGGAATTGACGTAACGTGGACATGAAGAAAGGTAAACATTTTACTTTTAAGTAGGTATACTGCTGGCTGTTTATCCTCTCGTAATACTTAAGGACCTACCAAGGCTGGGCAGTGATTGCGAAATACTAATGGTCTATTCCAAGGTATCATTTATCTACTCACTGATAGTTATTAGTATCCACCATAGAATATCCACTTTCCGCATCAGGGTCTTTCCTCCACCTCATCAGATCAGCGTTTACTGACGCCAGCATGAATTCCACGTCGTAACCTAACCCGATGACTCCTTGTTTGATGGCTTCTAGTGATGCTGGACCGCATTGATAAAGTTCCGAGGATTTTTCTTGAGGAGTCGCGTCGATTGCTTGCCAGCCACCGTAGCCTGTAAGGTTGCATTGCATTTGTAGTTAATAAAGCTTTAGCTTAAGTTTTGAAATAAAAGCTGACCTTAAGATATTAAATGGCTGAAATGATGAATTTACTTTGTTTATACGTTTTAGTGTATACATCTATAATGTATCTTACCATAGCTTGTACAAGATTCTAACAATTTTAACAATTTTGAAAACAACTTAGAATTGACACAAACTGTCCTCATGATGCGCATGTATATTCGCCGGATTCCTTTGTTTGCCCCTTGCCCATGCAGGTCACGCGTGAAAGTATAAACTAGTTTTCCCCCATTGACCTAAAACATCTCCGAAGATTTTTTCACCCTGATGAAGTCCCACTTTAAGGGATGTAACTTTTGGTCTTCTACTAAACTAGGTTCGTAGTTAACCCGCGAAAATTCATAATAAATCTCTGAAGATACCTGAAGGCAAATCCGGCCTCGCCATCCAAACATCATTCCACACATGATAGTTCCAGATAGAGTCTACTCCAGCGGGATTGGTCGGGTCATAGTCCAGCTCCTCCATAGTCTCTGTGTAGAACTTGTCTACGGTCAGCGAGCTGTTGGCGTCGTGAGCTGACACCAGGTTGGAGACGACGCGGGATGGGATGCCGAGGGCTCTGCAGACTGTAAATAATTAAATTTATGATAGTGTTTAACACTACATTAAGAAATACGAATTTGTAGTCCTGCGAGTCTATTAGCTGTCTGCTGTGAGTCGCGTGGCAAAGATTGAGCAGTGAATGTGTTAAGCAGAATGAAAAATAGGAAGAAAGGAAAATACCTCGTCAAGAATTAGTGTTGAGATTAGCTTTATCCTGATTGATAATGATCGAATAAAGTAGGTTTAAATCAACGCGGGAATTAGAAAAACTCACTGTTAAAAAAATTAAAGACCTTCTGAAGACTAGGTACCTAGGTAATTGTGTGAAAAGGATTCGAACGACGAGCCTAATTATACATTTTGCGCACTATTTGTCAGTATTCTGTTCAATATTTGCCTCTATAGTCTCATAAACATCAAATAATAATAAATATAAATAACACATTTAATTAATAATTTTATCAACAACAAAATTTGTTCATCTTGATTTACCCAAGTCGCCTTTATGAGGTTATTGATTATCTACCTATAACCCTGTATATTATTAGCACTATTTAATTAATAAGAGTATTAACACTTAGTCTAGATAGAGAATAAGTGTTAATACTAAAAGTTATTTTATGTTTTCGTTCTACTACTATTTTATTATTATTTTTCTTTCTCGTTAACAACCAACAACTATGTATTTACCTACTCTGCAAAAGGGAAGGCGGTGCCTTCTTTAAAACATTTTATAACTAAAACAGAAGAAGCGATCATTAAAAGTTAGTAGGTACAAAAAAAATCATATTGGCTTTTATCTTGCCGCTTTGCTTAGCTTCGATGGAAACTGGCCTTAACTGCGGATATTAAAAAGTATTTTTATATTTTTTTACTTGTGGCATATGAAATAATGGCCTTGGCAGAATTAGAATTTTGTTTGCAAGCTCCGATGCGTTTCACGAGCGTCATTTTCTTATTTCGACTCCAATCATTTTGGCTACGAGCCATGTAGCCAAATTTTTTTTTTTATCTAGATTACTGAGTTATTTCGTTGTTATGTATCAAATAGTTGACCCCGAGTGACCTTGATTTGCGTTATCATGTTAGCGATAAAAGTAATGATTTACCTAAATAGCTTGTTCTAAAGTATTTCGACCTCTACAATTCGGAATATCGTTACAAATTATTACATTTTATTATTAAGAGTTAAACCTAAGCAGAAGTACTTTGTTATCTGCTTATACAGGGCTATAAGTACTTATTCGATATACTTATATATTTTTTGTATGCAAAAAAAATAAACAAATTATTGATGTAGACAAAGTCATAGAACAAAAGTTGTCAGTCCAAAATTCACATTTTCCTAATGCTCCCAAAATACACAAACAAACTATTTTACCGTTTAAAACCTTGTAGAACGTAGAAACACTAACAACCAAAAAACCTAGTGCCAATATGAAACAGTCCATCTTAAAAACACATCGATGGGCAGCGCGCGCTTTTGTTTTAAGCTGCGAAATAGGTTACAACAATTTTCTTAACATTAGAGGGGCGTCAAACTATAACCTAAGCTTTACGCCGCTTGCGAACGAAAATGAAGAAATACATTCAAATGTATTTCTCGATAACGGATGCACCTCTGTTGCGCATACTATAAAGTCTGAACAGAGTAGGTATACCTGCAGTAATATTCTCGAAAAGCGATGCACTTCTGTGCCCAGTGAACAGATAAAACATTTTCTACATACACATGTCATCAACACAGGACATTTCGCGATGGATCATTTTCTAGCGCAAGGAATGCTTCCATGTATTACCCGTTCACTGTCTGTACCCTTTAGCAAGTCTAGAGGTATAGGTACAGTAAAGTACTGGAAGACTCACCAGTGGTAACGACTCCAGCGAAGACCCAGCACTGTCCATACGGCACCTCTTGCTGGTTCTCAAGATAAGACGCGAGGATGTCCACGGAGCCTGTCCACTCCGACGGCGCCGTACCGTCCTCATACTGGCCGTCCCAGCGACCGACCAGCACTCCGCCGTCGTCGATCGAGTTCACCATTTTTGAGATGGTGCGCGCCATTTTTACTGGATCGCCGCGTCTGAAAGATACATTTTGTTACTACATTTAGCGGGCTGATTGTATGTACAGTGCGCGTCACATTTATTTATTTATTTTATTTAATTAAAACGGTTATTAAAACCAATTACATTAATTAACAGATATTAAATACACAATTACTTACAAATAGTCAATAATAATACTAATATTCTAATACACACAAAAAAAAACTAATTTAACAATGACGATCACAAAATAAAAAACACTCTCTTATTAATTTAGTCCACTTTTCATCGAACAAGTCAATATTAGGGCTTTCGTCCAGGAGAGCGTTGAGTACTCGAGGGACACATATAAGTACCCCCCCTATCTCAATGTATTTGGTACACGATAGGGGTTATTGTTGGGAATTTCAGATTTTGAGTATTATGGGCCTATGTCCAGCAGTGGACTAATATGGGCTGATGATGATGATGCCTAAGGAAGTGTCATGGAATTTTTTTCATAGGAAACTCTATTAAACTCTACACGCGAAAATTGCTTTGTTTTTGTGGAATCCTTGCGTAAAAGGAAACCTTCCTCAGTCCTCATTAAGTTTACATTTACGTGTAAGTAATTAGTTTCTTATGGTCTCTCATGATTTTCCATCAATCAATGAGCAATTGTCATGCAATTTATTTCATATACAATAAGAATACTAGGTATTTTAATCAGATAACAACTTATGAATGTAAGCGGGTTAACTATAAACCTACTTTGTGTTGGAAGATCACCAACTGAAACGTTCCCTTATAAATTCGTCATCATAATACAAATGTTTTTATAGTACCTAAGATTAGCAGTATTACTTTTTAATACTTTCAGTGTTCACGACCCCCACGTCCCGTTATTCGTAGCTGCGAGTAATAAATCCCTTATTTATTTACATATTTATTCAATTCAATAGAGACGTCAAAAAAATTATAATTAAGTGATACTCACTGATGGTAAGGCATCTCCCCCCGGTCCAGCATGAACATAACAGCTGGTAACACCACACCATCGAACTGTCCGTAAGCCCACGGCTTCCCACGCGTGGTCTTAATCGGTCCCACCCAGACCTTGCCGACATCGTTCAGTACATACTCTTGGAGAAGCTCTGTGTCTTCCATGTAGGTTTGGTCATCTGTTGGAAAAATATTTGATGAACTAACTTACCGTAACTTCTATATTCCCTATAACTACAAAGATCTTAGTGCAAGGTATTTTGTTGGGGAAGCCTTTCTGTAGCAACTTTTTTTTAATAAATTGTTGGACAATCAACTCAACATCATCTAGCTATGACTGCTATACTTAAAACTACATACATACTAAAACTACTACTTTTGAATGATATCTAATGAAATACATATGTGTTTAAACGATTAGAACGCCCAGAATAAATATTGGCAGATCGTAACGATAAATTATTCATGTCTAAGCCTCTTTTTAATATAATAGCTTAGTTAGTTTTTAAATCTATATAGTTATTTTGATCGGCCGAGTAACAGTTGTAGTCGTCCTATAGTTAAACGGAAAGCATTTTAATTTAAACACAGTACCTATCCTTTTTTAAGGGTAAAAGTTTGATAAAGACGAAAATTACAGTTTTAGAACGTATCCAAATTAGATATACCTAGTATATAGAATTGAAACAATTGAGCTAACTGTAGTTTGTTGCAAGTAACCTCCAGGCAGCTCAAGTGATCCACATCATCACTGGAAGCGGTACAGCCTTAAACTCAAAGCAACCAACCATCAACAAAGCTCATTCAAACCTATTAAACAATATTTATAGGGATTTTATCGCGAACATTTTGTTTTTTTTTGTTGTCGGGTATTTATCGCATACCCGATAAATACCCGATAGAATATTTTATAATAGGTTTGGATGATCCCTTTATTATGTCAACAAGATTATTTAGTATGTTAAAAAATCGCGAAAGTTTAAAATATTTTGTCATCCTAACCTGTCAAACTTACCCTGGTTCCAAGGATTGAACAGGATGTAGAGATCCTGGTTGAAGTCGTACACTTCCCTGGAAGCTCCATGCTTTAGCCTGGTTACCACCTGGAGTGACCAGTTACCGACGGGGAGAGTTACGGGGGTTGATACCTAAGGAGGTAAATAGTTGGATAAAGATTTATTCTGAAAACGTATGACTATAAAAACAATGTAAAACTAAAGTTACAGAATTGGCAGCAATTACTCTTATTTTCTTTCAGGTACCAAAGCTTCTGTAA
The DNA here is from genome assembly GCA_963931895.1 of Eupithecia pulchellata. Taxonomy (NCBI): domain Eukaryota; kingdom Metazoa; phylum Arthropoda; class Insecta; order Lepidoptera; family Geometridae; genus Eupithecia; species Eupithecia pulchellata. The sequence goes on from OZ007538.1 coordinate 2,590,849, forward strand.
ACTTATGACTATGAAAACAATATAAAGCTATAGATTAAAGAATTGACGGCCTTATCGCGTATCTTCTTTCAGGTAACCAAAGCTTAATATATAAGATTTTAGGAAATGAGGTCAGGTGAGTGCTGGTGAGTGACTTTTCCCCGAATAATCAAACACGACTCAGATTTCAGCAAGACTCAAGTCCCCATTTCTTAACAGTTTAAAAAAATTTTGAAAATTTGTTATGTTAACTACGAACTTCCTATTAGTGTTGAAAGTACACCAGTGTATAAAACCTTGAGGAACATCGTTAAAGGATCAATCATGAAACTTTGGTGTTCTTCCAAAAAGTTCTTACTAAATCGTTGACAGCTGTAATTGAAAACTATAAAAAATATTCAAAATAAGGGTGAAGGAGTTCAGAAGATGTACAGTGCGCGTCACATATAAGTACCCCCTCTATCTCAACGTATTTGGGACACAATAGTGGTTATTGTCGGGAATTTCAGACTTTGAGTACCTATTATGGGTGGGTGGTTCAATCCTGAGCGGGGCGGCGTGGTACAAGGGAATAAGAAGTAATCGAAAATATTTTGTAGACAAGGGGGATACCTAATTCTGACGCGCACTGTACCTAAATTACCTATATACCTACGATTTAAAAGTACTCGACACAAGAAATACGACTAAACGTTTAGGTATTTTTTTCGCCACACAGAAAAATGCACAAACTGCGACTTATATGGTTGTTTACTCCAAAACGACAACGCACGTACTTTGATTATATACTTGTCTATGTGTAAAGCGCACGAAATGCAACTAATCCGATGATGACATGTACCTAAGAACTATAAAGGACGACCAGAGTATCATGATTCCTCATTAATCAAAATCATTTTAGCCGCTTTGATTCGTCAAGGCCTTCAAGGCAGGAGGTGTATCCGCCAACCACAGATAAAAAATCGAAAAACATAACTCTCGCCTCGCGGGTACGGTACAAATTCCCTTCCGATCCTTTTCTCATATGCTTTTATTAGGTAAGCCATTATAAAGTAACTTATTATAAAGAGATTAAACTAAAAACTCATTTAAAGGTGCTTGCACACCATAATAACTGTAGGGAGTTATTAGGTAGGGTAGGTACCTTGGTACTTTATTATTGAAATATTTTCTCGCTCTACCTGTGACGATAATGATGATAATGTGAATTAACAGTATTTTACTAGCGCTAACACTGCACTATGTACTGAATACATAATGGTTATTTATTACCTACCTATAGTAAGCTCTCGGTGCCAAAATATTTTATGTGAACAAAGATATTCGAAACAAAGTGTATGTAAAGTATAAATATGAAGTACCGGTAGTATTTGTACCTAAGATTATGTAGCATAGAAATTGCACCGTCGCGTCGTAGGACTTAACGAAATAACCTGTAAAGATGTTATGTTTATAAATAAATAAATATATTTTATACAAAACCATAACTCATGATTGCACATGCATAGCAGAAAGCTTCAAATTCTAGAGACGAATAAAATTATGAATATATTGTATATCTTTCAAAGGCTATATAGGCTAGATATTCATAATTTTATAAACAAATATTATTATTTATATAAATAATAATAATATTTATATATTATTATTTTCTTACAAAGAAAATATAGTTCATAATTGCAGCAGCATAACAAGAAGCTTCACCCACTAGAGACGAATGAAAGCATAAGCAAAAATTATTTGAATGAATTGTTTCTCAATTTAATAGGAAGAGCTGGTGTCGTTGTAAGAGATTTTCCACAATATTTGTTCAAAAAACTCTTTGCTTGCAAAAAATATCTAAGATTCTTGAACCGAGTATAGGTTTATTGCGTTTGTGCATTTGGTGGATACAAATAGACATTACAGCATGGAAACAAAACAAATGTATTCTCAGGTTTACAATGTTTGATCCATTGGAAACAAAACAATGTAAAGGTAGAAACGTTTTAAATGACTTTAGTGGTAACCTTGGCAAACAAAATACCAGTTTAAAGTACCTACTAAGTTTGAAGAAACTATTCAAATCGATGATTTATTACTGGAAGCTGCCAAATAGTATCGGTTGGAGTAGGTACATATAGGTTACTTTGTAGAGTACCTACCTTTTTCTGTTTAACCGATAGGTAATTCCTATGTCGCATTGTAGTGTGATGCTGCGCGAGAGAAATATGCTTTTGATTTGGACAATTGTAGCGCAATATTTGAAACGCGATTGGGTTGTATAGAGATTTAGGCCCTAACATCGGTTACCACACGGTTTTTTTACGGCTTTTGTCTTGTTAAGTCTTTAACAATTCCTCAGCCCACATATGACATCAACTGAGCATAGGCCTCTTACGATGCCACATAGCAGTCAAGAACCGCCTTCATCCATCGACTTCCTGCGATCGAAAGAATAACGTCGTTCCATCGAGCGATCCCAACATTCCGTACCTGGAAAGAACAGCTCATTCTTACCTCAAAGGAAACATTGTTGCCATCATTGGAGATCAGTTTAGCGCTCCATGAATGCTTGTCCGGAACCGAATCCGGTCTGACGAAGACTGAGCCTTGCGTGTCCATGGCGGGCTTGTCTCCTGTAACAATGTTATAGTTATATGTAAGATTTCAATGTATGGAAAATATTGTTTGACATTGAATTGATAGGTTTAAAACTAAAGCAGGGTTCTGACTGGTGTTACGGGGAGTATTTAATGTATGTACAAGACGCATGCAGATACGTTATTAAAAATTCGTGTCTTTGCTCGTTGCGAGCGCCTTCTTTTACCGCACGAACCCTCGCTTTTATTCACACGTTGTTATTGTTATCCCGTGGCTATCCCTAAAGCGCCGGTCAGTACCCGGCAAAGTAAACCAAATCGGCTTTTTTCAAATAAAATACGTTTTATTAGTATTTTTGCAGATAGAACATTATATTAAATGAAGGTAGGAACCTAGATAAATACTATTTTAATACAAATAATAGCAGTACCTAGTTCATGGTGAAAATATGATCTAATTACAAACCATTTTGGTATTACGTTTGTATGGTAAATTCATTGGTCACCGGAGCCGTAAGGCGGTTTGTCGACTAAAACTAGCGCCGCCACATATTTTATGTTATTATTAAAGTTCTGAGCGTTATTAGGTTCAAAAATGTAAATGGTCAGTATTTGATACCTATTATAGGCTCTGTTAGCTTTAATGCCTCTGTTAGCTTTATATTTTATGCAGAGATTCATTTGATTTTTGTTATTCTTTTCTTTTCTGTTGTTTTTCGATTTATTACTCGTACTTCATTAATTATGTATATTGTTAGTCGTCTTAACATGTCTATTTGTTGTGTGCAAACAGGTTGTCTCAAACCAGTTCGTATTTTATTAGATTTTTTGTGTTATATTATTGCTTGTTATGTTGTGTGTCAATATTTGGTCTAAGACGTTATGTGTTTTTAGTATGAATGTGTAAATGAAAATGTGTTTTATGTACAGTGCGCGTCAGATTTAAGAACCCCCTTGTCTACAAAATATTTTCGACTACTTCTAATTCCCTTGTAACTTGTCACAAATTTTCACATGCATAATTTCTCACTCCGCTGCTCAGGATCGAACCACCCACCCATAATACTCAAAGACTGAAATTTCCAACAATAAAAACTATTGTCTCCCACTATATTGAGATAGGGGGGGGGTACTTATATGTGACGTGGACTGTACCTATTAAAAAAACGTACCCAGCGTAAATACCAGCTGTATAAGATCATTGTTCTCATCATAGGGTCGGTTGAACGCGATGACCCCATTGAAGGGCTGGCCGCGACGTACGATGGTGGCTGCTTCTTGCTCTTGGTTCACTGCTTCGTATCTGAAAGAAAGGTCACCTTTAACTCTGCTGAAACGTCGGAAAAATAGTATAAGTGGCCATAGTACCCGTAAAAAGAAGGACAATATAGAACGACACATTTGGCCTCTAGTGCCGAGGACATTGAACTAAGTGGTGCCCTTAAATAAAATTGCACCCCTAGTCATTCTTTATTGTACACACATCAAAAACATTGAATGAACGAAATCTAAAAGGTTATATACATAGGCGAGCTTAACCCTGAAAAGAGTTTTCTTCCAGCAAACCTAAGATTGCATTTGCACAAAATATATATTGTAAGTATATACTTTATTTATAGAAAGAAATCGACGAAAATTTATCTGCGTCCAGTGCTACACACCATCCCAGTTCTAGAAACCTTTTTATAATACACCAGAATACGCAAGCGTTAGGTTTTTTGTGTAAATTGGTACTAACTACTACCACTCTAAATCGGTGTAGAGTACATCGATTGGGCGAAACGAAACACGCAATTACGTGTTGGAGAATCAAAACAAGGCCAAGTCAAGGCCCCCTAGACCCCAGAAACAATTTTCCAAAAATTATAGTTTACACTCAGATATTGAAATGCTTTATTTTCTTTAGAATTTATAGAGCTATGGACACGTCATAAAATTAAATTACATAAGATAGTTCATTAAAATGCTTTTAAATTTAATTTTATGTATTTTTATACTATTCTATGTCTGATTTATAGGTATTTATTGATGTCTAAATAAATAAATAGTAATGCTATGGTAAAACAAGGAAATAAACTGATTACTTAGATTTTTTGTTCACTTCAATCTTGTAATGGTAAAGTTAAGAAGAACAAGAATCCTATACCTTGTAAGGTTGTTAATTATCCAGTTGAAGCAAAACTGGTAAGTTTTTTATCTATTGTTTTTTAGCTAGATAATTATGATAGTTTGTTGTAAACATTCTTACAAAAAATATGTTTGGCAATTTGTTTCAATTTATTGATAATCTTGTAACTCACTTTTTTGTAGGTATAGGCGTTAACATTGCCCTTTATGTACAGTGCGCGTCAGAATTAAGTACCCCCCTTGTATGTAAACTATTTTCGACTACTTCTAATTTCCTTGTTACTTGTCACAATTTTTCACATGCCAAAATTTATCACGCCGCCCCGCTTAGGATCGAACCGCCCTTCCATAATACTCAAAGTCTGAAATGCCCAACAATAACCATTATTGTGTCCCACATACATTGAAATAGGGGGGCTATTTATATGTGATGCGCACTGTACATAAAGCCTGTTGTGGGCACAGCACATTATGGCTTTTCAAACCAAAAGCCATAATAATAAACATAAAATCAATACAATATATTGCTGGAAAATCAGCATCATCTAGCCCCAAGCTAAGCTGAGCTTCTGTTATGGGTACTAGATTACTGATATACTATTCAATATATTACGTATATAGATATTTTATCTTACATAGAAAACGACGAGAACACCTGTACTAAATACCTGTTGATCGAACAAAAGTTTGTCCAAAGGAGGGAATCAAGGTAAAGTTTAAATAAGGTAAAGTTAAGAACCGAACAAGCATCCTATACCTTGTTAGGTAGTTAAATTTTGAATTGAATCAAAACTGGTTCTAAGCTTATTATTGTCTAGCTAGAAAGGGAATCGATCCTGCAACCTGCTTCACAGGCGGAACCTTCGTCCACCACGCCACAGAGGTCGTTAATCAGGCTTATTCCCATAGGTCCATGACTCCATTGTTTTCAAAAAACATAGGTTCATACATTGATTCCCAAGAGGTCCACGATTTTAAAAAAATAATAATATTTCTTTTCCCAGCAGGTCCATGGAATGTTTAGTACAGTCAGCCAGTTCTTCTTTATCTATTCACGGTTATATAACCTCAACCGTGAATAGATAGATATATATGAACTATTTCTTAGATAAAAAAAATATCAATATAAAGAACTTACCTGATAGTATTGTGAATCTGCGCATTATCCCGGGGGTAAAAGTAGACAACGTCTACCAATAAGGGATCCATTTTACTGGTATTTCCTGAAACTAGCAGAAACTTCGTTATATCACTACCTTGTAAAAATATACTTATGTGTAGTTTTCTTTTAATGCTTATAGTTACGTATATCAGTCATCTAGTACCCATAACACAAGCTCTGCTTAGCTTGGGGCTAGATGATGCTGTGCGGATTGTCCAGCATTATTTATTTATTTATTTTTTTATAAATGCTAGTGGTCGCACAGGAAACAACTATATATTTTTAAGCACGCACACATCTACGTTGGATTATACTATTGAAGATTTCATACGGATCTCTGACTTTTTTTTAATTTTCTAGGTATTCCTATAGCCTATGTTCATCAGGGATGATGTAGGATTCTTATGGCGAAAGAATTTTTCAAATCGGTCCAGTAGTTTCGGAGCATATTCAATCCAAACAACACACACAATACACGTTGGGTTACTTTTATGAAGCTTACATACGGATCCCTATCTTTATTGATAATATTATATAGATAAATGTTAGTTAGGGATATAATTCTCTAGGAGATAATATAGGATTCTAATATTGAATACGAATTTTAAAAATCGGTCCAGTAGCTTTGGATTCAATTATCCAAACAAAATATCAAATCTTTCCTTTTCAAAATATTATAGATATTATAATATATATAAGTATTTTACTACTGGTATGACGTTCGCATTTAACGAACTTCATGACATAATGATTGTCTTTCACTCATATGCTTAGTAAAAAATTTAGACTCTAGATTAATTAGTTTTTTCGTGTTACTTATTATAAGTGAATGCTTTTGTATAAGAGGTTTTTAAAAACTAACCTTCTCTTAGAATAATAATAACACCCCTTAACGAGGGTCTTCTTTAGGGTCATGCTTGAGTGACGAAACGTTAGTATTTCTAAAAATATCTATATCTATACTAATATTATAAAGAGGAAAGATTTGATTGTTTGTTTGTATGTTTGTTTGTTTGAATTGAATAGGCTCCGAAAGTACTGGACCGATTTGAATAATTCTTTCACCATTAGAATCCTAAATTTACCGTGATGAACATAGGCTATATAATATTTTCAAAAAAGTTAGGGATCCGCATGAAAAATTCAATAATTGAAACATGCGCTGTATATTCAACCTCTTTTTCTATTATGGCGCGTCAGAATAGAAAAAGAGGTTGCGCACTGTACTTGCTTTTTCTCTACGGCCAGTGTTAGTTATGGATCGTTTTTCTGAGGTTATGGAGTGTCGAGTCAATGTCAAAAATCCCAATGCTGTTAGAAAAAGTAAGGGATCCGTATGAAAACTGTGAAACCCATCGTGTTATTGTGTATAATTTCTGAAATTTTTGTTTAATACCCGTGCGAAGCCGGGGCGGGCTGCTAGTATGCTATAATATTGTATTATGTATATCAGTCATCTAGTCAGTAATCTTGCCCCAAGCTAAGCAGAGCTTGTGTTATGGGTAACACAAGCTCTGCTTAGCTTGGGGCAAGATGACGCAGTGTGGATTGTCCAGCATTAAAAAAAAATCATGAAATAGAAACAAGATTCGGCTCGCATAAATTAATTTTGAATTTAAAGTTCATTAAAATAAAATAACGGACGATATTCCGAAAAGTTCAACTGTTTTAAATATAGAATGATTTTGAATTGCAAATCAATTTAAATTGGACAGTCAACCGACGGGTTTATTAATTTCGTCTAGCTATTTCTTACAATTTGCGTCTACAATTTATTTTTATCACCTAACTGCAATATTTATAGCTTTTATCGTATATTTTTTTATAAATATACTGATTAAGTGTTGTTCTGTGTATACTATACTAAAAATACATGCTTTTGCCCGCGACTTCATCTGTGTTTTACCAATTTTCAGCCAAATCGGTTCAGCCGTTCTTCAGCTATAGTTAGTATAACTAACACGACTTGATTTTAAAATATAGATTTGTCTGGCGTTTTAAACCATCACTTTTATATGATAGCTGTTTGCCTGTATGTAATTGCACAGAGTTCAACGAGAAATAAATATCGTATCACCATCTGATCTATCTAATAAATATCCGATTTTTTATCGTATATATATATATATGCAACCAGTAGAAAATTGCAATTAAAATTGTGTCTCTATAATTGATAATTTTTATTTTTATTAATATATTTTAGTTTTTATTAAAAAAAAGGTTCTGCGTTTAAATATAGAACTAGTATATACAATTGAATCATTTTGAGCGGAGTAGATTGTTTTTGATTAACTGATCCGTTGATAAAATCAATAAAAATACAATCAATGCAAAAAGTTAGCTAATTTCCTATTGAGTTTTGACTGATTTGAAACAGACATCAAAAAAGGAGGACGTTCTGTGTTCGGTTGCATGTATGTTTTATGTATTTTAGATTTATCCGTCAATTAATGGACCAATTTTGAAAATTATTTCGCTATTGTACCTACAGGTTATGCCTCTAGGTGATTGTCTGGAATTCATTTATATGGTACTTGTCTCGCAAAACTTAAAAATTGTGATAAATTAGAATGTTTAATGCGTTCCATCCGTTCAATTTTATCAAAACAATAAAACTTTGATAAACCCATTTGCACGTTCCTTATTGTTTCTTTATTTATAAGAATACTCTTATGTATGTTAAACAAATGTTCAATTGAAGCCAATTGCAGTGTTGCGATCATGTTCTATTTTTACCTTATTATCAGAATAGCTATGATTGATTCTGATTACGAGAAGATCTCTCTAAATAGGTAACATAAACCCATACGAACTATTATCTAAATAAGTGAATAGGCAACTCTATTAGACCAGTAATAGACCAGTAATAAAATTGAAAGTTTCATCGTCACTAATCGAAAAACTACATTAAGAAAATTACGTTTCCAAAGTAGAAAAATAAATAAATCAGACCGGAAAAATTTATGTTTTTTACTAAAGTTTAATAGTAGAAAAAAATTACACACAGAGAACTGCTATTTTATAAAATCATAAAAACCCAATATAAAAACAATAAATACCTCAACCAAAACTTCTCAAATATATTCACAGCACAAATCACAACACTCGATTAACGTCCGCGAATAATATTTGAATATTCAAATTATGTAAGAACGCGGCTATATGCGCCCGCGCACGTCGTGGACTGAGTTAACTTTTCGCACGTCGGTCCTATAAAACATCTCGATATTCGGGCGTCTGCGCCGGTATAGTTACCATAAATCATGACATTATTGGATTTGATTTATTATGTAGATAAAAAGAAGCTCTCTCTAGCTATAAAAAAAAAAATGAAAAATCTAATTATCACTAATATAAATTAATAACAGGGAAATTGAAAGGTGGAAGATAAGACCGACCAGATAAGATCTTGAGATTTCAGGTTTCAATAACTTAAAAAAGCAAATAAGATGTTATTGATTTACTCTTCGTTTAATTTTATGTCCACTGATGGAAGAAGCCGTAGGTCCCCAATAGCATGAATGCTGAATGCTCCAGAATAGCAGACAATATGGCGGTATATCGTGAGGCGAGAGTTATCGGCCCATAAAGCAAAATACTCGTCATGACGACCACCTAGGAATGAGAAAAAAAGCTGATCATGCTAACAAACTATTGTTATAGCAAAATAATGCAAATTCACATCCAGAAAAGCAGTGCGCTACGGTGCGCGTTGAAGTCTTTTACATGAAAATAACGCCTGATTCCTAGCTCTAAATTTATCAAACGTTTTGGAATATTATTTTTGCGCCACTATTTATTGAAATACACTAAGAGATCTATCTACCGAGGACCGTGAGGATTGATTTAGCCGAAGATCTCAAGAGGCGCACATGTACAGGTCTCGACAGAGCCCACGCATTTGGGAGGAAATAGTTAAATATTTATGTTCGTTTGTATTATTTTGAGTATTTACTACTTTATTATTTTGATATTTCTGCGTGTGTTTGTGGGTTTAATACATTTGTCACTACTCTAGTTATAAGTATATAATACATTTATAATAATTATATTTACGGCAAATAAATGATTTGTAAAATTCGTACCATTGTGGCTAGCTGACGCTGTGTGGATTGTCTAGCATTATCTATTTATTTACTGACTCTTTTTTACATAATTCGTCCAAAACCATGGCTACTCTAAAGGTACATGCGGCCTAGACTTCTTGTACCATTTGGGCTAGCTGGCGCTGTGTGAATTGTCCAGCATTATCTATTTATTTACTGACTCACTTTTCCTTCATTCGCCAAAGCCATGGCTACTATTTAGGTACATGCGGCCTAGACAAATTCGCAGTATTCTCTATAAATAAAGAAGCGTCCACTAATAGTGTTTCCCAAAGGCCGTCATGTACGCGTCATGATCGACATGAGTTAACAGATAACTAAATAATTAGAATAACTTTAACGTCACGCACACTCATCTGTTTATTATTCTAGTAAGTGACTGTTATTATGCCGTAAATAATTTGAATCAATTATGTATGTTAATTTATCATGAAAAACGGGATGCTTTGTTCTTGATTATGATCATATGACATCAAGGTGTCATCTTATTAGTGGCTTTATCTTAATAGTCTACAGACTAATAAGGCACAGTTTAACTAGAATGCGAGAAAGTAGAAAAAAATATAAAGCTTAAAAAGAACAAAGTTGATCAAACGTTAATCCCAATTGTAATGAGAATATGTTATTGTCATTATAAATACCATTATCAAAATTTTCGAAATCTCCCGCGATTGTGATTTTTTAAATTAAATTAATATAAAATATTTATAATTAAATTAAAGTTAAAAACTTCCCAATATATAAAGGTATTTAAACTTGATACATAAATTGATGAAGTACCCGATAAATAAGGATTCATTGCTTACAATTCGAACCCACACGCAGTATCCAAAGTCTAAAATTCTACGTCATAGTCAAGGTAATGAATCATAGTATTGATCATTATGATCTAATAATATCATATAACATTAACGTCTAATAATTTATCATAGTTGGTACATAACTCTACCTTAATAGTCACACTTAAACGATCTTAGTTTAGTTCGGATTGTAACTAAGAGAGTCAAATACTCCTTGTATTGGAATCGCATTGTTTTATATACTATGTTATAAAGAAGAAAGATTTGGTTGTTTGTTTCTGCTAATAAGCGTGGGGAAAACAAGATTCTAATAGTCAAATAATTTTTCAAATCGGTCCAGTAGTTGCGGAGCCTATTCACTCTCCCACATCTTTCCTTTATATATATGTACTAGCGGCCCGCCCCGGCTTCGCACGGGTATTAAACAAAAAATTCAGAAATTATACACACTAAAACGATGGGTTTCACAATTTTCATACGGATCTTTACTTTTTTTAACAGCATTGGGGTTTTTGACATTGACTCGACATTCCAAAACTGACACTGGCCGTAGAGAAAAAGCAAGCACCGTGCGCTATGCAACCTCTTTTTCTATTCTGACGCGCCATAATAGAAAAAGAGGTTGAATATACAGCCCACGGTTCAATTATTGAATTTTTCATGCGGATCCCTAATTTTTTTGAAAATATTATATAGCCTATGTTCATCACGGAAAATTAAGGATTCTAATGGTGAAAGAATTTTTTTACTCGGTCCAGTAGTTTCGGAGCCTATTCAATTCAAACAAACAAACAAACAAACATACAAACAATCAGATCTTTCCTCTTTATAATATTAGTATAGATTAGTATAGATATAGATTATTATTGTTTGTTGTGTTTTATAACAAAAACAATTTAAAACAAAACTTTGGCAATTATTTGACTACAGCTTATCGCTGTACAAAAACTTAAAAAATGGTAAATACTCGTAGTTCTTGCCTATGCAAAATATAAAATGTAAAACAGAATTACACTATATTGTTAATTCTAATTATTAGTTTTTAGGCATATTTTCCCTGAATGAAAAGGTTAATCTTTTTGTTACCTTCCAAATAACAATAAACGGTGTCATTGACCTTTTATCAATATTATTAAACAACAAAGTTTTCCTGATTTATTCATACTCTATAATTTGTAGGATTTGTTTTTATTATATGGGGTAAAATCTTTATTAGCATCTTGGGGACGCTTCCGACTGGTATTGATATGGATCAGTTGAGCTAGCTGTAGTTTGTTGGCAACAATCTACAGTTAGGTCAATGGTTTAAATTATTGATATTAGTCCTTATGTGGGTTTTTAATCCTAATTTTCTATGTTAATGTTGGCTATTTGACCATAATATATACAAAAACAGTAGCAAATGATGTACCTTCTTATTATTAATTTGTTTTTGTGCATGTTATGGCTACCTATAATTTGATAGCCGATAGAAGATTTCGTTCTAAGTTCATAATTTATTTAAATTTTCTTTTAACTATTTAATATTCTTAAATTTTGGTATCTTTATATATATCAGCTAATTAAAAACGAGTTACCTGTTTTAGGAATTTAATTGTGTGGGCGATAACGTTCTTGGAAAATACAAGAAAATCTTCAAGGTCATCTACTTATGGCTTGCTTTGTCTCTTGTAGGTATCTAATCTCCTTTTAACGTTGGTACGTAATAAATAGACATCTACGCCAGATTTCCTCGACTTTGAAGAATAGGGCCGTGACCTGAAGTGAGTGAGTGAAATTAAGTAAAAAAACATTAAAAAAGTCGAATAATAAAAAAATAAACAGGTACCTACTTACCTTATAAAACCGAAGAAGGTAAGTCGCACGTTAACTTTTATTTAAAGAGAGCCATAAAATATTATAAGAAAATAGCCGTTTATAGTAAGCCTCATTTTGCCCGAAAAAATCCGTAATACATAGAAAAAAATATGGCCACCCTATATCGTTTAATCAATAAAGAGTCCCATTAAGAGAATTATTCTGCTTGAGGCGTTTTGAAAGCTTACATACTTCTTGCTCATACGTAGTCAAGAAAAAAACTTGTCTTAATTATGCCCAAAACCGAATATTACGAAAGAAAAATACATGAGTAACAAGTTTATTGACGAAATCGTATTCATGAACCATTGCCCGTCGGATGCCTAGCTTCGACCATATTAGGTGAAGGCGTTTAAGTTTGTATGTTAAATTGACAAATTAGGGCTTACATTATGTAAGTTTAGTCACAAAGTGTGTAGGTACCTACTTAAAACTGTTTGTTATCCGAATAAAATAAATATATAACTTATCTCAATTACCTACTATGTAGGTACATTAATGGACCTAACTGACTTACCTTTCTGTCAGTAATTCATAATAATAAATACTCTTTATTGCACACCAAAATAGAACCAGTACAGAAAAACATAAACACAAATAGTTGCACAATGGGCGGCCTTATCGCTAAGAGCGATTTCTTTCATGCAGCCTGTGGATGGATACGTAACAAAAAATTGTTCAGGTACAGACGGTTCTTTCATTGTATTTACAAGGACCATTGCTTTGCGTTCATTATGGGCCCAGCGAAGGAAAGCATTATTGTTTTCTATTTTTGACATTTTATTAAAAGATCAAGTAATATACTTTCTAAATATTCTTTCTTTATAGTCATCAAGTGGCTTTGCTAGGTTGAATATTAGAACTTCCATATAAGCTCCATGTTAAAGGCCATACTTCGGATTTCTTTTAAACTAACAAAGATCTATAGACACATACATTGAGTCACCAAGTTACCACATAACAGTAGCTAAGATAATCCGTTGTGTTACGATAGATTATGAACAAGCTAAATGAATTAATGCACATTAGTCATGATGCCGTGACATCCGCGATTCACCATCACTCACGATTGTGGGACTGACTAAGGTTAGAAAAAGCTTGGAAAAACATTTCTTATTAGTCAGATTTCTGGGTCCGTGATCATATCTATGGTATGCGGACGCTCATAAATGCTGGAAAATTCACACAGCATCTAGCCCAAGCCAAGCAGAGCTTGTGTTATGAGTACTAGATGACTGATATAATTTAACTTATGAAGTGAATATGAGATTTTTTGAGATTATAACGCGATAATAAAGGCGTAGAAGAGTTTCCAGCGGGTTTGCTCGAATGACTGGACTACTGTTCTACGTCTATATAGTGGAATTGGCGGCCTTATCGCTCCTAGCATGCCTTCCAGGCGACCAAGGTGAACACAAGGTATCCAGATCATAATGATGCCAGTTTTAATGCTAACGACGCCGGATATGCGCAAATATTTTGACGACCTCTGTGGCGCGGTGGGCGAAGGTCCTCCTGCGACGCAGGAGGTTGCGAGTTCGATTCCCGCCTCGGGAGAAATATATGTATGATCTGCAATTATTTGTTCAGGGTGTTGTGGTCGTTTTCTATGTATAATAAAAAAATATCTATATGTACTCGTATATTATTATGTATATCAGTTATCTATGTAGTACACATAACACAAACTCTGCTTAGCTTGGGGCTAGATAATGCTGTGTAAATTGTACAGAATTATAAATATTAAATATTAATAAAAAAATTATAAAGAAATACCTACGTATAAGTGAAATAATTTATAGAATCGCACTAGTAGTACCAGAAACTATGTACTCTTTGTATTATATCGAATATCTAGTATATTAAAATACTTGAATACGTGTAAGTGGCTTAGGAAATTTATTGCTCTACGTACACAAGTAAGGGGGTACCCGCCTATGGTCTGATTCAAAATATAAGATATTTTGTGTGAACACAGACGTGATCCATAAATTACAATCTATCAAAACAGAAAAGAAAAAGGTAATCAAAAATGTTTTGAACTGGTGGTGAATCCAGACGATGTAGATATTGTAAAATATTTTCCACCGTATCTTTGCTATTGTTGGATTGTTGTTTGGAAAATATTTACTTTAAAATATCTAGAATTCTGGAACCCAACATAAGTTAGATATGCCTACAGCGCTCTCTAGGTCGACACGGTTCACTTTGAAATTGCTAATTACATCAGTTATAACTGCATTAGGGTGTAGGTAGACACGTGGCTAATACCTTAAACACTAGGTACACGTATAAGCTTGTACCAAGCGAACCATTAATATCACATAAGTTCAGTGAGGTGCTAGTAATATTACTACAATGCATAAGTTATAAAATAGATTTAGTTAATTAAATTACATAAGATTTGAATGATTATCGTACACTAGCTGGGTGCTCGCGGTTACACGCGCGTAACTCCCGACCCCGTGGGATTTTCTGGATAAAAAGTGGCCCATTTGTTCCATGCCAAAAAAACTTGGTTCACTATCTGTGAACCAAGTTTTTTTGCGTGGACCAGTAACAAACATCCACTTACAAACTTTGGCGTTTATAATATTAGTAGGATTATGAAACAATTCACAAACAATAATTCATCTTAAACCTAAATAAATAAGAACTTACAAAACTGATCAAGTCGAATACAAGACAGGAGTGCTTTAGTTATTATTATTATTACACTGTAAACTTCCTAGAAAGTTTGCTACGCGGTATTAACGATTTAGCCATTTAGGGGAAGAGATCTAATAACTCATAGATATTTTTTTTTTTTTTTTATAACTGATAGACCTCCGTTTGACCACGATCTCACCTGATGGAAAGTGAAGATGTGGCCGACGGTGGATCACGCAGGTCTAGAAGACACCTATTCACTCTACTTTTGAAGAGACCCAGGTTGTAGTTAGTAGGAAAAACAGAAGCAGGCAACATGTTCCATTCTTTCGCAGTGCGAATGATGAAGGTGGAGGAAAATCGCTTAGTGCGAGTGTATGTACTTCAATACATACAAACATTTTCAGAGGAAAGATTTGATTGTTCTTGAAAGAAATGATTATTTGTTTAAATTATTCAATTCAAACAAACAAAATAAAAAAACTACTGGACCATTATTTCACCATTGAAATCCTACATTAACCCCCATGAACATAGGCTATAGAATATTTTGCTTCTCAAGGCCTCGTCCATACCGCCAAAGAGGTCATCATTTAAAACAATTAGATGAGTATATGATGCAGATGGACTACTAAGAATCGCATCCCATAAGAGTAAAAATGACTTATTGATTGCGTTCTCGCAATTGAGGCCATGACATACTTTATAAAGGAATATCCCCATTTATAATTACGGAATTTCCTAACTTTGGGAATAGGGCCTTGTTAGGTTCGGTAGTCATAAAGTTTTGTGGGATGTGGGATTATTGTGCTACCTAATAATACATAAATAAATAAATAATGCAGGACAATCCACACAGCATCATCTAGCCCCAAGCTAAGCAGAGCTTGTGTTATGAGTACTAGATGACTGATATACGTAAAATCAAAAAAATCAAAATAAGTGCTTTATTTCCTTTAGACCTTACAGGACTCTTGGACGTAATACAATATAATTAAATAGATAGATATTTTTTATTATACATAGAAAACGACCAGAACCCCAAATATCTACAGATCGTACAAATATTTGTCCCGAGGCGGGAATCGAACCGCAACCTCCTGCGTCGCAGGCGGACCTTCGCCCACCGCGCCACATTGGTCGTCATAAAGAAAAATACAAAACATAGCCATGATTCGACTATAGCTTGTAGCCGGCCACTTTGATCGACCTCTTTAGCGTTATTATTATTTTTTTTTTAGGAGTTCTGGACTGTTTTTTTATGTGTGTACTGTACCTTCTTGCTATTTTACGTTCACTGCTGAAAATTAAATGTCCTTATCAAATAATAAGGTGGATAATCATTACACTAGGCAGGCAGGTTGGTGATGGTTGTGTATTTTTAACACAGAATAAAGCGTAAGTGATCCATGGCCATAAATCGTAAGCTTGCCAGACGGGTTGCTATCACAGTGGAGATGTTAATTATAAATGAAATGAAATGAAATGAAATATTATTTATTTGCTTATATACACAAAAGTCTGCTTCCCGGTTCCAGTGAAATCGAGCTGAGTTGAAAAGGTCGATGTTTATGCCACAACCGCCTCGAAAATGTAACTATTATACTTAATGAAAAGTCATTTGAAAAATTTAGTTCAACAAAATAGACAACAGTGTAATGTTGAAAAATTACTTGTTTATTTTTAAGCCTAAGGAATTAAACTTATTGAAATGTAAATAAAATTCGGTTCTATTCCTATTGAGCGACACAGAAGGTAGCGGGTTCGATTTCCGCCTCGGGACAAATATTTGTACAATCTGCAAATTGTTCAGGGTGTTCTGGTCGTTTTCTATGTATAGTAAAAAAATTATAGGTACTATTTTAACGGGTATTTATCGCGTTTAGTTAAAATAGTGTTAAAATATGTGTTCAGATCGCGAAAGTTTAAAAGTATTCAAAAAAAATGTCTACGTAGGTACTTGTATATTATTATGTACATCATGATGTACATAATAATATGCTTGTGTTATGGGTTTTGGGTTAGATAACTGCAGTTATCTAACCCAAAACCCATAACACATGCTCTAACTTGGGGCTAGATAATGCTGCAACTCGAAAACTAACAATCTTTCAAGGTTTCTGGTTTGCTTTTTAACCTTAAAAAGATTGAAGTGAACAAAGAATCAAATCACTTTATTTTCCAGTATTATTTCTTGTAATTTGTATTTTGTAGCGTGTCCAAGAGTCCTGTAAGGTAGGCAAAAGCACTTTGATAGAACTCAAACAGTTTTTTTTGCCAATTAGAATCAATTGAAACTGAACAGTTAAAAAAATAATTACGAATCACCGAACAAGTAGTTAAAAAGTTCAGAGAATTGAAGATTTGTGACTCATTTTCGTGTGTATGGAACCAGTCATATTTTTCCTGTCCCTTCTAGGTCAAGACCACCATTCGTCGAAACTTATTAAAGATATGAAGCAGCCCATTATGATATCATCTACATTATTAATTTGTGCAGGGCTTTCGTAAAGAACTTTTGTTTTGAAATGTGTAGGTATAGTAATTATTAATAATTTTCCTAAACAAGGTAGAGATTATATTTCTGAGAGATCTCGATATCAAGTTTACATAATATGTAAACCTGATATCGAGCACCTGATATATATAGTAATAATTTGTAATTTATTAATTGAATTATTTATTGAATTTAATTACCTATTTCTTAAATGTAACAAACTAATTTTGTTGAGTAAGACAAACTCAACAAACCATTTATTGCAAAACAGGGCAAAACGTAGGTATAATAAATTCATAAAGTTATTTATTTTCATAAACGAAGCTCAAAAGTATGACGACAAAGTGATTTCAAATTATGGTGCCTATTTAGGGGTAGTAAACCTGTCATTATGGGTTTCAGAAGGAGTTATAACATTTGTAGTTTCAGGCGTGTACAGGCTTGATGAACAATCTTTTATGAATTTAGAATTTCTAGATTATGAGGTTTAGGACAACACTATAGGAAACAAAAAGGGCGAACATGGCAACAAGATAATACGAGACCTATTGCCATTCTTTTCTTGCATTGACTGAATAAATTTCAACAAATTGACGCAATAATTGATAAATTTACGTACTTATTTGTTATCTATTTTACACTAGACTACGCCCCCGTGCAATGGGTATCGATTCTGCCGATCGATTGACAAAGGTTAGTTAAAAAAGCTTTTTTTTGCACTGTATATTTTCTTAAATCTGTACGTTGGATCTGGTATAAAAAATCCATGGGGGGACTCCCCATGGAGATAAGTTAAACTATCATCTTTTCCTAGAAACTTTCTTCGCGTCTGTACGTTCGTGATTTTTGTCGTTAGTTCTGTTAATAAAATATGCAAAACACAAGTGAAAAGCTTTACTTTGTTAGAGCATACTCCTAAACTGATTACGGAGCTATCGAGTCGCTGACAAGGTTTCACTCAAAAGTAATGTTTTATTTTAACAACAACAAACTAAGTTTTTAGGTTCCTTATAGTTACTGGGTTGTAAACCAACATCGGCCGCTCGCCCCAATAGTAACCCAGTAACCCAATAATTATCATTTTTTAATTGTAATTTTTTGTACTAACCATTCTAATTATATAATTATAACTGTGTAACTAACAAATGGATGTTAATCTGAAATAAATAAATTTTCAATTTCAATTTATAACCGAGGGCATACGGTATCTATAGAAAAGGTAAACGACATAACTCATAGTAAAGGTGTTTGAACTCTATCTTTATGATCCCAATTTATATAAATGTAATGCTCAACTAAAGTTTAAGTGGTTCATTTAAGTACTAATATGTATTCTTTGATTCCGTTTATTTTATAAGTTTGAAAAAGCTTATTATTAACTCATTTATTTCAGATTAAATCCATTGGTTATTTATAAAATAATTAATTAAAAGTCACAATCACATTAACGCCATTTCGGTCTGAAATCTGGATATGTGGGACGAAACGAAATATTCCAATAACGCCATAATGTAGCTTATTTCATTCCGAATCAAATGATACCAATTTTGCTATTTTGAACCCTTCGAAACAAAGTCAAAAGTCAATTCAAATGAATGCCTAAAAACGTGTTTAAATTTACCTTTGATATCGCTTACGATTTCTCGAACTCTGGATTTCTATTACTCTTGAAAATTACATAAATAAAGATCTTTTGCAATTGAATTAAATAGAATCCCGCTTTCCGGTGTATGATGGTTATGACAACAATAATTGAACGGTATGCTTTTTACATAAAACCATTTTTCAGGGCCACCTTAAAATCGTGAAGAGTTAAAGAGGAGGAAAAAAGGCGTTTTCAATTCTGTGGGGCTTCTACAGTTTAACGTAAATTTCCATCACTGTAGGTGCCTAACGCCTACCTATTGAATGTCCTCTCTCTGTAAATTTATTTGGGCCATGTTCTAAAACCTTTTAAATTTCGAAGAATATCATCACCATGAACACAATATTTCTCATGATTCTGGTACTGGTGATGATGGCTGGAAGAGGCACCGCTGATGATGTGCAGGTTGTGATGTCCTTCGTGAGGATGGACCAGACTCCAGTGTCGGTGCTGATGCCGCATATCTGCTGGGATAGCTGTAAGTTTTAATGTTAAAGTACGTACGTTTGACGACCTCTGTGGCGCGGTGGGCGAAGGTCCGCCAGCGATGAAGAAGGTTCGATTCCCGCCTCGGGACGAATGTTTGTACGATCTGCAGATATTTGTTCAGGGTTTTCTGGTCGTTTTATATTTATATTAAAACATAATATCTATTTATATAATATATTTTATTGAATATATCAGTCATCTAGTACCTATAACACAAGCTCTGTCCAGTTTGGGGCTAGACAAAAACAAAAAAAAGATTAATTATTCCCCTTAATCCCCACGCTGGGCATGCGGGTTGGGGATCTGTCAATATAAAATAGTTTTTAATTAACTATAAAATTATTATTTTAATTAGCTACTGTAGTAGGTACTGTAGCTACTGAAGTTTGTAATTCTTTCAGATAAATTGAAAACCCTGACGAGACACTTCTGCTCTGCCCGTATACCTTTCACGTTCTCCTTCCAACCGAACAGAAGCGAGTTCTACCTTCAGCACGTCATCGTCCTGGCTGATCTCTCGTGTCCTGGGACTGATGACTTTTTGACGAAGGTAAGATATTTTATAATACAGCGGTCCGCCCGGCTACGCCCTTGGTATCAACAAAAATTTAATTTTTCATGCAGAATCCTAACTTTTTAGAAAATATTTTATAGCCTATGTTCATCACGGAATATTTAGGATTCTAATTAATTTTTCAAATAGGTCAAGTACATAGTTTCGCAGTGTAATTCAATCAAACAAACAAACAAATCTTTCCTCTTTATAATATAGACGTTACCGTTGCCTCGGCTTCAATATCTTAGGTTTGTTTTTTAGGCAAATCAGAAAGAACTGTTCAAGTCGCCCTACCGCTGGTTGATCCTGTCCAAAGACGATAAGCTCTCTGTTCTGGACCAACTCAGTCTGCTTATTGACAGCGATGTGGTTGTAGCCCAGAAGCTAAGTGAAGAGAAGGTCTTGTTTATAGAAGGTAAGTTTGTTTTTCTAGAGTTTTAGAAATCTATTTTGAAATTTCTTTGGCCGCATCTTTCGGTCCCGTATATGCTTTAAATCGCCTGCTTAGAGGTATGCTTTACATTGCCTTGCAAGTTATCTACGGATCATTTTGATTACTCGTACTCTAGACGCTCACATCAATTTGCTGCTGACTGTATCTATGACCTAGTTATTCTTAATTCTTTATTGCACAATAAAAATATACAAAAATAATATTAAAATGTAAAAGAAATGGCAAAGGCGAGCTTAACCCTAAAAAGAGTTCTCTTCCAGCAAACCTTTTTGTGAGAGTGAGATAAAGTTATAAACGTTACTTACATAATAAATGATTTTGGTATCTTCAAATTGAACTGACTCTACCTAAAAGTCTACATTTAGACTTCATGCCTACTTTTAAAGTAAAACTATTTGTTAAATTTAAAAGGTAAACCCACTTTGTTCTTGCGTAATATCTATTTTGAATACATATAGATTCCATTAAAATCTATTACTATGTAATATATCAGACTGACTATGATAATAAGTACGTGATCTGGGTTTTTGTAGTGGGACGTTTTTAACTTGACCTCTAGACGTCGAATTTGTATTCTAATACTTGAATGTGACTAGATTATGCAAAAATAAAAAAATCTATCTATTATATTACATAGATATATATTTACTATAGGGTCCAAAAATCGCAAAACAGTTACAATGATCGACATTGTTACTCCATTTTGAAATTTCTTGTATAAAATTATTACTTCTTGGTTCACGCATTAGCATACTTTCTTCCTTTCTATTAATCCCTTCCGAATGACAAAATAAACAGGCATTATACGCAGGGGGGTTTGACTTCCTACGGCTATATGAAATTTTATGTTTCGTATTAACCAATTGATGCAATCTGATGCATCGAATTTGAGTAGGTATACCAATTTGCACAAAAATAACGAAACAATATATTGCGTATTTCGTAGAATTTAAATAAGATTAGATAATATCTAATCTTATTTAAATTGTGACTGTGACTAGGGCTGCAGAGAGAGGACGATACGCGCAGAGTCCAGGAGTACCGCCTTATGGATCTGACCCTTGATCCAACACAGATTTTGACAGGAAAGATAATTAGATAATATCTAATCTTATTTTAATTCTACTATACATTATTTAACTTTGTATAAAATTACAAGTAGGACCCGTCGTGAGCCCCCAAAAGTGGGTATACTGGTATACTGACATTTTTAATAATTGAACAAGTTAAACTAAATTACTTTAAATATATATCTAGATTCCTAATGATTTTATTATGTTAATATCTACAGAAACATCGCACATCGCAGAGTAAAACAATAAACTATCATAAATATTGTCAAACACCAGTGATTTCCATAAAACATGCCATTTTATGAGTAAATAAGACAAATTACATGCAAACATATAATTATGTAAGGATTCGCACTACAAGCAATGCTCACATAACTTTGACCTACTCAGTAAATGGATATCACGCACTCTTGCTAAAATAGGTACCATTTATTAGTAAAGAACATTACAGTATAATAAAGCCTTTTTATTTCCATAATAATTCCTGTACCCGAGAGGGGTCCTAACTACATACAAAATATAAATACTTATTCTAAAATCAATCTAAATCAATCCATACAAAGATGACCTATCTCTAGATACCTCATATTAAGCGGCAATTTTCAATTAAATAAATCTATATTTAACATAAATTATAATATATTTGACATACATTTTAAATGAATTACAAGAAACTTTTTTATTTAAAATTAAAGCGGTGATAATAATAAAAGCAACTTATAAGTTATTTTCATAATCAAGGTACAGGATATTATCGCCGCCGCCATCGAAAAATATCGTATATACCCAATCGAAAAAAGCTATTTGTCCAGAAGCATTAATAAACCATTTTTCTCCGTGGCTTATGAGTTAGATTTGACAAGATCGATTCTTATCGATATAGTATTAGTGCTTAAGTACAGTAGATAGAATACCTACCAGAGCGTTAAAGACAAAAAAATATGTATTATGTTTGTTTCTTATAATGCAGCTGAACAATCAACAGCTAAACTTGTGTGGCAAAAAGTTAACGTTAAAAACGAATTCAATAACAATTATAGTTTTTCGCAACTTTTTATAAAATGTTTTATACAGTCAGCTGTTCATATTAAAATTCGTTTTCTGGTGAGTCCCAAACAGGTACACTAATGCAAAAATTTCAAATCTTTGGTAAAAAAAAAAATCATTTTATTTGAGGCATCTAATGAAAAGTTTTAGTTTTTTAAAAAACTTATTCTAAGCCTCATAATAAACAACAGACTAACATACTTACATCACTTGAGTTACCCATGGATTCATAATCAAAAATCAAAATCAAAGCTTTTTTTTTGTTGATTTTTTTTGTTGAAATTTGCTTGAAATTTGCGTTGAAATTTCCTTCAGAATTTACAAGACGCGTCACAAAAAAAAAATTACAAAAGTAATACCTACTGGGAAAAAATAATAAAAATTGATCACTTTGATTCATTGTTCACTTCAATCTTTTTAAGGTTGCATTTGATCGTTGGCAAGTCTGCAGTTAGCTAATTTATTACTATTGTTAAAGTTCTAATTTGGTTTTATAATAGTAAATTTCACTTTTAATAAAATATAAGGTTCGACACATATTTTCTACTAAACTTTATTTACTAATGCATTTGAGGTTAAAGAAGCTTTATTTTCTCATACAAACTATACAAGTTCACTTATAATGAGAATAAGTACCTAATTCTTACAAAAATGTTTAACAACATAATGTTATTACCTCTAGGACTTAATTATACGTACCCACCTGTAAACTATTTAGTACCCATAACACAAGCTCTGCTAACTTTCCAGCTAGATGATTCTGTATGAAAATTTCTAATACAATCGAAAAACTAACCTCCATATTTTTTAACTACAGCTTACAAAATAACTGACAAATCTGAAGTCATCTTCACACCAAGAGCATCCTGGCAAAGCACAAACCAGCGAAAATCCTTCAACTCAACAAACATGGCAGTCCTCTCTCAAACCACGAAGTATGGACTTCTAGAAGATTATAGAAGGTCGAAAGTGTTATCTTCTAGAAGGAACAACTTAAGGAAGAACAATCTGACGATGGTCAGCGTTATAACGGACAGTAATGATACGAAGAATCATTTGGATGACAGATTGTAAGTTACTTTTAGCTCCTGGACTCCATTTATTTTATTTTATATGTAGAAGGTAATCCGCTCAAACTCAAGATGTAATTTTTGTGAATCTCGTTCCAATACTTATTATAACAGACGGAGCGGTCCGCCCCGGCTTCACACGTTTATTTAACAATTAAAATTTTCAAGCGGATGCCCAATTTTTTTTAAAATATTCTTTAGTCTATGTTCATCAGAGAAAATTTAGGATTCTAATGGTGAAGGAATTTTTCGAATATGTAGGTCCAGTACTTTCGGAGCATATTCAATTCAAACAAACAAACAAGCTGAGCTAATTTTGACAATTATTGAACAACAAGAAAGTGCTGTATAAACTACGAGTAATATTATAAAGAGGAAAGATTTGATTGTTTATTTGAATGGAAAAGGCACCGAAGCTACTGGACCGATTTAAAAAAATATTTTCTTAATCCAAAATTTTCCGTGATGAACATAGGCTATAAAATATTTTCAAAAAAGTTCCGAATGAAAAATTATTTTTTTGTTAAATACCCGTGCGAATCCGGGGACCGCTTGTTGATATTATAATTCTAAATTCCTAGTTACCTATTCCTAGCTGGGTAGGTAGGTATGCATAATGATATGATTATTAATGTCTCAGGTATTTAAATAGACACTAGTTTTAACAATTTATTGTATCAAATAAAAACTGTAGGTAAATACGCATTCATAAAAACACTTAATGACTCTGTTATGATTATGACTTTTTTCAACGTATTAACGTTTACAGGTGGCTAGTCAATAACAATTATTTCTATATGGTCTGGGCATAACATCACTCGATGGTACATAAGTATGTCGTTAGGTACATAATAATGTCTCATTTAACTATTAGAAGACAGGGTGAATTTTTTGAACGACACACAATATTTTTTTTTCACCTATTTTTTTCGTGTTGCTGCTTGCTACACCGCACCGGTTTAGGTATCTCTCCTCACTGCCCCTGTAACGATATATTTTTATTCTATATTATTATTTCAAAATTTTAGTAGATTCAAAGAACCTCATTGTTTTTTTTTACTAATTTAACTTACGCGTGACCCTGTCGCGACGCGCGCGCGGCCCTCGCGCTCACTGCGCCGGCGCAGCAGTGGAGGGGATTGAGGAGCTCACTCGGCTCTCGACCGCACGCCAGACCCCGGCAGAGCTTGAAGGCGATACTACGTCTGTGCCCTCCAATTTCAAACTTAACGGTCACGCACTCTCGATCTACTAGACGCTAACGAATCCTAAAACATTCTATAATTTTTAATTGCTTACGCCTTAGGCTTTTTAATAAAGTCAGTGCTTGTGTGTTCCCAATCTTGGGAACACCTTATGACCTAGAACCCCTAGTTCTTGAAATCGGAACCGCACACCGCTGTGGCAGCGGATACCACTGAGCGCCTACTCCCTACGCTCGTTTCGGAGGACCCGGTGCGACGGCTGGACGCGCCTATCTCTGCGCACTCTTCCAGGACCAGCTACGCAGGATCGGGAAGACCTGGACGGCGCTAAGGAGTACGGGAGTGCCACGGAGGGGAGTACGGTTACCGAATCTACGCAAAGCTTGTGAAATTTGACCCGGCTGACCCACGAACCCTGTCTAATTCTTAATTAAATTTCTCTCTGAACAATTATCTCTTTTATTTCTCTCATTTCTTCCTAGGCTTGTCAGGCTAGGTGACAAGTGGCGCCCATATACGTGGTCAAAGGTCAGATTTCACGGTTTTGTTAACTTTTTGTTTTTTCCTTGGTGTTTGATTTATTTGGTGTGTCGTAGTTAGTTTGTAGCATAAATCTTCGTCTTCTGTGGTCGTGAGTCCGTAAGTACCTAGTTATAATCAGTTGTTTTGTTAATTTAAATCAGTGCTTAAGGCCAGGTAGGCCAACAGAGGCCGCACTTTTGTGGTTTTCAAAACCATCTGAGATGTAGGAATACTGATTAAAAATTCTGTAAAAAAGATATGTAATAGTTAAGGATTTAGTCTAGTCAAATTCGCATTCAGATACAAGATTTTATAAACTTCGCTCGGGAAAAAAAAATCTCGAAGTTACCCCTTTTTGAAATGTTTTTTCAATATTATGACTAAACTATGTGATATTTTAAGTTTTTTTTTGTACTCAATTAAAGACAGTAACTATTTCTAGACAAATTCGCAGAGTTTGTCCTGATAAAATGATTTTCAAAATCACTATTTTGAAATAACTACAAAATTCACAAGCGTGGTGGCTTGGCAGACACGATCAGTCGCGCTCTGGCGCTTACAGACGACGGACCTATGTCAATTTTTCCGCTAATTTATGAAGTACGTAAATGTTTCATTTGTTATGCAATTTTAGTCTCTGACACAATGGCGTTAGATTCAATTTTACTTCAACCTTTGACATGATATGTGACGGTCGTAGTGCCATAGTATAAAATCATCGGTATGTAAGGCAGAAAATTAATAAAGGTTATTGTTCTAGTTTAAAAATATATTATCTACTTACTGGAATGATTTATTGAAGCCAATAATATTTAGTTAACTACATTAACATTTTATATATCTATAAAGCATTGACATAATTGTTCTCCTTGATGGTGGAGCCCCCTCCACCATCATAGGTATGGTTTTTTTTACGGAATCGTATAGAGGGCATCGGGGGGACCTAAGGAAAATTCCGACTTTTCCAAATTTGCCCTTTCTCCCCCCCCCCTTTAGGGGGGCTCCCAAACAGAGCCATACTGAATGTTATTTTTTGTGGGGTTGTATAGAGGGGGTCAAATAGTTCAAAGGCAGGCAAAAATTCCCCCCTCCCTTTGCCCCCAGACCACCCCTTTTGAAGTTGCTACCGGAAATAGTCGTTATAGAAAAATTTGGATTGCGGAGTCGTATAGAAGGTTTCTTCTAGTGTTGAAAAATAAAAAAAAATCACCCCCCTCCACCCACATTTTCACCCCCCCTTTTTGTATCTCCCAAACGGATCGACCTAGAAGAAAAATTTTTTCACAGTTATGTAGAGGAGAAGAAATCATTTTGAACTCCAAAAAAAGTTTGAACCCTATGACCCCCCAGACCCTCTTTTTTTATAAAAAACCGAAAATTGGCCAAATTTTGAGCTTTTTTTTCGGGTGGAGCATTGCGGCGAGCGAAGCCAGCTGCAATGCGACTAAGGAGAATAGCACGGCGAGCGAAGCGAGACGTGCTGTGACCCCCACGACCCCCCTCTCCCAGCAAGCGGGTGAAGCACTGCGGCGAGCGAAGCGAGCTGCAATGCGACAAAGAGGAACAGCACGGCGAGCGAAGCGAGCTGTGCTGTGTGACCTAACACCCACTTATATGGGTATCGTTTTCGACTAAATCAAACACGTAGATTACGAAAAAGATGTCCATTTTCAAATCCAAGATGGCTGAAAGTTTACTATCGCAGATTTTACACATGGATATCGATTACCATCAAATCAAAGACGTTTTAGGTTATGAAAAGTAAAAACTCCAATGCGATAAGGCCGCCTAAGGCAAGGCACTCCCCCCGAGCTGCTAACCTCTAGTTTTTAATCTATAATTTTATTACATGTTAATAGGTTTCTTTTATCTATACTAATATTATAAAGAGGAAAGATTTGATTGTTTGTTTGTTTGAATTGTTCCGAAACTACTGGACCGATTTAAATTTTTTTTTATCATTAAAATGCTAAATTTTCCGTGATGACCATAGTTAGGGACCCAGATGAAAAATTCAATAATTAAACCGTGCGCTATACCTATATTCTTTTTCTATTATGGCTCCGCTGCTTGTTTTCAGATTTTTTAAATTATTATATAGTAAAAAACTGCAATTAAAACATGAATAAGAGCGTTTTCTACTTTACGTAAAATAAGTTTTATCTTTTTTTCCCGAATAAAACCGCAATCACATCTTACAATAAAAAGCGAGATATCGAGGAGTGAGTATTAACCTGTTGCGATGTTGTTCGGATCAAAGAGTTGTTTTTATTTTTCGTTTAATAAAAAAGTAAAACCCATTACAAAAAGCCTATCTCAAGAACTACTCGTACGATTTGCCTGAAAAAAATTCACAAGGTGTAATCGCACCTCAGAAACAATTATTTCAAATAAAAACACTTCTATAGTAATAGTCGGTTACCATTATTATGTATTCGGTGGGGGCGGCGAATTATGAAAATATTTTTTTTTTTTTTTATTTTATTTATTCTTGAAAAACTTATTCTAGTTATTAAATATTAACATTCGTTAAGCCCTTGAGGATTTGACTCGAATGTTACATTCCTCTGGTTACATACTTTACGTTTTTTATTACGTGAGTGATAAAACAAAATTTTTGTGTCTTAAACTACTAAGGTACCTAATTGATATAAACAGATAAAGAGTAAGAATAGTTATTGAATAAACGCAGCCCGAAGTGTGCAGCATATCGATGCAGTGTTCGGGCTTTCTCGGACGGCCGAGCCTCCCGAAGTTCCCCGAACACTGCAGAACGCGCCGACCTCGCTCTGGTCGGCAAAAATGAAAAAATTAAAAATCAAAATAAAGATTTTCAGTAGGTACATATTTTGAAATTGAATATTGAAATGGGACCCTACAGAGTGGAATGGGGTATCAAATGAAAGGTTTCAATTTGCACATTCCAAAACAGATTTTGAAATTTTGATGAATTTTATACTTTTTGAAATATTTAGAAAAAGGTCGAATAAATGACCATTCCCCCCCTTATCTCCAAAGATTGCAGAGCGATCGATGTGAAATGTAATAAATGGTCAAAAAATTAACCATTCCCCCACCAACCCCCTATCTCCGAAGATTGCAGAGTGATCGATGTAAAATGTACTATGCGTTTGTAGATATAGATTTATAATTTACAGAAAAAATATACAGAAGTCTGTAAAAATTAAACTTTTTGAAATATGGTCATAAAACAAATTTTCATACAATGAGACTTTTTCATTGAGAGCAATTCAAATCAAAGGTATGGAATTCGACAATTCAAAACAGGTTTTGAAAATCGCCTAAGTTTCATACTAAGTAAAATACGTTGAAAAAGGTCGAAAAAAGAATTGTAGGTTCGAACCCATCGATCCGAATATCGTTGTGATTTCAAGATGAAAATGTAAATTATAGACTTCCTAGCCTTACCACAAATGGAAAAAATAATTATGTGATGTCCATAGCCTTATCATCTCCTGAGCCACTAACCGGGTACAAGCACGCTAGAATTGAATATTGGAGAATTTTGAGAAAATAATAATATTTTATTATAATTGTTTTATTTGATACCCTCTATTCTTTGTATTTATTTCAAACAAAATTTTAAATCATAGAAGCGAATGTTCTCTATTTGCTTCTTTGTCTTCTTTATTTGAGTAGGTATTTATTTCAAATTTTGTAGGTACTTAAAAAACGAAGTTCGGAAATTAACTATGCCTTTTGTTGGTCTGGTCCAGACGTTTTTCAGCGTTCTTGGTTTGGTTGGTTATCTTGGGATCAATTACTTTATTATTAATTCATTATCTATATTAAGAAACATAAATAGAGATGAAGTTGTAACAACTTCATTTATTTACGAAACTCTAACTGAAAACTATTAACAAAGTTTGATCATAGCAACAGCGTTTCTAAAGTGAAATAATATTATGCTACTGCTTATTTCTATACTATGTCGTTGGCGCTGCATCTGCGCTAAGTATTTCGCGCGCAACTTTAGACAGGACAAAATGCCTACAGCTGCAGGAATACCTCGCCTTAAGTTATTGTGCCGTTTTGTTTCCTTTGTGTAAATTTTTGCCGTGACTCACACCTCAACGGAAACTTTGTAACGTTTTTTTCCGATACCTTCAATTAATTATTTTTTCTTGGTTGCTTCTTTTTTTTTTTTGGCACAATAATTAAGGCTTATTATTTTCTTGATTTTGCTTGTACTGTAGTTATTTTAGTTTACTACCGATATAATTTGCACAACTTACCTAGGTAGGTGCTTGCTTTCTTTTATTTCTATCTTGTTTCTCGTAATTTAAAAACTTGACTATGGCGTTTACTATAAAATTCTTGCTTTTACAAAAGTCTGAGCTCATGTATGAGGTTGCGATTAGAGGTGAGACTCCTTCTGAGAATGTTGAGGGCCTCCGTCGTCAGGTTACAAAATTAACACAACTATATCCATCTGATGATATTAGTGAGTCTGTTTTTTCATTCGCCGATGATCTTATGGGGGCAAATGATACTCTCGATAAAATTCGACATAACTTGGAAACGCTTAAATCTTCAACTACGTCTACAAATAGTTTAGCCAATAGGACCAGGGCCTTACTTCACCACTTGTATTATAGGCTTCTAAGAATCACAAGACCCGACAAAGTGGAAGATGCCGCTTTGCTCGAGAAGGTGCAGGAGAGCTTTCAAAGGAATTTAAATCGATTTTCTACGTTTGATCTTATTCCAAGTTCTGCACCTCAAGCTGCTCCTGCTTCTAGTGTAGCCTCCAATGTAACTACAGCGGATGGCCTCGAAATTGATCGCCTTAATATAAAAGTAACTTGTGATCGTGGAGTTACTTCAGAGCTCAGTAAACTTAAGTTTGACGGTAAGACATGTGTCCGTGCCTTCATACAGCGCCTAGCAGAGTTTAAATCCTCGAGAGGAATGTCAGATGATAGGATGCTAAGCTCGGCTACAGATCTGTTCACGGGAGATGCTTTGCATTGGTTTCGCGCTATGAAACCAAAGATAAACGACTGGAGGGTTCTATTGATTTGCTTGAAGGAAGACTTTGACGTACCTGATTTCGATTATAAAATGGCTGCTGAAATTCGTAGTCGGACACAGGGCGAATCTGAAAGTGTAGTCGTTTATTTTGCTATTATGGAAGGAATGTTTAGTCGCTTAAGTAAGCCTATGTGTGAGGAAGAAAAATTGGAAATACTTCTCCATAATATTCGCCCTTGTTTTTCCGCTATCATCGCCACTAGTGTGACAGCAACGGTCGATGAGTTGAAGATAGCATGTAGGAATTATGAACGCATCAAAACTCGCGCTGATAACTTCAAGGAGCCCCCGTCTGCAAGCTCTGCTACCTTGGCTCCGGAGTTTGCTTACTGCAAACGAAAGGAGGCTGCTACTAATAACGATAGGCCAAACTATGGTTTTTATAAGTCGCGATATTCTTCTAATACTGGCGCAGGTAATTCTAAGCCTGGCCAGCCTAAGGAATCTAATAGTGCTGCTCGCTTGGCTGCTATTTCTAGGGATTATTGCTACCGTTGTAAGAGCGATGAGCACAATATGAAAAATTGTACGGCGGAGCGCACTATCTTTTGCTTCCGCTGCGGCGAAAAAGGTGTTAAGACGCCAGACTGCCCGAAATGTTGCAAAGCAGCACCAAAAAACTAGTAGACGATTGCGAACATTCGAAATCAGGTCATTCTAAAGACTCGGATTGGAATGATTGGATTTCGTACCTTAGGAATTTCTTTTCTAATTATTCAGTTTCAGCAATCTTCAATTCTAAGCCGAGTGGTGATCCGCGTCCTTACGCTAAGGTTCGTATCGGTGATCTCTCACTGTACGGATTACTTGATTCTGGTTCTTCTATATCTATCCTTGGTAATTACTCTCATAAGCGTTTGGTTAATTATGGTCATAAGCTATGTACTGAGGAGTTGATAACCGTTACTGCTGCGGGCGGACAAAGAATTACATCTGAGGGTTATATTCTCTTGCCTGTCGCTTTCGAGAATAAATTTTCTTTGATTAAAGCACATGCTATTCCTGGCATAGAAACTACTTTGATTTTAGGCATAGATTTCTGGTCTGTTTTTAGTCTTTGCCCAAAATACCTTACAAATTCTGAAAATTTGTTTGCTTCTGATCCTGGGCTCTCTGAAATTACGGATTCATCTAATTCTCAGTTGAATTCCTTTGAGAATCTTCTCGATTCTCAAAAGCTTGTTGCGAATAGTATCATCGAGCAGTTCCGTGACATTTCCTTTGCGGCTAAAGGCTTAGGTCGTACAAATCTCATCAAACATCGAATTAACACTGGAGACGCTGAGCCTATCAAACAGAGGTATTATCGTATGTCACCTGATAAGCAACGTATTATTTCTGAACAGCTAGATGAGATGTTATCTTTGGATGTGGTCGAGCCTTGTGAAAGTCCCTGGTCTTCCCCAGTTTTGGTAGTGGGTAAAAAGGACGGAAAACCTCGTTTCTGCCTAGATAGCCGTAAGCTCAATTCGGTTACTAAAAAAGATGCATATAGCTTGCCCTATATATCTGAGATCCTAGACAACTTAAAAGATGCTAGATATATATCTAGCGTCGATCTTTCTAAAGCTTTTTGGCAGATTCCGATAGAAGAAACTGATCGCGAGAAAACTGCTTTTTATGTTCCTAACCGTGGTACATTTATGTTTAAGACTACAGCTTTCGGCCTTACGAATGCGCCAGCTACGCAGCAGAGGTTGGTGGACATTTTGTTTGGTCCTGAATTTGAGCAGAGGGTATTCGCTTACTTAGATGATATCATTATTGTTAGTTCCACATTCGACGAGCACGTATCTTTGATTCTTCGAGTTCTCAAAAAACTAAAGATGGCAGGTCTGACTATTAACCTTGAAAAGTGTCAGTTTTTTAGAAGTCAATTACGATACTTAGGCTACATCGTTGACTCTCAAGGCTTAAGAACTGATCCTGATAAGGTGGAGGCTATAATCAATTATCCTAGGCCTACTAATAGGAAAGAAATGAAGCGTTTCCTTGGCACCGCTTCCTGGTATAGACGTTTCATCCCTCAATTTAGTACCATAGCTGGTCCACTTAATAAACTAACCAGTTCTAAGAAAAATGCTCCAGCTTTTACTTGGTCTCCAGAAGCAGACAAGTCCTTCTTGGACCTTAAGTCGAGATTAATCCAGGCACCTGTCCTGGCTTGTCCTAACTTCGAATACCCATTCGAGGTACACACTGACGCTAGTAATTATGGTATTGGTGCTATGTTGGCTCAAACTATCGATGGCGTGGAACATCCAATAGCATTCATGAGCAGGTCTCTAAGCAAGCCGGAAAGGAATTACAGTACGACAGAGCGTGAGGCACTTGCTGTGTTGGCTGCTCTGGAACACTGGCGTTGTTATCTGGAGAGTGACAAAACTTTCACCGTTTTTACTGACCATTCGGCTCTTAAGTGGTTTCTTTCACTCTCAAATCCAACAGGTCGTCTTGCAAGATGGGGTGTCCGTATCTCTTCATTTAACTTTGAAATTAAACATCGCCGTGGTAAGGACAATATTATTCCTGATGCTCTTTCCAGGTCTCCGATTGCTGCTATAGTTAATACTAATGATCCTTCTATCTCAGTCTCAGAAATAAAAGATGATTGGTACCTTAATATATTGAATGGCTGTCAAGATTCTCCGGTCAGTTTTCCTAATTATAGAGTGGAAGGTAATGACTTGTACAGGTACATGAAAAATAAAAATGTTCTTACTACAGAATTTGACTGGAAGAAGGTGATCCCTAGGGAGCTTCGAGAACAGATTATAGCTGATTGTCATGCGGAGCCCACTGCTGGTCATTTTGGCGTGTTCAAAACTTATAAACGTTTGGCACTTCGTTTCTATTGGCCTGGCATGCATGCTGATGTGGTAAAATTTATTTCATCCTGTGATACTTGCCTTGCATACAAGTTGTCTACCTCTGGTACCTTGGGGAAAATGGGTAGACCGAAAGACGTGTGTCGACCGTTCCAGGTACTGTCTATTGACTTGGTTGGTCCTCTTCCTAATACTAGAAAACAGCATAAGTATATCTTTGTTGTCACCTGCTGTTTTTCAAAATACTGTCTTCTTTTCCCTCTTCGAAGGGCTACTGCTGATCTTGTTAGTAGACACTTAGAAAATGATGTCTTTCTTGTCCATGGCATCCCTCAAACTGTGGTACTTGATAATGGTTGTCAATTTATCAGTCGTGAATTGGAAAACGTATTCAAAAAGTATAAAGTACCACGTGTTAACTTTACTCCTAAATATACACCTCAAATAAATACAGTTGAAAGATACAACAAAACTATTGTTACTGCTATATCTACTTTTGTTAATGAAGATCATAGAACTTGGGATTTAAACCTACCTCAAATACAGTTCGCTATGAATAACTCGATAAATGAAACTACTGGTTTTACACCGTCATTTTTGGTTCACGGCAGAGAGTTGGTTACGTGTGGATCTCATTTTCTCGATAACGATAATCCTAATGATTTAATTTACTTGCCTCGTGATTTATATGCTGAAAATCTTGGTCACTTAAGTGGTATTTTTGATAAAGTACAAACAGCCTTATGGCATTCTCATGTGAAAAATACCCAACGCTACAATTTACGTCGTAAAGAAGCTGAGTTTAGCGAAGGCGATATTGTCTGGAAGCGTTGTTACTTTCAGAGCGACAAAGATGCATACTTTAGTAAAAAACTAGCGCCTAAATTTATGAAATGTCGAGTAAAACTTAAAAAATCTCCTCTGGTTTATGTTCTAGAAGATATGAACGGCCGTGATTTAGGAGTGTGGCATATAAAGGATCTGAAAATAACTGGTTCTCATAAATAGTTTTTTTTTATACCTACTTAGTGTTATCTACCTAGTTGTCTAATTTGGTTTTCTTTTGTTGTTCGATTCTTATCTATCTATCTTATATTGAATGGTTATTCTTGTGTTGGATTCGGCTGAAGAATACTTATTTTCTTGGATTGTTGTAGGTAACTAACATGGTAAAATCTTGCTTTTCTTCCCGTGGTCCCCTTGTAACCACGGCGAGAACTTTGGTCCCCTTGTAACCATAGCGAGAATAATATTATGTAGTTTTATTTATAACTTCGCACGACGTCGTCGCGGGTGGTGTCCCTTGAAGCCACTGCGATGAAACTTGTTTTCCTAGATTCCTTGTACCTAAGACTGTAAAAAATAGGTATTTGTACTTACTCGTAAAATATTTTTGTCAGTCGAATCTAATTAATATTCATTTCATTTATTAGCTTTTACCTTAAACTTAATTATTTGCTGCACGTATTATTCTACAATTTATTTTTTCTTGTAAACTTAACTAAACTTTGATTCCTTGAATTCGTAAAACTTCTGCTCAAATGGCTTAAGGCATCGTGTTTCTTTTACGTTTTTACTAAGTACACAATGCACTTGTAACATCTTTCAATTGTTACACTTGAGTGTTTAGCGTTTATAAACTGGACACTCTTTGGTTTAAATGGTTGCGTCAATTTAAAAAAGCTTATGGATAAATTGATTGTTTTTATGTAAGGTCGGAATGTAAGAGATGATTGTATGAGTATGAAAGATGAGGTATGCAGAAATATGTATGATTATGAAAGTTGATATGATTAGGTTAGTGTAACTATTGCATATATTTTTATTGAGCAGATTCTAAGTTTTGTCGGATTTTATTGAGAGCAAAAATCCTTTTCTCGGAAGGGGGGTAATGTAACGATATATTTTTATTCTATATTATTATTTCAAAATTTTAGTAGATTCAAAGAACCTCATTGTTTTTTTTACTAATTTAACTTACGCGTGACCCTGTCGCGACGCGCGCGCGGCCCTCGCGCTCACTGCGCCGGCGCAGCAGTGGAGGGGATTGAGGAGCTCACTCGGCTCTCGACCGCACGCCAGACCCCGGCAGAGCTTGAAGGCGATACTACGTCTGTGCCCTCCAATTTCAAACTTAACGGTCACGCACTCTCGATCTACTAGACGCTAACGAATCCTAAAACATTCTATAATTTTTAATTGCTTACGCCTTAGGCTTTTTAATAAAGTCAGTGCTTGTGTGTTCCCAATCTTGGGAACACCTTATGACCTAGAACCCCTAGTTCTTGAAATCGGAACCGCACACCGCTGTGGCAGCGGATACCACTGAGCGCCTACTCCCTACGCTCGTTTCGGAGGACCCGGTGCGACGGCTGGACGCGCCTATCTCTGCGCACTCTTCCAGGACCAGCTACGCAGGATCGGGAAGACCTGGACGGCGCTAAGGAGTACGGGAGTGCCACGGAGGGGAGTACGGTTACCGAATCTACGCAAAGCTTGTGAAATTTGACCCGGCTGACCCACGAACCCTGTCTAATTCTTAATTAAATTTCTCTCTGAACAATTATCTCTTTTATTTCTCTCATTTCTTCCTAGGCTTGTCAGGCTAGGTGACACCCCGTCCAAAAAATCTTGAACAAATGTACAATATTGTTCCTGCATTATTTATATTTCATCTCTTTTTATTTTGTTTCTATAGATTCCTCCACCAAGACTCCATAGCCAAGATGTCATACATAATGGCTTCGATCTGCTTTAATATGCTGAATGCAACAGTGAACTCTATATTCACCACGACCTGGGGGTATAAGGATAAGGATGGTAACTGGCAAGGGGTTGTTGACCATCTCATCAAGAAGGAAGCTGATTTAGGTATGTATATTTTTAAACTTACGCGTTCTGAACACATAATGATTAACTAGTACTATTTTAACGGGTATTTATCGCGATTTTTTTTCACTCTGACTTGGTCACTAGATGACTGTCATCTCGTGACAACGACAGAGTGTGAACGTGTTGAAACGTCAAGAAAAAAAAATATGATGAAGGTATGTTGATACAACCTTTTTATATTACAATTAAATAAGCAAATTAGAACCAGTATTTACATTTGAAACAATTAACCTAACTGCACAGATGTACAACCTAAGTTTATTGTTAGATTCTCTACTTGACCAGAAAAATCTTAGTGATCACTTTTATTTCCTAGATTTTCTTCAAAAAACTGATATAGAAGAGATTATAGAAGATGACTGATTATAGAAGAGCAAGATATTATTTATATAGCAGATATTATTTATATTTTTATTTATTTATTTGGTATATCCGTCATAGGCCTTTGTCCAGCAGTGGACTAACACGGGTTGATGATGATGATATCACTCATATAGTACTACCGATAACACAAGTTCTGCTTAGCTTGGGTCTAACTAGGTGATGCTGTATTTAATAAAATGTAGGTTTCTGAAAATAAATTCCTATTAAAATATTTTATGGTGGAATACGAAGGTTTCATCATCACAAGCCTATAATAGTCCACTGCTGGACATAGGCCTCCCCTAATGAGCGCCATAGATGGCATCATTATTTGGGGGTTATTGCCCATAATCCCCACGCTGGGCATGCGGGTTGGGGATCGCAGTTCGGTGTTGTTGTTCTGCAGAAGGCGCTGCTGCCCGCCCCCCGCTGTGTTTCCCTTAGTCGCCTCTTACGACACCCACGGGAAGAGTTGGGGTGGTGAAATTCTATGCCGGCACCACACGGCAAAAAAACGGCCTCCGAAGGTTTAGTTCATAATAAATGTTTTATTTCCCAAACAAAATAATAAGTATAAAATATCTTCACTCTATAACATTGGCTCTTGCCTTTCTGAACAAGCATTTAACAGATATTTCACACCCCAGGTACAATGTCGATCTTCACCAAAGACCGTATGCAGGTGGAAGACTATATAGCCATGGTTGGCTCCACAGCGGTTCGCTTCGTCTTCCGCGAGCCGCCTCTCGCGTACATGTCTAACATCTTCGCACTTCCCTTTACTTGGAACGTGTGGCTGGCCATCTTCATCTGTGTGCTGGGCTGTGCGCTGTTCCTCTTCATCACGTCCAAATGGGAGGCTTCTATGAGCATGGTATTATGATTCTTAAAATATAGGTTTATTATCCGGTTATGTGCAAAACAATCAACCATTAACCCCGAAAACTCAAACGTAACTTGTATTTAGGTACTTGTTCTTGTTAATGTTTAAGCACGTCTCAAGTTTTTGATAGTTTTCAATGATAATGATAATGTCAATAATTTGCTTCTTGAGCTGCTTACATTTTAGATGAGATTGAGTATTTGGGAGCAGAACAATTTATTTCTTTGCTAATTGTGACGTAGGTAACTAAATTTAAAATCGTCTGTGTACAGAAGATTTTCAATTTATTTATATTTTACACAATCTATTCTTCCGAGCGTTCAATTATTTGTATGATTGTATGTATGATGTAGATTAATTATTGTAGTAAAGCAAAGAGAATCTCAAATGATATTTTTATTGCAACTTAAAATGGACGCATTAAGCTGTGATACAGCGGGAGCATAGAATGGAATAGCTGTTAAATATCCACTTAACTGACCTTTAAAACCCCTTTACAATAGCTGCGTTATAATTAAAATCCATTAAATTTATAATTGCTTAATCAGTCTTCTTCACGTCACTTCTGGTGGGTGAGCGATGAGCCATCAACACTGGTATTATTTTAAGTTACAATGTATGTACTTTTGTTTGTGCTTCTTGTAATTTCCAAAATGTAGTTATTTTTGGGAACCTATTGATGGTCACCTTAGTGATAAACCTTTTATTTGATATTACTGAAAAAATATACCTAATTAACATTAATTGACTCTGAAAATATCTACAAAACGCTTTCCAACTTCCATACATGGCCAATATCTGGAGACAGGAAGAGCTGTAAGAAAGGGAACAGGTCTTTGCCCTGCGGTGAGACTATACAGTCTTAGTCAGCCCATGTTAGTCCACTGCTGTACATACGGCTCCGCTAATGAGCGCCATAGCGCCCTATCGTCAGCTTGTGGCATCCAGCATCTGCCAGCAGTCTTTCGCAGATCGTCATCCCACCTGGCCGGGGGGCGCCCTACACAGTCCGATAATAAATAAATAAAATCCTAATATAAATATTTATCCCTTCTTCGTATTGTATGTTCAGCACCCACTGCAACTGGACGGATCCTGGGCAGATGTGCTGATCCTCATAATCGGAGCTGTTCTGCAGCAAGGCTGCACGCTCGAACCCCGTTATGCTGCAGGTAAGGGAATTGGAATTTTGGAGAGACTTGCAGCAAATTTTTGACATGGAACGTTTTTTCTACATGCAAAATGGAAGCTGTAAGAACCGTCTCCCACTCAGAGAATTTTATTGTATTTTGTATTTTTATTAATCAAAAAATTATTCTATTATTATTTCTACGACACTTTAAAATTATAAAAGGTTTGTCTGGTGTCGATAGTTACAGCATGTTGCCACTTTGACATGAGGTTACATAATAGGTACTGAAAAAACAAATGACAAATGTTTGTACAGTCTTCTGATATTTTTTCAGGGTGTTCTAGTCGTTTTCTATCTGTCATCTGCTTAGCTTGGGGCTAGGTGGCGCTGCGTGGTTCGTCTACCGTTATTTATTTATTCTCAAGTATTCCTTCATACTCCGTAATCAAAATATCTTTATTTCTATGCTAATTTATATCACAATTCCATGTTCCAGGTAGAGTAGTAATGCTGATCCTCTTCATAGCTATGACGATTCTCTACGCTGCGTACTCTGCCAACATAGTGGTGCTACTGCGGGCTCCGAGCTCATCGGTGCGGAGTCTGTCTGATCTTCTGAACTCTCCCTTGAAGTTGGGCGCCAGTGATTTTGAGTATAACCGGTATTTCATAAAGGTAAACGTGATTTTGAGTGTACATTGCTACTACTCGGCGAACGTAGAATGGGATCCTCTCCAGCCAGCGAGCGATTACGCTATTTCTAATGGAGCCATGGATTAGATAATAAAAATTTCTATTCCATGGTTGGGACAAATTGTATTACACAAATTTTATATCGGGCGGCACAAATTTTATTACCGAATTAAAGCCCCTAGGGGCTTATATACATAAGACCAAATTAATTGAATCTTATAATAACGGATGATTTCATTTTTTCAGCACCTGACAGAGCCTCTCCGCAAATCGATCTACGACAAGAAAATCGCTCCAAAGGGGAAGAAACCGAATTTCTTGAGTATGGAAGAGGGGGTGGAAAGAATTAGGCAGGTTAGTAATCTATAGTAATATTATGAAGAGAAAACATTTGATTGTTTGTTTGGTTGAATTTAACAGGCTCTGAAACTACTAGACCGATTTGAAATTTTTTTTCAATGCCCGATGAACATAGGCTGTAGAATATTTTCAATAAGTCAGGGATCCGCAAGATAAATTCTATTTAGGGAGGACCGCTAGTAATTAATAACATTGTTCATCGCAGGCAACCGCACTCTTCCCATAGCCAGATTACCCAGTCCATCCACCTATCACAATAAGCTGTTTTTTTCGTTTTATCCTTTGCACTTGGCCTCTACACCTCATGTTCGGATGTATCATTTGTGCAACTGAGGTTCATACCCACTATGTGTTTGTGCCTTTAAGGCGCTGTATAAAGACAATATTTAGGTATTAGTAGTATTATTTAGTAGTTCGTAACGCTTGACAAATAAAGTTGAAAATGGTGATGCGTTTGATTTAGTTGAATCTCTTGTTCGACAATGTCAATATTATTTATCGGTTTTAATTTATTTTAAAAATAAATACACCAGTAAGTTAACATCTTTATACATATTTCTCTAGATGATACAATTACCTTTCTTACAGTATCAAAATTATAAAATGCTATCACTCAAAATATTGAGCATTTCGAGACGAAAAAGTATTTTCGTGTTCTTTCTTGCGATATTTTTTTCAAGTTCCTAGATGGTTTTTATGAAATATTTTTGTATAAGTCTTTTTTCCATAAACTTGACTATATACTGTATTTTTGGGCTTGTAATAATGTCGCAGTACGCCTAACTGTGCGACGAAAATGTGGACGTTTTACGGTTTCTGTGTTTGGGCAGCGCCTTAAACGGCCGACGACGATGGACTTTTAAAGGCACAACACACCAGTCTTAAGACTGCATTTAGGGGATAAGTTTCAGGGATGAATTCTGACTGCCACGGACAACCGCAACGGAATTTTGACGTATAAAAAATATATCGTCATACGATTCTGTTTAACCGACTTCGAAAAAAAGAGGAAGTTTGGCTGTATGTATGTTTTTTTTTATGTCTGTCAGCGATTTCTCCGGCATTCATTATCCGATTTAGATGATTATTTTGTATTTGTAGATAAAGATCTAAAATAAGCATTTAGACAAAGTCAAACTTCATTCAATAAAGTATTATAAAATAAGAAATAAAGTG
The DNA here is from genome assembly GCA_963931895.1 of Eupithecia pulchellata. Classification (NCBI taxonomy): domain Eukaryota; kingdom Metazoa; phylum Arthropoda; class Insecta; order Lepidoptera; family Geometridae; genus Eupithecia; species Eupithecia pulchellata. The sequence continues at coordinate 2,632,051 of OZ007538.1, forward strand.
TCCCTAGTGGAAGAAGCGAACAAATACCTGCAGATCGTCCAAACCATGTATACTGTGTCCAAACGTTTGTTCCGAGGCTGGAGTTAAATTCAACCAGCTCGCACCGCGATATGTAGACATTTGATTATTCCTTTTACATTTCCATTTAAGCCGAGTTGACACGATCAGAGTCAGCTCGGACCGAGTGGACTCGGATACCTACTCGGACGCAAATCGTACTGTGGCAACCCTTAGTCGTCGTCCGAGTGCGCTCGGATTATGGGTTGCCACAATCCGAGTTGCGTCCGAGTAGGTATCCGAATCCACTCGGTCCGAGCTGACTCTGATCGTGTCAACGCGGCTTTACCTTTTTTAGAATATTGGAAAACTCAAAAGTTAAATACAATATACAAGTTTCAGAGGGTCAAATTGTTTGATCTTGTCTTTTTTCCATGCCAGGACGAAGCGAAGGGACGAGCGGGAATAACCCAGTAATGCGGACTGCGACGAAAATCGCTGTGATAACGATAACACAATTGTTAATTCTTATCAGCTAATTATAGACACCACTGTAAGAGACGAGGTGGCCGAGAGGTTAAGGCGTTGGACTGCTAATCCAATGTGCTCTGCACGCGTGGGTTCGAATCCCATCCTCGTCGAGATAATTATACATTTTGTTCTTTACATCTTCATTTAAAAATACGAGTGAATAAAAATTATCGCTGCTTTTGAGTCCAAATAAATAAATCGAACGCGTTAGGATAAAGATAGTTGCGATATAAAATCACTACTTAGCCACAGACTTAGCTAAAATACTTGATCTTAGACTTCAATCAGCCCAGATTTATTACCTTATTTAAAAAAAATAAGTAAATAAATATGATTATTATTTAGGTATTATTTCAACGGTCGGTAAAAAATACTTAATTGCATCAGCAAGTTAATTTGTCATTTTTCTATTTCATTACTTTGTCGCATCGCAGGGATCCGGACTTTAGGGATTCAAAGTCAATTTTTAGTTTTTTTATACCAATCCAATGTTGATGATGTTTTTCTGATTAATGATAATTTTAAAAAAAATCCAATTCGGGAATTGTTAGTAGTGATACAACACTTGGTAATTACAAAATAAAGGAGAATAATGAAGTTCCGAAGTCACCAAAATCTCTGTTTTTATTTGTTAATCTTTGTATGTATGTTTGTTTCAATTCAAACAAACATACACACAAACAAACAATCAAATCTTTCCTCTTTATAACATCAGTAGAGAGTATAGATGTAGATATAGACTAAACTTTTTTAAACCTCCGTTACCCCCAGGGCCTCTTCGCGTTCCACATGGAGCTGAACCCCGGCTACCGCCTGATCCAGGAGACGTTCCAGGAGGATGAGAAGTGCGACCTGGTGGAGATAGACTACATCAACGAGATCGATCCCTGGGTGCCGGGGCAGAAGCGAGCCGCGCATAAGGATCTCTTTAAGATAAAGTGGGTGGAAAGTTCTACTGGTTCCAGTAAATTGGCCAAATATTCTCCATAATTATAGAGGTCTTTGCGAAATGGGGTCGACAAGGACCAATATGGACCACATGTTCCAAATCTTGACTTAATGGTCATTACATAATTATATTGGCTCGCTTCGCTCTCATAAATCGCTCCTCTCCTTCCAGCTTCATAAAGATCCGCGAGACCGGCATCCAATCCTGCCTCCACCGCCGTCTCTACGTGCCCAAACCGAAATGTTCCGGACAGGTATCCACTTTCAGCAGCGTGGGAATAACCGACATGTATCCGGCGATGCTCGCTACGCTCTACGGATTCTTTTTGTCGCCTGCAGTGCTTGTACTGGAGATTGCTTATCATAGACTGTGAGTTTAGTTGGAACAATGTTATGGTGGGGTTTCATAAATAAATATTGCTGGACAATTCAAACAGCAATATCTAGCCCCAAGCCAAGCAGAGCTTGTGTTATGTGTACTATTTTTTACTGAACATAGAAGACGACCAGAACACCCTGAACAAATTACCTGCAGATCGTACCAATACGACCAATATTAACCCCGAGGCGGGAATCGAACCCGCAACCTCATGCGTCGCAGGCGGACCTAACCTATCGAGCCACAGAGCTCGTCGTCATTTCCGTAGGTAGTGGTGCAAACGGGAACGAAGACGACTTCGGTTCTTGGGAAATGCGCTGAACTCGTTTAGAACGCTAAACTTAGTTTATTTATCCTCCGATAGTTTCATTTTCCGCCGGGGGCCCGTGTTGCTCTATGTTTCATTTCAACGACCGATGTGGTGTGGCAAGGTCCACCTGAGACGTAAGAGTAACGAACCCGCAACGGCTCAATTCCCGCCTTCAAACAAACATTTGTAAGAAAATATTTTTTCCGGATATTCTTGGTATTTAAAAAGATATGTCTAGGTTTGTAATTTATTGTAAGTATTATCATTATGTACATAAGTCATCTAGCTAGATTATGCTGCGTGAATTATCCAGTATTTTTAACTTATTTATTTATTCGTGGACAGGATGAAGGAGCGGCAAAAGAGGATGATACGGCATGAGCAAACCATTTGAACTATTAAATGATGCAACACGTCTAAAGTGAAGTGGTAGCTTTGCATTTGATCAAAACGCCTGGCATTTTTTATTTAGCAATCACCGACACGTTTTTGGCACCATGGCCGCAAGGCGCGAAGTGATCTTTGCGATCTCAAGCACCTGAAGCAGTAAAAACCACAATCGAAATGTCTGATTGGTTTTCGCGCAGTGACTTAGTATTATATATTACTTAGGTATTGCACGAAAAATCTAACCAAAGCAAGTTTTACGGGTTTTAAGCAAACTAAGCAATTTTATTCAAGGTCAGAAAAAGCAGGATCGTCATTATAACGACACAAGCTTAGAATAACTAAACGTCTTATTACTCTAAGGACACAAGCATCTTACAGACACAAGTTTGAACCATAAATTATTTACCTTGGTTTGTTTCAACAAAATTACTAGAAGTTTTAATTTTATTTCGTACTTTAACCATAATTTAAACAATGAACCTAGGTATCTTAGGTGTTTTTGTTACGTTGTTCAAAAAAAAATTAACTGGTTGAATAACAACTACCTATATTTTAACTGAGAACCTCATGTAGCCGTTTATATTATGTACTCAGACGTATAGTACTTTGAAAGGAGCTCAGCTTTCTTAATGTATGTTTAAGAAACCTTTAGTTGATTTTATGAAATTTTATTACTGTATCTAATGTTTTATTGTTTATTTTAAATTTTATTATCAAACATTTTTTCTTGCGTGACGTCACGAAAACGACTATGTGTGTGTGTGTGTGTGTGTAAAGTGAGAAACTGAGTATGTAGGTAGGTAGTGGAAGACCACGGTTGGATGTAACGAGGGTAAATCAGCTCATGCATGAAACAGATGCCGTTTTTTGAATGAGTCACATTGATAAAATAAGTGTGTTTTTCTATACTAACTTTTTTATACTAAAATGTTTTTTACATACAGTTCCAAATAAAAAAATATTGTATTGTATATAGGCCCACTGATGTTTGTATGCACTTAATATGAGGATGTATAAAAGAAAAGTAAATTTATTGAAGTGTTGACATTTATTGTGTTTAATTTTAGTTTTAGAAAGCAATTATTTTTGACGAAAGTCCAGGTTGATGATGATTTTATTGTAGGTTAGAATGTCCATGTTAATTTCATAGAATTACTTCATTGGCTTTTCATAGGTATTTATAGACTGGGCTATGTTCTAACGAGGACGACCATCACCTCCAGCAAAGAACCCGTACCTATTCATTTAACAGGAGACTTTTTTGGGATACCGCTCCGCTTTCTAACCAATTCATTCTTTCCCCTCCTAAAGGAATTGCATTGAATTTCAGCTTTTTTCTGCCTCATTGCTTTTTTAAAACGGTTCTTCGTATTAATTTGATTAGGAGAATCGTTTTCAGCTGTTTGTAAAGGCATGCTAAACAATTTAACACCTTCGGGTTGGAAGATTTTCGGTCTTACTGGAGTATTTTTTGCTGGAAACTGAATGATGGGTCTCCTCCTCTTTTTCGCCATAGCGTCAATCTGGGGCTCATATTGAATGGCTGCACTCATTCTTACAGGACGCTTGAGTAACAGATCGGCCGAGTAGATCCCAGTGTCGCCTGTTGCCAGACTACCACTTAAATTGGTCATCAAAAACCGTAGGTCATTCAAAGTCTGCCCGTGATAGCTAACCGAAGTTTGCAGTTTGTCTAACTTTTTTTCAAATTCCTTGAATGTTCTCATCAAACGTTGCAGAGCGTCATTAGAAGAGTGTTTGTTTGCCACCGCCATTGCTTAAAATAAAGTAATTCTTACGAAAATTTTGGTTTATTATTTTTTATAGACCCAATTTTACTTCTGTATACATTTTTTTGACATAAAAGTTATATACAGTGTGTCACTCGGTCATTGGACATAAAGGGCAATCACATAGGTACCAGAATTATTGACGATAGGAATTAGTAGGTACATACCTACTTAATAAAACACATTTTTTAAATGCTTATTCAATACATTACATAACTGCATTTACAAAAGTTTTCAAAGTGTTTCGGATTTCTTTCATAATTATGAACCTTGTATTTTCATGAAACCTATTGGTTTAATAAACCAAAAGCTGGATTCTTGTGATTAACACTATCAATAAGGTTATATTATAAGTTTTTCTTTTTATTATTTAGATCTAAGAGCTGTGGATTTTGTTTCATAAATAAAATAAAATAAAAAATAAAAATAAATGAATGCCATAAAATAATGAGTCTTATTTTTTCAATGACCGGATAAGGCACCAAAATTTTCAAACTTCTATTCAAACAAACTTCAATATTTCTCTGGTACTTGCCCTCCATGTCCCATGAAGATGGGACACACTGTAAAGAAAGCTCTATGGTATTTTATTTGACATAATTTCTTGTTGGCTTTGACAAGGTTTGAGTACAGCTCAGGGTACAGCCATCTAGATAATTTGCAGATTAAAATAAACAGCGGTTATACTTTTTAAAACGTCTCGTCTCTGGTCTAACCAAAGAAATAGATTGAAGACCTCTGTGGCACCGACAATCGTTTTTCTGAGGTGGCACCACGTGCCATTGCCGTGTGGTACCGGCATAGAATTTGATCACCACCCCAACTCTTCCCGTGGGTGTCGTAAAAGGCGACTAAGGGAATCACACCGGGGGGCAGGCAGCAGCGCCCTCTGCAGATCAACTCCACCGAACTGCGATCCCCAACCCGCATGCCCAGCGTGGGGATTATGGGCAATAACCCCCAAATGATTATGCCATCTATGGCGCTCATTAGGGGAGGCCTATGTCCAGCAGTGGACTATTACCTATAGGCTGGTGATGATGATGATGTGGCGCCACGGGCGGAAGTCGACGGCTGTGACGCAGGTGCGGATTCGATTCCCGCCTTGGGCCAAAGATTTAGTCAGGGTGATCTCGGTGTTAACAAAATATATATTTACATAGGTAATTTAATATAACCAAACGTAGCTAAATGTCTATTTTTATTGTGTCACATCCTGGGACTAGCGAGTAAGTACCTATTGTAATAGAATAACATTTATGTAGGTACCTACAACTCATTTACATTTACTTTTCAGCTCTACCTTCATAGCTCTCTGACGCATTCAATCGGAATACCTATTCAATTTCCGCGCATATAATGTTTGTATTTGCCACATTAAACTAAATTAAATCAAAAATCGTAGTACAATCAAAATAGGTACTCAATAAGTTGGTACCTACTTATATTGCCAGACAGATTACACACACGCTATGGGTAAAAGTCTTAATATGGCCATATTATTTGCAAGTAGGTAGCTGGAAGGAAGTAAATTGTACCTACCTATGTCACAAACTATCGTTATCATACCACATCGCTATCTCCTACTTTAACGCTGAGGACTGGCTACTGGCTACAAACAACCATCCCTAAGAAAGCAAGATTCCTGTAGAATATGTTGGATTTTGGATAAACGGAATCACCGTAAAACGGTGATTCCGTTTATCAGCTTCCAAAAGATGTACTTGACTTGACTTGACTTCTTTGATATGGCAATATGTGTCTGGTTTGCCACTTTTCTAAAAGATGTACTTAACCCAAAATTATGGAACTGTCAGTCAGTTGTGTCAATGTAATATACTATATTCCTGTCATGCATCCCAATCAGTCAATCCGTCAACTATAATGTCAAAAAATACGTGATAATCGAGCGCGATGGTTGATACGGCTGCCGAAGGAGTACAAAAACTAAATATTGACGAAAAGGCACGGTTTTAAGTTTTTTATTACATTGCCAACATCAATTCTGTGCCGTGTGCTAGTGATGATAAAGTTATTCAGCTTCCGTGGCGGCTGCGTGGTCCGCTGCCAAGAGGCCTACGCGTATGCCACATGGGTTTGTAGGCTTTGCAGGAATATTTCGTCAGCATTTTGAATGAATCCACAAATATTGTCATCGTTTTTTCGTCTTTACAAATATTGTACGCATAATATTGTACCCACCTTACAAATTTTATGTCGAGCTGAAACGTATTAACTTTCACAAGCTATCTGAAGTACCTATCCATTCAGCTTACGTCTACATTTTCTTGGAACGACGCAGTCATCTATCGTCATTCCAGCAATAAAACCCATGCTCATGAATTCTTTATTTAATATAGGTACTGACATAACCTTGTAAGCTGTTCTAACCCCCTGAGCCCTGACCTGTGTGTATTTACTTTTGTACGACATTGTGGTCATTTCTTTGTCTTAAACGATCATACACATAAATAAAATCAGTACCGAAAAAACTCATTTACCGTAATACTACATTTGGTTTGCTTTACTTGTTTATTTTGGATTATTTCAATGTTATTTCCAACATATGCCTTTAACAATCTTAAATCACCTTCCAGTCAAAAACCAAAGCGATGAAAGAGAAGAAAAAGAAGACTGAAGATTCCTCCGGGGTCTCCGAGCTCAAGCCGTGGCCAGAGTTCATTCAGAAACGGATTGATCTTTGGGATAAATACAAATTGGAATACCAGGAGCAACTGGCCGCTAAACCAGATCTGAACATTGTAGTCACTTTGCCAGATGGGAAAACTGTTGAAGCCAAGGCTTGGAGGACCTCTCCATATGATGTGGCTAAAGGCATCAGGTAGGTGAATTATGCAGGATTTTTCCTTACACTAGAATCAGTAATGCTTGAATATGGAAGAGGTTGCCAGTTGGATTCTCTCCTCAGGACAAATATTTGTACTAAATGCCAATATTTGTTCTGAGTTATAAGTAGAATAAAAAAATCTAAAAAATCTACCTATATACCTTACAATATATCATTCATCTAGTATCCAAAAACAAGGCCTGCTTGGGGCTAGATTCCATGTAGATCAATGTCAAGCATTATTTACTTATTTATTTGTGTTAAATATATAAAACCATACACATACATTACATAATGTTGTACAGTTCTCTTACTGAAGCAGATCTTATTTATCATCACCCTGTTAACTTAGCATCACTCACAATGTTTTTCCTTTTTTAAGCCACTCCTATATTATAGCGAACAAAACAAACAATGAACAGAAGTATATTCAAATTGGTGAAGCCGTCTTTATGCTATGTTTTTGTATCTTAAGTGATGGCTAGCATATCAGGTCCACAACTTATGGGGTCAGCAGTGTATGTTTGTGGACTGAAATTTAAAATATTATACTATTTGTGTTACCAATAGGACACTTGACTACAATCTTTATTTTTTTAGAAACCGTAAATATACAGCTTGAATTAGTGCTAAAAATGGTGATATATTTGTGATTGATCTTCATAAAATTTTTCTGCAATAGTGTTGTAGTTGTAGGGACCTTGCAAACTATTTGTTTTAATCACTAACTCGTTATTTATTTGCACACAAGCGAGTTTTGGAATGAATAGTAAGTACATAATACAGGGCAACTTAATGTGATGTTGAATGGTTGCAATATACCTACCCAGCTTAAGGCTCCGGCGACAAGGATGAATTTTCGAAATATGTATAGACAAACATAATACCAAAATGATTTGTAATTTGAGCATATTTTCACCATGACCTGCTATTATTTATATTAAAATTGTATTTATCTAGGTTCCTACCACAATATTTTTTCAAAATAGTTTACTGAAATTAAAATGAACCAAATCAGATTTTGAGTATTTTCAAAAAAGCTAATCGCAGGAACCTACATAAATACTATTCAAATATAAATAATGACAGATCATGGTGAAAATATGCTCAAATTACAAATCATTTTGTTATTACGTTTGTATGGGAAAATCATCCGTCGCCGGAGCCTTATCACTTTTATTGTCTACACACAAGTCTTTGACTTGGGCTGTGACATGTCCCTGTTCCAGATCGTACTGCATAGGCAGTGAATGTATTAATGTCTCCTTTGCTTAACACATTCCTGGTACATTAACTTTGGTGCTGCTAAAAAGTCTATCCCAATAGTAGTACCTATTGATAGATAGGAGATAAAAAAAAAGAAAAATTTTAAGGCTTACTATCACTACATAGTGTAAGTAGGTACAGCTTTTAATTATTTTTATAATAATTTGACAACCTCTGTAGCGCGGTGGATGTAGATCCTCTAGCGACGCAGAAGAATGCGGGTTTGATTCCCGCCTCGGGACATGTATGTATGATCTGCAGGTTCTAGGGTTCCGGTCGTTTTCTTTATAATGAATAAATGAATATAAATAATATATCAGTCATTAAGTTACGAACTACGTTGCTCTTACAGCATAATACTTTTTTTGCTTTTGGGCTTTAGTACGCCTCTAATGCTGAAGTGTTTTTAGGGTTTTGCCATCGGTTGCAAAACCCTTATGAAATCGCTTTGGGTCTGTTTTGTGTTTTGAATCCTTAATATCTCAGAAACTACTGCAGCTATTGACTTGAAATTTGAAATAATAATACATTTTGTGCGCCCGCACATATTTATAGAAAAATAAATGAATATAAATGAAAAATCAAAATGAAGATTTTCCATACAAATTTTGAAAACGAAATTTTAAATGGAACGTACAATGTCAAAAGTGGTATCAAATGAAAGGTACACGTTTGTAGATTTCAAAATAGTTTTTGAAATTTTGGTAGATTTTATACTTTTTAAAATATTTTGAAAAAGGTCAAAAAAATGACCGTTCCCCCCCCCTTATCTCCGAAGATTGCAGAGCGATCGACGTGATATGTACCAAGTGTTTGTAGATATGGATCTATATTTTACAGGAAAAATATAGAGAAGTCTGTAAAAATAATAGTTTTTGAAATATGGTCAAAAAAGGGCGGGAAAAATTTCTGAAGGGCTAACTACCCCACCGAGTTGGGTATCAAATGAAAGGTATTGGCTTGTACATTCCAATACAGTTTTTGAAATTTCGATAAGTTTTATACTTTTCGAAATATTTTGAAAAAGGTCGAAAAATTGACCGGTACCCCCCCTCTATCTCCGAAGATTGCAGAGCGATCGATGTAATATGTACCAAGTGTTTATAGATATGGATCTATATTTTACAGGAAAAATATAGAGAAGTCTGTAAAAATAATACTTTTTGAAATAAGGTCAAAAAAGGGCGGGAAAATTTTCTAAAGGGGTGACTACCCCACCGAGTTGGGTATCAAATGAAAGGTATTGGCTTGTACATTCCAATACAGTTTTTGAAATTTCGATAAGTTTTATACTTTTCGAAATATTTTGAAAAAGGTCGAAAAATTGACCATTCCCCCCCCCCTTTCCCCCTATCTCCGAAGATTGCAGAGTGATTGATGTAAAATGTACTAAGCGTTTGTAGATATAGATCTATATTTTACAGGAAAAATATAGAGAAGTCTGTAAATATAATACTTTTTAAAATATGGTCAAAAAACTAATTTTCATACAATGGGGGCTATTTCATTGAGAGTAATATCAAATCAAAGGTATGGATTTCGACAATTCAAAACAGGTTTTGAAAATCGTCTAAATTTCATACTTAGTGAAATAGGCTGAAAAAAGCCAAAAAAAATTGTAGGTACCAACCCACTTACCTACCCACTAATCTCTGTAGTAACTGTAATATCCTAGATAATCCACACAGTATCATTTACCCACAAGCTAAGCAAAGCTTGTGTTATTGGTATTACTACGATAGCTGTTATACTTAATAAAGTATAAGTATAACATTAGATGATTTATTTTTGTGTACAGAAAAGGACTAGAACACCCGAACAAATAATCTGAAGATCCTACAAATATTAGTCCCGAGGCAGGAATCAAACCTCAACCTCCTGCGTTGTAAGCCCACCGCGCCAAGAGGTTGTCATATACGTACCTACCTAAACGACAAAAGTTCAAAACCCTCGGCGCGCGAGTTACACTCGCACTTGTCGTACTTGTTTACCTTAGCTGCTCTCAATGAGCTATTTGTATGTACTAACCAAAGGTTAGCAGATAGAGAAAGCTATCAAGCTTAATGTTCGCCTATCTTCAACTTTTGTGCTATAAAGTATATTCTATTCTATATATTTTTGACTGATGTTTTCCTTAATAGGAACTTTCAAATTATGATCCATTGAGTTATTAGCTTCTCTTAAACTATGCTTAGAACATTGGCAATCTCTCAACCAATCACATCACAGAACTGCCCACCTACCACCACTTAACCTGATCTGACCCTCCCTCCGCAGCCAGGGTCTAGCTGACTCCACCATCATCGCGCGGGTAAACAATGAACTGTGGGACCTGGATCGACCTTTGGAGGGGGATTGTAAGCTAGAGCTGCTGAGGTGGGACAATACAGATGCTCAGGCTGTTTTCTGGCATTCCTCAGCGCATATGCTGGGTGAAGCTATGGAGAGGGTATGTTTTGTTGAATTGACTTACCATAGTCCTTTCACGGGGAGGCCTATGTCCAACAGTGGACTAACATAGGCTGATGATGAGTCCTTTCAATGTAATGCCTTACCAAATTTATTGATGTAGATATTTTAGAACTACATGTAATTATATTTTGTAACACGAAGTGTAAAAATACCAATGTTACTCTTTTCTTGTTACAAAGTATAAGTACCTATAAGCATTGTCTTCTAAAGAGTTTTTATTTAATATATCTGTACTGACTAGTTTATTCAGGTTTTACTTAAACAAACATGCTATTTAAATAACTTTTGAAAATGAATGGGATTTTGTTTCATCACCAAATTTATTTAGTGTAAAACCAATTCCGGATACGGTTTTTAAGAGGTCTTTGGTTGCCCTAAACTCTATGTTCCGATCTCTGCCTAAAAACTTTACCATGAAAAGCAATGATAGAGCCAATAAAAAAGCATATAATAGGTATGTATCAGTAAACTGCCCAAATGTTGACGCTTTATTATGACAGTAAGATAAAATATGTGGTGGATGGCCCTAGTTTTCATCTGGGAAAAAGTTTCTAAAGATCCTTAAAGATTTCTTCTCCTTTCCAGGTCTATGGAGGTTGTCTATGTTACGGTCCGCCTATTGAAGAAGGATTCTACTATGACATGTTCTACCCAGACAATGGGGTAAGTTTATATGGATATTTTGAACTCTATTTCATAAGTACTTAAGATGAATTTTTTGTAGGCCTATGAAAAGAATTATCTATTTATTTATTTTTGGACAAGGGGATGACCCAAGATTTTTTTTTAAATCATGGTCTTTGCTTGAGGCGGGAACACACCATTGAAACGCCACGCGACCTGACAAAGCGCAGTGCGAGTTGCTTAAAATCTCAACTGGATTTCGCCATTAATCATTTTAAATAACTTGAATAATAAAAACCCAGTTCCAATTTCTTAGTTTTGAACTGTTTTTTTAAGTGTGGGATAAAGGCTAATCCCTCAGGTATAAACAAATTATGGAACTACCTCGGGATCCTATACATATCTGCCAAGAATCTTTTATATTGGCCAAATTATAAATTAAAATCGTCGGACATACATCTAGCCTAGTCTTTGTAAGAGATGAAAAGTAAAATAATGAGTGTCGACACGTTTCGTCGTGTTTCATTAAGGCGCATACAGCACCTAAACTAGCGCCACCACCTATTTTATGTTATTATTCTGTTTAACAAAGGAATTTTCAAAAATCCAGTCCAGTTTGTGATACCTATCATAAGCTTTATTTTAATGCCTCTGTAATAGTTTTATTCTATTTAGTTTAGGAAGAGATACGAAAATAGATTTTGGTGGCCACCAAGGGCAACTAAAAATAAAAACATAAAGTAGGTGGTGGCGCTAGTTTAGGTGCTGTATGCGCCTTAATGTATTTCCGCCTTTAGTGGTATAAAACTCTAATAAACCCATTTTTCTCTTACAGATATCATCCACTGATTTCCATGTACTAGAAGGTCTAATCAAGAAAATAGCAAAAGAAAAGCAGCCTTTCGAACGGTTGGAACTAACCAAGGAACAATTACTTGAAATGTTCGACTACAATAAGTTCAAAGTGCGCATTTTGAACGAGAAAGTGAATACGCCCACTACGACTGTGTATAGATGCGGACCCCTCATTGATTTGTGTAGGGGGCCCCATGTGCGGCATACGGGGAAGGTTAAGGCGCTTAAAGTTACTAAGGTGAGCCTTGCTTTTGTATATGTACTAGCGGCCCGCCCCGGCTTCGCACGGGTATTAAACAAAAATTTCAGAATTTATACACACTAAAACGATGGGTTTCACAGTTTTCATACGGATCTTTACTTTTTTTAACAGCATTGGGGTTTTTTACATTGACTCGACATTCCAAAACTGACACTGGCCGTAGAGAAAAAGCAAGCACCGTGCGCTATACAACCTCTTTTTCTATTCTGACGCGCCATAATAGAAAAAGAGGTTGAATATACAGCCCACGGTTCAATTATTGATTTTTTCATGCGGATCCCTAACTTTTTTGAAAATATTATATAGCCTATGTTCATCACGGAAAATTAAGGATTCTAATGGTGAAAGAATTTTTTAACTCGGTCCAGTAGTTTCGGAGCCTATTCAATTCAAACAAACAAACAAACAAACAAACAAACATACAAACAAACAAACAATCAAATCTTTCCTCTTTATAATATTAGTATAGATAATAATGTTTTGAGAAGATCTGCGAAAGACTGCTGGCAGATGCTGGGTGCGACAAGCTGAAGACAGGCTCATAAGGGAAGGCCTATGTCCAGCAGTTGTCGTGTATGGGAGCCGAGTGAAAGGCTCGGTAGCTTGAGTCACATTGATTTATTATAAATCAGAGGCGCGTGGACGTAGCCACACCACAGCAGTGGACTAATATGAGCTAATGATGATGATTGTTTTGAGACACAAAAACAACTAAACTACAAAGTACAACTAGTATTTATAAAAACTTATGTCAAGAAATAACTATTATATGTTACATTGCAAGATTAACTTTAGCTGTATGCTTGAGTAGGTACGAACAATTATTTGGATGCTCCAAGTTTGAATTACTATCTTATGAGGTTTTCTCAGATAAGTGAAATGTAATTCTGAATTTAGATGATGTTATGTGGATTGTCCGGCACTTTTTATTATTATTAAGATACTGATGCCTGATAAATATAAAAAAAAAAAAAACATTTACCTAGATGTGAAAATGGCAAAGGCTAGCTTAACCCTAAAAAGAGTAATCTTCCAGCAAAACTTATTGGGAGAGAGAGATAAAGTTATAAACGAGGGTTCGTCTGCGTAAAAGAGGATAGGTACATGATTTTATTGATGTATTTTTTTTTTGAAAATTAACAATTGTTAGAGAATTAATCATATTGTTAATTTTAAAGAATAATTCTCGAGAAATAATTATTCTTTAAACCGAACATTTCTTATTTCCAGAACTCAGCTACGTACTGGGAGGGTAAAGCGGACGCTGAGAGTCTACAGCGAGTGTACGGAGTCTCCTTCCCCGAGCCGAAACAACTCAAGGAGTGGGAAGTTATACAGGAAGAGGCCGCTAAGAGGGATCATAGGAAAATAGGCAAGGTGAGTTCTCTTACATACCTATTACAGTACCCGGCGATAAATAATGCACATCGACCTTTGGAAAGAGACAATCGGCTAATTTCGGCTTCATAGAGCGTTATCTCTGTCGCACGACATACAAACAGTCCGGTATCTATTAGGAGCTGTTCAAACAATTGTGATTTGCTTCTTTTGATAATTTTTTATTCTTTGTATAAAATACACCAATTTTTCTATAAGTGTTGGCTTAGGTTGAAGTAAAATAAATTAAAAAAAACATGTTCACATTATGTTTACGTGTTTAATTATTTTGAAATTATTTAAATTTGGGGGTGTTAACAACTCTCAATATATATTTTGAATTGGACGCGACCGCACTCTACCGCACTTGAACAACGACTGACAGTGATGTTTCGTCAGTCGTATAGGTAGTGTGCGACAGAGATAACGCTCTACGAAGCCGAAATTAACCGATTGTCTCTTTCCACAGATCGATGTGCATTATTTATCGCCGGGTACTGTATGTACTTAGTTCGTATTATATTTTATCAATAAAATATTGCTACACAGTGTACATGTATTTACTTCTAAGCTAACTACCACCTAAGCTAAAACTATGTTATAAATATAATGTATATGTATGCAATATTATAAGGTTTGATTGTTTGTTTGACAGACAGAGTTACTTTCGCATTTTATAATGTATATTAGACTGTTTAGTTCTAGAGCGAATAAAAACCATCCATCTGTAGAAATTACTACCCACACAAGCTCTGCTTTCATTAGGGCAAGATGCTATAATATCCAGTATTCATTATTTACACCCGCAGAATGAAGTGAACCTTATTATTACAGGAGCAAGAGCTGTTCTTCTTCCACGAGCTATCTCCCGGATCATGCTTCTTCCAGCCGCGAGGGACGCGTATTTACAATACACTTGTGAACTTCATCAAAGAACAATACAGGTGAGACAATTAACCTTGATATATAAATGGACGACCTCTGTTGTGCGGTGGGCGAAGGGCCGCCTGCAACGGAGGAGGTTGCGGGTTCGATTTCCGCCTCGGGACAAATATTTGTAGTCCGCAGATGTTTGTTCAGGGTGTTCTAGTCGTTTTCTATGTATAATAAAAAAATATCTATCTATGTACTAATATTGTTTTTTGTATATCAGTCATCTAGTACCCATAACACAAGCACTGCTTAGCTTGCGGCGAGATGAAGCTGTGTTGATTGTCCGGCACTATTATACTATTATTATTTATTTATTTGACAGAAAGCGCGGCTTCCAAGAAGTAGTGACCCCTAACATGTACAATGCGAAACTGTGGCAGACTTCAGGGCACTGGGCGCACTATTCAGAGAACATGTTCTCGTTTGACGTGGAGAAGGAAACATTCGCGCTCAAGCCTATGAACTGTCCGGGACATTGGTGAGTGGTTTATTTAGATAGATAACAAAATTATTTGTATTTAATATAAATAATTAATAAAAATAATTTTATTTGTGTGTCACATACTATTTAACTGAAATGAAATTGATTTTTTGGTAAAAATAATTGACAAGTAATTCCAAAAACAATCAAATATACTTGTGTAAGTGTATATTAATCTACATGCGTTGATTGTATTAGAGTAGACTAAGATGTCTACGCTAGGATGATGAAAGATGTATATGAAACCTCAGCAGTTCAGACTTATAGTTTTCTTCCAGCTAAATGTTCGACAATTGCAACCGCTCCTGGCGAGAGCTGCCTCCAGTAAAGATGTATCTATGTATCATTTGGGCAATAACCCCCAAATGATACTGCCATCTATGGCGCTCATTAGGGGAGGCCTATATCCAGCAGTCGACTATTATAGGCTGATAACGATGAAATATACCTTTGAAACCACAGCAGATCAGACTTATGTTTTCCTTCCCTAACTTCTGGTAGTATTGCATTGATACCTTTGATACATTCACATCAAATCACATCACCAGCCTATTATAACAGTCCACTGCTGGACACAGGCCTCCCCTAATGAGCGCCATAGATGGCATTATCATTTGGGGGTTATTGGCCATAATCCCCACGCTGGGCATGCGGGTTGGGGATCGCAGTTCAGTGAAGTTGTTCTGAAGAGGGCGCTGCTGCCCGCCCCCCAATGTGTTTCCCTTAATCGCCTCTTACGACACCCACAGGAAGAGTTGGGGTGGTGAATTTCTATGCCGGCACCACACGGCAACACTTAGATACATTAACACCATTGTAATATTTGACATGTCTTCTGTGAAAAAATGATTTATGATTTATTTTCCAGCCTAATGTTCGACAACCGCAACCGCTCGTGGCGAGAGCTGCCGCTCCGCCTGGCAGACTTCGGAGTCCTACACCGGAACGAGCTGAGCGGGGCGTTGACCGGTCTGACGCGCGTGCGTCGCTTCCAGCAAGACGACGCGCATATATTCTGCGCGCCGCAGCATATAGAACAAGAAATGGTGAGGGACTCGCATTTTATAATACAAACTCGATGCGGGATAGGTATCGTACCCGCATCGCCCACCGCAACTGCATTCGCATCACATCAGCAAGCATCGTAACTAGTCGTTTCACTAGCTCCATACAACCCATGGATGAATGGGGTCGGTGGAATGGTGGGCTCGCCGGCCATGTATATGCGAGGAAGAGGGGACGCCAGTCTTGCCGCGGTAGGATGAACGTTCCCGTGGTTTGGCAAAAAAAGGCTACAGAGGGTCACCGGAGAGGTTTTAATGGGTCCTACTCAGGATGTCGAGTCCCGAATTATGAGACCAAAAAAAAGATATAACATCCCATCTTTGGCGCTCTATCCGGCCTTTCGTGCGGGCGTCGCTTCCAGCAAGACGACGCGCATATATTCTGCGCGCCGCAGCATATAGAGCAAGAGATGGTGAGGCACTTGATACATTTACTCGACGCGAGATAGGTCAATCGTACCCGCATCATATCGCATCAGCAAGCATCATAATAGGGCGGGTTCACTAGACACACTCGCGAGAGGCGACGCCAGTTGATTTTGCACCAAGTATATGTATCACATTAGATGATTTTTTTTTGCGTACATAGAAAAGGACTAGAACACCCGAACAAATAATCTGCAGATCGTACAAATATTACTCCCGAGGCGGGAATCAAACCGCCACCTCCTGCGTCGTAAGCGGACCTTGGCCCACCGCGCCAAGACGTCGTCAATATACCGTCAAGTACCTAACCTACCTATACGAAAAAGTTCAAAACCCTCGACCCGCGAGTTACACTCGCACTTGTCGTACTTGTTTATACTAATAATTTCTTCAATACTGTCAACAGGTCGCTTGTCTCCAATTCCTGGAAGCAGTATACACAACCTTCGGCTTCACTTTCCAACTGAAGCTGTCTACGAGACCTGACAAGTATTTAGGAGAGCTTGCTACCTGGGACCAAGCGGAGAAGGTATGTCAATGCTTTTACCTTATTTTGACTTCAGTGACGCAGTTATGAAAGTCCACGTAGCCTGTCCTGTAGCAGCAGGTAGCGGGTTCGATTCCTGCTTCGGGACAAAGTGTTTGTACGACCTGTACATTTCTTAGAATGATAAAAAGATATCTATGTAATGTATTATGACGAATCAGTTGTCTAGTATCCATAAGACAAGCTTGGGGCTAGATGATGCTGTGTGGATAGTTCAGCGTTGTATTATCTAGTTAGCGTATTTATTGATTTAATAAAAAGGACAGGTCGTAACCATTATAATATACATAAGTACATATAACATAAAAAAGTTGTATATTACAAAAAAATAAAAACCATTACAAGGAGATATTTCACTAGACAAGTACAATGAGAAAATAAATTGAAGTCTCCGAAAGTACTGGATCGATATGAAAAGTTATTTCACCATTGCAATCCCCCATTATCCCTTATAAACAAAGGCGATAGATATTTAAAAAAAAATAGGGATCCGTATGAAAACCTGGAAAACCAAAACGTGTGAAAAAATCCTGATATCGCGTTGGCGCGGAAATTGATGAAAAATACGCAAAAAAAATGTGTGTGTAAAGTGTGTCAAAATTTTTAAATTGTTGTTAATGACCCGTGCGAAGCCGGGGCGGGGCTAGCTTAAGATAATAAAAAGGGTTATTCTCAAAAATATTTTCCACAGGCGTTACAAGACTCCCTGGATAAGTTCGGCAAGCCGTGGCAGTTGAACCCCGGCGACGGCGCGTTCTACGGGCCTAAGATAGACATCACGATACAGGACGCTCTGCGTCGCTCGCACCAATGCGCTACCATACAGCTGGACTTTCAATTGCCCGAGAGATTCAACCTCAACTATGTCAGGTAATCAATATACCCAATAATAAATTATATATTTCCTTTCCACACAAAAGGTTTACTTGATAACCTCTGTGGCGCGGTGAGCGAAGGTCCGTCTGCGACGCAGGAGGGTTCGATTATCACCTCGGGACAAATATTTGTACGATCTGCTGCTTTAGGGTGATGTGGTCGTTATCTATGTACCTATAATAAAAAAATATCTATCTATGTACTCGTATATTATTATGTATATCAGTTACCTAGTGCCCATAACACAAGCTCTGCTTAGCTCTGCTAGATAATGCTGTGTAAATGGTCCAGCATTATTTATGGTTTATCTCTATTCCAGTGAAACCGGCGAGAAGAAGCGTCCGGTGATCATCCACCGAGCGATCCTCGGCTCAGTGGAGCGCATGATAGCGATCCTGAGCGAGTCGTACGCGGGCAAGTGGCCCTTCTGGCTGAGTCCGCGACAGGTGTGCGTGGTGCCCGTCGGGCCGGCCTTCGATGACTACGCTGTTAAGGTAATATCACTCCTATTTAGAATAAGAATAAGAATAAAATAATTTATTTGCACTAACAGGCTGCACTAACAGGCTTACAGCGGTCCCGCCTTCAATGATTATGCTGTTAAGGTAGTTTCACTCCTATTTGGAATAAGGATAAGTATAAAATAATTTATTTGCACTAATAGGCTTACAGCGGTCCCCTGCCTTCGATGACTACGCTGTTAAGGTAATTTCACTCCTATTTAGAATGAGAATAAGAATAAAATAATGTATTTGCACTAACAGACTTACAGCGGTCACCTGCCTTCAATGATTATGCTGTTAAGGTAATTACACTGCTATTTAGTATAAGAATAAGTATAAAATAATTTTGTACTAACAGGCTGCACTAACAGGCTTACAGCGGTCACCTGCCTTCAATGATTATGCTGTTAAGGTAATATCACTGCTATTTAGAATAAGAATAAAATAATTTATTTGCACTAACAGACTTACAGCGGTCACCTGCCTTCAATGATTATGCTGTTAAGGTAATATCACTCCTATTTAGAATAAGAATAAAATAATATATTTGCACTAACAGGCTTACAGCGGTCACCTGCCTTCAATGATTATGCTGTTAAGGTAATTACACTGCTATTTAGAATAAGAATAAAATAATTTATTTGCACTAACAGGCTTACAGCGGTCACCTGCCTTCAATGATTATGCTGTTAAGGTAATATCACTGCTATTTAGAATAAGAATAAAATAATATATTTGCACTAACAGGCTTACAGCGGTCACCTGCCTTCAATGATTATGCTGTTAAGGTAATTACACTGCTATTTAGAATAAGAATAAAATAATTTATTTGCACTAACAGGCTTACAGCGGTCACCTGCCTTCAATGATTATGCTGTTAAGGTAATATCACTCCTATTTAGAATAAGAATAAAATAATATATTTGCACTAACAGGCTTACAGCGGTCACCTGCCTTCAATGATTATGCTGTTAAGGTAATTACACTGCTATTTAGAATAAGAATAAAATAATTTATTTGCACTAACAGGCTTACAGCGGTCCCCTGCTTTCAATGATTATGCTGTTAAGGTAATATCACTGCTATTTAGAATAAGAATAAAATAATATATTTGCACTAACAGGCTTACAGCGGTCACCTGCCTTCAATGATTATGCTGTTAAGGTAATTACACTGCTATTTAGAATAAGAATAAAATAATTTATTTGCACTAACAGACTTACAGCGGTCCCCTGCTTTCAATGATTATGCTGTTAAGGTAATATCACTGCTATTTAGAATAAGAATAAAATAATATATTTGCACTAACAGGCTTACAGCGGTCACCTGCCTTCAATGATTATGCTGTTAAGGTAATTACACTGCTATTTAGAATAAGAATAAAATAATTTATTTGCACTAACAGGCTTACAGCGGTCCCCTGCTTTCAATGATTATGCTGTTAAGGTAATATCACTGCTATTTAGAATAAGAATAAAATAATATATTTGCACTAACAGGCTTACAGCGGTCACCTGCCTTCAATGATTATGCTGTTAAGGTAATTACACTGCTATTTAGAATAAGAATAAAATAATTTATTTGCACTAACAGGCTTACAGCGGTCCCCTGCTTTCAATGATTATGCTGTTAAGGTAATATCACTGCTATTTAGAATAAGAATAAAATAATATATTTGCACTAACAGGCTTACAGCGGTCACCTGCCTTCAATGATTATGCTGTTAAGGTAATTACACTGCTATTTAGAATAAGAATAAAATAATTTATTTGCACTAACAGACTTACAGCGGTCCCCTGCTTTCAATGATTATGCTGTTAAGGTAATTACACTGCTATTTAGAATAAGAATAAAATAATTTATTTGCACTAACAGGCTTACAGCGGTCCCCTGCTTTCAATGATTATGCTGTTAAGGTAATATCACTGCTATTTAGAATAAGAATAAAATAATATATTTGCACTAACAGGCTTACAGCGGTCACCTGCCTTCAATGATTATGCTGTTAAGGTAATTACACTGCTATTTAGAATAAGAATAAAATAATTTATTTGCACTAACAGGCTTACAGCGGTCCCCTGCTTTCAATGATTATGCTGTTAAGGTAATATCACTGCTATTTAGAATAAGAATAAAATAATATATTTGCACTAACAGGCTTACAGCGGTCACCTGCCTTCAATGATTATGCTGTTAAGGTAATTACACTGCTATTTAGAATAAGAATAAAATAATTTATTTGCACTAACAGGCTTACAGCGGTCCCCTGCTTTCAATGATTATGCTGTTAAGGTAATATCACTGCTATTTAGAATAAGAATAAAATAATATATTTGCACTAACAGGCTTACAGCGGTCACCTGCCTTCAATGATTATGCTGTTAAGGTAATTACACTGCTATTTAGAATAAGAATAAAATAATTTATTTGCACTAACAGACTTACAGCGGTCCCCTGCTTTCAATGATTATGCTGTTAAGGTAATATCACTGCTATTTAGAATAAGAATAAAATAATATATTTGCACTAACAGGCTTACAGCGGTCACCTGCCTTCAATGATTATGCTGTTAAGGTAATTACACTGCTATTTAGAATAAGAATAAAATAATTTATTTGCACTAACAGACTTACAGCGGTCCCCTGCTTTCAATGATTATGCTGTTAAGGTAATATCACTGCTATTTAGAATAAGAATAAAATAATTTATTTGCACTTTGCGGGTTGCCGATCGCAGTTCGGTGGGGTTGTTCTGCAGAGGGCGCTGCTGCCCGCCCCCGCGTGTGTTTCCCTTAGTCGCCTTACGATGGGAAGAGTGGGGGTGGTGAAACTCTATGCCGGCACCACATGGCAAGTTACAAATAAAGTATTGTATTTGATTCCAGGTGAACGATCAACTGTTCAAAGCTGGCTTCATGTCCGAGGTGGACACGGACGCGGGAGACACTCTCAACAAGAAAGTCAGGAACGCACAGCTGGCGCAGTTCAACTATATTCTCGGTACGTTGCAACTATCTATACTAATATTATAAAGAGTAAAGATTTGATTGTTTGAATTGAATAGGCAACGAAACTACTGGACCGATTTGAAAAATTCTTTCATCATTACGATCCAAAATTTTCTGTGATGAACATAGGCTATAGAATATTTTCAAAATAATTAGGGTTCTTCATGAAATTTTTTATTTTTCTAAAATATCCAATCAAGAATTTAAGGTTGCCTGGATGAAATTGCTTTGAGCAATAAGGCTGCCTATTGTACGTTTTTATTTAGTTTAGATATAAGATTATTTAAATATTTATTTATAGCAAAAATTACAATAAAGTGTTCATTCATTCATTCAATGTCCTTGCGAAGCCGGGGCGAACTGCTAGTTTAGTATAAGTGACTTCTATAATGATACCTCTATCCTATAAATAAAATATGATTTGATATCAATTTCAGTGGTAGGTGATCGAGAGAAGAACGCCGGCACAGTAAACGTACGCACACGGGACAACAAGGTTCACGGAGAGATGTCTGTCGACGGACTGATTGAACATCTCAACACGCTCGTTAAGGAGAAAACGCTAGCTGAAGATACTGGCTTGCTTAAGTAGCTGGGTTCTGTACAGCGGAGATGAAGCAAGGGTAGATAGTTCAGTGGAATAAAACTTTTTAAACTTTCACGATTTGTTGACATATTAAAGAATAATTATCGGGTATTTATCGCGTACCTTTTGTACGCGATAAATACAAAAGGTACGCGATAAATACCCGATAATTATTCTTTAATAGTTCAGTGGAAGTTATGATTTGAAATATTCATCTCTTCATCATTTTCATCTTCAGCATATATCAGTCCAATGATAGACATAGGCCTCCCATAATGAAATTAATATTAAGGCCGGACTATTAAGGTAGCGGAGTATCAATAATGCTGGACAGTTCACATAGCATAATCTAGCCCCAAGCTCAGTGATCACGAATGACTTAACGCTACTACAGACTCTAAAAACAGGTAGTTATAGAAACCAAATGTTTAGATTAGTAACTTTGTTTTTATATTTGCCTACTTACATATACCATCGCCTTGGGATTAAAAAAAACCTGTAATGATGTTATACTGTCTAAATAAATAAATAAAAAAAGATATATTTTTTCTATAAGCTCCAAAATAGCATTGTATTCTCTCTTTCAGTGGACTAATAGAATAGCTAATTCTCCGCGTCAATGGATAGCTGAATTTACAAATTACGCAAACTATATCGTTATCAGTCTACGCTCTGATGAAACAAGCGGTGACCGATCGGCGTCTAGAAACATGCTAAACGATAGGCGATAGAGCTGGATGGATTCATTATGAATGTAAGCGGGTTAACTACGAACCTATTATATGTTGTAAGAACACCAACGTTTCATCCCTTCAGTGAGCGCATTGAGGCGATACGGGCGTGACGTGAGCCGCACTCACCCTGATGAAGTCCCTCGTTAAGGGATGAAACGTTGGTGTTCTTACAACATATAATAGGTTCGTAGTTAACCCGCTTACATTCATAATGAATTCATCAAACTACGATAGTTTTATAGTAAAAAAAGAGCTGGATGGTTTTAAAATTCAAAAGAAAAACTTTATATTGTTATATACTAGTAAGTACTTATTTGTTTAAATTATAGGCCGAGCCTAAGATGATTGTGTATGATCTTGGTTTCCTTGATTGTGAATTTTCTTTCGAATATGTTTGCGCTGTACATGTCCAGCCTATAATAGTCGACTGCTGGACATAGGCCTCCCCTAATGAGTGCCATAGATGGCATTATCATTTAGGGGGTTATTGCCCATAATCCCCACGCTGGGCATGCGGGTTGGGGATCGCAGTTGGGTGGAGTTGTTCTGCAGAGGGCGCTGCTGCCCGCCCCCCGGTGTGATTCCCTTAGTCGCCTCTTACGACACCCACGGAAAGAGTTGGGGTGGTGAAATTCTATGCATGCACCACACGGCATAACGGCATTATCACTTTAATATAACTTAATCACTACTTATGCAGGATTTTGTTACGAAACTCCAGTGTGAAATTTAAGTTTCAATTGTTTGTTTATTTTTAATAACACGCTACAGCTTCATTGGTGAAATGTTCTTCTGCAACGCTTTTCTATCATCACTTTCCTAAAGATGTAATTTTTTTTTAACTTCGGCATTTATTTATTATTAGCGTAAGGTGATTTTCCATTAAAATCTTTTTAAAACTTAATTGAATCTTTTACTTAGCATTCCTTTAGGTTAAGTTATTATTATTATTATATTTATTACTAATAGAAAATTCTTTCTACACTTATAATAATAAAAATTACACATAAAAAAAATATTCAACAAATATATTATCTATATTTCGAGTTTACGAGTTCAGCAGTCATTCAACAAAATCCCTACTCTTTAGAGTTAGGACTCTGTTGAATGTCTGCATGATGGGTGAAGCAACTTACTGCCTACAACCTGCAGGTTGGTCTTGGTACTGTCCCATGTTCTGCGCAGCAGCGAGGCAGTTTTTTTACGGATGATGCCGTGAAAGACATCAACCTGGGCCTCCGCAAACATAAGAGATGCAAGACGACCTCTGTGGCGCGGCAAAGGTCCGCCTGCGAAGCAGGAGGTTGCTTCGCAGGGGCAGGGGGTTCGATTCCCGCCTCGGGACAAATATTTGTACGATCTGCAGATATTTGTTCAGGGTGTTCTGGTAGTTTTCTGTGTATAATAAAAATATATATCTGTGTAATATATTGTATTAAGTAGGTAAGTATATCAAATTGATCCTAATAGGTTAGAAGCTACCAAATTAAAAACACATGTGAAGAGAATCAAGCTTTTTTAGGTTGCTAAACTTTAATATTGCTAAACTGAGCCAAATTTGGTTGATTGACTTAGCAAAGTTTGCTCTGACTTTGCTCGCAGTATTTTGCTCGAGCAAAGCTTTTAGCTGAGCAGTTATTGCCTTTTTGACGGACTGCAGCTCACACACTACTTTTAAATCTCTTCTTTTTTAATTGTTTATATACATATGTACTTTTACTTATTGTTGACTATTAGGTAGGTACCTACTATAACACACATTGTTCTCTAATTTATCTGTGTTATTTTATGATGTGCCTTATCTATTATGACTTTTGTAACATGAGTGTAACATGTGCTGCAGTTGTCAAATAAATGTGTTATCCTATCTATCTATCAAAGTGGCTAAAATTATTGAACATAGGTACCTAGTAGGTATCAAAATAGATAAAGTTTTCGTTTAGGTCAACGCCTCGTCAAGTTCTGGAAGCCTACTGCTAAAATGAAAAAAAACTCAGTAGGTACCTATGATTTGCAAACTATAATCAAGTTTGTATGAAACAATTCAAACGTTGTCTTACAATTTTATTTTCCTCTCTGTATCCGGTAGGGGGGACCCTGCAAGTCGCCTTAAGGAAGAAATCGAAAACTTGTATAGCATTGTATTGGCGAGAACACTACAAACTGGTGTTACTAATTTGCTATAAGTACCTTGAAACTAAGTATGCTAAGCTGGCTCATGTACCTACTGGGAACGTCTTTCTGTATTCAGAAAATCAGTGTGCATTTCTATATTATGTGGAGCACCATACATTTATATATTTTCAGAATCTGAACAAGTCCGCCACGCCCCAAACGCATTCTCGTATCCTCATCTAAGCCAAAGCACAAAGTGACCAAAAATACCTACGAAAAAAATGGCTGCCAAGAGTCGATAAAATGTATATTGTCGATAAACACATGGAGACTTGATTTCGTTGGTTTTTTATGCAATAAACAACTTTTTAAAATCTGGGATGTTTTATTACCTTTTGAACGCCACCTTAAAATGATAAAATCTAACTATCCAAGCCATACAAGTTACAAAAAGAAGGGCTTCAACGTTATAAGCACTTTTTTCAATTTTCGAGTTTTACTTGATACCAATTTACTCTATAATATATAAATTGTTACGCCGCAGTTGCCGGTGTTTTGCCTATATAAAACCAGAAATCAGATCGACAACAAATATTTTCAAATAACAACAGCACATCACTATTCACCCACGAGACGTCTTCTGTTGTCGTGAATAGCCGACATAGGCGCGGCTGGCACGATGTTTGAAAGCTTGCATATATCTGAGCTGAGGTAGTGATGTGGTAGGTTATAGTCGCTGATTATCGATAAGGGCAAGTATATACCTACCTGTCCACTCTTGAAATGTCAACTGTCGTCGTATCTACGTATGTGTGTAGGTATGTGTATACAGAAGCCTATACCTAAGGTCCCTACTTGCAAAAAAAAACTTGTGAAAAAAATTATTTAGTTAATTAAATAATAACAATAAATATTAATAAACAATACAATATACAGCACTTTCTTATAATTTAAATATTTTCATTACGTAAAACAAACATATTTTCATTAAGTAAAAAACATATAAACAAGAGATTCGTAAAAATTACAGAAAAAAATAATAATTATTAGATTCTCAATCCTAAGTTAGGTATATTATACCTAACAATAAAAAAAAATAGTCAACAAATAAAATGTTACGCAGGGTTAGACTTTCTAGCTAGCTAGAAGTTAAGCATCAGAGCTCTTCCTGTGCTCATAACATCGAACATACTCGGAATGCACTTGCACGTCACTAAAATTGTCTTCTTACGCTGATGACGTCACTTACAGTCGTGTAGTCCCGACCGTGGCGTACGCTACACTCTTTGAGTATCTAGAACGGGAGTTGCCAAGCGCTTCTGTCAGTACTAAAATCTTTCTGTCAGATTTCGAGGGGGGCGAGGTAATACGGTACAGCACACGTTTACATAATCACGCATACTAATGCAGAAAAATAAAGCGTCCATATAAACGCACACTAAAGTAAAAGCTGGACACAAACAAAAGAACACGCACACAAATATAGAATTAGTGTTGTTACACTATTGTTTAGTTACACACTAACACAAAAAAGTAGTGCTGGATGTAAAACGACCGAAAAAATAATGATTTCGAATGAATGAAATCAAGGTTGTTAAAATTATACAATGCTTTTTTGATAAAGGTATTGTTTCTTACTGAGGGATTTTAGACATGCATTTAAATATAGAAAAAAAATTGTTCCGAATGAGAGAAAAGCGTAAAAGTTGGTTTTCCTTTCAAATTTGACATTAACTAAGAACCATAATTTGTAATTGACGCCCCGTCTATTTGGGACTATTATTTTTTTTATTTATGCAAATCGAAAAGTTTTCATTATCTATATCTATATGTTTTCATAGAGAGCAGGAGAAGAAAAGCGGCAGTAAGAAAGAGAGAAAGAAAGACAGAAAATATATTTATTGTGATAGGTACAGGCCGGGTACAGGGATAATAAAATTTTATCTAGATTAACATTATGTAGATCGGGCCGCCCCGCCGCCGTGTTTCATGATCAGTGCGGTGTTCCTGCGCTACCTATAAAAAGGGTATTTTAATATTAATAAATTGATGGAGAAAATTCCTACTAAAAGATAAAACACGAGCTATCTATCATCACTTCGCTTGTGTCTTTCTGTATCGAGGTTGTTTTGTAATTCCTTTTTTTTATAAATAAATCTGCTTCTGACTTATAATAATATTATATTTTTAATACTATATTATTATATATCATTATTTGTGTCATTTTATTTGTTGTTTCTTATAAATCTATATTACATTTAAATGGAATAATTTATTGTAAATGTGACGTACACAGTTTTCCATAAAAAATGGATTCTGGTATCTCTTATGGTATTATGGTATCATTTGCATAACCAATTTTCCTATATCAATAGATTTTTGTTACAAAAAACATCGCATTTTACACAAATTTTTCGTTCATTCCATCATTCGTTCAATCAATTTCACTCAACTTGTCCCCGCACTACGCCTTCTACCAAGGAATCACAAACTATATAGGGATACTACCAAGGAATAAAAATGTCGCAACTGATGTTCTATTAAAATCGAAATTATACAATATAACAAAAAACAATTCAGAAAAATATCACTTACTTGTGATAGGAAACACTATGTACCCTTAAGTTGGATGTCTCCAATTGCCTTTTATACCCATAAACCGCACAATTCACCATTTGTGGTGAGCACTACCTCGCGACACGAAACGACAGCAAATGGCCGCGAAGTTACGAGTGAAGTAGTTTTAATAATCGTCTATGGTCAGTAAAGTCTTGTGACCAACAGAGGGGTATCCTGACCTTGCCAACTCCCGTTCTAGATACTCAAAGGCTACACTGATAAGGGATGATGAACTAGTGATGTGCTTTAGTGGGGGTTATGAATTATCGATCCTGCTCATGGATCATTTTTTTTTTCATTATGCGTTTGCAGAGTTTAAGTTTGGATTTATTATGATATCATAATAGGTAGATATTTATTATTTATATCATGAGAATGAACATGATATAAATAGTAAATATCTTGTTTAAAAGTCAATTGTCTATTTTTTATCACCTTCGGTTGGTAGACTGTATACCACAACACTAGCGGTCGTCTCCTGCCGACAATGGCGTGCGAATCACGCCCGCTGACGGGATTTTATTTCAATGTTTCATCCTCGAAATTTTTATACAACTAGGGGTTTTTCTTATAAACCTTTAGTATAGATCTATAATAACTGAATCAATGTTCCTTTTAGGATAAAAAAAACGCAGAACTAACTGTTTAAAGATTGTGTATTTCGTTATTTTTTTGGAGCAGTTTTGGTCGTCTAATACCGACACTGGCGTAGTAAGCACAATTGGTTTTGTCGAGTATAGACGACGACGGTGGCGTTCAAAAGGTGATCACGGAATATTATTTTATTACAGAACAGTAATATTTTCCCATGGTAGGTAGGTAGGTAAATTAATTTTAAATTAAAAAAGGGCTGCGGCACAGTGGGTAGACCTGTCGGTCGTGGAGTTTATGGGTAGACCTGTCGGATCTGACGGTTTCAAAAAGGTGTTTAAAGTCTCGTAATTTCAGTAATCTAGGTATTATAAGAAGCTTGATATCTATTAATAACCAAAAGATACGAGTCTTAAAATATTTCATGATAATGAAACCGACTTTGAACATAATACCTCATTTACATTCAGCCCCTGCCGCTGCCCCTCGCGCTGCCGGCGATAATTCCCTAAATACTGCTGCAGCAGGATCGAGAGGAGTGTGTGTTTACATACTGCCCTACCACTCACTTCGCTTTCAAGTTTCGGCAATGGCAGACGTCGAAATAATTACAGCGGCAGCGCTATCTCTTTTTGCGATAATTATGTTCGATATTTAAAAAGATATCGAATAGGTACAAAAAAAGAATGTTCGTCGTAGACGATGGTGGATGATATCTATCCATCGAAATAAAACTTTGTTTTATATATTTTATATATCCTTATTATCAACCTTACCTAATTACTAAACTTAACTTATTTTTTAATGCATCTTTCTCCTCCAGGCGCTCGGCGAGTACTGAGCGTCGGAGCAGAATGTAAACACGCACTGCCGCTGGCGCTGCCGCCCCGCCCCGCCGCCGCCGGTCTGACTTCGTCGGTTTGACTTCCGCACAAAAAACCGCCATTTTGGGGAGCGCCGGGCAGCGCGAGTGGCAATCAAATGGCAGTGGCATGAGAAGTATCGCGTTTACACACTCGTCCTGCCCACTTCCCTGCTCACTACGGCTGAATGTAAATGCGACATAAGTTATATCGTTTAACGTTACTGTAGACACAGTAATAGTAACACCCAATATTATAATATTTATTTTATTTTATTTGTAACTTTTACTCATAGTAGGTACCTATACCACCACCTTGTTTAACTTATTTCGTGTATAACGTTGAACAATTCTTACCTTCGAGATAAATGTTGGTAAAAAATAATAAATGGTTTTGGTTAAATGGTTTATAGTTATCATTAGCAAAACTAAGTTAAAAAAATATGTTAAAATAAATAAGTTTGTAAAAAAAAACTGAAAAACTTCTTAAAAACCAAAAAAATGCAGTAGGTACATAAACTAAAATGTAAGAGAAAAGTTCTCAACAAATTAGAGCTCTGTACATTACAACTCAATTATAATCAGACCCAATATGAGGCTGAAATGCTGGACTTGAGATGTAAACTTGGCCAGGCCGAGCACTCCCTAGAACACTACATCAGTCTATATGAACGCACTACGAAACAGACAAGGGAACTCAATCTGGCCATGGATGCACTGCTCAGGAGCCAGGTGAGTCTGGAGGGCAGGGTTCTGGAGGGCTGCGGCTGCTGTAACCCAGGCCCAGTATGTGACCACTCAGGTCCGGACAGCACTGTGTCAGCCACATCCCATCTGGATCTCAGCGCTTCATACTCAGGTATGCAAACCATCATGTACAGCGATGAAATTGGAAAAAATATGGGTCAGTTCTTAAATATGAGTATGGAACATCCTCTTGTCAATAATTGTTTTCCAAATTCTAACCTGCATAATATTATGCAAAAAATTGATAATTAAGTAACTCTAATCTAATAATTTGCCTTGGAAATAGGGGTAATGTGAACAAATCTGACCTAATCAGGTATATGGACAAACTGTGTTATTTAAACTTAAAAGAAATTGTGATGTTCACATTCCCTTACCAGCAACAGCTTGCCACAATTAGAAAACAACCTTAGATATTCTAACCTGCATAATATTATGCAAAAAATTGATAATTAAGTAACTCTAATCTAATAATTTGCCTTGGAAATAGGGGTAATGTGAACAAATCTGACCTAATCAGGTATATGGACAAACTGTGTTCTTTAAACTTACCTAAAAGAAATTGTGATGTTCACATTCCCTTACCAGCAACAGCTTGCCACAATTAGAAAACAACCTTAGATATAAGCTAAATATGATGTTGCACACTATTTCATGCAACACTAATAATGTACATGTGATTGATACTAACATTATTGTTAGTAAAAAATATTATTTGACTCAAGGTAATTATTACCTAGGTATCCAATTTTTATAAAAGACAGATAGCAATTTCGCTATCCTATTATTTTAAAACAACAGCCAAAAACTTGGCTATAAAAAATGCTTCTTTTCAGCATTCTTTGAATTTGACAAACAATACCTTGGAAGTAATTCCAAGTCATTTAAATTAGAAATAACGACAATAGAGGAAGTCTCTAGCCCTATAAAGTCAAATATTATTAATCACAAGAAAAAACAAGGAAAACAAAATTGTAAAATAAATGCAAAGTTTACCAACTTAGTGCACCAAAATATTCAAGGTTTGAAAAGTAAATTATTAGAATTAGAATTATACATGAACTCATTTGATATTGACATCATCTGCTTAACAGAACATTGGCTAAAAAGCCATGAGATCATGTTTAACTTTAGTAACCATCAGGTTGGTAGTTCTTTTTGCAGATCACATGCTATTCGTGGAGGCACTTTAATATTACTAAATAAACTTATAAAATTTAAAGAACGTAAAGACATAGTACCTATGTTTATCAGCTGAAAGCCACATTGAAGTAGCATGTGTTGAGTTGGAGCAAACTATTGTAGTAAGCGTATACACCCCACCATCAGCCTCTTTTGAAATATTTGAAAAAATTATGGATGACATCTTATTTAAAATATCAAAATCAAACAAAAATCTCATAGTATGTGGAGACTTTAATATTAATCTTTTAGAAGTGTACTCCTTAAGTAGTAGATTAATTAACTTATTTAACTCTTATAATCTAAGGCCACTATTTTTGGAACCTACTAGAATAACTGAAACCTCAGCAACATGTATAGATAATATGTTTGTTTGCTTAAATGATAAAATTGTAAGTAAAAATATAATAAGTAACTTAAAATCAGACCACTTAGGTCAAATAATCAAATTACAAATTCAAGTCAAAAATAATAATGTAAAAAAAAAAATAACATAGGTACATACCTGTGACCACAAGTCGATTTGAGCGGTTGAAATTGGATTGGGATTCTAAACCACCACCTTATCACTCATATAACAACCCCAATGAGTCATATTGCAGTTTTTTTAACAAATTCACCATTGCATTCAATTCAATATTCACACCCAAGTCGCTTGTGGTCTCAGAAAAACTTAACTTTAGTGAGTGGGCAACAGTAGGTATACATAAAAGTAGGCAAACTTTGTATGAACTGTATAATGAAAAACAATACAATTTTAGTCTTGAGTTCAAAGAAAAAGTAAAAAATTACTCAAAAATGTTCAGAAAAGTTTGTCAAATGGCAAAATCTAATTATATAAGCTCGAAAATCAGAAATAGTGAAAATGTAATAAAATCGACATGGAAAATAATAAATAGTGAGACTGGAAAGGTCAGTACTTACGATAATGATTACAACTTAAAGATTAATGATTGCTTAGTCAAAAATGATGTTGACGTAGCCCAAGCATTTGAAAACTTTTTTACTGACATTCCAATTTCTACTACAAAGTGCTTAAACTCATCTCAAGTTATCGCTGAGTCATTGCTTATAGAAAATGTACCCAAATGCAAAAATAAATTTAATTTCAATCCTGTCAATGAAACTGATATTAAAAAAGCTTTTAATCTATTAAATGTAAAAAAAACTGCAGATCTCTGGGGCATTTCCGTTAGACTTATTAAACCATTGATTGATACACTTGCACCAGATCTAGCTTATATATTCAATGAATCCATTGACTGTGGCATATTTCCTGATCTAATGAAGCATAGTAAAATAATTCCTTTGTTTAAATCGGGTGGGTAGTAGGTCTGACCCCACCAACTTTAGACCAATATCAGTATTGCCAACATTCAGCAAAGTTTTTGAAAAACTTATCTTACATCAATTGCTTAGGCATTTTGATGGCAATGGCCATGAAAGTATGAATATGTTCGGAAGGAGTCTCATAAAAAATAAAAAGAAGCACTCGGTACTCTGACATACTGTCTATGATTCTAATAGTATGTCAGTCGCCGCCATAACGCCCATAGACACGAACCTGATAACATCATATAAACAAATCAAAACAAAATGAAAAACGCCGTCTTGTGTGGTCAGATGTTGCCAAAATCACAATGCGTTTGTCAATAAAAAACACCGGATCACATTTCGTAGATAAATTTCTTATTTCACCAACTTATTTTTTCGATTTAACGCAAAATTATTATCAACATAAAAATCAAACTATACGCACAAAATCTAGCCACTGTTGCCAACATGTAAACATGTAAATTTTCCAGTAAGTGTGGGAGGATATTAAAAATGTTTTAATTCTCATATTTCATTGACTTTAAATTATGAATCAGGTAAATAGGCATTTCATCATTCTGGTTATATAAAATAATATGTGTTAAGTATTCGAAATATAATAAGGATATTGAATTTCAGTTTGTAATATTTATACAATAGCTTAGCTTTAGAGATACGAATTTCGAAAGACCTATGTTTGTTTTTTATTTGAGCTAACCTCCAAAATAGCTGGATAATAAAATAGTCTGGATAATACTTTTATTGACGATCATGCTACGCAGATCTTATATCGAGATTATCGATAGCCGTGGGGCATACTAATAGTCAATATGTTTTTCAGATTTCCGGGTGATGAAAATTGGAAGTTAAATTGAATTCGCATTATCAAAGAATCTGACAGTTAAAATAATTTGAATCCCACTAAATCTAGTGTAGCATGCAGTGTGCATTAAGATTTTTCATGTAAAAGCATTCGGGCATTTTAATGTAGGTATAAATATTTTTTTATTTATTATGTATCAATAAACAATGAATATGAGCATAATGTATATTTTTTTCATTATTAGGAACGTTTCATTGATCTTCCCAGTAACAATCATAAGATATGGCTGCAAATGTACATTTAAATAATTATAATTTTTATTTGATTTTTTTTATTATATTGGTTAGGCATTTCCATATGAACAACGTATGCGAAGCCGCAGGCAGAAAATGTTGTCAGCCAGTTAAAAGGCACAAAGAATAATTTATTCAAACTAAAATTAGACATGGAACGGAGACTTTGGATGTGTTTATGTTTGTTACTTCTGCACACACACTCAGAGGCCTAAACAGATTTTGTTGAAATTTCTTCGATTAGCAAATAGGGGTTACTATTTAATCCCGGGAACAATCAAATTCACTGCAGTTAGCACCATAATATTAATAATTAATATTTTAAAAATAATTTGTTGAATTATTATTTTCATTAACATAATCCAGATTTTACTGTCACTTTCGTGCGATATTTATTGTTTTAATTAATTTTTATTAGTGTAAGTGGTTGTATGACCGTTCTAATTAAATGAATAAATAAAAATAAAGCGCTGGCGTAAATTGAAAATTATAAAAGTAGGACTAATAAACACGATTACCGTGGCTAAAGCAGTACCTAAAATGATTCATTATAATTTACATATTCATATGTAAACAATTATTAGGAAGAATATTTATAAAAATTGTGGGTAATTTTTTCTTCTGTTGGCAACTCTCTATACACTGACACTCAATGTCATTCCGCCATTGTTAGGAATCAAGTTTGATTTGATAGGATTACGTCTGAACTTTTTCCTATGTCTATGGCAATGGCCTGCTTCATTGTAAACAATTCGGGTTTACTCGCGGCAGGTCAACTACTGATGCTGGTGTAGAGTTGGTATCGCATATTTTTGATGCTTGGGAGAAGTCGCAAGATGCTTTAGGCGTTTTTTGCGACTTGTCAAAAGCATTTGATTGTGTACACCATGAAACATTAATCAGGAAACTGCATCATTAAAGACAACTCTTTGGATCTTCTTACTTCATACTTGTGTGACAGGATACAAAGAGTTGACATTAATGGGGAACGGTCTTCGGGGTCTGTAGTAACAATGGGTGTACCGCAGGGGTCTATCCTCGGTCCTTTCCTATTTTTAGTTTATATTAACGACCTCCCTCATCTCGTTAAGAATAATCACGAGATTGTATTGTTTGCCGATGATACTTCATTAATTTTTAAAATGAAACGACAAAAAAGTAATTTTGACGATGTGAATAATGCAATCTCAAAAGTAGTCAATTGGTTTAGTGTCAATAATCTCCTGCTTAACGAAACCAAAACGAAATGTATTAGATTTACTCTACCCAATGTAAAACAAGTTAAGGCCGATGTAAAGGTAAAAGAGGAATCGTTAGAAATAGTAGAAAGTACTGTATTCTTAGGAATAACCTTAGATAGTAAACTTCAATGGGGCTCACACATAGATAAGCTATCGAAGAGACTTAGTTCTGCAGCGTATGCAGTCAAAAAAATCCGTCATCTTACAGACGTTGATACTTCTAGACTAGTCTATTTCAGCTACTTCCATAGTATTATGCCTTATGGTATACTGCTGTGGGGGAACGCTGCAGATATTAACACCATATTTGTGCTGCACAAGAGGGCTGTTCGTGCAATCTATAATATGGGTCCCAGAGAATCCTTGCGTGAAAAATTCAAAGAAATAAACATAATGACTGTAACATGTCAATATATTTATGAAAATTTGATGTACACTCATAAAAATATCAATAAGTTCATTAAAAATAGCGATATTCATAATTTAAATACTAGAAATAAAAACAAACTGGCTGTGCCCACTACTAGACTACATAAGATTAATGTATCTTTTAAAGGGCAATGTATACGCTTCTACAACAAAACTCCAAGTGAGTTGCAAAAATTATCTATAAATAAATTCAAACGGATTGTCAAAAATATTCTTTGCAAAAAGGCTTACTATAAAATATCAGATTATCTAGACGACAAAAAAGTTTGGGACGAGTTATGCTCCAACTCTAAAACTAACAATCTAACAAGGTAAAGGTTTCTTGTTCGCTTCTTTACTTTACCTTAAAAGGAGTGTGCAGTGTGTTTGAATCCTATTCCTAACAGAGAACGCTTGAGATGTCAAGGCTGCATGAAATGGTATGATGTAGACTGCGCCAACATACTGGTAAAAAAATTTCGGCTTATGAGCAACGAAAGTAGAAACTCCTGGTCTTGCGAAGAGTGCTGTAAAAAAGCTTCCAAATGTGAGAACTCTAATGACCCTACTCGTCAAGTAGCTGGACGGACAGACTCGTCTAAGGCTGCACCTGTGCAGAGTTCCCCGCTGAAAAGTAGCCCTGATACACCTGGTTTCTTCAGCTCTCAATCATCTCTCTCTGACAGAGATATCATCGATGAAGAAAGTGCCCTGATCACAGTAAAGGTACTCAAAGATATTATTGCAAAAGAAATTGGTAACTCATTAAAAACACTGACATCTGAGCAGAGTCGTCTCAGTGAAGTAGTGAATAACTTTCAAGAAGCAATCTCATTCTTTAGCAGTAAATTTGATGAGCTGAAAACCAACTTGGATCAGAAGTCTACACAGATAGAAGACTTCAAAAAAGAAAATAACTTGCTTCAAGACTCTGTAAAAAAACTCACTCAAAGAGTCAATATCTCTGAGCAGTATGCGAGAGCTTCCAACATTGAGGTTCAGTGTGTTCCGGAAAGCAAGACTGAAAATATTGTTAAGTCAATTCTACATCTTGGCAAACAGATTAAGTGTGACATCACAGACCAGGATATAATTCATTGTACCAGAATCGCCAAAAAGAACACTGATACCGCCCGCCCAAGATCAATCCTTGTCAAGTTTAGTAACCCACGCCAGCGTGATACCTTCCTGGCTGCATCTCTCAAACACAACAGGACCCATCCACAGAATCGCCTGAACACTAACCATCTTGGTTTATCTGTAGAAAAACCACAACCTGTCTTTGTTGTAGAGCACCTATCTGTGGAAAACAAGGCTCTACACGCCGCTACTCGGGCCCGTGCTAAGGAACTAGGGTACAAATTTGTTTGGGTGCGTTATGGACGGATCTTTGTCAAGAAATCTGAAGACACTGACCGTATTCTAATTGATAGCATTGAAAAATTAGACACACTTGAAAAGGTTGTATAACTTCAAGTACCTATAAGTAACTGAAATCCTCTCCACAATAAGAATCATAGTCATAACCCACATTACAACATTTTAACTTTTTCCCTAAACTACTTATTTTTTGGTTCTTTTGGTTCTTCTGGATCAATTTTTGTAGTTCAACCCTAAATTTTGTTTTAATTTTTTAATAAGTTTCATTACATTTAGCTGGTTACATTTATGTGACCGAAAACTTTCAATTCAATTTAAGTATCACTTTGGTTTGGCGCTAATATTACTGTTATTAGTATCTAGATTAATACCTACTTACTTTCCTAAAGTTTTACTCATCAATCCATCCAAACTTAACTACATTTTGAACTTTTCTATTCTCTAACTTGCAGGTAGACTTGTAAACTTTTTTTGTATCATTGAATGTAAATCTCACAATTAAAGATCTATTACCAGAATGTACTAGGTTTAAAAATAAAGATAACAGATTTTTTCCTTAACTGTAAATTGCAGAACTATGACGTTATGGTGCTTACAGAGACAACGTAAATAATACACAATCATTTTGGTTCTTTTTTCTCTATAATCATAAGCATAACAAACTCCTTTTAAATGTTCACCTATTAATTACTAGTGTAACTTTTTTTATTTCCTGTTGTTCAACTCCAGTACATATAACTATTGTCTTACAATCTGCGTATTTAGTTATAAAATGTAACTTTGTTATTATTTTAGATTAAGTAAAAAATTTGCGCATGCTGTGGCACCCTTAAATTAAAAAACACTAGACTTAAGTCCTTTTTGTAATTGTATTTTTCATGTTTTGTGATTTTTTGTTGGGAGTCCTAAATAAATAAAATAAAAAAAAAAAAAAAAAAAAAAGATTGAAGTGAACAATTAATCAAAGTGATCACTTTATTTCCCATTTTATTTCTTATTTAACTTGTATTTTGTGACGTGTCCAAGAGTCCTGTAAGAACTAAAGGAAATAAAGCACTTTGTTTTTTTTTTTTTGGTTTTTGAATAGTTTACGCAGAGGATATACCTATACCTACATAGTTGCCCTTGGTGGCCACTAAAGTCTATTTTCGTATCTTTGCCTTTTTTTCTTTTTCTTCCCTTTGCCACTATCTCAGCTGA
The DNA here is from genome assembly GCA_963931895.1 of Eupithecia pulchellata. NCBI lineage: Eukaryota > Metazoa > Arthropoda > Insecta > Lepidoptera > Geometridae > Eupithecia > Eupithecia pulchellata. The sequence continues at coordinate 2,670,032 of OZ007538.1, forward strand.
TTGAAAGTGAAAATGTGGCCGACGACGGACGGTTCAGAAAGTATCGCAAACTAAACAAAGACATTTTTGTGGTAATATTTAAAGACGCAGATGGTGTTTTGGGTAGCCTGGTGAAGCATTAGTCGTTGGAAAGTGTCCTGTTACCATAGAGATATAAACCCCTTCTGTCTTTGGTTCTGTCAAAATGACACTGACAACTAAACTGGAGCCTCCCCGTATCTGGCAATCATGCATGATAGAGCGACAGAGAGGAAAAATATGGCGCTCGAGGCATGACACCGGGTCTTGGGAAGAAACCACAATTGAATATGTTTCCCAAATTTTTTATCCATGTCAAAATAAAATAAACAATAAAAAACAGAAAATGGCAAATGCTAAAACTAGCGAGTCCAAAAAAAAAAAAACCACAATTGTAGCAGTTGTTTTATTGAGTTTTGTTTTGTTTACTCCCTCTAATCTGGGCCAGCTGGTATCGGCGAGCCTAAATATTTTTTTGAAATGTGGCGCTTACGCAGATTGTTTGAAAGTCATCAGGTTCAATTATGTCAATATTATAATAATAATTATTAACTTATTTATTTCAGATCATTTCTTATTCAAAAATATAAAATTAAAATTATAAAAAATATAATATCTCAGTCTAAATAAAGTGAATTAAATACAACACAATAAAAACTAAAAACTTGATTAACTTTAATAATCATATACGTACTTATACATAACAGCAATGATTTCCTAAGTGAACACTGATTTAAGTGGTATGTAGGTACTAATTTTTACTCCAGCACGAATTCGTCAGAACTACACTTGTTGGCTTTTGTTCGTTCAGAATGTAGTTAGAACTAAAACGGAACCCAATATCGTCCCTTGCGATACACCAATTTAAAATCTTTAGAAAGATGACAAAAGTTTGGAATTTCATTTTGATCAAGTGTTATATTCAGATTTCTAATTCAGTGTGTGTGTGTGTAGCGACCTCTGCCATCGTTGGCCTACAAGGGCCAGTGTCATGTCAATAGAGGTGCGCGAACGAAGAAAGAAAGCTAACTACCTGCCTAAGAGCTTCAAACAGTCTCCGCTAGATGTCGCTAGGAGTTTTCTAAAGAAAGCAAAAAAGAGACGCAATTCCTAGATCGCGCAAACGCTTGTTTCGGTAACAGCTAGCTCAATACGAGTACCCGACATCAACTGTCGGTCGTAAGACCACTGGTCACTGGAGTAAGTGCGCCAGTTGGGCGAACTCCAACCAGGGGAGATCTCCTTCTGTTACCCTTTGGGGGAATCCACCTACCACCCCCAAATGTGTTCAGTGTGGTTTTGTGGAATTATCGAATGCTAGGATGATGCTAGGTAACTATTTCGGAAACGCTCAGTAATTATATCGACAAAATGTCGGTATATCTGCATTATGGTGTGCTTTATTTAATTATAGCTTCTAATAAGGCCCCACAGTAACGTAAAACAGAATACTCTATACATTATACTTTTTCATTATATTACATAGGTACTATACTCTATTATCTATACAAATTTCGGGTGAGCACACGCATCTATGATTTATATTTCTGTGACGTCACGTCACCAAGCTATAATTTTATTTATATTATATTAACACAGCATATAATCTAGGATCATCAGTAAAATTAAGGCAAAATATATATGTATTATAAAATACTAACATCGTCTCCCTGGTGGATAAGTAGGTACCGGCACTGAGTAGGTAATTACTGAGTTTTCTACCCAGCAATTCAGCCTGAGTTGATACTTTTTTGGCTCGACACTCGTGTTTGCCAGGCAAGTTGCAGTGTTTTTCTCTGTTTTGTTTTTAATTTTTATTAAACTAATAAGGATATACCTAGTTTTAGTTTTTTTATATAGTTATGGTTAATTGTTAGTGTCGTGTCAAATAAAATATTTCATTTGATTTAAGTTCAGGTACATTATAACACGGTAATTAGTTTAAAATATAGGTTCGTCTGTGATGTGATGACCCTAGAGGTAGGTTAGAGATAGGTAGGATAACATATCAATAAAAGTCATGACAATAAATTTATGCCGTAGCCCTTATCACCATTAATCATAATTTAATAAAGTTGCATGATACACATTTTTAAGGGAGAGTCGGACAACCAGGCGTATAATTTTCGCACAGACAGAGTCTGTTGTGTTACTCTTCTTCTATTCATATTTTTTTTTATGTGGATATCTATAATATTCCAAAGGACAGTCAACTCGCACACGGATGATTCCATAACATCGTACAAGTAGAAAACTTTTTCGCAAAAGAAACTCTAAAAAAAGTAATGTTGATATTGAATCAAAAAAGAAAACTCCGTCGGTCATCCATACAAGTACTGACTGGGTCTGAAGTTGCTTATCTTCGGTCATCGGTACGGTTGTTGTTCTCTTACTTAAAAAGTCTTTTAGTTAATACACAAAAATTAACTGTCTAAGTAGAGCTATTTAAGCAAAAAAATCTGTTTTTTTGGGGAGACCCCTTTTATCATATAAATATTTTATTAATGTCAAAAGCAATACACATTTTTGAAAATTTAAGCTGTCTGTATAATTATGTAATATTTTCGAAAAAAAAATAATACATTAATTCAATCAAGACCTAACGAATTAATTCGTGTTAGCATTTGGCTCCCTTCTGTAAAAGTCACCGCCATATTATTTGGTCGCACTAATGGTTGCAGTAGGTATATTTCACATAACTCATCTGTACACTTATCAAATTTAAAAGCCAATCAGATCAACGGTTGGAGGGTTAAAATAAAAGACTATTCATTTGTTTATTTCACCATGCAGCCAATCACCCAATTTGCCACTGACATCTTGATCCGAATTTCTGCCTAAGCTAAGTCTCATTGACTTATTTTCTCTTTTGAAACTCATTATTAGCCGACTCTCCCCACTTGGATGTTATCATAAATAATCTTATCATTGAACCTATGTCCATTTAATATAAAATGTAAAACTGCATTGTTACAATTTGACACGATTCCACAATCTTGTTATGTTCGGTGCTAGTGTTTTTCTGCTTTTTATAGCAAGTGTTTGGGGTCAGACGACCTGGGAGGTGGACCTCGTCGATCAAGGCACTGTGAGGGGGCACAGAGATGTTACTGGGGAGTTCTACAGTTTCCTCGATGTGCCTTACGCGACAGCACCTACTGGAACCAATAAGTACAAGGTACCAATTTTAGAAACCGTGTTAATATTTGATGTTATTTTTCAGTAAGTATAATACCTGCCATAGAATACGACTTGCCATCCTTACAAGACATGTTCATAAAGAAAGATGGACGTACAACCCGAGGGCACCATCTTGGTTGACCCGTGATCTTGCGAAATCCTTTGCCGCGCACCATTTTATTAGCACCACTCTATTGCTAAAAAAATGCACAACTGGAAAATATTGCCAGAAGATATAATATCGGCCACATCAATAAACGCTTTCTCGAATAAAATGGACCACTGGTTACGAGACAAAAACTATATGATATAGACACATCAGCCATAGGCTGCTTTGTATTTACAAATAAATACTGTCTGCGATATTAATAATGATCGTTCTTTCTTATTATAAGTCCATTGATTTGTTGGTAAAGTGACTATTACTAGAACGTAGTGGTTATATTCTGTTTGACTAGTAGGTACATGACTTATTAGTATTTAGGTAAAGATTTATTGAAGAGCTGTCAACAACTCAAAGTTTCTTAGGTTAGGTAGGTACCTAATAAATCTATTCGAAGTGATAAAACAGTTTTTCAATTTTTACGAATATTTTAAAAATAGATTACCGAATGATTATCAGCATCAGACTATTAGGTAAGTGGAATGGACGCCATAGTGTCGACGGCAGGTATAATACCTAAATGTGTGAAATCCAAATGATTTATCATTAAAGAATCAAAAACTTTACAGGGCCCACTTCCCCCTCCAGTGTGGAGCGAAACTTTTGATGCTACTTTCCGAGGTATTGCCTGCACACAAGACCCCAGACATGTCCCAGGCATGGAATTACGAGATGACTGCCTCGTAGCAAATATTATTGTTCCTGACACGGACTCCAATACACCAGACGGTCTGCCAGTCATGGTTTCGATACATGGCGGAGCATACTCTATGTTGGTTGGTTCCATGATCGAATTCACCGGTTTAGTTAAGTCGAAGCGGCTTATAGTAGTGACGTTCAACTATCGACTTGGAGCTGCAGGTTTTCTATGTCTGGGTACAGCAGATGTCCCCGGTAACGCAGGAATGAAAGATCAGGTGGCACTTTTGCGCTGGGTGAAGAAAAATATTGCAAATTTTGGTGGAAACCCTAACGATGTGACGATTCAAGGCTGCAGCGCTGGAGGAGGTTCCGTCAGCTTTCTAACAATTTCGCCAATGGCAACAGGACTTTTTAACAAAGCTATAATCGAAAGTGGATCAGTCATAGGTGACGTAGGTGCATCCATTGATCCCCTGGATGGTGCGAAAACATTCGCAAAATCATTGAACTTCACAGATGTTGATGATATTGAAGCTTTAGAGGAATTTTATAAGACAACCCCGTTTGAAGTTTTGAACTTCAATACTACAGCCATGTTTATGGATACTTCTGTGCCTTTTTTTAAGCCATGTGTGGAGCGTGATACCGGCACAGGTGAAGAAATATTCCTGCTAGAGAGTCCATGGAGCTTGCTAGTCAAGGGACAGTATAATGAAATTCCCTTGATATTGGGATACACAGAGCATGAAGGATTACTTCATACAGGTTTTTACGAGTACGATATTGAAACCCGAATCATCGAAATGTCTAAAAACTTCTCGCATTATTTACCGTCCGATCTTCAATTCGGAACGGAAGAGCATAGAGAAGAGATTGCAAATGCAGTCCGAGAGTTTTATTTCGGGGATACCATGGACGAAGGATCTTATCGTCGTATCCTACGAATAGGGTCACAGTCGCCAGTGTGACTTTTTATTTTTATTGCATTTTTGGAATCTCCATTATGATTTACATCATACCAGTTCAAAAAAAATTAAAAAATACTGAAAATAAAAAAGTTATTAAGATTTTAAAATTTGGTCACAATTGCATTGATCGATTTAGCCCGACGAAAAAGTTAACAAACAGCTTTGGCACTTTCTTCCACGTGAAAAACCCAAAGATCACAAGTATTTCCCGGCGAATACGGTTACATACTCCAGAGTAACCATGTAGCGCGGGCGAAAAGGCGCGCGGGCGCGGATTACCGCAATGTTTGTCGACTACGAAGTGCATTTTTAATAGTTTGGTTGGCTAGGCACATGAATTGTCTTTGGCTATGAAAGCACGAAAAATGCTAAATTTATATGTAATTGCGAGGTAGGTACGTGTACATACATAATTATGTTCTAACTAGCGGCCCGCCCCGGCTTCGCACGGGTATTAAACAAAAATTTCAGAAATTATACACACTAAAACGATGGGTTTCACAGTTTTCATACGGATCTTTACTTTTTTTAACAGCATTGGGGTTTTTGACATTGACTCGACATTCCAAAACTGACACTGGCCGTAGAGAAAAAGAAGGCACCGTGCGCTATACAACCTCTTTTTCTATTCTGACGCGCCATAATAGAAAAAGAGGTTGAATATACAGCTCACGGTTCAATTATTGAATTTTTCATGCGGATCCCTAACTTTTTTGAAAATATTATATAGCCTATGTTCATCACGGAAAATTAAGGATTCTAATGGTGAAAGAATTTTTTAACTCGGTCCAGTAGTTTCGGAGCCTATTCAATTCAAACAAACAAACAAACAAACAAACAAACAAACAAACAAACAAACAAACAAACAAACAAACAAACATACAAACAAACAAACAATCAAATCTTTCCTCTTTATAATATTAGTATAGACAACCTACTAAGCACTACTTGCTAGTTTCTTGTTAATTTTTCTTCTTTGTGAAGAAAAATATAATCGTTAAATCGATTAAAGCGTTAAAGCAACAAACAGACAGACAGGGTCTGACCTTCGTATCTACAGTATTAGTATAGATATATATGTAACGAATGTACATCTTTCACATTCACGAATGCGGATGCAAATAATCACTTCATTTGCGAAGTACCTATATTATTTTGTTAGGAATACCTATTGCATTGTGAAATCTTAATAATATAAATAAATGAATATTTGTTTCAGGAAGTTTTAAAATACTCCTTAAAATGGACTGGAACGGGTTATACATGTTTGAGATACGTAGTTGGGTTTTGTTTTGAATTCTCTATAACTTTTTAATATAGAATATCAATATTTTATGAAATTATCATACGCCTTTCAGGGTTTTTTTTATAAAGGTCTCTCAATAAGAACTAAGAACAGTGACACAATTTGTTTGAACTATAAACCAACAGTTGTTCAAATTATAAAAATATTTCTGACATTTGGTAAATCGGTAATTTAACCAAACTAAAAAAATCTTTAAGATTTTAGTAAAGGTTAAAATTATTTGAATTATTGTATTGGTTTTGTATTTACTAAAGTATTGAATTGATTGTAAGCTTTTTACATGTGGTGCTTTAAACCACAACTATTTGACTTTTTGTATAAAAATCACTTGGAAATTAGAAAATGTAAAAATTGCCAGAGTTCTAGATATTCCATTGACGACTATAAGTTTGAAACATTGTATAAAAGCTAAATAATAATACAAAATACTGAAATATGTATAATAGATACATAGTGCGGCATTTGTACGGCAAAATCGTAACATATTAAATTATTTGCTTGTCCAATCCAATGTGAAAAATAAAATAAAGAGAAACAGGTTTTAAGGATTTTCAAGAGAAGTTTCAGGATTTTTCGACTTCTACAAATAAGGTCATCAGACGACAGAGTCTACAAAACAGCGAAATAAATATGTGTTTTCTTTTTAATATTTTAACGTGAGCAACTACATAGTAGTTGGCTTCAGACAGGCTCATTGACGAGTTCTCTAATCTGGACACAGTAACGAGATTGATAGGATGAATAAATAAAATGCTGAACAATCGACTAAAACTTGTGTTTTGGGTATCAGATGACTTAACACAATAGACCTTATAGATATAATATTTTTTTTTTTACTATACATACATACAAATCAACCAAAACACTCTCTACAAACATCTGCGAATTTTAATTCCATTACTTGTTGTTTTTTTAATAGACTATAGCATTTAAATACTAAATAAATTAGAAAATTAACAGCAAAAAAAAAATTCGATGAATACGCCATACCTTGGCTCTGATATCAATCTATTATGAATGACAATAATCATGTAATGAATGCTCGTATAATGTAATGACAACTAGCTGACTCGCTTGTAATTTCATTGGCGTGGACGTGTTTAGGGTAAAACACTTTCACGAAATCAGCTAATTCCCTATTATAATAAAAAATCGGAATTTCACCAAAATCGGAAAGACGCGATATCATTTTTATGTCCGTTAATAAAGTATTCTTTTTTTAAAACGTTTCCAAAATATTTTTTTATTTAGTGAATTTTAAGCAGTCTTCTCATTCGATATCCTTCAAACATTCTACCTTAGCCCATTTTGAGAGAAGTTTTAATAAATCTTCAAACATTCATTCATTGTTATTATTTCATTAATTTAGTAAATTGAGATTTTATGCAAGACCAATCGGATTGAAACTAAATATCGGGAAGTTTGACTTTTTTCTACCCTAATTTAGAGATATGAAAATAGACCTTAAAACATGTTTAACCATCTATTGTATATTCAATACAAAAATAAAATTTGAGGGCATTACCAGCGCACATTAAATAGTAACAGTCATTTAAATACGTTACCAAAAATTACAAACCCAATATTTCAATAACCGTATTTACAGTTTGCAGAAATATTTTCAAAAATCCTGAAACACAATGTTGAATAGTTTTGTATTTTAATTGTTCTTAGCAATTTTCCTTAAAATAAATCACATAATATTGCCTTTTTAATTTACCTACTGTTCTGTCATTACATAATGAAATTTGAAGCTAATAGCACCTTGCATTATAAAGTTATAGATATTTCAATATAGAATGAAATTATAAAACTTTAATTACCTGTTTCACAAAATTTTCAGGAATATTTTGAAAAATCCTGAAACAAGTGATCATTATTTTTGTGTGTTTAGTATTCAATGTAAGTATCTAACCAATCGAACCACTGGTTACAGAGTTACAAAAAACACCAAAAACCTCAAAACCCCCTTTTACCTCTTTAGGGGGTGGAATAAGAAAAAAAACCCTAATTAGCCGGTATTTGTGTAGTTAAAGGTCCAGCTCACCAAATTTCAGCTTTCTAGCTTCATCGGTTTAGGCTGGGCGTTGTGGCCAGAAAACTCCATTATTTATTATAATTTTTTTTTATACGAGTACCCTTAGAATTATTCTAAGTGAGTACCTACCATAATAACTAAAAAATTCGTTCCAATCATTACATTAAATCATGCCTTAAGATAAATAAACCCTAGGACGAGTTTTACATAGTTGCACAGTTTTACACGAACTCGGTTTTGGCTTTCGAATGATTTGTTGCATTTTAGCTGTACCTACTAACCAGCTGCAATAAATGTATAAACATTTTTCCCAAGGCGAGAATCGAACCCGCAACCTCCAGCGACGAAGTCAGGCCTTCGCCAGCAGCTGCGCCATATAGGTCGTCGATTAAGTGCTAGACAAACTAAATACATTTAATATCGTCTCTGGATGTACAGCGCATCCTAAGTACAGCATGAATAAACAATTTCTGATGCAAATTATCAAGGTACAAAACCAAATTATGAAGGACAATAAACTATGACCTTCGTAAAATGTGTAATTGTCCATCATAATCCCGTCGAATAAGTTTACAAAGACGTTTGTTACCCCCCTAGTTAAGGACGTGAAGCGAAATCTGCGTGGAAAACGGTCACAATGGCGCTGAGTATAACGTCGATTTGAAACTTGCACGTGGAACAAGGTGCTAAGGGACAAAAACTAGGGAAAAAGGTTTTTTTTATTTATGAAACCTTTATGATAATTTAGCAGAAAATATGATAAAACGTTTTAGCAAAAAAAACCACACTCGTTCAATAGAAACTTTGCGAAATAATCAGAAAAAACCGTCTCCTGTAAAGTTGGTGTTTTGCAAGTGTGACCGTATTCGTAGGATACGACGTTATATGGACTACATCAATTACTACACAGATGTAGTTTTTGCTTACCCTATGCTAGCTGAGTTGGGCCTTCGCAGACGTGCAAAGAATGATACGGTTTATTTATACGAGTACAGATTTGTAGATGAGAATATGCCTTTTATTCCTGGCACAAATGTAAGAGGTGTAGACCACTGTGCACAGGGCGGAGCTATAGCAGATCCAATAGTACTGACGAACTTCACTTCAGAATATTTGCAAAATCAGGAAATTATGCGTGAAATGTGGATCAACTTTGTAGTCTTTGGGTAAGGAGTTTTTTTTAGTTTTGGTTCTAATACATACTATAAGTAGCTACTATTTTAGTCAGCACTCAAATCGTATCTATAACCCTGTACTTAATCTTTTAGGACACCAGTTCCTGAAGACTCTTTCCTACCACAATGGCTACCCGTTAGCGGAATCAGGGCACCACATATGGAAATTCGAAACAGTTTCTCTACGAATCAGACACTCATTCTAGAGGACAGAGCGGTATTCTGGGATCCTATCTACGAGAATTACTACCGTCATCCGATGGCACCAATGCATGGCAGTGGCGTATCTTCACTTGTTTATTATTCAACTTTATCAATCTTAGGCACTTTTATCTGTTTATTAATATTTTGAGTAGATGTTTAGTGTTGTATACTACTACTTTTCTATTGACTCAGGATAAGCTATTGGCTACAAAACACACTTTTTTTCAAGAAAAGAATTTATATAAACTAGGTTAGTTACAATATGTTAATTCTTAGATAATTATGCAACCCACGACGCTGTCTAAAGTTCCGCTACAGTTTACAAACAGACAAAACAAACGTTGAAATAGGGAGTATGGGAGGCCCATTATGTGAGACGCTACATGCGTCGACACACATTCCCATCTTCCGAGGACAACCGTGAGGGCTGGTGCAGCAGAAGATTTGGTCGAGGATCTCAAGAGGCGCAAATATGCAGGTCTCGACAGAGCCTACAAATTTTCTCTCCTATGAATCAAGACCCTAGTTCCGAGGGGTACCGATCCTCCCCGGGTTTTCAAAAAATGGTCGAAGCAACGTGTGACGCGAGGGCTGGTCAGAATCTGGTGCAGCGCATTAGTATTTACATGAGGCAATGCAGCCCGTGCTTTGTTTGCAACAGTCTGCAGTTAGCTCAATTGTTTCAGTTAATTCTAGTACTAATTTGGTTATAACTGTGACTTTCTTTGTAAATACCTAAAGGTTTCCATAGCAAAAAAAAAATATCATTGTAATTAATTTTTTTAAGTAAGTATTTAAAGTTTGTAAATTAGAAAATGTGAGTGTGAGTTTTTTTAATAACCCAACAAAATATCAATAACCTTACAAGGTACCGCGCGTACCGCGGCCGGCAGTTGGATAATACCGCGCCCTCTGTGCGTTGATTTCTCGAAAGTGTGTGCATTTTGTTTTAAAGAAAAAGAAAGAAAGAAACAGTTACCTATGGCTTCTAGCTTTCGAGACAGAATCTGTATCGAAACGATGTCAATGCCTTCTTTAAGTTAAGGAACGTACCTGCGACATCCTCTGTTCTTGCGTTTACAACCTTCTTCAGTATTTTTGATAAAATCCCGGGTTATTATTATTATTAACTCATTTATTTCAGATCATTCATATAGTCCATAAAGCATAATAGGTTATAAAATAGAATAAAACACAGTACATGCATAAAATAAAATCTCCGTCTAAACCATAAAATAATTAAATATGTACAATAAAAACTTCATTCAGGTACTTAATTATACTTAATTAGATCAAAATTATATTCTCATAACACCATTACCTGACACACATATATAAAATATAACTTAATATAATATAAATAAAACTTAAATTTAAATGGATTTACTCCCCATTATTATCCTCATCCACTTATATTAGATGGCACAGTCTAGACGGGACACAATCATTTTGCAGGATGCCGTTAATGCTGGCTCTCACCCGCTGTGATATTGAGGCGACTTTTTTACGAATTATGGCGTAAAAGTCATCCGTACCCTCAAATTACATACCAGCTGTAAACTTACTAGCAATTATGTTCCTCCGTACAGCTAGAGCTCTACGCTCCTCTCTACATCTGCATCATCAGGGAGTCATTGACAATATTGTGTCCTAAATATCTAAAACTACTGACAACCTCCAGAGTCGCACCATTAAGTACAATGGGCGGAATAAAGGCTGGCCTTACATTTCCACTTCTAAAAACAAGAATTCCTCTCTTTTTGGCGTTGTATGCCAGCCCATGTTCAGCTGCAAAGCTCTCACAAATACTAATAAGCTTTTTAATGGAACCCACCTTTGGACCCCGCAGCACTATCAGCGTAACTTATATTGAGCTACCGATTCTTCGTTCCAATATCATACCATTTTACGAAATATTGATTATGACGGTTGAGGTCTGATGTGATATCTGATACAGGGTCTTGTGAGTTGACAATAAACTCCGAAATGAATGGGATATTATCCAAAGCTAATGAAGTATTCGCTTTGCATTTGCACCTTGATAGTTATCTTCTTTATCACTACGCAGTATTTAATAAAAGAAACCTTCAGTGTAAAATTACATTTTTATTTGTTATGTCAGATTTCATATCACTGCTTCATTGGTGAAATCAGTGGTGAAATGTTATTCTGTGACGCTTTTCTATCTTCACTTTTCTGGGGATGTAAAAATTGTATATTAACTTCGGCATTTATTTCTTTACTACTGCGTAAGGAGGTGATTTTTACCTAAAACTCCTTGAGGCTTATTTATTATTATTATTTGTTATACACAGATAACTTCACAAAAACATTAGTCCCTTGTCAGTGCACTTTCAATTTTATTATGTTTCACGAAGAACAAGTAAGATTTTTATTTCAATTGAGCTAACTACTGAAGTTATAGCAGCAGCTCCTATCCATCAGTACAAGGGCCATCTGCTGTTTAGCAGAATGGGCCTCGTGCTTGGCCCGATCGCTTCAATATTGAAGAGTGTCATAGTGAAGCAATTGCTTTGAATACTTACAAAGAATGCGTCAGGATCTCTACCCCCAACATCACCACAGATATAGCCATGCCTATAGCCATCAGCGTGAGCACAGGTTTGAGTTCTTTTGCGCCAACGCTTGAGAATGAAGCAACATGGCCGGCGCACCGCGGCTTGGGAGTTTGATGGCGCCGGTTTATAGCGGACCAAACACCCGTCTCTCTGATGCGTTTGAACCTAGAAATATTAGAAGAATCTAGCTTGCACCTACTTTTATTTGGAAGACCAAATAAAAGTAGGAAAAAGGTAGATTAAACTCGCAATCTTAGCTTAGTTGGCTAAAGGTACCTACCTCAAGTTTGCGGAACTGGCTGATCAAAGTTGTCTCAATTGACTTAAATTGACCCTTATGGGTTTGAAGCTACCAAATTAAAAACACATGTGAAGAGAATCAAGCTTTTTTAGGTTTTAAACTTTAATATTGCTAAATTGAGCCAAATTTGGTTGATTGACTTAGCAAAGTCTGCTCTGACTTTGCTCACAGTGTTTTAGCTGAGTTATTGCCTTTTTTGACGGACTGCAGCACACACACAATTGTTGAATCTCTTCTTTTTTAATTGTTTTAATGTAGGTACTTTTACTTATTGTTTACTATAAGGTACTATGTATAAATCACTGTTCTCTAATTTATCTGTATTATTTTATGATGTGCCCAAGGAACTTATCTATATCTATACTAATATTATAAAGAGGAAAGATTTGATTGATTGTTTGTTTGTATGTTTGTTTGTTTGTTTGTTTGTTTGTTTGTTTGAATTGAATAGGCTCCGAAACTACTGGACCGAGTTAAAAAATTCTTTCACCATTAGAATCCTTAATTTTCCGTGATGAACATAGGCTATATAATATTTTCAAAAAAGTTAGGGATCCGCATGAAAAATTCAATAATTGAACCGTGGGCTGTATATTCAACCTCTTTTTCTATTATAGCGCGTCAGAATAGAAAAAGAGGTTGTATAGCGCACGGTGCTTGATTTTTCTCTACGGCCAGTGTCAGTTTTGGAATGTCGAGTCAATGTCAAAAACCCCAATGCTGTTAAAAAAAGTAAAGATCCGTATGAAAACTGTGAAACCCATCGTTTTAGTGTGTATAATTTCTGAAATTTTTGATTAATACCCGTGCGAAGCCGGGGCGGGCCGCTAGTACCCTATAAGTTCCTTGGATGTGCCTTTTATATTGTGACTTTTGTAACATGTGCTGCAGTTGTCAAATAAATGTCATGTGTTATCTATCTATCTATCTATCTAACGCAACGTCAACGCCTCGTCAAGTTCTAGAAGCCTACTGCTAAAATGAAAAAAACCTCAGTACCTATGATTTGCAAACTATAATCAAGTTTGTATGAAACAATTCAAACTTTATCAATTGTCATACAATTTTATTTTCCTCTCAGTATCCGGTAGGGGACACTGCAAGTTGCCTTATGGAAGAAATCGAAAACTTGCATTATAGCATTGCATTGGTGAGAACACCACAAACTGTGTTAGACTGATTACTAATTTGCTATAATTACCTTGATGAAACTGGGTGACTGCTTAGCTGGCTCATGTTCCTACTGGGAATGTCTCTCTGTATTCAGAAAATCCGTATTTACAGCGTGCATTTCAATATTATGTGGAGCACCATGCATTTATATATTTTCAGAATATGTCTTAACGATCTCGGAATATTATTTTATTACAGAACAGATATTAATTTCCCTGGTACATTTAAATAGGTACCACACACATAGTAATGTTGTATTGTGAATTCCGGAGGTTAATACACCTATGAGGCAGCCTGTAACTATGTTGCCAATAAATAATCTGAATCTGAACCTAAATCTAGGTATATAACTCACGCTACTCGCATCAGCTCCAAATAAGGCGAGTCTTTCTTCATAGGCGCGTAAGGATAAAAAGTATTCATAAAGTCTATCTCCATGAGATCACACTTTTCATTTTCCATGAAGGTTAGTTCTACTCTACGGTAGACTTGTTCGGCCATGCAGTGAAACGCGAATAGACCCTGAAATTATTGTGGTTAGGTTTAAAATTGTAGCGACTGGACTGGTTCGGTATATTTGTGATTAGAATTTTATTCTTAAATTACGGTAGGTACTAAAGTTAAGGACACGATAGTTATATTAGAAGCTAATCGAAGGGAAGTTTTGAAGCCCCTATCACCACCACACGTAAGACACACGTTTATTCGCCAGCATTTCGTCGAATCGCTTGCTAAGCTTCAAAATTATAGATCGTTTTGGTCTTAGCTTACCTTCTAACTTATGCAAAATTAACGTTTAGATTCACCATTACAATTTATATTTCCCACTTAACATAGAAAATACGAATGAATAGGTACCTGCTGCTACTTAAAATTTGTGATGTTCACACTAGATTACTTACAATAAGGTAGGGAAATCATTTATAGGCGATTGCGCTTCTATAATAAGGTTCTATATGAAGCTACCGAGGTCCCTATTCGTTAATTTAAACAGTACCTACTAAGATCAGATTTACAATACAGATTAAATTGACTTTACCCGACGAATCCTTTCGACGCCTTCACTCAAGTTATAGAATGGTGGTTCTATTTTCTTGTACACTGCCACCCGGACTGGGTCTTTGTACAGCTGAAACATTTATAGGTTCAATATAAGTTCCGTAGATACATATCAAATCAAAGTTCCTACCTAAATTGGTGAAATTAGAAACACATACCTACACATGTACACATTTTAGCCGCTAATTGTCTGATTAAGGCAAGAAAATGACTTCTGGGAGAGTAAAAGGCGACTAGCCCATATTTTCGATCCTATGTCATCTTGTCCCATTAAAGGGGTGTTTCACTCACCTTAAATATAAAATGGTTATAATCAACATCGTACGCCGCTAGAGTGATCTTAGAAGAGACGAGCTGTTGCAGTGTGGTGACGGAGTGCGATGGGGCTTGCAGCAACGTGACGATGTTGGCGGAGTAGGCCGCGTGTAGAGCCATTAGTGATGCGAACACCCACCACACTGTTATACGACCTGCGAACACCCACCACACTAATATACGACCTGCGAACACTCATCAAACTGTTATACGACCTACAAACACCCACCACTGTATCCCTAACTATTTAGAATAGAAATAAGAAGGGGGCGTTTAATTACTTAGCTCTGTCCGCTACTCTGGCTGAGGTATGGTCGACCACTAGTAAACAGCTAGCTTCATAGGAGATCATAAGCCGGATATAGGCCCTGTCCATAGCTTCCCATAGCGCCCTGTCTTCGGCATACCGCATCTATCATCTTACAACAATCTGTCATCCTTCTTGACCACAGGGCGTCCCAAAAAGAAGTTGTTATGTCATCACATTAATCATACATCAATCAACTAAACATTGCAGCCTTTTTAATTATTATATATTAATTTATTTCACACCATTCGTGTGACTAAGGCTATAGTCTGCCGAGTGATCATTTTCAAAAATGAAATCGGTAAAAACTTATATAACAAATTTTATGGGACAAGTATTGCCGTGTGGTGCCGCCAAAGAATTCCACCACTCCCACTCTTCCCGTGGGTATCGTAAGAGGCGACTAAGAAAAACACACCGTGGGGCGGGTAGCAGCGCTCTTTGGGAGAGGGTGGCAAGATGGGGTACTTAAGCTTTAAAGGTCAATAATAAAAAAAATTACAGAGCGAAACAAACATATTTATTTTTAATTAACAACTTATTATTATTATTTTAATGTGTGGTGTCGTTAGGAACTTTTGGTAACGCATTTAAGAGAAAAAAAAATGAAATAAACAAAAGGTGTTTTGCCCCGTCTTGCCCCATGGTGCTGGTAAGATGGGGTACCCCCCTGAGATAAGATGGGGTGATGAGAAAGACCACAGATAATGGTGATTATTTGAGCTGGCAGAACACTCAGACATGGGTGGCTTAGTCATCATCATCATCTATTCCTGAGCAGCTATTATAAGCCCATCTTCCATATAATGAGCATGATATCCATCCTTCAATGGAAACAGAATACATACATGGTGTGTCCTGCTCTTCTTCACTGTCATCTGAGACTATTCGTCGCTAAGCTTTTTCGCTGATCGGCTATTCTTCTTAGATTTTTTATTTTGATCTTTTGTAGTAGTTTACTTTTCTTTTATTTCCTCTTTTCTCTTTTTTGTTATTATTTTCTCTTCTTTTTTCTGTTCAGCATCTTTTTTTCTGGGCCTTGACTTTCAATTCTTGTTTTTAGGGAGACGACGTGATAATCTCTGGATTTCCTCTTTTTTTTAGCATCAAAAGATATGTTTACAGTGAGCGAAAGTGGAAGAATATGTTTTTCCATCCAAAACCACTTGAACTGCTCTTCGGACGGATTCTTCGGACCACGTCCCTCTGGCAGTCGTGCGTCTGTAGTCACGAACCATTCCAAAACGGCAAACTATAAAAGTAAACCTAAAAAACCCACACATTTATACGGAAAACAAACAAGAACAAAATTATTCTCATTGGGGGGCAAGATGGGGTATCCGTTACCCCATCTTGCCTGCAGAGCAATTTAAGAGAAAAAAAACAAACAAAAAAATACAGGCAACAATCTTAAGGAAACAGAATGCCTACCTTATTTTAGGTTAGTTTCAGCGTCAATCACAGCGACACCTCACCAGCTAACGTTATTTACCAAACCACAGTCACGTGTCAAATCAGATGAAAATGTAATAAGCCAATTGCAGAAAAACACTTTTTAAATTTTTTTTTGACTCTGTGTCGTTTTGAAAATCTAACCAACGAGCGACTGACAAGAGTCATGGAAACGCGTCGAACGATGTCGGAACAGGCGTGATTAGTCAATTTGAAATGTGAATTTCGCTGGGTACCCCGTCTTACCTCCTTCTCCCCTATAACAACTCCACCGAACTGCGATCCCCAACCCGCATGCCCAGTGTGGAGATTATGGCCAATAACCCCCAAATAATAAATATTGCCATCTATAGCGCTCATTACGGGGGGCCTATGTCCAGCAGTGGACTATTATGGGCTGATTTTGTATGTGACAAGAAATGTAATTTGGCTATTCAATCCATCGGAAATTCTGTGTCCCGAAATTTTAAATTTGCTGTTATTAACACTTTTGCTGAACAGAAAGTTTGAAGAAAGGAATTTTAATTACCAAAATTCCTAAAAAAGTTACTCAAACATTGATCAATGACTGAAACGTTCTATATCAACGTGATCCTATAACAAAGCTAACAAGCTAGAAAGCAACGACATCGTTGCTGTCATAATGTAAAATCAAAAAAATAATATAGCCGAACGAGAGTTTCGAGCGATTCCAATGACGGAGGAGTACTTTTTTGAGTTGCGTAGAAGACGCTACGGGCGCCACGTAGCGCGCGTCTTTCGCGGACAACTACTAAGATACCGGTAGCGTAGGACCGTAGTGTAAGAGCATCAATACTCTCCAAGACTCGCGTGGTACAAGTGTAGCCTGGGCGTATCGTAAGAAAGCCTTCCTTTAGTAGTCCCACCTGGATTCCGCCTCGGTTCCATAACGCATCCTTGTTGGCTTAGAGCGCTCATCGTCAAAAACATAGCATTGGCGATTCCTCCGTCTAACTGTGTTGCACTCTGAAAATAAACTGTATGAATAATACTACCTACAAGTATAAGGAAGGCATGGAAGGACATGGAAAGTATTCGATATTACATAGGTATTACCCAAAAAACTACCAAAACTTTAAATAACGGTAACCCATTGAAATGCGCCCGCAAGTTGTAACGGCGGCGGCGAGTAGAAGACGTCATTCTACCTGTTTAATTGCAACAGTCTGCAGTTACCTCAATCGTAAGTCCTCCAATTTGGTTAGGTTTTATACTTCACATATTTAATTTATTGCGTGCACATAGGTTACTCTCATCTGGTTCGTATTTTTGGATTAATGCACCCAAAAAATAAACTAATAGATAGATATCTTACTATAGAATACATAAGCACTATTTTACCTTGCCTGCCGAAGCTTCCCATCTAGAAGCCACACACAGTACTACAGAAGAAACCACAGAACAAACTCCTATTGCCACCCAAACCCGAGAAGAGAAAGGGAGAGAGTAGATATTGGCGGCGTATGAGAGAGGGGGCTGGCGAAAAATGAAGCGCACTTTGAACGGTGCAAGTGTGTCTGTGTAGGCAACAACGGTGAGGCGTTCCGGGTTCGATACAACCACGTTTGTTCCTGAAAGAGTACATTGCTAAAGTCAGCAGCTTTTGCACTGGTTCTAAGATGTGTTTGAATGAAGAATTGCATGGCAGCCATCTTTGGTTTACTAGACTATATCCAGAATGTCTACAACTCCATGTTTGAAAAAAAATATTTAGTTATATCCAATCCTATTATTATTTATAAAAGGCACCTAATAAAGCAAATACTTATCTATTGTTACTTTATGAATGATTAGAGCGAGATCTCCTTACACAAGCTAAAGGATGACTCCAGAACCGATATCTATAGTTTTTAAGTAATGCTTAAAACTTTACCTATATCTAATAAACCGAGTCGAATTCGATGTAAAACTATTTCGCTGATGATGTGGAATGCATTGTATTACCTAGCTGATTTAACATGCTGTTTCCTTGTTGTTTTCTATTTCAGTTATCAGTTTTCGTGAAGATAATTCAGAGAATAGCTGGATGTTAGCTTAAGTAAAACTTTTTAAACTTTCACGAATTGTTGACATATTAAAGAATATTTATCGGGTATTTATCGCGTACCTTTTGTTTTATTTTCCCCTACGTTTGCATCGCGTTGCAGCGATCGTGGACAGGAAGTACTGCAATTGGTCAGCACGTTGAACTCCTTACATCCAAACGTCCGGTTCACACACGAGTTGGAGGAAAACAGGTCCTTGGCCTTTCTTGACGTCAGAGTGATGGTGAGACAAGATGGTTCCTTAGCACACAGTGTTTACCGAAAACCCACTCACACAGATAGGTACCTGAACGCCGCATCACATCACCATCCGCACCATTTACAGTCCGTTGTGGCATCACTCACAAACAGAGCTCATGCTCTGTGTGACCCTGAACATCTGGAGGATGAACTTAGCCATGTTCAGGAGGTTCTCCAACAAAACGGATATGTAAATACACGACACACAAAGCGAAGGAGCCGAAAAACGCTAGAGGTATGCAGACAACACATCTTTCTGCCATATGTGAAAGGGGTGACAGATAAAGTTGCAAATATACTTAAAAAGTTTTTAATAAAGTCGGTTCTCACCCCTCATACAAAAGTTGCTCAGTTATTAAGAACACCAAAAGATGTCATACCTCTACAAATGCCTGGCGTTTACAAGATTGACTGCAGCTGTGGTCGCTCATACATAGGGCAAACTAAAAGAACCATTGCTGAGCGGGTGAAAGAGCACATAGCAGCGGTCAAAAATAGGCAACTGAATAAGTCGGCAATAGCGGAACATCTGCTAGACTCAGGAAGTAACCATTGGATCGAGTTACATGACCCAAAGGTTCTATCTCGTGAGCGTCACTATTATAAAAGGATGGTTCGAGAGGCGATTGAGATCAAAAAACACCCAAATTTCAATCGTGAAGATGGTTTTCGTCTCTCGTCCTCGTGGAATCCGGTGATTAATAAGTGCGGGCGTCGTGTACAGACTGCACTGCAT
This sequence comes from Eupithecia pulchellata, assembly GCA_963931895.1. NCBI lineage: Eukaryota > Metazoa > Arthropoda > Insecta > Lepidoptera > Geometridae > Eupithecia > Eupithecia pulchellata. Next base: position 2,689,954 of record OZ007538.1, read on the forward strand.
TCGGACACGGTCAGTGTAGTGTGTCGTACTGTGAACGTGAACATTCCTGATTCAGAAGACGAATTGAGGGTAGTCGTGGATACTGCCGTCAATTCTTGGCAGTAACTCGCAGAAAATCCAGTCGCCCCGTGACCACGATCGCTGCAACGCGATGGAAACGTAGGGGAAAATAAAACAAAAGGTACGCGATAAATACCCGATAAATATTCTTTAATATGTTAGCTTAAGTATACCCACCTAAATCAGCTTTCCCGGTATGCAAATCATTAATCAGGCCTGACCACTGTCCATTCACCTTGTAACCATAGCGGTAAGTGAAAATGTACCGCGGCGTCGCGTTCAGCATCAGAAACGCCTCTTTGCCTATGATCCACGATATCTTTGCCGTCGCGTCGTTCTGGAAATCCCTGAAAATATATACGACACATTTGTTTGATCTTGTTGACCCAATTTGTGTAATTATGTATTTCCGGGGGAAACTAAACTTCTACTAGCGATATCGCCCGCGGTTTCAGGCACGATTTTTGAAATGAAATATGCTAAAAGTTATATCAGGTCCGATTGTTTCAGTGCAAACATTTTGCGCGGTACATTTATTTTTGGCGATGTCTTGATACACGCATCTTTACAAACGGCTCGAACAGCCTTTAGAATATACCACTGATCTAGTTTCGCTAACTTTGCAACTGACTTCTTTTTGAATTTTAGCAGTAGGTATCCCAAGTTGATAGTTTCCCAACCTGACCTTGGGGAGGCAAAACGTTACCGACTTACAATCCGTCTTCCCTCGGCAGATGGTACTGCGTTTTATTGCTGTCTTGTATAACATTGGCCATAATGAGTGGATGGCCCAGGAGGTCCGATCGGCGACGGTAAAGCTCTCTACGGGGTCTGATGTCGTGATAGAAGCCGTTGAAGAACCCCCGAGGGGTAAGTACTGCGGTGTGGTTCAGAGATGGCCTGTGGACTGAAAGAATACCAGGGTTGGATGGGTTGTAGCTAATAGAAAAAAAATCTACATATATATAATTTTTAACCAAGATAGATGAACATGAGAAGGTTGACGTAATATGTGCATTCCATCGACATTCCAAAACGGTATCAGCTTTTTAATAAGGCGATTTCATCGCTATTTTTCCTAGCTTAATCGGTAATTTTCTTGCTTAGATGTTCCATGAATATTGATGCAGTAGTTGAATTAAATTGGCCTCAGCCTTTTGATTATTTTTTTTCTAATCCAAGGCCCATCTGATGTTAATGTTCCTGTAGTATATTTATTATTTATTTCCTGTAGTATATTTATGCAATCTTGCGGAAAAACTTGAGCTTCACAAACTTTCTCAAGAAAAAGAAAATAAATCAAATAAAATGTGAAACAGAAAAGCCGGCCACCAGAGAGCTAAGTCACAATCAACCTTACCTTCAACCAAAAAGAACTGATTCTCCCTTCGCTCAGCAAGCACCACATCGCTGTCAGCCAACACGGTGCTGTTCAGCAAGTCTCTACCAGAGTTTATAGAGGATTCTGTGAGGGCTAGCCAGCGGTAGGGGGCGCCAAAGAGGTTCTTCGATGATGCCTAGAGTAAAAGTACCACATTTATATGCTTGCCCTTGACTTACTCGCTTGCTTACCTAATGGTCCGCTAACTTATAATAACAGTAGCTACGTTATGTTATATCTTATTCTGAAATATGTCAATAGAAGAAGACAGACTGAGAAATAGCAATGCTTTAAGGAAACAGATTATTATGAATATGGGGGTCATGGCATTATCATAAATAACGTAGGTACAGTGCGCGTCAGAATTAAATACCCCCCTTGTCTACATAATATCTTCGAATTCCCTTGTAACTTATCACAAATTTTCACATGCAAAAATTTATCACGCCGCCGCCGCGCCGCTAGGGATTGAACCACCCACCATAATACTCAAAGTCTGAAATTCCCAACAATAACAACTATTATGTCCCACATACATTGAGAGACAGGGGGTACTTATACCTATGTGACGCGCACTGTACATCAGACATGTCTGAAACATTTTAAAGTTATGTACCTAGTATGTAATCTAAAAGTATATTTTCTTTAAACCCTTTCTCTGTAGGACCAACAGAGAAAGGTAATGGTATACCTACAGTGTAGGTATACCATTACCTTATATTAGTCACAAATTCATATTGTTATGTTTATCTAGCTGTTAAATTTAACTATAACTTTGTAGATGAGGTAGTTTCTTGTAAATGTGTTATAGATTTTTCTTGTTTTATTTCATTGTAATTATTGTGATTTTTGCTGCCCATTCTTCTATAGTACCTATATAGGTTTAGGATAAGTTCTCGCCCGTCTTTTTTGTCTCTTATGTAAAAAAAAATATTTTTATATTAAACTAAAAAACCCTTTTCGCTCGCCTCTAAACTAAAAAAACTCTTTTTCGCACGCGTATTGCAGGACAAATTCACTCTACTCTCTACATATACAACTCTCGTGGGAAAAAAATTGTAGGTAATCCTCAACGCCTTCGATATCCGATATCAAAATCTGCGATTATTAAAATTTTATCTCTAGAATACAATATAATATAATAGAATGACCAGCACACGAATTTAAAAAAAATTACGCAATATTTTACATTTCGTAATATTTCATAAGTGTCGGGGCAATCAAGATCTATGATGAACAGCACATGATGATCTTGATATTTGTTTTCGGAGGAAGCTGTTGATACTTTGACTCCAGCGCTCATGGCTTCATTGATTAGATTTATTTGTGCACCTGCGAATAAAAATAAATAATGTACAATCCAACAGTCCAAAAACAATCCACACAGCATCGAGCCCCAAGCTAACCAGAACTCGTGTTTTGGGTACAGTAAGTACATTACATCAATAGATTTTTTGTTATAAATTATTATTTTTTGTTTTCACCTATAAATTAATTTTGGAAATTGAAAAGTAGGGCTGCGGCATAGTGGAGTTTATAGGTAGACTTCTGACGGTTTCAAAAAGGTGTTTAAAGTCTCGTAATTTCAGTAATCTAGGTTTTATAATAAGCTTGATATCTATATAATAACCGAAAGATAAGAGTTTTAAAATATTTCATGATCATCAAATCGATATTTTTTAATGGATCTTTTTTTTGTTTGGCAAATAAATGACTTTTACTTTTACTTATTTTTTGCCTCTATCTCATCTGATAGAAAGTGAAGATGTGGCCGACGACGGCCCAGAAAGTATCACAACCTCCACAAAGACATTTTTGAAAATTCATATTTTCTTTAAATTATTTTTTTTTTATTAAAATGCGATTACGCAGATTGCTTGAAATTCATTAGGCTTAATTAGGTCAATATTATAATAATTATTATTAATTTATTTATTTCAGATCATTTATAGTTCATAAAACATAAAAATAACTAGTACATGAATAAACATAAAATTAAATCTCAGTCTAAATAAAGTGAATTAAATACAATATAATTAAAACTTGATTAATTTAATTATCATATAGCAACTTACCTAGTACCTACATAACAGCAATGATTAAGTGAACACTGATTTATGTAGTTATGTAGGTACTCACTTTTACTCCAGCACAAATTCCTCAGAACTACACTTGTTGGCTTTTGTTCGTTCAGAATGTAGTTAGAAATAAAACGGAACCCAATATCGTCCCTTGCGATACACCAATTTAAAATCTTTAGAAAGATGGCAAACGTTTGAAATTTCATTTTAATCAAGTGTTATATTCAGATTTCTATGTCAATGTGTTGTGGTTTTGTGGAATTATCGAATGCTAGGTAACTATTTCGGAAACGCTCAGTAAATATCGACAAAATTTCGGTATGGCCGCATTATGGTATGCTTTATTTAATTAGAGCTTCTAATAAGGCGCCACAGTTACGTAAAATCAGAACACCATTGACATAAACCATTAAATAAATAAATCAATAATTCTGGACAATCCACACAGCATCATTTAGCCCCAAGCTAATAAGCATGTAAAAAAAAGCTTGTGTTCATAACCTATCAAAGTGAATTTCTAGATACATTTCTGTTATCAAAATAGTATCTAATAATGCCCTGAAACTTGTAAATTGTCGGTATTTTCAAATTTTCTACCTACATTGATATAATTTAAATACTAATATTTTTATTTTTGTTACATAGCAACTAAAGCCATATAGACGTAGCTATAATTATAAATATTATAATAGTAATATGAATCACAGCAAGGCATAGAGCGCTATACATTATACCTTTTCATTATATTACATACTATGCTGTATTTTCTATACAAATTTTGGAGCGACCACACGCAACTATTATTTATAATTATTGCATATTAACATAGTATAAAAGCTAGGATCATCAGTCAAATGAAGGCAAAATATATTTCATTTAATTTTTCATTTATTTATTCACAAACAAATTTTAATTTGTGTCGGAATTTAAGGTACATTTAAATAATTATAATAAATTGAGGAAATGTCATAACTTAATTAATAGTACACTATGTCATAAATACATTTAAAATCAAATTAGAGACGACAGTTGTAAGTAACACTACACTATACTATACATATATTATTATAACATCGTCTCCCTGGTGGATAATATAGGTACATCATAACAAGGTATATTAGTTTAAAATATAGCTACGTCTGTGATGACCTTAAAGGTATAACATATCAATAAAAATCACGACAGTAAATTTATGCCGAATAGCCCTTATCATCATTAATCATAATTTAATAAAGTTGCATGATACACATTTTTAAGGGAGAGTCGGACAACCAGCCAGACGTATAATTTTCGCACCTCTGTCTGTTGTGTTACTCTTCTTCTATTCATATTTTTTTTTATGTGGATATCTACAATATTCCAAGGGACAGTCAACTCGCACACGATTCCATAACATCGTACAAGTACATACTATAAGTAGCTACTATTTTAGTCAGCACTCAAATCGTATCTATAACCCTGTACTTAATCTTTTAGGACACCAGTTCCTGAAGACTCTTTCCTACCACAATGGCTACCCGTTAGCGGAATCAGGGCACCACATATGGAAATTCGAAACAGTTTCTCTACGAATCAGACACTCATTCTAGAGGACAGAGCGGTATTCTGGGATCCTATCTACGAGAATTACTACCGTCATCCGATGGCACCAATGCATGGCAGTGGCGTATCTTCACTTGTTTATTATTCAAATTTATCAATCTTAGGCGCTTTTATCTGTTTATCAGTGTTTTGAGTACATTTTTAGGGTTCTAACCCTAATTACCTACCTAATTTACCTAAGTAAAACAAACCCAAGAAGTATTCAGCTGTTCGTATAAGCGATGTCAACCCCCTTTTCTCAGGAACGCGTATAGCGAATATTTGACAGTTTGTATTTGATGTTAACTACAACACGGCACGTGTTGAAATAGACATCAAATACTCAATTTCGTGCATCAAATACTCATTTAGTTATTCTTTAGATGTTTGGGAAATTTTATGTGTTTATGTGTGTGGAAGTCAAATAAAATAATAACATTTCATTTCTTTTCTCGGGTTCGTAATGTAAATCAGACTTTAATGGCAAATGGCAACGCGATCAAAAGCTTCAGCCGTTTAATATTCGAATAGTTTGAAGTTTCAAAGGCACACAAAACCTATAAAAAACCTACTGTTACATTGTCATAGAATCAGTTACATTACCAAAAAGTATTTTTGCTGACTTAAGCGAAAATTCCGAAAACGTAGTCGTGTAAAGTATGTAGATTTTTTTTTATTTTTGATTCTCGCCATATATATCAAAACTTAAGGGATACTTTCCGTTGACCTAGAATGATATAATTTGGGAAGGATCAAGGTTATACAATAGAAAAAATATATAAAAAGTAAAAGGGATATGCGGAAAACAGTAAACAATTTGTGTTTATTCACAAAAAAAATATTCTCACAAGGGACCATTATCTGGGGTAGGTACCTTTTTCCTACTAGACTAGAATCATTCATTATACTTTTGACAAGAAATAATGTTTATCGGAAGCCATTTTATGGACATTTTATTTATTTGTATTTTGAAGGCAGATACCTAACAATCGGCATTATAGCCTTTTGTTGTATACTTTTATTAATTGTGTGTAATTAAGTGTTACCTACATAATAAAAACTAGCTATGTAATGCACTTAAGTAGGTACGTCATTAATAAATTGTAAATGTAAAAAGAGTAATAAAATGTGATGTGATTAAACAGCTATTTCAACAAAAAAACGTTACGATAAAATCTATAACATTTTCCTCGGCTTTGGTAACCGGTTCCTATCTGACAATTGAATCTCAAATCGAAGGCGATTGTCGATTGTCGCATATCAATTCGATCTTTACCTAGCGTAGCTTAGACCTAGCCTTGGACTACTGTTTCACGTTGACTGTGACAAACTTGGCTGTGTTTGCACAAACCTATTAATATTTTACAAGTCACAAGACAAGACTTAAGCGCTCAAACAGTAGAACGAGCTTTGACTTAATAATCCGTTATTATCTATAATTGCTATGATTCATATAGCATGAGTGGCACAATATTCATAAATTATCGATTTGTTATGATATACCTACTTAACGATAAATTATCGATAAAAGAATTAAGTAGGGTATTAGTATTATCTCTTTAAACTACGAATTTTTTATTTATTATAAACAACAGTTAGCTTAGGTACAGTCTAGCTAGACCAAAGCACTCATTACGCTAAATACATGTACCTATGTACAATATTTTTTAACACGTCCCCTAGCGGGACACCTGCAGACGTGTTGTACCAAGCACCGCGTGACGATGAAGCAGAAAGCTGAGGTATCTTCATATGTTCTAGATACTTGTAAATTCGTAAGAAAATACCCAGAAAATACCCTCGTCCCTATTGAATTTTAACATTTATTATTATAATTCTTTAAAGCTATAACCAACACACCTAGTGATTAACAGCAAGCCTAGAGAAAGAATTTCATTATTACTTAAAACAAAGGAACGAGAGGACTCAAGGCTAATTTACCTGTTGTTTGCCTATCTATTTATGTTGATAAAGGCTCAGATACCTGGTGTCCAAAATCATATAAAATAGATTTTGAGATGGCAGCAATGAAGGTAGTTAAATTGGTTTTCCCATCGATTGTGATAAAAGGGTGCTATTTCTACTTTAAAAACAGTATTTGGAAAGGCACGACAGTTGGGACTTAAGAAAAAGTCACCTAAAGCAATGCAACTGCGAGAAGTATCCCTTACCACCGCGTTGCCATTACTCCCGGAAGCGGAAATCATGAACGGCTGGACTTACATTACCAGAATAGCACCCAAAGACTCCCAGTCCGTAAAATTTTGAAAATATGTTGAGAAAAAATGGCTAAAAAGTAATTTTATACCGGATTTGTGTATTTGGTCAAAGACACCGAACAACTAATAATCTAGAATCATGGCACAGAAAACTGAAACAAATGGTTATCAAGAAGAAACCTAACTTGATGTTATTGTTGATAACACTAAAAGAAGACTCTGACTTCAATAGCATTAAAGACATCCAAAGAAAAGAAGGATTTTCTAAACAGAGACCACTAAAATATAATATTTAACGACCAGTTCATAGACGAATGTCAAACTGAATTGCTAAATGGTGAAATAAACGTAGGCCATTTCTTAGAAATGGTTAGAAAATAATTAAAGAATAAGTTAATTAATTAATAGTGATGTTTGTAACCTGTGATTTTGCATGATTTTTTTATAGTCATAAAAAATTATTATTTTTTTTATGACTTTAAACATTAAAAAAATTGTACCTAGTAAGTTAAGATTGTTTTTAATCATGTTTTTTGTTTTGGCATTTTTATTGTTATTTAAGTTTTTTGTTTTTACTATTTTAAGATTCATTTCTAGTGTGTGTTTGTTGCTATAACTAAACAAAATTTTTATAATGTTGATTATTTAATTATTTTTTAATAACTTTTATTAAAACTTGATGTAAGAAATACAAATTATAATGATGATACCTAAAGATATGTACAAATATTCTTATGAAAGCCATCTATGCTAAACCTAGTAATTAACAGTCATAATAGTAGTAATAGTTCGGAAACAATTTTTTTTATAATGTTGATCTTATGTTTATAATTTTAATCAAAATATATAATAAAAGTTGATTATAAAACTAATGTTGATTTTATTTAAAATTATCTGCATATTATATAAGCGGGGACGAACGGGAAGTAAAGTTCTCGTTCGTCCCCACAGGGGCCAGCGAGAAGTTTACTTCCCGTTCGTCCCCTCAGGGGACGAAGCGAGGGGACGAGCGGGAATAACCCTAAACTTTGTATTACTTGTCGTGATGGTAAGTTACTCGTTTTCCACAACAAGTACGTGTTGCTTGTTATCTGTGTTGTTTTTGGTACACATTTCTAGTCACGTCATGTTGGTATACCTACGTCACATTCGACTGCACTACTGAAGTACCTACCCGAGAGAAGTTATCATGCAATATCTTATCATATCAATGACATTAGATATTTAAGAAGTAAATCTTTACCTACTGTATAACCTTTGAAGCGTCCACTTCTACATCCTAATGTTCGGTGCTAGTGTTTTTCTGCTTTGTATAGCGGGTGTTTGGGGTCAGACGACCTGGTTGGTGGACCTCGTCGATCAAGGCACTGTAAGGGGGCACAGAGATGTTACTGGGGAGTTCTACAGTTTCCTCGATGTGCCTTACGCGACAGCACCTACTGGAACCAATAAGTACAAGGTAAATACTGAAGCTTTTTTATTCATATACCTATTCAGTTAAATACCTTCAGTAGGTATCTACGGGTATCAACGGTTGTGCCAATTTTCATCTCATCGCCCATAATTCTGTTAGTAATCTAGTAAGCTGGGAGCAAGTTGTGTTTTATAGTGAAATAGACATTTTCACTTTAAAACTCACCTTGCTTTCTGCCTGGGTCAAAAGTGACAGAATCAAATATACACAGTCTTTTACCAACTTTATTGCACGCAAATGTCAAACAAATAGTTTTGTAGTGAAATATGTCGGTAACAAAGTAACATTTGCATCATATAACTAATAAGGCTCTGTAGAATCTTGAATTATTAACAGTCTTCAAATCAGCCAATAGGTTCCTTTACTACTGCAATACAAAATTCTGAAAAATAAGTATTTCAGATAGACCTAAGTTTATTAATGAATTAAATAAACAACACACTGAGGTGGAGATTTTAGATACATATATAAATTAATAATATAATATAATAATGCTGGATAATCTACACAGTAGGTAATCTGTGCTGGCTTTGTAGAAAGAAATTGATTCCAGACTAAAAATTCATCAAATGTTATAGATGTCTCTTATTCAGTTTATCTTGAAGGTGGCATAGTAAATGTGAAAAAATCCATAGCAATTATTACTTATACCTAGTATTTTCGCAAACCAAGTATTTAAACAAATGTACTATCTAAATGCAAGTGACTTTTTAAGAAAGAATTCAAGATATACGATGAAAATAATATATTATGTATAATATTTTGTATCTGGTATCTAGATTTCAGATAGGTACCTTATCTTTGATAAATAAGTCACATCTCTACCTGCGATCAAGGTGTTTTGAGCAGATAAAGTGCTGACGCTTCAGATAAGACCTATCCTATTTCCTAACCCATATACGAAGGTTTAAAGTTGACTTCATCATTTTGTACAGGGCCCCCTGCCACCTCCAATATGGAACGACACTTTCGATGCCACGTACCGGGGTATTGTATGCACGCAACCCGCTATCCCAGGCAAAGAATCACACGACGATTGCCTCGTAGCAAATATTATAGTTCCCGACACTGACTCCAATCCACCAGAGGGTCTACCGGTCATGGTGTCCGTACATGGTGGAGCATACTTTACAGGCTGCGGTTCTTGCGCACAATACACCAGTTTGGTGAAGTCGAAGAGGCTCATAGTCGTTACGTTCAACTATAGACTTGGGATACAAGGGTTTCTATGCCTCGGGACAGAGGATGTCCCTGGCAACGCAGGGTTGAAAGATCAGGTGGCATTACTACGATGGGTAAAGAAGAATATTGCTAAATTCGGTGGAAACCCTAACGATGTGACCATTCAAGGCTGCAGCGCTGGCGGAGGCTCCGTCAACTTTCTAACAATTTCGCCAATGGCAACAGGACTCTTCAAGAAAGCTATAATCGAAAGTGGCTCAGCAATAGGCTACTTAGGAGCAGCTATAAATCCATTAAAAAGTGCTAAAACATACGCTAAACTATTAAACTTTACAGACGTTGATGATATTGAAGCTTTGGAAGAATTTTATAAAAATGCCCCAAATGAGGTCTTTAGATACGATAACAAAGCCATGTTTACGGACACTGTGATGGCTCTTTTTGTACCGTGTGTGGAGCGTGATACAGATACGAAAGAAGAGATATTCCTACCAGAGAGTCCATGGAGTTTACTAGTCAAGGGACAGTATACTGAAATTCCCTTGTTATATGGATTCTCAGAACATGAAGGCCTATTTCGTCTTGGTTTTAACGGAGCCAGTTTTGAAGATTTCATAATCGAAATGTCAAAAAACTTCTCGCATCATTTACCATTCGATCTTCAATTCGAAACTGAGGAGCAGAGAGAAGAAATTGCAAACGCTGTCCGAGAGTTTTATTTCGGGGATACTATGGACGGAGGATCTATTATGGAATACATCAATTACTACACAGATGTTATTTTCGCGTATCCTATGCTAGCTGGATTGGGTCTACGAAGACGTGCAAAGAAAGATACCGTTTACTTATTCGAGTACGGATTTGCTGATGAGAATACGCCTTTTATTCCTAACACAAACGTTAGAGGTGTAAACCACTGTGCGCATACCATTGTTTTAGAAGATCCAACAGAACCGGTAAACTTCACTAATGAATATCTGCAAATGCAGGAGACATTGCGTGAAATGTGGATCAACTTTGTAGTCTCAGGGTAAGCTTTTTTCCTCGTTTTGGTACTTAAACCGTTTTCAATGACACTTCCTCGTGCCTATTTCCTAAACTTATTGCTTATTTATATTATAGAAGACCAGCCCCTGAGGGATCATCCCTGCCACAATGGCCAGCGACTAGCGGAATCAGAACACCACACATAGCAATCCGGAACAACTTCTCAGTGAGTGAGACACTCATTCTAGAGGATAGGGCGACGTTTTGGGATGCTATCTACGAGAAATATTACCGTTATCCAATAGCACCGATGCATAGTGGCGCTGGCGCTATTTAACTTGACAATTACTTAAAATGTACGTATTTTGATTAAAATTTAAATAAAAATAAAATTAGTGTTCATTAAAAATAATAAATATAAAATTCGACATTTCAGTTTCCTGTAGGGCAAGCACGGGCTTTCTTGTCTAAGGTAGAATAGACAAAAATTACGTCACTTTGTCATCGAATGCATAAATTATTTGAAATTAATTTCTTCAACTTCAATAATGTACGCAATGTATGGCGATGCGATGTCATTATTGTCTATTCTACCCTAGAGAACAATCGCCGTGCTTGGCCTACTGGAATCGAGCGGGATTAACTGCTTTCTATCTAATAAATTAAATATTTATTACATCCTGCCTACCTAGGACCTGCGCTTATGTTCATAATTGTTTATTTTAAATAAATAAAACGTTTGATAATTGTGATAATTTATAATTTATTGAAATTAATACTGATAACCTAAATAGCTTAGGGTTCTTACGGGAATGTATGTAATCTTTTTATGACAAATAAATAAGAAGGTACAGGTAAACAGATGAAAATGACTAGCGAAGACAATAATTTCCTCGAAAACTTAAATGATCATATCAATATTATGACAATTTACATAAATAAATTATAATAGGTCGTCATAAGTATGTATGCACACCACAGATATATATTTACATAGATAACGTAAATGCATGTACTTCGCGTGTCCGAACACTGACCAATCGTCAAGGTCGGTCGCCGCTAACTTCAGTCCGCGCGCGTCCGATGTTGCAGCCGGACGGCAGCAAAAACTATAAAAATGCCTCGTTGCGTGATAATTAACTGCAATAGCCTAAAAATTTCGAGTTCCCAAAGGCAGGAACATATTTCCTATCACAGGTAAATTATTTTAAAATTATATTATGCGTAAATTCATATTAAAACTTATTTTTAAATATTTCAAGCTGTTGTGAGTCCCATAATATACCTAAATTTAAATGAACGTTAAGTAAACTATATTCTTATTACGTTGCCGCGTTTGCTTTGGACGTTTGATCTGACGTTGTGTGTTAAGAGACGATGAATATCGGAACAAGCGATACTGTCGCACATCGCTTCGACTTCGTGATACAGGCAATTTCTCATTCGTCTGTCAAAACTAGCGACTAGTGTTGTTCGTTCTACAACATAATAATCGATTTTAATCGATTATTATATCGACAAACGAATGATATTATAATAAAGGCAATTTAGTAGATAAAACAAGCTCATGAAGGACCAAATTTTACACGACAGCTTTAAAAGAGGAGGGTAATATTTTTAGGGTTCATATATTTAATGTGTTATTGTTTATCCTTTCAACGTATACGACGATAATTAATGGGTTTATATATTTTTAGAATTACGGGAGTGGCATGCCATGTTTGGTAAAACTCTCATGTAAGAAATAAATGATTAAAAAAAAATCTATTGTATTTGAAAATATTTATTTTATTTTCCCACGTGATCCTATCATAAAAGAAAAATGGATTGCGCGAAACAGTTGAGATTGTTGAAAAAACGGCGTGCCCCACCCACTATAGATATCGTTGTAAGTCGTTGACAGCGAAGATGAGGTTAGTGAATTCATGTGTAACAGTGTTTTTAATTAATAGCGTATAAAAATATCGGTCACACAATCATTTTGTGCTTTATAGAATAAAGATACACCACGAAAACCTTCATCATTGTCAAGGAAGAGAAAATCATTGGTAAAAATAATCGAGAAAAGCATCGGTGTCTTTGAATCGGTTTGGATTTCCCATCACTAAATTTCGACTGTGACGTCACAGTAGGTATTAAAAAGTTGGCACGCTTGGTTTCAATACAAATCGTTATACTTGCGTTATCTATGTAAATATATATCTGTGATGCACACAATATAAACACCGACAAAATCCTATCACTTTGGAAAGCCTCGTGCTTTCATATTCGCATAATTTATTATAGTACTATGGACCCACCCCGGCTTCGCACGGGTGAATGTTATACATATAAAAGTTCCACTTGAATCAATCTATCTATAAAAAAAACTGCATCAAAATCCGTTCTTAAAAATCTAAGCACACATAGGGATGCATAGATAGACAGACAGCAGAAGCGACTTTATTTTCATGTGTGATACTATGTAGTGATATGTTTATATAAAAATATATCGGATTATTTAGATATGTTTTAAAAACAACTAACTTATGGTCAAGCTAAAGTAATAACAATACATATATTATATATTGATAAGCAATATATTGTTAAAACTTCAGTCTGATTATATGGTTAAATTCAAGCACTGCAATCTATAGCCAAATATGGATCAGTTGTGGATTGGTTCCTATAGATTGTTTGCAACAGTCTGAAGTTAGCTCCAAAATCTTCGCGTGACTTCAAATAACGGAATTGTCATTTTAGTACCTACTTGTGTATGTAGGAGCGTCTATTGTGGTAAAAATAATTATTCCATAATAACATTAAACCCAAATATATATTATTACCAATTATCTACTGTCATTAATTTCTTAATATCTAAAAACTCCTTTTAATATGCTTATAATAACACAATTTCCATAAATGATCTACCATTTGATCAGCGCTCCAACGTATTATTGTAGACATTTGGGCCAATCAAAACATTTTGAGCAGAATCGTAATTTGTAAATATTTATAAGAAATTCAACTATATATTACAATAATGTGGCAACTGCCAGTTCTAATTAGGCAAAAGAACCAGGCATACGCGAACATTTAGACGAATTTGCACGAATACTTATCGCGAAAGAATAAAATGAAATGTGCAATGGAGATAGGGTTCAATATCGTATCAAAATACAGGGAGGCAATGACTGTTTTTTTAGGATCAGTTGTAGATTGGTACCTGTTGATTGTTTGCAACAGTCTGAAGTTAGCTCCATTGTTTCAATTGTAAATACTAGTTTAGGTTTAGTTTCTTAGATGTATCTTGGCTAATAAAAGTTTTACAGTTCTAAAAAAATCAATTTGATTAATTTTAAAGTGCCCTGAACCCAAGGTTCTACCTTCTCGACCTAATTTTACCTCGCTTCATGAGTTGTCGCAACAACACACTGCAATCAACATCGTATTTCTAATCCACCTCGCCTCGTTGCTGCCGTATTCGATGACAAAACTCTTTCGAACTTTGAGGTGCTTCCTAAGATAATGCTCAAAGTGACTCATGTTATATGAGTCACTTTGAGCAACTAATAAATAAGTCATGCAGAGGTAGTTTTAGTTGCTATGCAACTAAAGATCTGTCAATAAATAAAACTTATATTTACCCGCATTATAACCTATACCTTTTACCTTCAAAACAAAAAAATACCGAAATATACCTTCATAAGGCAATGCTTAATACATAGAAAATAAAATCTCTAGGTACATAGAAAGGATGCACTATGTTATATCATTTAGTTATAATAAAAAAAAAATAGTTAAGGCTCCGGCGACACGGATAAATATCCCAAATATATTTCAAAATACTTTTCAGAAATAAAATTAAACCAAATCGGATTTTTCCAAAGCAAACACTTTTTCTTAGTGTAGTATTTTCAAAAAGCTTGTGGTAGGAACCTGGATAAATACTATTCTAATACAAATAACAGTAGATCATAGCGAAAATGATCAAATTACAAATCATTTTGGTATCACGTTTGTTTGGGAAATTAATCCGTCGCCTTACCCGTCAAAACTACATCCCGAGTACGCAAGTCTTAAATTAGCATTCACTGAGTGTTCATAATTATTTTCTTTCCATACTTAAATAGTCCGAGGCATCTGGTCATACTAGTCCTTGATATTATGTCGATTGTATAATGAAGTAGCGAAATCCAATGACGTAGATATTTTTGATAAAAACCATTGTAGATTTAAGGGTAGTATAAAAAAGATCTTGTAAAGCTATTATGTCTTTTTTCTCTTTATGTAAGTAATTTTAATATTAATGCATGCAACATTATTGTTTTTTCTGTGTTCACATAATCGATCTCAATCTAGATCAGAATTGTAAATACCATAGGTTTAATGTAAGTAATTTGATTGTTATCTGATTTGTTAATGAATAAATAAATAAAATAAAATAAAATTATGAGGTATTAGGTATATACTTCAATATAAATAATGCCGGACAATCCACACAGCATCATCTAGCACCAAGCTAAGCAGAGCGTTATGGGTACTAGAGGACTGACATACTTGATACGGTATATCACATAGATATTTTTTATGATAGAACACCATATCGTACAAATATCTAAAGAATATTTATCGGGTATTTATCGCGTACCTTTTGTTTTTTATTTTCCCCTACGTTTCCATCGCGTTGCAGCGATCGTGGTCACGGGGCGACTGGATGTTCTGCGAGTTACTGCCAAGAATTGACGGCAGTATCCACGACTACCCTCAATTCGTCTTCTGAATCAGGAATGTCCACGTTCACAGTACGACACACTACACTGACCGTGTCCGAATGCAGTGCAGTCTGTACACGACGCCCGCACTTATTGATCACAGGATTCCACGAGGACGAGAGGCGAAAACCATCTTCACGATTAAAATTTGGGTATTTTTTGATCTCAATCGCCTCTCGTACCATCCTTTTATAATAGTGACGCTCACGTGATAGAACTTTTGGGTCATGTAACTCGATCCAATGGTTACTTCCTGAGTCTAGCAGATGTTCCGCTATTGCCGACTTACTCAATTGCCTATTTTTGACCGCTGCTATGTGCTCTTTCACCCGCTCAGCAATAGTTCTTTTGGTTTGTCCTATGTATGAGCGACCACAGCTGCAGTCAATCTTGTAAACGCCTGGCATTTGTAGAGGTATGAATCGTGGAATCCTGTGATCAATAAGTGCGGGCGTCGTGTACAGACTGCACTGCATTCGGACACGGTCAGTGTAGTGTGTCGTACTGTGAACGTGGACATTCCTGATTCAGAAGACGAATTGAGGGTAGTCGTGGATACTGCCGTCAATTCTTGGCAGTAACTCGCAGAACATCCAGTCGCCCCGTGACCACGATCGCTGCAACGCGATGGAAACGTAGGGGAAAATAAAAAACAAAAGGTACGCGATAAATACCCGATAAATATTCTTTAAATATGTCAACAAATCGTGAAAGTTTAAAAAGTTTTAGTACAAATATCTGTCCCGAGGCGGGAATCAAACCCACAACCTCATGTTTCGCAGGCGTACCTTCGCCCACCGCGCCACAGAGGTCGTTATGATATAAAAGCTAGGGAAAGCTACTTTTATAAAAGAACGGGGATTCGGTTGTCTATCTAATATCACGTATATTTAAGATACAACTTGTATTGTAATAGGCGACTAAGGGAAACACACCGGGGGTCGGGCAGCAGCGCCCTCTGCAGAACAACTCCACCGAACTTCAATCCCCAACCCGCATGCCCAGCGTGGGGATTATGGGCAATAACCCCCAAATGATAATGCCATCTATGGTGCTCATTAGGGGAGGCCTATGTCCAGCAGTGGACTGTTATAGGCTGGTGATGTTGATGTTGATGTTGTATTGTACTTTTATTATTATGTATATGAGTTATCTAGTACCCATAACACAAGCTCTGCTTAGCTTGGTGCTAGATAATGCTGTGTGGTTTGTAAAGCATTATTATTTATTTGTTAGGATATATTTCTTAGCTACGTTTCTTTGGAGTCGACTGACAGTGCAGTGGCGCCGTTGCTGTCAGTTTCAATACTGGTTGGTACTTTGTCTTCGCTCGGCGGGACGAAGTTATTACACAGGACGATCTGAAGCAAGGAGAAAGAGTTGTTAAAGTACAGAGTAACCTATTATTTGTTTTTATTCGAGGACCCGAGGTCCAAAGGGTTATAAAAAAAATATGAGCGTTTAATTTTCTTTATCATTCACTTGGTCTTTCCTGTGTGTGGGTACAATAAGGAATATAATTGTTATTGCTATTTTTGCTATAATTGACGCATATATATTTCATTTTAATAATATATATATTACATGGCATAAGTGGGTACTTATGGTCTATTCTTATAATCAAAGTAAAATTTAGTTTTTTTTTAATTTTCTTGGAACATGCATGTATCCTAATTATCCTGCGGAGTAAGGCCCTGGTGACCCGTACCACAGGTTTTTATAAACCTCTCACGGGCACCAGTCTCTTGCAAAACAAGATAACTAGCTATAAATTAAGTTTAGCCATATTCTTTAACAATTATCTAAAAAGAAAATAAATATACTATTCATTCATTCATTGCCATACAGCGAGGCAATGCAGCCAGCGTCTTCCGACTGGTATTGATATGGATCAGCTGAGCTACCTGTAGTTTGTTTGCATATCTCTCTTCTGGTAAATACTAGTTCTAATTTGGTAATTTAATTGTAATTTTCTTTGTTAAGGCTCCGGATGAATTTACCATACAAACGTAATACCAAAATTATTTGTAACTTGAGCATATTTTCACCATTTATTGCTATTATTTGTATAAGAATAGTATTTAATGATTAGTAATTAACGGGTATTTATCGCGTTTCTTCTTAAGAATGAAAGAATCTTCGGAAGAAGAAACGCGATAAATACCCGTTAATTACTAATCATTATGTGTTCAGATCGCGTAAGTTTCAAAACATTAAAAGAATAGTATTTATCTTGAGAGCCTTAATAAAGGTTTTAACTAAATTGAAAGTTATTAATAAAAGAACTATGAGAGATCAAAAAATTTACTATACTTACTTATGTCGATTATATTGATATAATATAATAGACAATACGGACTTTTACAATCTAAAAATCTAACGTTTGATAAAAATAACCGGCAGTATATCATTATCATCACTAAACCGCTTATTGATTTTAATTCATTTATCGCTATGATGATTCATTTATAATGATGATATTTAAATTTTTATTTTTAAGTCTATTGTAAAATCTATTATCTATGACGACCTGATGACCAATCATTATCTATACTTATATTATAAACAGGAAAGATTTGATGATTGATTAGATCTCTTCCCGAAACCGTTAATTCCGCGTAGCAAACTTTCCATTCGCAGTTAGGGTACCGTATGAAAAATTCTATTATTGTGAAATACCCGGTGGCGGACCGCTTGTTAATTAAAAACATTACGTCGATTTTAACAGGTATGTCCCTATTCAATAGCGTTGTAAACTTGATTTATTTAATAATCATAATCAAAACAATTCAATATAAATAATTCAATAGTAATGTCAATTTACAAAAAATAATTATTTACAAGACAAATTGAATAATAATAATCATCATTTTGCCGTGTGGTGCCGGCATAGAATTGCACCACCCCAACTCTTCCAGTGGGTGTCGTAAGAGGCGACTAAAGGAAACACACCGAGGGCGGACAGCAGCGCCCTCTGTAGAACAATTCCACCGAACTGCGATCCCCAACCCGCATGCCCAGCGTGGGGATTATGGGCAATAACCCCCAAATAATGAATAATGACACATATGGCGCTCATTAGGGGAGGCCTATGTCCAGCAGTGGACTATATAGGCTGATGTTGTTGTTGTAATCATCATTTATAAGAGCAACAACTTGGCGGGGCCAAGTAAATAGCGGTCGTATTTATTATTAAGTACATATGTACTCACAATGTATATAAACAGAGGTAAGGCCAGCACAGCACCAGCCAGCACGTCCCACCAGTGGTGTCTGTGGTCCAGCATACGAGACAATCCGCAGAACACAGCTAGTATTGATAGCGATATTTGAGCTGTGAGGACTGCGTTCGATGGTTTCGCTCGTCGCTGGAGGTAGTACTGGAAAGGAACAAGAGTAAACGTTGAAGTATTATGTGGACAAAAAATTGAAGTGAAGAGAAAATTTTCTGTATGAAATTTGACTTGTCTATTGTCTAAGTGCTTATTTTGTAAGCCTAAAGAAATAAAGTTATTGAATCTGAATCTATTCGTTGAAAAGGAACAAGAGTAAACTTTAAAGTATTCGTGTGCTAGTCTGACTTAGAGCGGGGCGAATGCGTGTTAACACTTTCATGGCCCAAGACTCGTTATCATCACCATCATCATCACCAGCCTACAACAGTCCACTGCTGGACATAGGCCTCCCCCAATGAGCGCCATAGATGGCAGTATCACTTGGGGGCCAATGCCCATAATCCCCACGCTGGGCATGCGGGTTGCGGATCGCAGTTCGATGGAGTTGTTCTGCAGAGGGCGCTGCTGCCCGCCCCCCGGTGTGTTTCCCTTAGTCGCCTCTTACGACACCCACGGGAAGAGATGGGGTGGTGAAATTCTATGCCGGCACCACACGGCAAAGACTCGTTATACTGGCTACATATTTAGGGCGTCCCACGGCAATATCAAAGGGAAAGTATTAAAATATAAATAAATAAATAATGCTGGATAATCCACACATCATCATCAAGCCCCAAGCTAATTGAGCTTGTATTATGGTACTAGATGACTGATATACATAATACGATATTATTAAACATAGATATCCTTTATTATAAATAGAAAACGACCAGAACACCTTGAACAAATATTTGCAGATTATACAAACATTTGTCCCTAGGCGGGATTCAAACCCGCCACCTCCTGAGTCGCAGGCGGACCTTCGCCCACCGCGCCAGAGAGGTCGTCGTCACACAATATGATTATTATACTTTCGTCTGTTCCCGAAATACCTAAAACCTCTTGAAATTAAATAAAGTATATTTATTATTATTAATAATAACTACAAAGGATCTATTTGTATCTAAAACCTCTTGAAATTAAATAAAGTATATTATTATTATTAATAATAACTACAAAGGATAGTATCCTTAGTAGATATTTTTAGTAGTCTAATATACAGTAGCCTTTTCGACCAACTATCAAGGATATTCCCATATTCCCTTGATTATCCTTAGTACTTAGGTTTTTGTTCGTCCTGGGCTTATGAGTTAAGAGTGTACCTTATGTAATTTTATAGTTAGAAATCGTTATTTATCTCAGAATCTGTGAAAGCTACCACCTTCATATTTAGGTAAATGATAATTCGAACTTTTATCTTGGATTCCGTCTTTTCAAAAACACGATTGGTGAAAATTTTCTCGATACTTTTATTTTTTGAAAAATACATGTTTTGCACACATTTTGCTATTTGAACCACCTCATTTTTTTGTTGGATTTTTGTTTTGTCAAGAAACGTAGTAGAATTTCTTCGTTTTCGTCTTTTTAATTTTTCGATTAGTTGTGTAAATAACTTGTAATTAGGCATAACAGTTTTGGCGGAGCAAAATACGGAGCACGTCTATCGCTCTGTGCTTCTAATTCATACGAAAATCATATCTTGTCATCCTGCTCGAAATTTGATTTTGGCTGAGGTATGGCACGCTCTTAAGAGATACTCACAATAAGGAACAGTCCAGCATATATCGCCAGAGACGTGTGTCCAGACGGAAAGCTCGTATTCGACTGCGCAATTATTTGTTGCACTTTTGTACAAGTGTAATCGGCTACGTATTCAGACCTGAAAAGAAATACAATAATGAAAAATCTATATTGGTTTTATTTAATTTACATTTTGTCTATAAGCGGGAATGGAACCCGCAGCCTAATAAGTCTGAAAAGTTTTTTGTTGGGTAAGTACTAATGTATTAAATATAAATATTTATCGTCATAATGAGCACCATGTAAGGCATTATTTATCATTTGGTGGTTATTGCCCATAATCCCCATGCTGGACATGTGGGTTGGGGATCGCAGTTCGGTGAAGTTGCTCTGCAGAAGGCGCTGCTCCCCGCCCTGAGGTGTGTCTCCCTTAGTCGCCTCTTACGACACCCACGGGAAGAGAGGGGTGGTGAAATTCTATGCCGACACCACACGGCGAAATAAATAAATATTTGGACAATTCACACAGCATTAAAATCTAGCCCCATGGTAAGCAGAGCTTGTGTTATTGGTACTAGATAACTGATATACATAATATATGAGTACATGTGGATAGATATTTTTTATCATACATAGAAAACGACCACACCCTCAACAAATATTTGCAGATCATACTATATTTGTCCCGAGGAGGGAATCGAATCCGCAACCTCCTGCTTTGCAGGCTGGCCTTCGCCCACCGCCGAGGTCTTCAATAACTTGTTTACTCCTTTTTTTCTCATCTCTGAAGTAATAATTATAACTGTATTAAGTACCCATTTAAATGTGCGGAATATGCAATTTCTTACTTACTCTTGACAAGTAGCTGCCTCCTTAGGGCCACAAGTGTCAAAGAAGTGCGGCCTAGGAGACCCCACGGTTAACTTCAAGGCCTGCACCGTAATAACATTGACTAGAACTCCGAAAACGTACTCCTTGTACCATTTCAAAGATTGCCTTGCCTTGGCAGGACTGTCGGAGTGGTAAGCGCGTTCTATTAACAGGAGCTGCAATGATAAAAATGCCTTATTTCTTTATGTTGGTAGTAAAAAGACTTTAGACTTAGCTAATTAAATACGCGACTTAATTACGTAATTAAGTCGTGTATTTAATGGGCGCTGCCTAAAAACTCTTGATATGATTGTGATTCTTCCTTAGTTAGATATCGTGATATTTGTCTAATAAATATTATATATAATTTATATTATATATAATATAATATATTATATCCAGCGATATACGCTGGACTGTTCCTTATTGTATTATTTTTATTTAATTTAATATTATTTTTATTTGTCCCTCTAATCTCATGTACGATTGTTCGAATTCATATCTTCAGTTTAAAATTGTTTAATATTTTTTTTTAAGACTTGTATATGCATTACATTACTAAGATTGTAGTCTAGAATCTATATTCACCCAATTGAACCCCTGTCCGCCCCTTAACGCCTCACATAAGTTTTAAATTTTCTCTGTTCTTGGTTTGTAATTTTCTTGGACATATAACCGTCTAAAATTAACCATACAATGTTGAATAGGTAGGTACATAATACAAAAACAAACAGAAGGAAAAATCTGTACAGATTTCAAACAATGCCTTATTAAGGCAATAAGTTATGATTGTTCCAAGCTAGTTTTCAAATGTTAGGCATGTAACTAAATCTCTCCTTGGATTTGTTTCATTTTTTTTTATTAATGTCTAGTTCGTTTACACATTTGAAATTAATGATTAAAATACACAAGACTATAATTACAATCCAGCCATAAATTTGGCTTAAATAAGTTTGAGTTTCATCATAGTCATCAGCCTTTGATAGTCCACAGCTGGACATAAGCCTCCCCTAATAAGCGCCATAGGTGGCATTATTTATCATTTGGAGGTTATTGCATATTATTAATTAAGCTTGAACTTAGTTTTATAAAAACATATTACTTATCATCATCATCATCATCATCACCAGCCTGTAATATTCCACTGCTGGACATAAGCCTCCCCTAATGAGCGCCATAGGTGGCATTATTTATCATTTGGAGGTTATTGCATTTATTATTAATTAAGCTTGAACTTAATTTTATAAAAACATATTACCTATCATCATCATCATCATCACCAGCCTGTAATATTCCACTGCTGGACCCCTAGGCCTCCCCTGATGAGCACCATAGATGCCATTTTTATTTTTTATTTTTTTTTATAATATATAAATAAATAAATAATGTATAATAAATAATAATAAATCATGCCATTATTTATCATTTTGGCCCACAATCCCCACGCTGGGCATGCTTGGTAGGGGATCGCAGCGGTGGAGTTGTTCTGCAGAGGGCACTGCGGCACGCCCCTGGTTTGTGTCCTTTAGTCGCCTCTTACAACACCCACGGGAAGAGTGGGGGCGAAAAAATTATTACATGATGATTTATGTATTAAATAAAACAGGATATTCTACAGATGTTTGCTGAATATAAACATACCACAGCCAACGGCAACAGGAAAATAGTTGCAAAGAGGTGTTTAGGTGTAATAGTATCTCCAGTAAACTCATGGGATAGTGCTGGATCATTGCAGGTGAAGCCAACTTTGCCACCTGGGATCCAGTGTGTTTCTATAGCTAATAGTAATAATAAACCTGAAAAAAAAATGCATTAATAATACAGTAATCCATCTCATGAGATTTATGAACTAAATCACTTTATTCATAAACATAATAAATAGATTAGATTCAAATTGAAAATATTACCAGGTATTATTATAAGACCTCTCATCGAGTGAGTAAAGTGAGAAAAATTAAGGAGACCTCCTTAATTTTTCTGTCTCGAGCTTTGTTTAGCCAGCAGACAACTGGTTGTAGCATCTGCTAGGTAGGTTCTAAAGATAAGAACCTTTAGTAATTTAAAATAAAAATCAACTTACGAACCTCTATGCCAGCGGTTGGTTTTACTCCACGCAAGTTTCACCTTGTCCATTGCGGCCGAATTTAGCGTGAGTTGTACCTTATCTGTCTTCAAAATTAGCGGCACAAAACTGAGGATGCACAAAAAACAGTGCGTGACTCACATTCGGTTGCTAAATGTTTATTAGTGAATTAAATAAGGTAGATTACATCACTTGCTTTCCATCATTCTATATTAAAGAAAAAATAGATTTTGTGTCCCTACGACCATTTTAGTCCTAATTTATTCAGCGCACGTATTTCACATGGAAAACTTTATTTTCTCACAACACGATAAAGTCCTATCGAGTCCTTCCGAATCCGAAAACAACAGAAATTATTGAAAACATGGGTGTTACCGACTGTGTTTTACAATTTATACCGCATTACCGCGCCCTGCCCGCCCCAAGCGACGCGACGACGACGACGCGGCGGCGACGCGACGACGACAAAACGTTATTGTATCAATAAGTTTAATCTAAACTAATCTAAATATACATATTAAACTGACAGACCAACAGCATAAGGAATAAAGATAATAATTATTCCAATCTAGTCCAGATGCAGCAATAAACATAAAATATCAATTACCATTTAATTAGGCACCTTCATAATTTACACCCACATACTTATAGATAGCATGCGGTTACTTTGTATAATACCTAGTTACTAGTTCCTCCGTTAGGATATTAGTGTTCTGTGCTAGTTAGTAAAGTGGCAGATGTAGCAAAAGATTTAAGAGTTGGTATCACTTCGAATGACATTGACATTTTTGGAAACTCTCATGTCAGTATCAGTACTGTCATGTCACAAGAGCGTCAATAATTCAGAGAGCACCTCAGACTAAGGAATTCCTTAGTCTGAGGAGAGGACAGGTAGCCCAAAGAAGTAGGTACCTACCTAAGAGCATCCCTTCGGAAGCCAGCTTCCTTTTCTGCGAGTAGAAGTCAACCTAAAGAGGCAAATCCTAGACGGAGATCCAGGGATCATAGAAAAAGCAGGCTAGGCGCACTCCGCACCCGAGTCAAATTCTACAAGTAGGTACAATACCCGTCTGGACCATAGAGAAGTAGGTACCTACTATTACTAGCGTAGGTACATAACTGGTCTGGACGGTTCGGCTATGTAATAGGTATAGAAATGAATAAGAAGGCCAATCCCTATCATCATTATTTTGAAAAATAAGATGTTGATCTGAGTTTTTGTTCAAAAACGATAAATATAAAGTTCGATCCAAAATGTGTTACCGGTAGGTACCTACCTACTTTTTAAAATCTTCGTGTGTGGCCACGAACACCTTTTCCATGCTCAACCTATTTACGTCGGGCTGCTTCTTAATAATCGTTATTAATTTACAACTAAGAAAGAATAGATGAGTTTAATTTTGGATTAGTATTGAAATAATACCGTGGGTGTAGAGTGATACTAATACATAGACCCATACATACGGTTTTATGGTGGTTTCATCAAGGGATTTGCTTATCTTAGCAGAATATGTTGCTGTCTGCTATTATGAAAATATTAGGGGCTTAGTGTAGGCGTTATTAATCTTCGGATTAGTGAACTACTTGCCCATGGAATGTTTTTCCATAATCCATTCAGCTTGGTCTCATTTAGTAGTGGCTTTTTCTTATGAAATTTGAAAGTGTATTTCATTCGATGGATACTTATTACTTATAAGTATTAACATGCCTGACTATTATTATTATTATTAACTTTTGGTGTAAGTGGTAGGATTAAAAAATAACAGTTTTAGGTATATTGCAGAGGAAGTAGGTACGTAGATAGATACTCAGCCATTTCTTAGGATTAGTAGGTACAGTACCGACGGTAGGTACTTCAGGCTAATTTGTTATACTTATACTTATACTTAGCAGTATTTATTTATTTATTGAACTTATGTTTCGTCTATTTACGAGTTTCTTTGAATTTTATTCGCAATAACATATTAAATAACTTTAACTGCGTTTCACCCAAGCTTTCTCTATAATATCACCATAACACAAACGCCTAAGCAAACATTATAATTATCTACACAAAGGGAAGAAACGCGTGTTTGTCTAACTGTGTCGACTCGTGCAGGCCGTGTTGACAGATCAACAACAGCGTAACGAGGAAGTGGACAATGGCCTTAAGGGAAACCCTACATACCTACTTTACCTAAGAACAATAGTGTGAAGTGTATAGACAGTGAAGCACTTTAATACTAATTATATACTTATAGGTTCATACAGTCCTAGGTATTTGTGAGAGCTTTTCCTTTAAATTTAAAACAACTTAATGGGTAAGGTCTAAAGTGATCGACATAGCTCAGAGAATTAGCAAACTGAAGTGGCAGTGGGCCGGCCATATTTCGCGAAGAACCGATAACCGCTGGGGTAAACGTGTTCTTGAGAGGAGACCGCGACTCGGTAAATGTAGTGTAGGACGCCCTCCGGCCAGGTGGGATGATGATCTGCGAAAGACTACTGTCAGATGTTGGATGCGACAAGCTGAATACGGGGGCTATGGCGCTCATTAGGGGAGGCCTATGTGCAGCATTAACGTGGATTAACATAGGCTGATGATGATGATGATGATGAATAGGTAAGGTCAAACGAGTAATAATCAGTAAGAAATTATAATCATTTGAGTGTAATTGTTTGTTGTGTTGAATAAATAAATAAAATAAAAAATAGGTACTAAGGTAGTCCTAAAAAATAACCTGAATGATTATAATGATATAAAATTTTAATATTGTAATATACAATTATAATGTATAAAATAACGATACGATTAGACTAGGATATAAATTGGCTTATTCCCAAAGGTTCACGACTCCATGTTTTCAAAAATCTTAGCTTCATACTGTAATTCCCAAGAGGTCCACGATATTTTTAAAAAATAATATTTTCTTTCCCAGTAGGTCCATGGCATTATTTGGTACAGTTAGCGATAAAAGCTTGGATACCTTAGCCTTATATATATATTATTGACGACCTCTGTGTGTGATGGGCGCCTGCGACACAGTTGGTTCGATTCCTGCCTCGGGACAAATGTTTATAGGACGTCCAGATATTTGTTCCGGGTATTCTAGTCGTTTTCTACGTACCATAATAAAATATTTATCTGACGGACCTTCACCCACCGCGCCACAGAGGTCGTCGTATTTAATGTAAGTAATTATTTTATAATAAATAACTATTCTACTCTATTGCGTTGGGTGTGCCCCTAAGGATAGAAGTTTATCATCAGCATCACATAGTAGTATAGAACAAATTCGCATCCCGCTGTCTGTCTGTATGTCCATGTATGCTTCGAACTTTAAAACTACGCAATGGAATTCGATGCGGTTTTTTTTATAGATAGGATAGTGATTCAAGAAGAAGGGAAGCCTTAAACAAAGTCGAAAAAGGGGAAGGAAATACCTATCTGCAGCACAAGACTTGACGAAGAACCATTTTTGTAAACGGTGTGTAATGGGTATTTTTTTTGTTTTTTTTTTTATAATTTTTGTGTAATCCTCAGTGTCGTTTATAATTAAATATATTTTATTCTTATATGACTCATCATGACTTGTTGAGTAGGTATAGTAGTATACACACTGGGCTAACTGAGTAATATTAGCTGTAAAAATTGGCAGAATCATAAAAAAATCACGCAAATCGAATCCGTGTCTCAGACATTGACTTCCACAATGCTATAGAGATCGCATATAAAAGCGCAAGCTTTTCTCCAGAACGGACCTTGATAAATTCGTTATCCAATTTACAAAACACTAAGCACTTATCGTTTTCGGCTGGCCCATTCACGAGTGATTCGATATACAGGTGACCAGTACAGTCGCTAAGAAAATTCATAAGCATTCTTACTTCCACTTTTCGAAATTCCTGCTTAGAAAATACAACCCAAACTTTGTACGTGCCTCTTTAAACAAAGGAAGTTTTGGCCACAGTTTAAGAAATTATCTGGTCTGTAGTTTTGACATAAAATTGGCTGGCAGGTGTTGGTGGTTGGTGATCGCAGTAGAGGTGTTAAATGCACGGAATGAAGCTGCTGCCCTTTCTTTGGTCTGGTCTGGTTGGTTCTTTTAAGCCGCGTTGACACAACTTACTTATTCCCAGCACACTCGTCCGATCTAAGTAGACTCGAACCTCAATTAACTGTTCCAAGCTAGGTCGTATATGACGTGTACAAAATGGCGATTCGTAACAACAACTAGGCGTCTTAAAACCTTTTTACTTGCTTTTCTTGGTTGGTTACCTTAAGTAAGCAAGGTAGCTAAGAGACTCACTGCTGTTAGTGTATTTGTGTGTGAAGATAAAATAAATTCACTTTTTCACATAATCACATGGGTAATAAGATTAAAGAAAAGTAGTCTAGACAAATTACCACAACTTAATAAATAAATCTAAAGGCAACAATAGTTTGTTTTATCTTCCCTGATAGAACCTTTATTGACCTACAGCAAAAGGTAATATTAACCTAGATCTTTTGAAATGAGATGATTTATGAGCTTTCATTGACACATGAATTACGACAAGGTACCTAAATAAGTATCCATCTAGGTTTCAATGGTAAGTCGGTTAGCCATAGACTACTTTCAAATTGCCCTTCATTTTCTCTTCTAGGAGCTCTACCGGTACGTACCTGAATTCAAACCTCAAATCCGTTATTTCCATTAGTTCGCCCATAATGACACATGGCCACGTCAGAAATTTCTACTATTAAGTTAAACTGGGTAATAAAGTCACAAATTTTTAATGATAGCCAATTTAAACAATAAAGGTCCTATCTAGAAAACAATATTATGAAAAAATACATTCAAGTGAAGGTCAACCAATCATTCATACAAAAGAACTGAACACTTTTCTACCCAACAGTCCTTTATTAATCCAAAGGTAATGTACCTATTATCTCCGTCATTTTTATAAACCTTTCGATTGCTTAACCCAACATGTTAAGTGTTTGCACAGTTAACATAGCTGGAGCCTGATAGCTTTTGACATTTATGGGCGAAGACGATGTGCATAGCTAATCTTTGTGTTAAGGCTGTGTTCGGGGAAAAGATATGAGATAGCTGTTTCTATTGAAATGATGAAATAAAGTCATGATAGTTTTGTTTTTTATTACAAATAGTGTAATACTTTTCTTCGCTCCTGTACAAATATTATACAGAAGGGTTTGGATTTGGTGATACGAAAAAGTACTTTAATTATTTATAATTTATATTATGATGTATTTTTGTAATATTAATGTTGCTTTTATTCTTTTTTGTTTGTAGTATGTTGTACTATTTTTTCGCTTTTCAGTGTTTTCGAGAAAATATCTGAGCGTCTGATCGAAGCGACGTGTGACCCGAGAGCTGGTCAGTTAGCGCAGCGTATCAGCATTGCCATACAGCGAGGCAATGCAGTCAGCGTCCTGCCTGGGGACGCGTCCGACTGGTATTGATATGGATCAGTTGAGCTGCTTGTAGATGTTTGCAGCAGTCTGTAGTTAGCTCTTTTATTTCAATTGTAAATACTAAGCCTAATTTTGTTATTTACCTACTTGTTATTGTCTTTGATAATATATATTTTACTTAGGTATATACGATAGTATGAAACAAAGTCGCTTCCCGCTGTCTGTCTGTTTGTCCTGTATGCTTAGATTTTTAAATAAATAATAAATAAGTTTAAATAAAAAAATATTTCGATGCGCTTTTTTTATAGATAGACTAGCGGCCCGCCCCGGCTTCGCACGGGTATTAAACAAAAAATTCAGAAATTATACACACTAAAACGATGGGTTTCACAGTTTTCATACGGATCTTTACTTTTTTTAACAGCATTGGGGTTTTTGACATTGACTCGACATTCCAAAACTGACACTGGCCGTAGAGAAAAAGGAAGCACCGTGCGCTATACAACCTCTTTTTCTATTCTGACGCGCCACAATAGAAAAAGAGGTTGAATATACAGCCCACGGTTCAATTATTGAATTTTTCATGCGGATCCCTAACTTTTTTGAAAATATTATATAGCCTATGTTCATCACGGAAAATTAAGGATTGTAATGGTGAAAGAATTTTTTTACTCGGTCCAGTAGTTTCGGAGCCTATTCAATTCAAACAAACAAACAAACAAACAAACAAACAAACATACAAACAAACAAACAATCAAATCTTTCCTCTTTATAATATTAGTATAGATTAAGATTAAAGAGGAAGGTTTTTGTATCAGCTTTGCACCTGTGCGAAGCCGGAGCATGACGCTAGTAAATAATATTGTAAAACCACTTAATGCAGTGTATTCACCGTTACATAATTATGGCGAAGCATAGAGTGCAGTATACTCCCACCTTTATTTTAAGTAACGTTTTACTCATTAGTTTGGTGACCTTTGTTTACTTAGCAGTTGGTGCTGTCTGTCAATTAGTATGCAGAAATACGATTTAGGAATTGATATAACAGATTTAAAATGGACTAGCGGTCCGCCCGGCTTCGCACGGGTATTTAAAAAAAATTCATGCTGTCCCAATTTTTTTTTAAATATTATATGTATAGATAGCCTATGTTAATAACAGAAAATTAAGGATTCTCAAGGTGATTTTTTTTTTAATCGGTCCAGTAGTTTTGGAGCGTATTCAATGCAAAGAAACATAGGTACAAACAATCAAATCTTTCCTTTTTATAATATTGGTATAGATAGATAGCACACCAGTATGGTTTACTTCAAAGAAACCTAGTGAAAGCCCAGGCAAAAAACCCTGCTAAAGACACTCCAAGTCAGATTCGGTATGAGACAATACAGACTTGTGCAAAATGACTGGATGTACTCTTGAGAAGATTATGTTAAAAATAAAGCATACCTCACACAGTCGAGTTCCATTGGTTTTTAAGTTCCTAAAAAGTTCCTTTAAGTCCCCGCAAATTCCAGTTTTTACTTATGAGAACGGAATCTTAATTTTTGAAAATACAGAACTTCCTTACCTACCTTCCTTCTGTACTTAAGAAGAAGTTTAAAGAGGAGAACTGGAAACTTAATTTGTACAAACTTGTTCGTGAGTAAATAGTAGTAGGTAGCTATAGGTAGGTACCTATATAATATAAATACTACTTATGAACCTACTAACTGAACTGTCCAGATGTTTGATGAGAAATCGTAAGCAGTAGAGTTTACCTAGTTCGACGACTAGGAAATGAACTTCCCGCATTTATTTTATCTACATATTAATTAACCTTAGGAGCGTCTACCAGATTTTCGAAGAAATCCCCTAGAGCGTCACGGTTTTCTAGTGATTTGAAAGAAATCATACCCTTGATGATGAAAACTCTCATAGCTTTACAAGTTTCCATACGATTATTATGTTGCATACATTTTTCAAAACAGATCTGATATCGTAGCTGTATGAAGTTAAGAAATGCATCCAGCTCGCCTTTTATTTCAAGTTATCCTGGCATATATACAAAATTCACGACAGTAAAACCCGACTTAATTTTTGTATCTGCTAGTTTTAACACTAACACGCGAGAAAGCATCTTTCCCATACATAATTGTCAAATAACAACCTTTTCCCATAGCGTGCGTCATTTGTATGAAACGTGTAGTACCCACACGATAAAACTTTTAATTACATATATCCGATTACTTCGGTTATCCAGCCATTTCGGTAAACAATGGGTGATTTGGTAGAGGTGACATTGCTGTGTTGGTGGAAAAGGGAAAACTTAAAGCACTTACTAGTGTAAGAAAGTAAAATTCAGAGAATAGGTACCTCAGGTGCATTGCTAGATATGAGCTAGAGTTATTATGATCAGTATCGGTCCGCCGGGTATATAAAAAAATTATAAATTATCACGTTGGGTTGGGTATGTGTATAATAATTTATTACACACACACACCCAACTCAACGTGTATGACGATGAGTTAGGTACATAACTGAAGTTTTCATACGGATCCCAACTTTTTTGATAATATTCTGTATATGCTTTCATCAGGGGTAGTTTTAGGATTATAATGGTGAAAAAACCGATTCCATAGCTTCGGAGCCTATTTAATCCAAAAAAACAATCAAATCTTTCCTCTTTTAATTTTATGTATAGATAAAAACGCAATGTGAAGAATAATTCCGATTTCCGAAACAATTGGGTGTTTTTTTAGCAGTGAAGGCAAGAGTAGTTCTCACCATGATCTCATGTGATGGAAAATGATGATGTGGCGTATCAAACACAACACGAATATTTATTCTAGAAGTTGCGCCTACCACTACCTACCACTACCACTACGCTACCACTCTAGCCTTGAAGAGGCAGGAAAATAAGTTTCACTCCTTTTTGTCAGTTTTTAAAAAGATTTTCTCAACCTACTGAGGTTCTGATTCAGATTCAATAACTTTGTTTCTTAGGCTTACAAAATGAGCACTTTGGCAAGTAAAATTTCTCACAGTTAATCATTATAAAAAAGAAATAAATTGTTATTGATTTCTCTTCACTTAAATTTTTTGGAGTGGAAGAAGTGAAAAAGAAACCACTTGTACATTAATATACAACTTATGTGTCTAATACAGTGTTTGTTTAGCATATCTAAATCTAAGTTTAATGTGGTTTAGATAGGTACATACATGTCAATAATTATTTAATAGGAACCTATTTATTTTATTTATTTATTTAATCATCTATCGAGTAAAAGGTTAAGCCAGCCCACACGCACTAAAGGCTAGTTCGGACTAGGCTATTAATTTAGTAGAGTACCGAGTAATTTAGTGGCTAAAAGTGTGTGAACCACAAAAATTTAGTCGAGTAGTTTAGTGAACGATTAAGTCGAGTCGATCCATTTTACTCTATTTTTATCGGGCGAGTAGCGCCTCCCACCACGCGTCCGTGCTCACTGGTTCACTGGCGAAACAAGTCCGAACCTGTTGATTAGTCGAGTTCATTAGTGGACTTCTCAAAATTGTATCTTTACGCTGAATTTGAGAGTGTATTTTCGTTAACAGAAAATTCACACAACTTTCGGACATTCTCAAACTATCGAAGTATTCTTTAGGATCTTCCAATTAGTGTATCTCTTCTATTGATCCATTTTCGTACCCATAACTTCTTTTTCTTATTCACACAAATTTCCTTATCCACCTCTTCTAAAATAGCCGTTACGATTAGTTTAATCAGATTATTCACTCTATTGCGTTGCAGCCCGTTCATTTTCCGAAACACCACTTACTTGTGTACTATACTGGACCGTAATGCGAACGATTTCAGTGCAGTAGCGAGTAGTTTAGCCACTAAATTATACGTTACTTTACTAAATTACTAAAGTAGTCCGAACTAGGCTTAAGGAGGTAGCGGTGAGCCGTAGCAGTCGCCGCTTTTCTATTTCTAGATTTTAGATGCTGCTCATTTTGTTTGTGCCCACAAAATAACAACCTCACCGCAAGTACGTGGTACTGTGTTGGGCCGCAACTGCTTAGTTTTATACTTAAAATAACTAAGCAAGAATCAGTGCTTAGCCTCGGCTGTGCGACACGCAGCGGCGTAGCAATGCTGTAAAGACCTGCAGATGTGCCTTACGAGCTATGAGAGTGTAGTTCGGTTACTATTAGTGCTTGCATATATTCAAAAATTTGGAATATTCGACTTTATGTCTGGTATTGTCTGAATTATTCCAATGATTCACAAAATAAACAAAAAATTAAACGTAGTTTGTTACGGTAATTTGCTAGTCTTCCGAACTCAACATAAAGCTTTACTCTAAGATGTAAGTTGGTCCAGTATTACTATACTTTTTGCGTGTTTTACATTACACATCAACATGTGTGTGTCCATTAGCGGGATGAAGCCTCAGTCCAGGCAATAAATGATTAATTCTATTCTATTCAAGGCTGATGCGCTGCGCCAGATACTCCCCAGCTCCCAAGTCACGTCATTTCGATGCTCAGATCTTTGTTATCAATTGTCAAAATCTTTGTTTGATTAGTTAAATCCCATAATTTATTGAAATAAAATGCATTCGATAAGGGTCTACGAAGCTCATCTGATACGGTTGAGTAATTGTTATTGTCACTAGACACGCGCTGTTTATATATACCAAGTACTTCGGCCGCTATCGAAACCTCGTCATCATCATCATCAGCCTATAATAGTCCACTGTCCCTAAGGAGCGCGATGGCATATAATCACAGAAGCCACCCTGTGGTGCGGTGGGCGAAGGTCCACTTACGACGCAGGAGGTTGCGGGTTCTATTCTCGCCTCGGGACAAATATTTGTACAGGGTGTTCTGGTTGTTTCCTATGTATAATAAGAAAAAATATCTATCTATGTATAAAAATATCTCGCATGTAATAATAACATACGATATGATGATTAGATAATAATGTATATCAGCTATCTATTACCCATAACAGAAGCTCTGCTTAGTGTGGGGTTAGATAATGCTGTGTGAATTGTGAACAATTATTTGAAACCTCAAACAATAGGTTAGGTTGGTAAGTTAGATAAAGCTTTCAATAGATTTACATCTTGAATGCTTCTGCAGGTGAAATAATGGGTTTATAGAACTTTATTTCTCATTTAAACTGCACGGTTATCAATGAGATAATCTTATACGATTTAATAAAACGTACGTAACTTCTGAGATCTTGATAGTTATAATATATTATATTATATAAAGCTTAAAAACCACTCACTCACTGACTGACTGACATAATTGTTCTCCTTGATGGTGGAGGGGGAGGTATGGTTTTTTTTACAGAATCGTATAGAGGGTATCGGGGGGACCTAGGGAAAATTCCGACTTTTCCAAATTTGCCCCCCCTTCTCCGCCCCCTTTAGGGGGGCTCCCAAACAGAGCCATACTGAATGTTCTTTTTTGTGGGGTTGTATAGAGGGGGTCAAATGGTTCAAAGGCAGGTAAATTTTTTCCCCCCCCCTTTGCCCCCAGACCCCCCCTTTTGAAGTTGCTACCGGAAAGAGTCGTTATAGAAAAATTTGGATTGCGGGGTCGTATAGAGGGTTACTTCTTGTGTTGAAAAATAAAAAAAAAACACCCCCCCTCCACGACCATTTTCACCCCCCCTTTTTGTATCTCCCAAACGGATCGACCTAGAAGAAAAATTTTTTCACAGTCATGTAGAGGAGAAAAAGTCATTTTGAACGCCAAAAAAAGTTTGAACCCTATGACCCCCTAGACCCCCTTTTTTTTATAAAAAACCGAAAATTGGCCAAATTTTGACCTGTTTTTTCGGGTGGAGCATTGCGGCGAGCGAAGCGAGCTGCAATGAGACTACGGGGAACAGCACGGCGAGCGTAGCGAGCTGTGCTGTTCCCCTCATGACCCCCCCAGCAAGCAGATGGAGCATTGCGGCGAGCGAAGCGAGCTGCAATGCGACTACGGGGAACAGCACGGCGAGCGAAGCGAGCCGTGCTGTGACCCCCACGACTCCCCATGAGGAGGGTCGGATTGCGGTGAGCGAAGCGAACCGCAATTCGACAACTGTCACCCCCCTCTTCCAGCAGGTGTGGAGCATTGCGGCGAGCGAAGCGAGCTGCAATGCGACTACGGGGAACAGCACGGCGAGCGAAGCGAGCCGTGCTGTGACCCCCACGACTCCCCATGAGGAGTGTCGGATTGCGGTGAGCGAAGCGAACCGCAATTCGACAACTGTCACACTGCAAGGCGAGCGAAGCGAGCCTTGCTGTGTGACCTAACACCCACTTATATGGGTATCGTTTTCGACTAAATCAAACACGTAGATTACGAAAAAGATGTCCATTTTCAAATCCAAGATGGCTGACAGTTTACTATCGCAGATTCTACACATGGATATCGATTGGCATCAAATCAAAGACGTTTTAGGTTATGAAAAGTAGCAACTCCTACGACGATAAGGCCGCCTAAGGCGAAGCACAACCCCCGAGCTGCTTGCAGCTCGGGCACATATACCCTCTAGTTATATTATATATAGCTTAATTACCACTCACTCACTCACTCACTGATTGACATAATTGTTCTCCTTGATGGTGGAGGGGGAGGTATGGTTTTTTTTACGGAATCGTATAGAGGGTATCGGGGGGACCTAGGGAAAATTCCGACTTTTCCAAATTTGCCCCCCCTTCTCCCCCCCCTCTAGGGGGGCTCCCAAACAGAGCCATACTGAATGTTCTTTTTTGTGGGGTTGTATAGAGGGGGTCAAATGGTTTTAAGGCAGGTAAAAATTTCCCCCCCCCTTTGCCCCCTGACCCCCCCTTTTGAAGTTGCTACCGAAAAGAGTCGAAATAGAAAAAAATTGATTGCAGCACCGTATAGAGGGTTCCTTCTCGTGATGAAAAATAAAAAAAAACACCCCCCCTCCATTCCAATTTTCACCCCCCCTTTTTGTATCTCCCAAACGGGTCGACCTAGAAGAAAAATTTTTTCACAGTCATGTAGAGGGGAATAAGTCATTTTGAATGCCAAAAAAAGTTTGAACCCTTTGACCCCCCAGACCCCCTTTTTTAATAAAAAACCGAAAATTGGCCAAATTTTGACCTTTTTTTTCGGGTGGAGCATTGCGGCGAGCGAAGCGAGCTGCAATGCGACTACGGGGAACAGCACGGCGAGCGAAGCGAGCTGTGCTGTGACCCCCCATGACCCCCCACGACCCCCCAAAAACCCCCTCTCTCAGCAGGCGGGGGAGCATTGCGGCGAGCGAAGCGAGCTGCAATGCGACTAAGGGGAACAGCAAGGCGAGCGAAGCGAGCCGTGCTGTGACCCCCATGACCACCCACGACCCCCCAAAAACCCCCTCTCTCAGCAGGCGGGGGAGCATTGCGGCGAGCGAAGCGAGCTGCAATGCGACTAAGGGGAACAGCAAGGCGAGCGAAGCGAGCCGTGCTGTGACCCCCACGACCCCCTCATGACCCCCCCAGCAAGCGGATGGAGCATTGCGGCGAGCGAAGCGAGCTGCAATGCGAATACGGGGAACAGCACGGCGAGCGAAGCGAGCCGTGTTGTGACCCCCACGTCTCTCCATGAGGAGGGTCAGATTGCGGTGAGCGAAGCGAACCGCAATTCGACAACTGTCACACTGCAAGGCGAGCGAAGCGAGCCTTGCTGTGTGACCCAACACCCCTACATATGGGTATCAATTTCGACTTAATCAAACACGTAGATTACGAAAAAGATGTCCATTTTAAAATCCAAGATGGCTGACAGTTTACTATCGCAGATTTTACACTTGGGTATCGATTTCCATCAAACAGAGACGTGCTGTGACCTCCCACGACCATCCTCTTCCAGCAGGCGGGGAGTATTGCGGCGAGCGAAGCGAGCTGCAATGCGACCAAGGGGAACAGCACGGCGAGCGAAGCAAGCCGTGCTGTGACCCCCACGAACCCCCACTCCCAGCAAGCGGATGGAGTATTGCGGCGAGCGAAGCGAGCTGCAATGCGACTAAGGGGAACAGCACGGCGAGCGAAGCGAGCCGTGCTGTGACCTCCCACGACCATCCTCTTCCAGCAGGCTGGGAGCATTGCGGTGAGCGAAGCGAATCGCAATTCGACAACTGTTACACTGCAAGGCGAGCGAAGCGAGCCTTGCTGTGACCCCCCTCTTCCAGCAGGCGTGGAGCATTGCGGCGAGCGAAGCGAGCTGCAATGCGACTAAGGGGAACAGCAAGGCGAGCGAAGCGAGCCGTGCTGTGACCCCCACGACCCCGTCATGACCCCCCCAGCAAGCGGATGGAGCATTGCGGCGAGCGAAGCGAGCTGCAATGCGAATACGGGGAACAGCACGGCGAGCGAAGCGAGCCGTGTTGTGACCCCCACGTCTCTCCATGAGGAGGGTCGGATTGCGGTGAGCGAAGCGAACCGCAATTCGACAACTGTCACACTGCAAGGCGAGCGAAGCGAGCCTTGCTGTGTGACCCAACACCCCTA
This sequence comes from Eupithecia pulchellata, assembly GCA_963931895.1. Taxonomy (NCBI): domain Eukaryota; kingdom Metazoa; phylum Arthropoda; class Insecta; order Lepidoptera; family Geometridae; genus Eupithecia; species Eupithecia pulchellata. Next base: position 2,727,471 of record OZ007538.1, read on the forward strand.
CATATGGGTATCGTTTTCGACTTAATCAAACACGTAGATTACGAAAAAGATGTCCATTTTAAAATCCAAGATGGCTGACAGTTTACTATCGCAGATTTTACACTTGGGTATCGATTTCCATCAAACAGAGACGTGCTGTGACCTCCCACGACCATCCTCTTCCAGCAGGCGGGGAGTATTGCGGCGAGCGAAGCGAGCTGCAATGCGACCAAGGGGACCAGCACGGCGAGCGAAGCAAGCCGTGCTGTGACCCCCACGAACCCCCACTCCCAGCAAGCGGATGGAGCATTGCGGCGAGCGAAGCGAGCTGCAATGCGACTAAGGGGAACAGCACGGCGAGCGAAGCGAGCCGTGCTGTGACCTCCCACGACCATCCTCTTCCAGCAGGCTGGGAGCATTGCGGTGAGCGAAGCGAACCGCAATTCGACAACTGTTACACTGCAAGGCGAGCGAAGCGAGCCTTGCTGTGACCCCCCTCATCCAGCAGGCGTGGAGCATTGCGGCGAGCGAAGCGAGCTGCAATGCGACTAAGGGGAACAGCACGGCGAGCGAAGCGAGCCGTGCTGTGACCCCCACGACTCCCCATGAGGAGGGCCGGATTGCGGTGAGCGAAGCGAACCGCAATTCGACAACTGTCACACTGCAAGGCGAGCGAAGCGAGCCTTGCTGCGTGACCAAACACCCACACAATATGGGTATTGTTTTCGACTAAATCAAACACGTAGATTACGAAAAAGATGTCCATTTTCAAATCCAAGATGGCTGACATTTTACTATCGCAGATTTTACACATGGGTATCGATTTCTATCAAATCAAAGACGTTTTAGGTTATGAAAAGTTACAACTCCAATGCGATAAGGCCGCCTAAGGCGAAGCACAACCCCCGAGCTGCTTGCAGCTCGGGCACATATACCCTCTAGTTATATTATATATAGCTTAATTACCACTCACTCACTCACTCACTGATTGACATAATTGTTCTCCTTGATGGTGGAGGGGGAGGTATGTTTTTTTTTACGGAATCGTATAGAGGGTATCGGGGGGACCTAGGGAAAATTCCGACTTTTCCAAATTTGCCCCCCCTTCTCCCCCCCTTTAGGGGGGCTCCCAAACAGAGCCATACTGAATGTTCTTTTTTGTGGGGTTGTATAGAGGGGGTCAAATGGTTTTAAGGCAGGTAAAAATTTCCCCCCCCCATTGCCCCCTGACCCCCCCTTTTGAAGTTGCTACCGGAAATAGTTCAAATAGAAAAATTTTGATGGCATACCCGTATAGAGGGTTCCTTCTCGTGTTGAAAAATAAAAAAAAATACCCCCCCCTCCATGCCCATTTTCACCCCCCCTTTTTGTATCTCCCAAACGGGTCGACCTAGAAGAAAAATTTTTTCACAGTCATGTAGAGGAGAAAAAGTCGTTTTGAACGCCAAAAAAAGTTTTTCCCCCCTGACCCCCCAGACCCCCTTTTTTGATAAAAAACCGAAAATTGGCCAAATTTTGACCTTTTTTTTCGGGTGGAGCATTGCGGCGAGCGAAGCGAGCTGCAATGCGACTACGGGGAACAGCACGGCGAGCGAAGCGAGCTGTGCTGTGACCCCCCATGACCCCCTACGACCCCCCGAAAACCCTCTCTCCCAGGAGGCGGGGGAGCATTGCGGCGAGCGAAGCGAGCTGCAATGCGAGTACGGGGAACAGCACGGCGAGCGAAGCGAGCTGTGCTGTGACCCCCATGACCCCCCACGACCCCCTAAAAACCCCCTCTCCCATCAGGTGGAGGAGCATTGCGGCGAGCGAAGCGAGCTGCAATGCGACTAAGGGGAACAGCAAGGCGAGCGAAGCGAGCCGTGCTGTGACCCCCACGACCCCCCATGACCCCCCCAGCAAGCGGATGGAGCATTGCGGCGAGCGAAGCGAGCTGCAATGCGACTAAGGGAACAGCACGGCGAGCGAAGCGAGCCGTGCTGTTAACCCCACCCTCTTCCAGCAGGCGGGGAGCATTGCGGCGAGCGAAGCGAGCTGCAATGCGACCAAGGGGAACAGCACGGTGAGCGAAGCGAGCCGTGCTGTGACCACCACTCTCTTTCAGCAGGCGGGGAGCATTGCGGCGAGCGAAGCGAGCTGCAATGCGGCTAAGGGGAACAGCAAGGCGAGCGAAGCGAGCCGTGCTGTGACCACCACTCTCTTTCAGCAGGCGGGGAGCATTGCGGCGAGCGAAGCGAGCTGCAATGCGACTAAAGGGAACAGCACGGCGAGCGAAGCGAGCCGTGCTGTGACCCCCACACTCTTCCAGCAGGCGGGGAGTATTGCGGCGAGCGAAGCGAGCTGCAATGCGACCAAGGGGAACAGCACGGCGAGCGAAGCGAGCCGTGCTGTGACCACCACCCTCTTCCAGCAGGCGGGGAGCATTGCAGCGAGCGAAGCGAGCTGCAATGCGACCTAGGGGAACAGCACGGCGAGCGAAGCGAGCCGTGCTGTGGTCACCACCCTCTTCCAGCAGGCAGGGAGCATTGCGGCGAGCGAAGCGAGCTGCAATGCGACTAATGGAACAGCACGGTGAGCGAAGCGAGCCGTGCTGTGACCACCACCTTCTTCCAGCAAGCGAGCCGTGCTGTGACCTACCACGACCATCCTCTTCCAGCAGGCGGGGAGCATTGCGGCGAGCGAAGCGAGCTGCAATGCGACTACGGGGAACAGCACGGCGAGCGAAGCGAGCCGTGCTTTGACCACCACCCTCTTCCAGCAGGCGGGGAGCATTGCGGCGAGCGAAGCGAGCTGCAATGCGACCAAGGGGAACAGCACGGCGAGCGAAGCGAGCCGTGCTGTGACCCCCACTCTCTTTTAAGAGGTGGGTCGGATTGCGGTGAGCGAAGCGAACCGCAATTCGACAACTGTCACACTGCAAGGCGAGCGAAGCGAGCCTTGCTGTGGGACCCAACACCCTCACATAATGGGTATCGTTTTCGACTAAATCAAACACGTAGATTACGAAAAAGATGTCCATTTTCAAATCCAAGATGGCTGACAGTTTACTATCGCAGATTTTACACATGGATATCGATTTCCATCAAAACAAAGACGTTTTAGGTTATGAAAAGTAAAAACTCCAATGCGATAAGGCCGCCTATGGCGAAGCATTCCCCCCGAGCTGCTTGCAGCTCGGGCACATATACCCTCTAGTTCTATATATATAAATCTACATATAATAATGCTACGCTACCAGCAGATTTTGGAAACTCAATATAGGTTCTATAGTTCTGGTCGTTTTCTATATTTAATAAAAAATATCTATCTATTTAATATATTGTACTAGCTTAGTTTGGACCTAGATGATGCTGTGTGGATTGTTCAACATTATTTATTTATTTAATTATAGTGAACTTAATTGTATTTAAGCTTACTTTTATACATATTTATGTTGTCTTATCGTTTTAAATTGTTCGCTAAATTGTTAAACAGATATTAAGAGTAACATTACAGTGTAATTTAATTTATTTTACTTTACCTAGTTTATTTACCTACTAGCTGCGCCCCGGTGTAACCCACTGTTATTTTTAGGTTATTTTTCTTACAAAAGAATCTTCTCCTGGTAATAAAAAACACAACAAAAAGAATTCTTCAAATTGGTCCAGCCGTCCACGCGTCATGCCGTGACCAAAGGTTCATTTTTATATTTTAGAGATATAAATACAGACATTTTAAAGGACGTCATCCGTTCTAAGTAATGTTTATAATTTTTTTATTTAACCATTAAAAATAACAGCAATATAAACTAAAAACAATAAACTGGAACTAGTATTTACAATTGAATCAGATAAGCTAACTGCAGACTGCCACTAACAATCTAGAGCTAGAATTTTATTAAAATACTCGGTTTAAAAAAAAAATGCAACTCCGCTGAATGAGCTTTCCAACAAACTTTCTAACTTATGACGTGTTTCTAAAGAGCCCGGTTCGAACTTTCACACTAAAAGCACCTAAAAGTGCTAATTTAATTAAAATCCCATGATTTATTGGCCTATAAAGTATGCAAATGTACGTAAATACAATTAAGTGTTGATTAAGAACAGGTTATCGATCGTTTGATAAAAAATCCTTGGAAATGAAGAAATTCTGAAAGACTACAATTCTAGCGCTGACAGTCAGGTTCCGTCTTTTTGCTCTGTGAGTAAAACTTTGGGACCTAATAGATTATAATTAGGTATTAAGATTCTCTTGTTTATTGTCTAATATGAGTGTAAATACTTTAAATAAATACTTTTTTTTTATTTATTTATTTTTATACTAGTGGTACGGCGGGCTTTGTGGTATTTAACAAAAAATTCAAATATTATAAATTTTTGCACGCGCAGGCACATACACGTTGAGTTACATTGTTGAAGTTTTAATACCGATCCCTAACTTATTGAAAATATTTTATAACCTATGTTTATCAGGGATAATGTAGAATTATGGTAAAAAAATCGAATCCATGCAGTAGTTTCCGAGCCTATTCAATCGAAACAAACAAATAATTCATCTAATCAGGAAATTATTAGGAAAAATAATTTAACGGGTCATTTTGTCATCGGTTTATTATGTCATACATTTATTTAGCATTGTCTTTTTTTTGTTTGTTTTAAAGTTTTGAGACATTTAAACACTTGACGATGAAAATGCTCAGCATTATGTCGGTATTTACCTGTTCATTTATTTTTCTAGGTAGACTTTAATAGGAACCTTACCATTTAGTTTAATTTATTCGAATCACCAATATTTTATCACAAATGAATGTTTGTATCAGAATTTATTCAGAATTCTTAGTTACTGATCATAAATTCCAATCAAATGCAACAAATATATATAAATAAGAAATATGTAACTGCTTTTGTAGTCAAGAGCTTCTAGTATCGATAAATTCTATCAAATGCACAAAATTTATCGTATCCTTTACGTGACTGACTTCGTGTCCATTGTCAGTAGTTTTTTATTTCTTGGTACTTACTTACTCGCTCGTAGAAAAGCGCTAGCCTAGCTGTCTTAAATTAGCGATAAGGGTGTGATCATGCGAATGAGAACTTTTAGGCCGTCCGCACATGGAGAACTAACTAACTTTCTATTTAGTTTTTAATTACAATTCATTCCGTATTTTTTAAGTTACTCCATGTGGACGGCTTTATAGATACACATTACTAATTTTGATTTTCTTTCAAGTAGGTTATAGGGATTAGATAGTCTTAATATAAGGAACAAGCTATTTTATGGCTACAACACCTAGCTTAAACTGCTGAAGCTAGAAAGCTGAAATTTGGAAGATAGGTACAATAGCCAGGAATTCCTTCTGTAAGGGTGCAAATGAACTTCTTAGGAGACGTTGTGCTTAAAATTCATTATGAAAAAAAGGGTAAGGGTAGTTAAAAAATCCCAGATATTTTCTGGTCTATTTTCTGGCGAGCATATTTTTTTAACAACCGTTGGTCCATGCCGTTACCTTTTTTTTAATAATGAATTTAAAGCAAATCATCTCATAGACTAAGCATAGACTGCTAGAGCTCTACCAGTATAAAGTCTACTTTACCCTACACAGGTACACCTCCTTGGTGCCCCTAATTTATTGTCACCGCTGCTTGCAGCCAGACACGCAAGGGTCCTGTACATTGTGGTTTATCGACTTTAATTCTTTTTATTCCTTTATTCACATATTTTTTTTGAAGCCTGACCAACATGGCGATAGCTCTTTAAGGTAGAATAATGCCATCGTATAGGTCTGTATAGGGCTACTTTTTATTGTCACGGACTGAAAAAAACTAAAATAATAATAAATACATAATGCTAAACAATCCACACAACATCATCTGTCTTGGAAACATGGATGACTGATGTAATTAATACAATATACATATTACTTATATTAGAAACTTTTACTATACATAGAAAAGACCAGAAAACCCCGAACAATTAATTATCTGTAGATCGTACATAATTGGTCTTGAGGCGGGAATCGAACCCGCATATTCCTAGGTTGCAGGCGGACCTTCGCCCACCGCGCAACATAAAGTCGTCAATTCCTAGTTCGCAGGCGGACCTTCGCCCACCGCGCAACATAAAGTAAAGTAGTAGTAAGTAAAGTAAAGTATAAAAACGACTGAAATGATTCTATTTAATTATAGTCATTCTTTGGTTACGCTGTAAAGTTATATTTTAATGGAATTATTGTTTGTACTACACCACATCGACCTCGAAAAGACTTTGTTGTCCTTTGAGAAAATATGTAAAATCCTTCTGAAGATTTTATGGTGATGATGATTACTTACTGTTAAGTTGTTTATTGTCCTGGGAACTTAGCCATTGTTAGCCATCACTATAATTTTAGTAAGAACGGCATTATATCTCCTTATAAAGATCTCCATACAAAGAGGAAATATTTGATAGTTTGTATGTTTGTTTGTTTGTAAGCCGGGGCGGACCTCTTAGTCTTTTATATAAATATATGTAAGTAGCGGTCCGACTTCGAACGGGTATTTAATAGAAATTGAATTTGTCATGCGGATGCCTAAATTTTTTTAAAACTTTCTATGTTCACCAGGAAAATTTAGTAGGTATTCTAATGGTGAAACAATTTTTCAATTTGGTCTAGTAGTTTCGGAGCCTATTCAATTCAAACAAACATACAAACAAACAATCAAATCTTTCCTCTTTATAATATTAGTAGGTATAGATATTAATAATTTTCAACGGCGAAAATATTTTCGCCTATTCCCGATTATTCCTACCCCTGCGTTCCTACTAGGAACAATCGGGAAAAAAAATTCCCGATCATTCCTACTAGGAACAGTAGGGAATAAAAAGTTCCCGATTGTTCCTACCACCGCTAAACATTAAATAAAATTATTTTAAATTAAGAATTATAAACCAATCCACAAATGAAGTAGGTACACAATAAAAAATGAACTTCTGGAATAAATTAAAATAAAAAACTTTTCTTTGCATATTTTTATTATTATCATAGAAAAAGTATTAACTCTGACAAATATCATCTATTTTATGCCTACACTCAAAATAACCAGTTCTTTTGTTTTGTTCTGCAAAAGTTTGGCGACTTTTACCTGTCGCAGGTAAAAAAGGGTTGACAACCCCCTGCAAACATTACCCCTTTCCTGCCCCTTGCTAATGAATGCCAAAATCATTATCAGTTCCATTCTATGCCTCAGCCATGTCGGAACAAAGTGCGTGTAGTTCAGGTGGATCAGCTGCATTAGTTTATATAAAAAGGAGACATGGAACTATATTACTGCATGCCGGACATCAATACCATACAAAATCAAACACAAAAGTGGCTTGACGTGAGAAGTGAAATTAGAAAAGTGAGAATAGATTTTTAAGTACCTACCTACTGTTGTGTTGTGCTCTTATTTAAGTTACTGCTTACTATGTTACTTTACTATATTTTTTGTCCTTGTTGATTTATATTGTTGATTGTTTTTCTGTAATTTTGTGTAGTCTTTTATTTAATTAAAATTAATATTTACTAGATAAATATATATATATATATATTAGAAGTGTTTCTATATTTATGTTAATCGTGAACACGTTTTTGTAGTAGTTTAAGTAATTTTTAAGGATATTTTTGTATAAAAATGGTGATTTTGCAATATATATATATATCGTCTATATATATAACATATTTATTATTTAATGATAACTATAGTTTTATTATATACTGTTGATTTAGTTATCATCACCATCATCACCAGCCTATAATAGTCCACTGCTGGACATAGGCCTCCCCTAATGAGCGCCATAGATGGCATCATTATTTGGGGGTTATTGCCCATAATCCCCACGCTGGGCATGCGGGTTCGGGATCGCAGTTCGGTGTAGTTGTTCTGCAGAAGGCGCTGCTGCCCGCCCCCCGCTGTGTTTCCCTTAGTCGCCTCTTACGACACCCACGGGAAGAGTTGGGGTGGTGAAATTCTATGCCGGCACCACACGGCATATTTTATTTAGATTTAGTTATATTCACTAATAATTATTTACTACATATATAGTAACAAAGATGAATCATTGTAAATGTTGTGATTATAACTGTGATTTTAAATAACTATTCATATCATATAAAGATAATAAATATAACTATTAATGGATAACGTTTTTTTTTTAGAGTGATCCCTTAAAAAAATGTGATGTACTTACTCAAAACTATATTTCTGACACATTAAAACTTGATAAAAATAAGTGAAAAGCTAAACAAAGATGACAGCGATACTAGCGCACATAACGACATAATAAAACGCTTGGTGCACTTTTGGAGAACGCTGGTTTAATTTTAAGTCTTTCTCTCGCTGGAAAAACAGTTGGTAAAAATATGAGTAATTTTCTCCTTTCGTTACTACTAGGAATGATCGGGAATATTTTTTTCCCGATTATTCCTACCATGATCGTAGGTAGGAATAATCGGGAATTTTTTTCCCGATTGTTCCTAGTAGGAACGCAGGGGGTAAGGACAATCGGGAATAGGCGAAATATTTTGTCCGCAAAAGCTTCGTCTGGTCTATAATAATTCTTAGCTTAACTTTGTAGGCGGTAAGGTGTATTTGATTAAGAAAAGTCTTCGTTATTGGTGTTTTAACTAGGCATTTATTCATTACTAAATCACATGTACATCCAAACATACTTTGACGCCTACACAAACACTTATTTACAGATTTCAATGTAAGAAAATAAAACTAATTTCTAAATGCATAGGAATGTCCATTTATAAAAAGAAAATGTCAAATAATAAAACGAATTGAGGTTATAAGTTGTAAACAAAGAAACGACATCCTGACGTTTCGTTTTAAGATTGTGTCGTAGTTCCATTACCTGACGATCGAGGCTCTGTACCAAATCCTATAAAACATGAAACGTCACGATATCGTTGGATCAGATTTGGGTGAAGAAAATCGGCATACAATTTATTTTCACTAAACCTATTACAAAGGTGGGAGATGAAGAATAATAATATAATTTCTTTTAATTAACTTACGACTAGACAGGTACTGTACATTGAATACTGTTTCTACATTAATTAGATTTTAGGATTAAAAATAAATAAGTAGAGATTAGCCACGAAGTAAAAGTGCACGTTGCTATCTTAAAAAAATCCTGGCATTTTTACACTTATGAACTTAGCATGCATCTACATTTACTACCGCTACCGCTAATAAGCGTTCAAATTATAGGCTTACTCGTATATTTATGCTTCAAAATAGCTTAGCACAAGCATCAAGAGAGTGGCCCACAAGCTGTGTGTTATCCTGATGCCTTCGTCTACATAAAATGTATCTCAATATGAGTACAACCCCATCTTTGAATAATATTTTAAAGTTGGCGGCGGGTGTGGTCAGATAATGTATAAAAATGTATATATTACACTTTTTATAAATTTTTGGCCATTTGTCCACCGCCCTCGCCTTCAGTGAGGCGTCACCGAGAAAAAGATTATTTATCTACGGCGGCTGGCTGTGATGTCGGGTGACGACCGTGCAGTATACGGAGAGCCATTATATATACAGACAGCCATCGGAGGTGAATGTATGTATCGTTGCGCCGTAAGCTCGTTCTCGGTAATTGACGTCCCGGTGACGGCAGCAGTGGACAAGGCCTTAGCCTTAGGAATATTACTGTCATATTTTTTAATTGATATTTTTTTACTCCTATCCGCCTGTTCCACATATCCCTACTAATCTATCCCTACTGGTAGGGAAGAACGGAATTTTTTTCCACCTATTACTACTAGGGGGGAAACTTGGTCGTTTTACTTCCATGTATTTCTACTATGATAAAGTACAAATACGAAGAAAAATCATAAAAAGTCCAGGAGTAACTCTCATCCTATTTTCAGACATTCCCTAAGTTCCCAATTTTAAACATCTCTAAAGTAAACAGTTTTAAACTCTTTAAGTCCTGTAAATTGCAAAAAAATTGAGGTGTAACGTGTAATGAGATTGTGATACCAACTCAAATCATACTTTTAGCAAAAATTTAAGAGAAGATGGGCTTGAAAGAACAATTAAAAAAAGAACAGGTTTTGAAATTAATAATTAGTCTTCCAAGAAATCAGTACGAATGTAACATTTTATCTTAACATATCTAAAAAATGTCCAACAGTGATCTCTCCTTTGATCAGTTGCATTTGTGCATTTTGTATCACGTAATCACGGATCATAAACACTTCCTCTCTCCGTTTTGGTGGATTCAGTTTCAGCACATTCCTGATAGACTGAATACGATTCCTTTGAACCACGGACTGGTAGTATAATAATTTTAATAGTTTGTATAAACTTGTTTTCCTGTTGTTTTTATCATTGATTTTGAAATGCCATGATTCTGCGAAATTATTTGTTCTGTGCCTTTTTCCAAACACGCACCACTGTTTCTGGAACTTGTCATTCTTCAGCCAAGTTCTTTTAAAATATTTTTTAAATGCTTCCATTTTAAATGAGTTTAAAATCTGACTCTCAATGAATGACCATCCTTGTTGTATTTTATCCAAAGGCAGCAGAGGTAACGTCGCGGTAAGTGCTAGTATTCTTCTCTTGTCTCGGTTTTTCGTTAGTTTCAGTTGTCGTCCTTTTTTCCATATAGCTTTATGGAAATGATAGTAACACCCTCCTTTTTCAGTGTCTGGAAATACGATTCTGATGGCTTTTGCAATAGCTGCCTCAAAATCAGCCATGATATAGGCTGGATTCCACTCTTTATTAGTGGCCTGTTGTATTTGGGATTTAATAAGTTGAAACATTATGACATATGTTTCGGTCTTCTTGTCTGGAAGAAGCGCGTAAAGCACTGGGATTATATTTGTATACTCCATCGTACTTCCAATATCAGAGTGGATTGTAACTAGCTGAGTGAAAGGTTCAGGACAAATATACAATAAATAAATATAATATAATATAATATAATATAATATAATATAATATAATATAATATAATATAATATAATATAATATAATATAATATAATATAATATAATATAATATAATATAATATAATATAATATAATATAATATAATATAATATAATATAATATAATATAATATAATATAATATAATATAATATAATACAATAAATATAATATAGACATGACAATAAATGTCAATTTCATAGATTTCGTGTTGAAAGAGGTTCTTCTTTTCATGGTAAAGGAGTTTAAGTTGTTTAACAATAAACAAAACACTTAATGATGCACTTATACATTTTCGATATGATGATACCTATTTCCTGAATGATTATAACAGTGGATATAAGTGGAAAAGTATCCCCCCTAGTAGTAATAGGTGGAAAAAAATTCCGTTCTTCCCTACCAGTAGGGATAGATTAGTAGGGATATGTGGAACAGGCGCTCCTATCTATATTTCTATAAATACAATAGCTTTACAATGTTCAAAGCTATTTTTTTTTTCAAAGAATGACAAAATTGTAGTCTATTTCTAAAACATTAAGATTAATTACTGTAACTCACTGGTTTCAAACTATCCTAGAGTCCCAAACTCTTCAATTGCTTCCTTTCATAATTGACTGCGATAATTAATCTCAATGAATATAGCTGCCATACTTAACGATTATTATAACGTTAGGTACATATCTACAAAAGAAGTCGCCTTAAAATATTTGACATGGTAATAACTTGCTATGGTATTTGCAAAAGCTTAAAATCAGAGGACCTATTACACTAAACTTATCACTGCACTATGACAATGCATCATCAAATAATGTAGGTACCTGTTCTCCATTAGATTAAACTACATTGAAAGGACGCACGTTTTTTGTGTCATAATTTGAAAACATTTCATCAATCTCCGTGCAAATAGCCCTCATTATCAATGAAAAGATTCGTTACGATTTTGAGACGATATCATTGTCTTAATAAAGCAATTTGTTAGCACGATAGGGCCTCAGTGTTGCCATATACATGCTCTTGCAAGCTGCTTTTTTCTGTCTAGGGATGATCTCTATCAAATATAAGATAAGAATAAGGAGCCATTGATACAATTTTCCTCCACTTTTCAGATATCATTTGATGCAGTATTTATTAACAATTTCATATCTGGCTAAGAGGCAGTTCTAGCGTTGACGTACATGTAAATAAAGACAGTGGCTCCATCTAGTTATTAGGTATAAAGTTCTTGTATCATAAAACTTAATTGGCCATCTTTGACCATGGTAAGACACTGCGTGAAAAACCATAGCGATAATAAAAAGCAGTATCATTAGTTATAGACAATGAATGGGGCGTTTTCCAAAATAGAAAAAGCCAAGTAGGTACGAGTTCTAAGAAAAATCCTTAGAACTCAATAGATGGGGGAGTTTGACTTTATACATACATAGCCATGCCAAAGCGCTCTGTTTCTTGTCAAATTATTTCATAATATTTAAATTCTGTTATATCTAAATATACGAACTGCCTAGTTTTCATTATTTTCTTGTCAAACGGCATGTACCTATTTATCTGTTAATGGCCAAATAACTCTCTTTCTCTTCGCAAAAAACTAAAGATTCTAAACATCACATAGAAAACGCCTCATTGCCAAGAACCGCGACATCTGTCCAAAATCGCCCTCTTAAGGCTCAACTTCTCACGTCCAAAGAAGCGTATGCCTCTACAGAAGAGTATGCCTGCCATGTTCACTATTCACATCACAAGTCCAAGTAACCTTCGCTTACACAGCTGACAGCAACGCCATCTTACGGCCACATCTTCTCACGTCCAAAGAAGAGTGTCCCTTCAAGTGTCCCACACTTCCACTTCAAGTGTCACTGTTCACATCACAAGTCCAAGTAAGCATCGCTTACACAGCTGATGGCTAGGGCACTACAACGTGAGTTTCGCTGGAGAGCAGCCGCCGCACTGATTGGTGGTTGTTGCCGTCGCTGCTCGAGATATCGCTGCTGCTGACAACTGCTGGCTGGGAGAAGTTCTTGCAGAGAACTAGCACCTGTAATATAAATAAATATAATGTCGGACAGTCTACACAGCATCATCTAGCCAAGCTAAGCAGAGCTTGTGTTATGGGGAGTAGATTACTGACATGCTTAATACAAGATGATTACTTATATAGATATTTTTTATTATAACAGAACACCCTGAACAAATAATGCAGATCGTACAAATATTTGTCCTAGGAATCGAACCCTCAACCTCCTGCGTCGCAGGCGGACCTTCGACCACGCGCCACAGAGGTCGTTAAAATATGGTTTGTAGATTGAATATCTTGATATGACACTAGTATAATGACAGTATATATATAGCATTTTTGATTTGATTTGATTTTTTAAAGCAGATTTTGCGTCGTCTTACCGTATACAAAGTAGTGAGTGCGCCCATGCTCCCGCCAATCAGGACGTCCCACCAATGATGGCGGTGGTCGGTGATCCTCGTGACGGAACAGACGCAAGAGTAGATGATGCAGAGGACCTGAACCAATGGGACGAGCAGCACCGACCGGTTGTGCCAGCTGAATGCTCGTCTTTGGAGGTACCACTGGAAGGAATTGTTTATAATATTAATAAAACCTTTTTGTGAACTACTAGCTTTAAAATCCTATCTTCTTAATATTTTTTTATTTATTTATTCTTAAAAAAAAATATTCCAATTTTTAAGCATTAACATTCGTTAAGCCCGTGAGGATTTGTTTCGAATGTTAAATTCCTCTGGTTACAGTAGGTACATAATATAAATAAAATATTGTATCCAAAACTTTAATGTAAACAATAAACAAAATAAAGAAATAAACGACTAGTTTGTCACTCTCGACCGCAACTGTAAATATTGCAGATACACCTTTGTACATGACGTCATCTTTCAATAAATAATAAATAAATTTAAATAATAAATCAATAAACAAAAATATTCACAGTCAAGAAAGGAAAATGGGGCCCTAATTTTTACTCTTTAGTTTTAATTATATTTTTTTATTAACAAAGTAGGCGAGAAGCTATAAATACCTATAATATGAAAAATTTTAAATGAATTACGGTTCTGTTGTTAGAATGTTACTTCAATTTCTTTGTAGAATTCATAACTGCTATAAATATTTCAAAGACGATAATATTCCGAAATTCCTATTGTGTCAGTCGTTTAATAATAGACTCGTGCTCATTATTAACAATCATGCAAAATGTAGATGCTTTAATTTCGCACACATGTTCCTAATTTGACATCTGGTATCCTAAGATGGACACACAGCATTTAGGTTTGTAGGCTAGACCAGTTTAGACCTAATTAGTATCATGCAGAGATAATTATATATTAGATAAAACGTTATTCTGATAATTTGGACTTTGTAATCTGGGTAATGGTATATGGCTCATAATACTAGAGGTATAACACTAATTATAAATGCGAATGTTTGGATGTTTTATCTCTTCACGCTAAAACTACAGAATGGATTATGCTAAAATTTTGCATAAATATACCTAGGCCTAGAACAGAAATTACATATAAACAAGGCTGTGCCGAGCCGATGCCGAACGTTTAATTTAGCTGAGGTGATAATTTTTTCAGAGGTGAAAACCTTTGTTTTCAAAGAAAATTATCATTTAACCAAATTAGAACTATTCATTACAATTTAGTAATTGAGCTAACTGTTGACTGTTGCAAACAAACTACAGGTTGCTCAACTGTTCCATATCTATACCAGTTGGAATTCTAAGAGGCTGGTGATTAATTGTTGGTTGTGGCATTATAGTTTGAACGTTTCTAGTCACAATTTTTTTACCACCGAAAATTTTGGCTTTATACCGATTTTCTTGAGGTTGAATTTTTAAGACCACGACACATAAAAAATACTTACAGCTAGAAATAGTCCACAGTATACAGAAAGCGAGGAGTGTGCAGAAGGGAAACTCCGTCCAGAGTCGATCTGCAGATATCTCGTGTACTTCGTAGATGTGCAGGTATACGAGCTTACGTACTCTGACCTGTTGGAGATATTTTAGTTATAGTATAGAAGTATTTTTCTAAGAACTTCTAGAAACTTCTAGAAAGGATCCTAACAGTAACATGCACTGAGATAATCGTGATAATGTACGAGTATCCGAGATGCCAGATATCGGATACAGAATATCTATATCTATATCTGTACTAATATTATAAAGAGGAAAGATTTGATTGTTTGTTTGAATTGAATAGGCTCTGAAACTAATGAACCGATTTAAAAATTATGTCACCATTAGAATCCTACATTTTCCCTGATTAAATAATAATAGGCTATAGAATATTAAAAAAAAATTAAGGATCCGTACGTAGAATTCAATTGTGTTATATATTTAAAATTGAACGAATTGCACTTTTTTCTATTACATAGTTTAACAATAGGAATCCAAAGGTATCTAGGTAAATTTTGGGGGTCTGTCAAAGTATTATCTAATATTATAGTGGGTTTTTGATATAACATATTTTCTAATATTATTTTAAACTTATTATTTTCTGTTTTTTATATTATTGACAATTTTAAGATGTTCGAGAGTCTTCTAGAAAGGATCCTAAAATAGAGAAAGCACGTAATTATTCGCTGCTGGTAGTCGGTAGGTACATGCACATTCACATGCCTTGACACAACAAATACTCGCAAATTATTATGATTACCTAATCAAGATGATTTGCGAGTATTTGTTCTGTCAAGGTGGAGTGGTGTCTGAACCAGTCTGAAACGACCCAGAAAAACATTGAAAATAATACTTATATATTGCAGTTTTTAGACAAAGCAAAGTAAATTTTGTCCTAGTCAATTATAATCTATAGGTGTAATCTATGTAGTGTTCAAGTGACGAAAAACGTTCATATGTGAATGTTTTTCGTCAAGAAAACTGCCAATCGACGTTCGCAATGAACGTTTTTCGTCAAGATCTTTTAAAAAAGTGTAGATGCAAGCGCGTTGAGATCTTTTATGGAGAAAATATTTTGCTTCGTATGGATGGTATTGAACAGTTGTAGAACCATTTTGTACATTTCACACATATTTTAAAAGTAACCGAGTTTTCCATTTGCATTTGAATTTACAATTGGCAGAAACTATTGCGTCGCAAAACTAATGTCTGTCAGTATTATTGATGTCCTTAGAATAATCGGATTGGCAGTTTTCTATGTACTTTCCGTCCTTGGATTCATCAAGGATTCATCATGGTACGAGACGTCAATCGTAAATCATGATTGATTTGCTAACGGTATATGACACACTCAGTTACTTATGATTAGATATATAGGCAGATACTTATTTAATAATTATCAACAACAGTATAAAATTTTCAAATTTTCAAACGCTTTCTTCATGCTTGCTAGAATTAAAATACGGGAAAATAATTACACGAAAAACAAATAACGCAATCCAGCAATCCATATAAAAATAGAGGAAGATCGATCCGGCTTTTAAACGTAGGAGGTTCCAACAAAAAGAGGAACACTTCGAAGGAATATAACAAAGAGGTTGAGTAGCTTTGAAATTTGAACATAGAAGCCTTAGCAAAAAGGTTACTCACTCAAGACAAGTCTTAGCCTCTTCTGGCCTGCACAAATCAAAGAAAGTTGGCCTAGGCGAGCCCACCACACACTTCAGCACTTCAAGCACCGTCAGGTTGAAGACTGCACCATAGATATAGTCACGGTACAGCAAACTGGTCGTTTTCGCGCTAGATATTAATCTGTTCTGCTTTATGCTGTATTCATCGTCGCGGTAGAGGGTCGCTTCTACTGCCAATATCTGGAAGAAAATTGGTTTTATAATACTTGTGAGTTATGCGAGCCTGGTACTTTATAATATTACGAGGAAAACATTTACTAAAAAAGAAAATAACAACCAATTAACAGAGTCAAATTAGAACTATTATAGTATTAATACTAATTCTAAACTATAAATCTTACAATGGAGTTAACTGTTAACTGCAGATTGATCCATATCAATACTAGTCGGAAGAGTCCCCAAGACGCTGGCTGCAAAGCCTCTCTAAGAAATATAGAAAAATATATGAGAAGTTGATCAAAGCCAAGTCTATTACTCACAGAAATACTTATTTGATGGCGCACAAAGCCTTTTAACATTTTCTACCTAGTCTTTACCGTCTAATACTGTTTTTAAATTGTTCGATTAAAGTTAGGTATTGTTAAAGATAGACTGGATAGAACATCATTTCATGACATATCCAGAATCATCAATGAAGACATCATGTTTATTTTATTTGGGAAACAAACAGTTATTATTGTATTTCTTATATATTTTTAAGTAATGGAATCTATAAGTAGATGGAAGTAAGGAGCTACAAATAGAGGCATATTAATTTAAAAGAACAAAGGAATTTAACGAGATCCTATATCCCATGAGAATGATTGTGTCGTGACCATAAAAACATCTTGTCGTGACTTTAGCCTTTATCGTCATGGCGATAAAGCTGATTTAAGCGTTCATTAAATTCAAGTACAGTCTACAACAAAAATCATTTCCTCTTGGTCGCGTTTGTGGCGCTCCTGAATAAAATATGGCCAATTCCCCTTTCGGCCCGTTGTTTTCTTCGACAACTTTCTTGCTATTTCCACTATTTCCGAATCGTGTTTTAATGATACCTGTATACATCACTCTTAACAATTTGTCTTACAAATTCCTATTATTGCTGCAAATGTCAAATCCTTTTGATGGAGTTACTTTAATCGCGCTGGCACACGACGCGGGCATTATAAATAATAATGAGATTTTCCTAAAAATTAGTTTAACCTATAGTAAATATGGCGATGAAGCAGTATGTTTAAATGAATGCGAATATTATTACAAAGAATCACTTTTTCTTTGGTAAATAACTAAACCTACCGTAATATCATCCAAAATATTGTAAAACACTTTCGATTGGCTATAAGGACGTTTGAGGGATGTTTCAATCTTCCAATAGTGGTTTGCAATGAGAGAGAGAGAGAGAAAATAATCTTTGACAATGTTCAACGTTGTTGTCTCTCTCCCTCACATTACATATACCTACATCCTTGTGGTTGACTGTACAGCTTACAAGTTTATCTTAGTACGAATCAGTTCGACACGCAAAATTAGAAGGTAAGCGCGGCAGTCAGATTATGTAAAACATATTGATTTACCTAAATACTACTGACGACATATTTGGTTTAGTTGAATAACTAAATAAACAGAGACAAATATTTGGTAAACAACTGGTTATGCCAGTATTTTACTAAGGTAGAGTATGTAGGTAAAGGTAGATTAAGTAGATAAAGGTGCATAATACATTTCGGCGAAAGCTATGGAGCCAAATTATGATTCTTTTGTTGGTAATATTGATGTGATGACCCAACTAAGTTATGGCCAGAAGTTGACTTCGAAATACACTTTTAATATACACTCCGAGTGATATTTCTATGGATCAGTTGAGCTGCCTGTTGTTTGTTTACAGTTAATAAATAATAATATATTAATATACAAGGAATATTACAATAAACAATAACAACTGCAAATATTTTCATATATCATCAATCATCATCATCAGCCTATAATATCTAGTCCACTCCTGGACATAGGCCTCATGAGGCCTATTGAGCGCCATAGGTGGCATTTCCTAAAAAATTCAGAGAGTTATATATAATTTAGGCAGAGATACACAGTTGCCCTTTTTGCCGACAAATTTTATTCTGACATAGCTACCTATCTAAACGTTACAAAATAAAACTATATCAAGGCATAAAAATATTACAATAGTATCACAAACACTGCAATACAATTTTGAAATTTCCGTTGTTTTAACATACTATTAAGATAATATACTCGTAGGTAGGGTCGGGTAAACGCCTTAAGTTAATGATTATCGTGGATCAAAGTTCTTGCGTAAATCCTAACATTTTCCATAGACAACCAAGTATTTGATATCTGCTCTACATAAGGGCCCACTCTGACGGGTAATGGTTACCAACACTGTGCCTTAGGGCCTCAGACTATGGTTAGTAGGTTACAGCTATACTCGGTTCTATAATTCAAGATATTTATTGTTAACAAGGGTTTGCAAAACTAAGGACATGGATGTCTTAAGTATCCTTAATAACATGTACTGTATTCGTCCTCCTGTTCAAGAAAATATTGAAAGGAGAATATATTTAACGACTGGTTTCATTGGTTATAATATTAAGCGCAGCAAAGCACAGATGTTCAAAAAAATTTTTAGTTAAAGAGTCAAATCATAATGTAATTCCTTTTATGTCTGCTTCAGAAATGGAATTTTCACCGTTTTCACTACATTTTTGTTTAATTTCGCGTTGTTCAAGTTTCTGTTCTTATTTTTATTGGTTACCTTCATCACTTACGATTATTTTTGTTCACAAAAAATATTTAGGATTCTAGAACCGAGTATTAGTAAACTTAAGGTAGCAATAAGATTTATTGAGATTAATGATGTCTTTACTAATATTATAAAGAAGAAAGATTTGATTGTTTGTTTGAATTGACTAAGCTCCGAAACTACCGAACCGATTTGAAAAATTCTTTCACCATTACAATCCTAAATTTTCCCTGATCAACATGGGCTATAGAATATTTTCAAAAAAGTTAGGGATCCGCATGAAAAATTCAGATTTAATTAAATACCCGTGCGAAACCGTACTGCTAGTACTTAAAATAACTGGGTTTGTAGGTAGGTACTTACAATAATAAAAGGCACGATGATAGTAATCGCGGCGACGATAGAGATAGAGAATGTGTCTCCCGTGTGTGGGAAAGAGAGAGCTGGATCGTTGCAGGTGAAGCCACTTTGTCGGCTCGGCAGTGCACCCACTTCTAGTAGAATGCAAACAGCTGCCACTGTGGACAAGAAAATAAATAGATTAGACTAGAAAAATAAATAATAAATAATGCTAGACAATCCACACCGCATCATCTAGCCCCAAGCTAAGCAGAGCTTGTGTTATGGGTACTAGATATTAGTTAATATATGTACATAAAACTATATTATTATTACATAATTATATAAATATTTTTTATTATACTATATAGAAAACGACTATAACACCCTGAACAATCTGCAGATCGTACAAATATTTGTCTCGAGGCGGGAGTCGAACCCGCAACCTCCTGCGTCACAGGCGGACCTTCGCCCACCGCGCCACAGAGGTCGTTGAAATGTTTGGATACAGTTACAGAATTAAATATCTATCTAATATTATAAAAAGATTTGTTTGAATTGAATAGGCTCCGAAACTACTGGACCGATTTACAAAATTATTTTACCATTAGAATTCAAAGTTTTTTGTGATGAATATTTCCAAAAAAGTTAGGGTTCCGCATGAAAAATTACCCCCCGTGCGAAGCCGGGGTGGACCACTACTCGGTGATAAAACCAAAAATCCTAGTTTGACGTTTGAAAGCCCTTTAAATGGCATTAAAAGCATTTGAAAGGTCTTCGCCATACAATTGCTATGTACGACGACCATTTCAAGGATTTCCAAATGTCAAAACAGGATAGTTGTTAATAGGCTGAACATGCCACCCCAAACAAGTGTTTTAACCATAACGTTTAGCAGATTGGTGGTCGCAGTGAGGGGCATATTAAAAATGCAAGGAAACAGCTGCTTCCTCCACGTGCTGAGCAGAAAGAGCTAAATTTTTACGCTGCCTCAATCGCCACGGATACGGTTCACAATTTGCTAGATCACGGTTAGTGAAATAGTCACTCTTGAATATAATTTAGTCGGGAATCGTGAACTCATCATCATCAGCCTATATTAGTCTAGTCCACGGCTGGACATAGGCCTCCCTTAATGAGCGCCAGCTTGTCGCATCCAGCATCTACCAGCAGTCTTTCGCAGATCGTCATCCCACCTGGCAGGAGGGCGTCCTACACTACGTTTACCGATCCGCGGTCTCCATTCAAGAACACGTTTACCCCAGCGGTTATCGGTTCTTCGCGATATATGGCCGGCCCACTGCCACTTCAGTTTGCTAATTCTCTGAGCTATGTCGATGACTTTAGTTTTCTGTTGGATGTATTCGTTACGAATCCTATCCTTCAGAGAAACTCCGAGCATAGCTCTTTCCATAGCTCGCTGAGCGACTTTGAACTGGTGAATAGCCACACTTATTCCAAAATTCAATTATTTAAATTCATTTTAAGTGATACACTGAAACGCCATTGTAGAAGCGGTCAGCAGACAGAACAATTTAGGAATATTATAGAGTATTGGCTAGAATTTTCGCGATCAAATGTGGCCCATATGTTATATCAGGTCATAAACTACGTGTGTACCGTATCATTAAAATCCGTTTAGTAGTTTTTGCGTGAAAGGGTAACAAACATGCATCCAAACTAACAAATTTCCGCGTTTATAATATTAGGAGGATGTAACACTAAGTGATTGTAGCATTAACAAACTTATCAGTAGTTTTATGTAGTTTTAAGTGATGGGGTATTTAAAATTGGTATTCGTTAAGTTTAAAGAATGTATTAGATATGGTATTTATTGTATGCGGGTACTTGGGTATTTTTAATTTTTTTATTTGATTAAATATGACGTTTGTCTAAATCTATGTACGTATAAAAATAAATTCAATTATTTCTTTTTATCTTTGTCTTTGTCCTAATTAAATGTAAATAATAATCTTTTTATGCTTCCGACAGTTAAGCTACATGTTGATTATTGGAAGTCTGGAGTAAGCTCAATTATTTCAATTATAAATACTTACTAGTCTACTTTGGATCTGTAATTTTTTTGGAAATTTCTTTGGTATTACGGGAATATATTTCGTCATTATCTGCATGGGTCTCTTTAAATTTGGACAACGGGATATCCATTTATATTGCGTTTAATTTCAAACATAAAATTAAATCGTATATCTGCTAAAATATAACCTCAAAAGAATCGAGGTTAACAGTGTTGCCTGCAAAGAAAGCATTCATTCCTAATTTATTCTTTCTTTCATTTCCTAACCCCATAACTTGTAGCAATAAAAATATATTTTATGTTAAGGTTCACCATAATAATCCTTTTAATTTGAACTTTTCGGTCGATAAATCACTAAACCATTTAAAATATAATTGGAGGATATAACATTAACTCATTATTTATGGATCTGGATTGGATATGTTTATGTCAATATACTTATTTGAGTTTGATATCTTGGATTTTTTTCTTAACATGATACTCATAGAAAACCTTAAATATTATAATGACAGAGATAACTGTACTAATACGATAAATTTCCAAAATTCTGTGAATTCATTTACAAAAAACACAAACACAGTAAAAAACAGCTTCGTGCGCTTAATAATTATAGTTCTCAGTATACTAATAGCTCGAAAGCGAGCCTATTCAAGTCAAAAGGTCCAGAACCCCTGGTCTAGACATTTAAATCTTAGCTTATCTGCAGCACGGCATCAGGATTGTGAAGTTCATCACCCCTGATCGAGGCCCTGCTTTCTCCACTTACCATTCCTTTCATGCTTGCCTTAGAATGGACTGGCCTTTGCTTAGGGCTTCGGACCGTTAGTCCTTAATGCCAAATGCTTTGATAAGCTCCTCTTTAAGTGTACCGTAAACGAGCAATCGGTTCCTGATTACAGGTTCTTCTAACCACTCGAGGAAAGACATTGAGGTTACTTACAACATTTTCTTCGCTGTCGTTACTTAAATTGGTTACGCGTCTGTTGCGGGACATTTTTTTAATAATACTTTTAAAATAAAAACAAATAACGTTACATAAGACAAAAACAAGGCGGCCTATCACTTAAAAGATCGTTTGGATGTATATAATTAATTGTATTTAAGAAAGGCTATATAAGTATATATATATTTATCAAAAATAAATTAAAGTATATATTATAATCACAATATGAATACTTAGAAACAAATTTAATAGTGAATAAATATAAAATATTGTTTTCGTTTGATAAGCGTTATTGTAAGTTTTCATTTTTGATTTGTTTTAGATAAGTTAATTAACGTTTGGTCGACGTTTGGAAGACTGTTTACGGTATAGCTTTTGACAGAAACTCTCGCAGAAGCTACTCATATAGACACATGGGCCATGGGAAAGAGAGGGAAGCCCTAGAAATATTGAAGCAAGTTACTGAAAGAAAACATTCCATATCGCTCATAGCGATAAGGCCGCCCTTTATACTTCGTTTACTTTAAGCATGTCTCTTTGTAATATTCTCTTTCTTTGTGTGGTATAATAAAGTATTTTCTATCTATTTATTCCTTTATAAATTATAAGTACCTAATTCAATTCGCAGAATTTTGCAAAATGACTTGCATATATTTTCTTGCATACAATTTGAAAAGTGGCTGTCACTGCAAGTCGCTCGTTTGCGCCGATCCTTAAGTGACAGAGTCAGGAGTTACCTATAAGCACCGTCAATGAATCATGAACACCTTTTGATGGCTTTAAGTGGTGATAAACTGTGATAACAGGCGCCTTTCCGGACTTCGATCGTCAAATGAGAGTCGGCAAATGACCAGTCTTTAGTTTCATTTGGGCGGTAATATAGAAAAAATGCTGTTATCTTAACAAATTAGTAAACACTTAAACATTATTGATTTCCTAATGTCGGTGGAGAACTTATGACTTTTCAAATACGCGCGGAAAGGTACATTAAATATCATGTAGGCACTATAAAACACATTTTCGGTATTATAAAATCAAGGCAGTTCTATGCTCCAAAAGAAAATGAATATGATGACTCTTGAAAAGATATTAATTTTTTTATCAGAGGAGGCCTTAAATTATTTGTTCATTGTTTCAACAAAAAAAAAAAAAAACAGTTTCAATTTACCGAATTTATGTGAGTAGATGCATTGAGAGTTTGTTGTTATAATGCGTTATCTATCGCACTCAGTGTCATAAAGATTAAAGAATAAAATCTAAGAATCAAATTATAACCGTAAAAAAAATTTGGCGGGTTTGAATCCTCGATCTTTGTGCTGCGCAAAACCAACTGCGCCAATGCATCGAAAATCTTACAGAATTTCGAACTCTAGCGCCGTTAGCTCCACCTACTGCGCAAATTTAGAAGTTTACCCGATCCTATGTATTATGTAGATTGCTAATAACTGTGGAAACTTCCGACCTAATTACAAAAGTAATCGAATACATTATTTTCAGTATATTGTTACACCGCGGTTTCGCACCTGCAATAGGCATAATGTTGCCACAAATGAACATTGTATTCATTTGTAACATAATGAGTGTGGTTGAGAAATAGTTTATTATTTTCCACGTAGGAGTACCATCTACCTAGCTATATTATAAGTGTTTGTTATGATGTCTAGTTTAAATTTTACTAAACAAAATTTTAAAAAAATATTGAAAACTATAAAAATATTGATTAGGTATGTTGCAGGGTATAAAAGCTATTGACATTTACGTCTCAATACAGATTTTAAAATTTCTCTAGGTTTCATACTTTTTGAAAATAATCGGCAAATTGAAATTCACATATTTTTGAAGTTTGCAAAGTGATACATCTGAAGTGTAGTAGAGTCATCTACTTTTTCTATTATCTACATATTATTTGTATTCTCGACCATTTAAAAATCCATTGTCCTAACCTCCAAAAGAGAAATAGCAAGGATGGTATATTTTAAAAATTTATAGTTATAGGATCTAAATAAAATAATGTAACTACCTATAACTAGGCAAGTATGCAATATTCAGTTGTTTTGTATTACTCATTTGCATAGCCTTAAATACCTGTATCTTGGGCCTAAATAAATCACCACGTAATGTTTAAAACATTAAGTCGTTTATGTATGCGTATCGTAATCTGAAATCTGTTCCTTATACACAATTATTGGCAAATATTAAAATTCTATACCATCCTCTATTGTCTTTGCCAAACGGTAGAATTATTGTGACGCCTCGTCAAATTTGCATAAAATACATTAAACTCTATTCAAATAAGTTTAAGAATTAAATCCTAAGTGAATATTAACAAAGGATTTTTGCGTAAAAACCAAGCATTTTAGATAAGAAATTCGGCATGGTAGATAAAATTATGTTTGCCGAAAATTCGTTACAATTGTGCGTCACATCACTAATTTGTACAGATGACGAGAACATTCGATATTTGAATTTATTGAAAAGAAATAAAAAAGAATTTGTCGAACTGTGTAACAGGGAATCATTATGTTGTCTAACTGCGTTGGATGAATCGCTATTCGGACAAACTGCTAACAAATCGTACCTTCTAAATTATATGTAGTTAGAAGATCAATAACTACTTACATATAAGCGACTTGGGTAGATCAAGACGACTTCTGTTCTATGTCTTTTGCCAAAACATAATATACCTAACGCTTTAGGGATATAGGGCACTATTCACCCTGAAAATCCCACGGGATCGGGTTTGCGAGTGAAACCGCGGGCTTGTATACGATAAAGAAAACGAACAATTTAGTTGTGCTACCTACTTTGTATAGTCAATCAGACTGTTGCAATCTAGGCTATTTTAACAATTCCCAGCAATCGACAGTTAAATTATACAGTCTCTACCTACACCTGGTTGAGAAAGTTCCATCATATTATGTTCTCGACGTTTACGTCTATTTCTAGATCCTGGAGTATAAATGCTGACTAGAATTGCTTTGGAAAGCGTAATACAGTACAATCAGTGTAGTCTGTTTGTGTAGGAAAGTCAATAAAACGTGTAAAGTAAAGCGTTTTATGCGTTTACGTAACCGTTAGCGATACGATTGTAGCTGGGTTTCTTAAATTGTATAATTACAACAAAAGTATAATTAACCATTAAATTTATAGAGGCAAGCATAGTAAAGTTTGGTGCACAGGCGGTGTTGAATATCGCTGGACAATCCACAGCATCTTTTAGCAACATACTAAGTCGAGCTTGTGTTATGGGTACAATATAATATTGCATCGATGTAGCAACCAGAACATACCCCGAGGTGAGAATCGAACCCGCAACCTCCTGCATCGCAAGCGGACCTTCGCCAGCTGTGCCAAAAAGATCGTCAAGTGTTAAGAATGGTATGGTCAATTTTATAGAATAGTTTTATTCACCCCTTACCTGTTCGCCAGGATTATTTATCAATTGCGTACTATTGTACGCAAGGAGCGAGAAGCGAGAAGTAATCTATGAAGCCTTTGCTTATATTACTGCTATTGGTTTGAATTTCACAGAGCTTATGAGATCTGTTAGATTCCAGGCCTGCTTGACGTCAATAGTGCAGTCACAGCAAATTCATCATCAGCCAATAAGAGTCCACTTCTAGTCTAGACATATGTAGACCTCCCCTAATGAGCGCCATAAATGGCATTATTCATCATTTGGAGGTTAATTATTAAATTATTAATTTAATTATAGGTAATTATTAATCAGAACAACTCCACCGAACTGCAATCCCCAACCCACATGCCAAGCGTGGGGATTATAGGCAATAACCCCACAGTAAAATACCGTTACTTAATTTTTATCGATTAACTTGATAAGGATGGTTTTACTCACCGCAACCTGTTCGCCAGGATGATTTATCAATTGCGTACAATAGTGAGAAGTTAAGAAGCTATTACTTAAATAGGACTTACATACACGTCCGATTGTTGTCTGATTAAAGGTTGAAATAGTCTATGAATAGGCTATATTCAACTATAAGGCAATTTGTGTGCGGAAATATATGGAATGAAAAATCGTAAGTTTCGCCGCCATTTATGCCTAATACAGTAACAGTCTAGCATATCCATGTATCGTGCCTCAGCGGATTTATAATTAGACCAATACATAATTGAAATAGTCGAAAACCAAGCACCAAATCCGAGAACCAAAATCGAATAGGATTTCAAACATTTCGATTAAAAACTTGTTTGAATAGGAGATGACTCTCGTGCGAAGATAATAAGTCACGCAGTATCATTCCGTAACAAATATAAGATAATCCCAGGCAAGATACAACTTCCGCAGAAGATAACGTGATGTTGTACGTTCGTGAATGTAGGCGGTGATAACATCGCAAGTGGGAAGATGATGGACTGGGAAATGAAAAATCTTGCTTTAGCATCATACGCCTCTGCGTTAAAAGACAGATTCTGCTCAGAACAATTCAAAGATAATGTATACAGATGCTTATCCATTTTTATTATTGCTATACGTAAAATAATATTGTTACGTAATAATAAAGTTTGTGGCTAATATTGCTCAGACTGGTGTCTTCCGGGGACCCACGACATAATTATTTTTAATTTTTATTATTAAAGAAGACTAATACAGAAAATATATTAAGGTTTTTCATAAATAAATAAAACAATAGATAATAGAATCAAAATAGACTCTTTATTTATTTTTACAATAAAATTAAATTCTTGGTTTTGGGATCGAACGGAGCAAAATACCTATTGGGTAGAAAAATTGTGCGTTGAACGGGGCAGCACTCAACGTTTATCGATATCCTCTAATCTAATGCAAGTTTTTTATACTTAAACTTGCGGATAAAATATTTTAAATGTCATAATAAATATGATATGCCAACCCTTGCATGTGCTAGATATTAAAATTTGCTAGATATTAAACTCTATGTTCTTGGTAAATAATTGTCATAATCTAACACAATTAATCTTACCTACTTGCACCTTTTTATTTAAATTGGTATTGAGTATCTTGGGACTAACAGATGGGTACGGGTACTTATGAATGAATATTTACTACTCTGACTCGAGACAAGCCACTCCTTGTTGCAACTGGTGAAACTGACTCCTACGCTGGTAATTCAATTAAGTACCTATTTGATATTGTGTAATATAATACCTTTTTGAGACAATTGCAATTATTATTCTTCGAAAGAAAGAAGAATAAACACGATTAACAATGAAAAACAATTAAATAACCCATTAGTAGGGCTACCTGTAGTTTGTTGTTTGTCAACGAATTCCAACATGGCAATGTTGGATGGCGGTGTTAATTCGTTTAAAATTGAAAGCAGGTATCCAAAACTTGTATTCTCTATATTAACAATAACTATACTGCTGTGTAAATATTTTCTCTCAGGCTGTAAAATGTTTTAATTATTAAATTACTAAAAAGTTTAGATTTAATAGATAT
The DNA here is from genome assembly GCA_963931895.1 of Eupithecia pulchellata. Classification (NCBI taxonomy): domain Eukaryota; kingdom Metazoa; phylum Arthropoda; class Insecta; order Lepidoptera; family Geometridae; genus Eupithecia; species Eupithecia pulchellata. The sequence continues at coordinate 2,755,510 of OZ007538.1, forward strand.
CTATGTATACTTATAAAAAAAATCATTTATTGTGTAGTATCTTGTTTTAAGTTTTGTCATCTAGTAGCTAGCAAACATTAAGATAGTCGAGGCCTTACAGCTTCTACACTTTAGCTCTCTCAACTCTATTATTGTCATCATCCGGTCCGTCACAGTATCACTTGCAGTAAGTCAACTGTGACGCAATAGCCCTATTAGAAGTAGTCCTCTTAACTTTGATGACGTTGTGAAATGCGATCCAACAGATTTCTATGCTAATTGACATACGGAAACCATCCGAGATAACATACATAGTTGACAGTGGCGCCTATTTAAACTAATTATAATGACAGTAAAGTGAAAACAGAAGCTTTTGGTAGGATTTTAATTAGGACAGATTGTATCATAGTGTGTCACTACTTCAAAGATTTAATAATAAAGGTGTTACGCGTTACATTACGCCACGTAACACCGGTCAGGACTTACCGGGTAACGTGACAGTTGCCTCAGTATTTTTTTTGGGACGGGATATTTGCCATTATTTTAATTTTGAATTTTCTACTAAATCTGCACAGTGCACAGTGTTCACGAGACAATTAAATTGAGATTCGACAGAGATCTGATAGAGTTCCTTTACCGAAAAAAAATTCCATCACGCATTTAATCTTCCTTTGGAATCCTTCAAGTTTTCTCTCGTAACATCGTAAAATCTAGGCCTTCCGTCATAAACGTAATCGTCTGGTTTTTCATTGTCTAGTCGTTATTAAGACGCTAAGATTTTATAGGCGAAAGTCTAGAAAGATTTCTGCCACTGCCACTGGTTGGGTGTATTGCAATGTTATGAAAATTTATTAACCAAGAAACTTAATATTAAGCATCTATAATTATTAGCTGGAAAGTCATCTACAAGCTAATAGTAAAACTATCTATTGACAGCTTGAACGCGTTTTCCACGATAAAATAATAATAAAAAAATATATAAATTTAACTTTTTGTTATTATAATTTAATTTAATTTTGTAACAAAATATTTTTATATTATTTTATACAAATTCATGAGGTAATTTAGAAAGACCTATAAATATATTTAATTTGACAATGTTAGGTATTGTTAATTCAAAATTAAGAACATGACATGTAACTTATAAACTTTACCAATAAACAGGCTGAACTGAACTGAACTTACTATTTTATGACTGTATCTGTAAGTTTTTGTAAGATTTAAATAAGAAAATAATATACAAGAATTCCAAGTCTTAATCTATTCCTAACCTTACAAACCGATGAGTTTGGTAGATTTCGCGTGAAAAAAAGTGCTGGACATTGCTGGATACACAGCATCACCTATCCACAAGCTAAGCAGAGCTTGTGTTATGGGTACTAGATGACTGATATACTATTACATAGATATATACTGTGGTTTGAGCATAGCAGGGTTTAGGGTAAAAATGGCCTACACTCAGCATATTCCTGAGTAGATACTAGTGTATCTTCCCAGCGCTCTTTTTCTTATTACGAGTTTTATGACTTGAGCATAGAAGACCTAGTGCTAAAGGGGACCAATCAGTACATTGGTAGTAGGCACCAGCTGGCAATGTTTACTGTCTTCATGCGATTAACGCATAGTAAAAGTGGATTTACTGGTCCAGCCCACACTGTGCCACACGGCTAATAACGTAGCCGAAAGTTGGTTGAGTGTCGATGGCATCATAATTTGACATACTTATTTATAGTCTGTGCTAGAGGAATCACCACAGTATACACACCAGTAGGAATGCAACACTTCATACTAAACTTTCAGTTTATTTCAGAGTGGCACTAGTGGTCAGTTTTAATTAGAATCTTAGGCTGAGTTCGCGTTGGATTCACAATTTGATGGGCTTTCAATTTAGAGTGACACCCTTTTTTAAAGGTGCCCTAAGTTTCCAGCTATAAAATTAGCTAGGTATCTGTCAGTGTCAGTTCTGTCAAATCCGTCAGCCACTGTAAGCCTTTTACGAGACAAAAACTTGTCTAGAAACCGTATAAAAGTATAGACGAAGTTGGTTTAGAGGGCTAGATGATACCGTACGGATTGGCCGGCATTATTTATTTGTTTTATTTTACCTGGAGTTTATGAAATAATAGTCTTATTTCCGTTTTGTCAATCTATTGAGACAAATTGGGGGACTCTACAAAGCGAATCACAATGATTTATAGTCTGTTAGGTTATAAAAAGTGCCATTAATTTTGTCCCCGGAAGGGCAATGAACTTTGGATGGTGGAAATCGGAAATTAGGAAGATGGAAACTCTGGTGTTAAACTACAAGTCTATAGCATTTTATTCTTTGGCTAAGAAAAGTACTAAAATTAGATTAAAAAAATACAAAAACAGAAACGGTAACAACTTACACGCAACTCAAATTTTTGACAGATTCGCACTGAAAACTGTCAACAGAGTTCTGAGTTGTCACTGTGACGTCACAATGCTTACGTCTCCTTAATTTAGTCAAACAGGACTAGGGTATATTTATAAACCTCGACATTTTGTGTTCGATTTCGGCCAATTGATGTATTCTATTACTTCTATTAGAGTCACAATTTGCAGAAAAAACTAAAGCAATCGAAAGCGTATCATGGAAAATCAAAATGCTTTAGGCTCTAGTTTAGGTTACTTTCCTTTAGGTATAATTCTGTTCAACTGAGCGGGTCTTTATAGACCAGTCTGCAAATTAATGGGATCTAAAGAGCAGACGATTAATTTTGCTATCTCTGCACTAAATAGTCAAAGCTATAAATATTGTACCACTGACCTATTGATTGGGCCCCGCACTTATTATATAGTATACCTAACTAGCGGCCCGGCTTCGCACGGGTATTTAACAAAGATTGGATTTTTCATACGGATCCCTAACTTTTTTGAAAATATTCTATAGCCTATGTTCATCAGGGTAAACTTAGGATTTAAATGATGAAAGAATTTTTCAAATCTGTCCAGTAGTTTCGGAGCTTATTCAATTCAAACAAACAAACAATCAAATCTTTTTTCTTTAAAATATTAGTATACCTCTAGATATACTATTATGGTACAGGCTGATCCAACCAAGAAGTTAAAACATGCATATTTGTTTTGTTTTTAAGTGTATTTATAAATGTAGAGCAAATAATCATATTCCACAGGAAAAAAACGGTCGAATGAATCAATATATTATATGGAAATGACAACCATTAAGAATAAACTCTCTTTTTAATAAAATCTTCTACTATGTTTTCCATAGCGTTATAGGTAGGTAATTAATTATGTAGGTATAGTAAAACAAAATATTTTTTTTTATTTAAGTGCGTAACCCTCCCCGCACTCGGGGTAATCTCTAGAAAAATTAAATAATTTTGCATAAGTCATTGCCTGTCATTTTCACGTAAAACAAAATGATTCATTAATTAACTCATAAATACAATAAATTAATAATGCTGGACAATCCACATTATGACCTAGCCCCAAGCTAAGCAGAACTTGTGTTATGAGTACTAAATGACTGATATACATAATTTATTTATTTATTTATTTTAGGAGATCTTTCAGCACAGAAATACTTATTCGAAATATGTAATGCATTATTGTATAATGCAATATAATAGATAGATTTATTATTATATTATAAATTAGTCACTGCCTGTCTTTTCACGTAAGCCGAAGACTCATAAAGACACTTCACTTAAACAGAATAATTTATGATCTATACGACATTCTATTAGAAACAAATTGGTTTATTGATCGCGCTAGGTACCCGTCACACATTACATCCTGTAGAGTGTCTGTAGCCATTCAAAATCAGAAGACACTTGACTTGACACGGACATAAAATCACATCACAAATTACCATTCTAATGTACCCGTCAGACATTACACCCTGTTGAGTGTCTGTAGCCATACAAAATCAGAAAACACGTGACATAGTCAAAAAATCACATCACAAATGACCATTCTAAATTTAAACTATCCAAAGTTTTAATCTTTGTTACTTTTTTCAGCAAAAATTACTGTTTAGTAGACCGAGCTGAAATTTTGCACACATGTACTTCTAACCCTGTATTAAAATATAAACTGGGGTCCATCAGTTCCCATGCAGTAGATTAAATTTTATATGTTTCCATAAAAAACAGCTTGTAGGAAACCACTGGGCTCAACTAGTATTCAATATATTACGACAGTTTTATGATGTGATGACAGACCGTCAAAACATCGGTTATGCAGTGGCAACCGGCTTCGGTCGCAAAACCTTATTCGAAGAGAAAGCATTGAATGGGTGAAAAATCTTGAGTGGGTGGCATTATTCTATTCTAAATCAAGGCCAGCAGAATAATTATCAATAAAAAATTGAGTTATTCAAGACTGCATAAGCAATCCGTCTTCACCCACTACTTATAGTAAATACTATTAATTTTAAGCTCCTTTCTTAACACGTCATTATTTTTAATATAGCCATTTTTTTATTTATTGTAGTATGTATTTTTAGAAAATGAATAATAATCAAATAATAATACGCCTTTCGTCGCAATATAGCATTTCTAATCCGCACAAAAATAATGACAGGGAGAGAGATAGAGAGTGAACTCATTTGTGCTGATGACGTAAAGTAAGAAGGGTGGGTTTTTGTTTCATTCGTTCATAATAACCAGCCTATAAGACTCCACTGCTGGACCTCTAGGCCTCCCCTAATAAGCGCCATAGATGGCATTATTGTACATTTGGGGCTAATTGCACATAATCCCCACGCTGGGGATGGGGACGCCCATGCGGGTTTGGGATCGCAGTGCGTTGGAGTTGTTCTGCAGCCCGCCCCCTGGTGTATCTCCCATAGTCGCCTCTTACGACACCCACGGGAAGAGTTGGGGTGGTGAAATTCTATGCCAGCACCACACGGTCATTGGTTCATGGGGTCTAAATCTATACTAATAATTATAGGTAGCTCAACTGATCCATATAAATATTTGTCTTGTGTGAATTTAGTATAGACTCCGAAACTACTGGAACGATTTGAAAGATTAAGGCTCTTACCTATTGCTCTACCAAATGCGTTACTACTGTACTAGTGGTTTCTTTTTCACTTCTTCCACTAGTGGACAAAAAATTTAAGTTACGAGAAATCAATAACAACTTCTTTTTTTATAATAAATGACTGTATGAATTTGTGTTAGTGCTTATTTTGTAAGCCTAAAGAAATAAAGTTATTGAACCTGAATTTGAAATGCTTCTTCTTACACCGTAAGCAGGTTCACCTACGCACCGATTATTTGTTTTTTTTGTGTATGGAAATGTATGAACGTCTGGTTGTTATCAGTACTTACAGTGATTTGTAGCAGAGAGTCTTGTTATCTCCAAGTAATCACTTTTGCAGATATGGCGATCGCATCCTGTGCTAAGCGTCTCTGAAAAACCATTGCGATAGTTTCGGTATCTATTGGTTTTTAGAAATAGATTACCTATACTAATATTATAAGCAGGAAAGATTTGATTGTTTGTTTGAATTTAATAGGCTCCGAAACTATTGGACTGATTTCAAAAGTTCTTTCAACCATGGAGTCCTAAATTTTCCCTGATGAACATAGGATGTAGAATAATTTCAAAAAGTTAGGGATTATCATGAAAAATTAAATTTTTGTTAAATAACCGTGCGAAGCCGAGGTGGGCCCCTAGTTAAAAAATAAAATTCCAATTAAATAACCAAATTAGAAAAAGTATTTCAGACTTAAACAATTGAGCTGACTGTTTACTTCTTTGCTGAACTACGAGTATGTTTTGCTGTGAATGTAAATTCGGTTCTTCGTTCAAGATTCGACGACGGTACATCGTTATCGTTTTGCGGAGTAGGCCCTCTGCTATTTTTAGCAGAGATGGTAGTTTTCACAAAGGCCTTATTTCCATTTGTTTGGCGGCTGTAAGGTATAGGTACTATAGAGTTTGAGACGTTTTTGTAGACATTTTATTTTGACATACACAAACGCAAGTAATTATAGTAGGTAACACTCATAGGTTCATGTAGGTAGGTAGGTACCTATATTAATTTTAATTAGTAGGTATTTTGATTCACTCAGGAACTTGACCAGATTAGTCTATTGTAAACTTGAATAAGGTGCCTGTACCAGGTGGCTAAACTTCAAGACAAATAAATATTGACCAAAAATATAAATTTTATAACCAAAAAAGAATCACTAAATCATAAAAACCATTTACGGTAATAAACGAAGAATAAAACTGTCGGATAAAACGAACCGTGCATGTGATTCAAGAAAATTAGTTTGAAAATGCTGGTTTAAGTTCAGAGTAAAAATTACCATAATGGCTAATAAATAATCGCCGTGTCGGAGCATGTTTCTTGGAGGCGTGAGCATAGAGGTCTAAAGATAGACCAATCATTATTTATTATCTATGGCACGCATTCTAGAACTATTGACGACCACTGTGGCGCGGTGGGCGAAGGTCCGCCTGCGACGCAGGAGGTTGCGGGTTCGATTCCGGTCGTTTTGGTCGTTTTCTATGTAGGTATAATAAAAAATATCTATCATGTAATAATATTTTATTATGTATATCAGTCATCTAGTACCCATAACACAAGCTCTGCTTAGCTTGGGGTTAGGTGATGCTGTGTGGATTGTCCAGCATTATATTATTATACTAGCGGTCCGCCCCGGCTTCGCACGGGTATTAAACAAAAATTTCAGAAGTTATACACACTAAAACGATGGGTTTCACAGTTTTCATACGGATCTTTACTTTTTTTAACAGCATTGGGGTTTTCGACATTGACTCGACATTCCAAAACTGACACTGGCCGTAGAGAAAAAGCAAGTACCACCGTGCGCTATACAACCTCTTTTTCTATTCTGACGCGCCATAATAGAAAAAGAGGTTGAATATACAGCCCACGGTTCAATTATTGAATTTTTCATGCGGATCCCTAACTTTTTTGAAAATATTATATAGCCTATGTTCATCACGTAAAATTAAGGATTCTAATGGTGAAAGAATTTTTTAACTCGGTCAAGTAGTTTCGGAGCCTATTCAATTCAAACAAACAAACAAACAAACAAACAAACATACAAACAATCAAATCCTTCCTCTTTATAATATTAGTATAGATTTGAAGCTGTGTTTATACCTAGACAGTTACTGTGTCGTATAATAATTTGTCCATATCACACAACACTTTATCTATTAATCACAATGTGTCACAATATCGCTACTTCAAGCTCTTTTCTATACTAATATTATAAAGAGGAAAGATTTGATTGTTTGTTTGTTTGTTTGTTTGTACGTTTGTTTGAATTGAATAGGCTCCGAAACTACTGGACCGATTTGAAAAATTCTTTCACCATTAGAATCCTAAATTTTCCGTGATGAACATAGGCTATATAATATTTTCAAAAAAGTTAGGGATCCGTATGAAAAATTCGATAATTGAACCCTGCGCTGAATATTCAACCTCTTTTTATATTATGGCACGTCAGAATAGAAAAAGAGGTTTAATAGCGCACGGTGCTTGCTTTTTCTCTACGGCCAGTGTCAGTTATGGAGTGTCGAGTCAATGTCAAAAATCCCAATGCTGTTAGAAAAAGTAAGGGATCCGTATGAAAACTGTGAAACACATCGTGTCAGTGTGTATAATTTCTGAAATTTTTGTTTAATACCCGTGCGAAGCCGGGGCGGGCCGCTAGTATATTATAATGTATGACGCAATCTTCAACTTCTTTATATATGGCGCCGAGATCAACTTATGTTTATGTTCATACATTAATGTTCATAATTTCGTGCTCTGTATTTTATTACTTGCCGTGAGAACACCACCCATGACTTGTTATAACTACGTGCTCTAAATGCCTTAAATATAGTTCCCTCAATATTTATCGACGTAGAGGCGTCGGAAAATATAGAAACTTTCTCGAGAAGAGACTGCATAGAATATGCATTTGCAATTTAAATGTATAAGTGACGTATTATTTAGATGAAATTGAGATAAGAACGTATATGGTGAGATTTGTGAAGATACTGTGAGCGAAGAGTCGTGTTCAACGTAAATTGCGTATATGTATATAGGTACCTATATATTTATGTACGATATATTTTTATTATCTGCAAAAGACTTCTGTCAGATGTTGGATGCGACAAGCCGAAGACAGGGTGCTATGGCGCTCATTAGGGGAGGCCTATGTCCAGCATTGGACTAACATAGGCTGATGATGATGATTATGATGATGATATACCTAGAGGTATATATTTTTAAGATCTGACTTACTTACATTAGTTATTCTTTTGTGAGTAAGTCAGATTAGTATCTGACTCTTGGACGTTTTGATTTTGCTGTAAGTAATTGTAAAATAAATAAATGTAGGTACATATCATAATTTAAATACATTAAGTTTTATTTTGCTTAAGTTCGTAATCATAGCAGATCTACAAGAGACGTTGAAGTGAAGATTTTAGCATCATTAATCTTTAACTGATAATTAACGCTAAGCCATAGAAAACAACAAGCAGACTTACTACGCTAAACCCACACATAATAGTTGACATACATAGTCTTTGAATGGTTTGAAAGCCATTTAAATAGCACGAGCTATAAATAAAAGAAAGAAAAATCAATTTATTTTAATTAATAATATAATTTATGAAAAAGGTAGGTACACAAATAAATAAATTATGCCGGACAATCCAACACAGCATCATCTAGCCCCAAGCATAGCAGAGCTCGTAAAAAGGTTAAACATTGAAAGAGGAAACAATGATCTAGTCTAGGATAATACAACACTGGTATTAAAATATTAATACAAGATAGAAGTATTAACACTGAACTCTGTGCTGCCTCTGTCGGTCAAAAAGGATGCTTATTATATGTATATATGATGCAAAATCGGTTGACGACTTAATTGACTTACTTAACATAGATAAAGTTTATAGAAAAATACTTCACTACACTTAAATAGGTAACAATGTAGTTTACGCTTGAAAGATCTAAGCTTACTTTTACTTGTTTTTATGTAGCCTCACTGTTTCCATTACTTAATACTTATCTTTACTATTGTAGATGCGAAAGTAACTTTGTCTGTCTGTCAGTCCGTCTTTACCGACTTAACTATAGAACTAGATACTTTTGATCCCTGTATCATGTTCCCGCGGATGGTACAGGGACACCCGACATAACTGAATCCTATTTTGTTAATAATGTTTGTTATAAATGTTATCATATAAAAAAATCTTCAAAATTCGACTTTTCGAAAAGGCAAGTAAAGTATAAATTAGTGGACCATTGCAGAAATTCTTTGTATATTTTAAGTTATGAGAAACCGTGGGAAAATACTACCTCAGTTCTGTGACATAAAAATATTTTGCGCAACGTCGTCGTGGGAAAAGTTTTTATTCGTTGTAGATTACAGAATCGACCCCACATTTTATGTACTTAGATTTATTTCCGAGAAAACGTAGGTAAGTTTTAGGTTATTTGATAGAATGAATTAATGATAAAAGTTTTACTAGCTGCAGTCGGCGGCTTTGCACGCGTTTTTTCAGTATAAAAAGCCACCTTTATGCTATGTTAAAATGTGTGCAGTTTCAGATTCAAATTTCACTCATTTTCTTCTTTAGACTTTCAAAATAAGCAAGTCAAATTTCATACAGTAAATTATTATAAAATAAGAAGTGTTGTTAATTTTCTCTTCACTTTAATTTTTTGTTTACTAACGGAAAAAATTAAAAAGAAACCGCTATGTGCTATGTGTTTGTGTAAAAATTGAATGTACTACATTAAATTTTTACACAAACACGTCGTGCACGTTATTAAAGTTTTTATACGAATCCCTAACTTATATGATAACTAGCGGCCCGCCCCGGCTTCGCACGGGTATTAAACAAAAATTTCAGAAATTATACACACTAAAACGATGGGTTTCACAGTTTTCATACGGATCTTTACTTTTTTTAACAGCATTGGGGTTTTTGACATTGACTCGACATTCCAAAACTGACACTGGCCGTAGAGAAAAAGCAAGCACCGTGCGCTATACAACCTCTTTTTCTATTCTGACGCGCCATAATAGAAAAAGAGGTTGAATATACAGCCCACGGTTCAATTATTGAATTTTTCATGCGGATCCCTAACTTTTTTGAAAATATTATATAGCCTATGTTCATCACGGAAATTAAAGGATTCTAATGGTGAAAGAATTTTTTAACTCGGTCCAGTAGTTTCGGAGCCTATTCAATTCAAACAAACAAACAAACAAACAAACATACAAACAAACAAACAATCAAATCTTTCCTCTTTATAATATTAGTATAGATATAGATGTTCTATAGCCATTGTTTATCAGGGATAATGTAGGAATCTAATTGTTAAGAATTTTTCAAATCGGTCATCTAGTTTAAATCCAAACAAACAAACAATCTTTCCTCTTTATAACATTAGTAAAGATTATAAATGGTGTGTGGAATAACAGTTAAAATAGCAGGTTAACACACCAGTGCATGTTAACATAACCGTCTTAGACTAAATGATCTAAAACTGGGTCAATAATACCGCGACGCGAATGCAGTTGAAATTGCATTCTGGTGCGATATGGGGCGTCTTTGGAAACACACGTGGAGATGTTATGGGTTTTTACGCTGATTACAATATCTTCAGCCTCTCTTCCTTAGGACTCTAAAGTCTGTCGCAAAGACATGATAAAACCTAAATTATTATAGTAGGTATCTATACTATAATACTATATTTTAAAGATAAAAGATTTGATTGTTTGTTTGTATGAAAACTTCAAAAATGTAACCGTGCGTGTGTAATTTTTTTTTAAAGTCAGTAAAGGGTAATTACTAAGGTGAAGCCGGGTGGACTCCTAGTAAATAATAATCTTTATTAAAATCTCACATTATTATTATTTAAAAAAAACTTTTTTTCTGCTGGCTACATTCACTTTGCAACCCACAGAATATAGCTCCTTAATTTGCTGCCCGTTTAAATTATAGGTTGCGCTTATAAAATTGGCGAGATAAAATTCTGAAACTCTGCGTTGAAAAACCTTTTTTATGTCAAACAATAATCAGGAACTCATTATAAACCATATTAGTTTGTAAGTATTCATAAGTTTTATATAACCAACTTATTATAATTTTTCTAACTTTAATCTATACTAATATTATAAAGAGGAAAGATTTGATTGTTTGTTTGTTTGTATGTTTGTTTGTTTGTTTGTTTGTTTGTTTGTTTGTTTGTTTGAATTGAATAGGCTCCGAAACTACTGGACCAATTTCAAAAATTCTTCCACCATAAGAATCCTAAAATTTCCGTGATGAACATAGGCTATAAAATATTTTCAAAAAAGTTAGAGATCCGTATAAAAACTTCAATAATAAAACCATAGCGATATACATCAACTTCTTTTTTTTTTTCTTTTTTTGCGCTGCTCGCTTTTGCTGAGTTTTGCTGTGACTCAACTTCAACTTCTTTTTTTATGGCACCGCTTTTGCTACGACGACTTCACCGCCAGTGTCAGTTATGGATTGTCATAGACATCACAATTCGTTACTGGGGTGCGAGAGGAAACTCAATGTCAAAAAATATAAAAACTTCAAGATTGGAACCATGCGATGTAGGCTGATGTAGGCGATATAGCGGTGCGAGAGAAAAGTCAATGCCAAAAAATTAAGTTCTTCCCTGTTTTTCTTTATCTATATAAAGGAGGTAAAGGTACAATATAAGTAAAGGAGGTAAAGGTACAATTTTAAAAAGGAAAGGTTTTATTGTTTGTTTGTGGTCTGAATTAAATAGGATCTGAAACTGCTAGACCTTTTTGGAAAAAATAATCATCATTAGAATGATAATCATAGGCTAAACAATATTTTTAAAGTTAGTGATCCCTATGAAAACTTCAATAATAAACTACCTTATCTAACGTGTGTATGTAAGAACTTAAAATTCTTTAAAATACCCGTGCGAAGCCGGGGCGGGCTGCTAGTAGTGAATAAACTTACAATTCAATAACAGAACCAAATTAGAATTAGTATTTATGAAAAAAAAACAATTGAGTTAACTGCAGACTGATGCAAATCTACAGGCAGATCAACTGATCCACATCAATACTAGTCGGAAACATCCCCAAGATGTTGACTGCATTGCCTCGCTGTATGGCCGCAATGCTGATGCGCCGTGCAAGGTACTCACCAGTTTTATTTACATTCCAATCGTTTAATGAATGCGAAATTCCTTATCCGTGTGTTTACGATATAGGAAATTGGCAGTTATCGTGCTATAGCGTTTGCCGCCTTTGATGACAAAGGTATTTTGCACATAACAGTCACTTGGTAACTTGCCTAATGAAGAGGTTGTATGTGACACAGGTGTATAAAACCTCTTTCGAGTACCGACTATCCATTGAGTCAATAGAACTACTTTTACTCAGTATATTTTAATATCTTAGAGTAGATGATTAGAGTACCTATTTTGTTTATTTAACAAATGCGTATTAAACATTATTTATAATTTATTCTTCATTTAATTGCAGTGTATACGATGGTTTTCCAAAAAAATTTACTGGTATTGCCACCAAATATGGACTTTAGTTTTTCCGTGAAGATACAGTGTAACCGTGTTAAAAATAGCTTAGTTTTATATTTCTCTATACCTTCCCAGTTACTTTAATATCGTTAAAAAGTCACGATTTATTTAGAATAAAACCAACACGAGAACTAGCGATTACACTTTAAAACCACCATCCTTACACCTTAGCTATAAAGTTCAAAATAACTCAGCAACTCGGCTGCATGCATGTCAGATTACAAGAACGAATGCTTTTTATCAAATTAGCATACTGCATGTGACCTATTTTGCCACCTTACGATCTATAAACCATATTCCAAAAGCTCTAAGGTTGAAAATACGTGAAATTTTAGAGTGCAAGTGGAGCGCATGGTTGTAATTAACATTTGTACTTGGGGTCATTGAACACTGTGTTTGCGGCTTTACAAAGAAATATCTGATGAACTGAATACCAGAATATAATGCATAGTTGAAACAGGTGACGTCACGATTATTTAGATGGATGTACAGACAGCGACAAAAGCGGTCATCATTGTAAACTTAATAAAATCTCGATGTAGTCTAATTCGGTAGTGACATTTGGGCGAAATGAAACTCGAAATTTCGTGTTGGAAAATCAAATAACGTATTGGTCTTTTAAAGACTAAATTAATTATTAATGAGTAGGTAGGTACCAACATTTAGAAGGATGAAATGGGGCCTATTTTTACCCTCCCAACCAAATATCATGTTTAATTTCGCCCATATACCTACTCAAACACCGAATTAGAGTAATAATTTGCACAAAAAACTAAACGTTATTCATTATGTCAATATGTTAAATTACTGTAGGTCATCTCGTTTTAGCTTCAGTTACCCTGTAGCACATTTTCTTATCTTTTGTCATTAATCAATCAGTCATTACAAAATACTATATTACTAGGTATACCTAATTTAATATAACATTCGATGTCAAATAGCATCTTCAAAACAGTAATCGGCTATCAACCTACTGAATGTATAAACCTACGATTCTTCAATGCCGAAGTTCATTCATACATTACTAACTACTCAAAGGCCCCCTTGCAGCTCCTCAATAGGGATGTGACACGCACGTTTAAATTACGCAACCAGTGATGTAACAGATCATCGATAACATCCCGACATTCGCGGGAGGGACATCCGACTTGAAGTTATACAGGGTGGGGCGAAATTTGTTATTCCCAATGTGCAACGCATTCTATTCCCAACGTGAGACGCAGAGTGATTGTAATTAAAAAGGTGATTGATTACCTTTATTATAAATCAATCTATATTTTGATATCGATATGAATACCTTGTCTGTGATGACTTAGGTATCTCAGAAGGACATAGGCTAGTAACATTTTTCCGAAAAAAAACACGAACATAACAGTTAAGGACCTAGTAATCTATTAAATAATTTTTATAGTGGTTTATAACATTTTACACATACAAAAATATTCTCCCGTAAAAGTTTGCCCAACCCTGTATGCTACCTAAATTAGGAAGGAGTTAAATATAAATTTAGAAGATAACAACGTCATAACTTGAGGTAATGAAAGCGTCGCTTTATGGAAGGAAATCGTAAGGAAACTGGGATGGTTTAGTTTGCCTCACAATTTCCTAAATTAATATAAAACCACTACTATTATCAGCTCTGGTAAAACCGGGTTATTGATAAAATATATCTATCACTCGCTTAATATGTTTGCAACGACGACGCTGAGAGTTTCTGTATCAAATGGCATCGAGGGTGACAAAATAACAAACGTCCTAAAAAAATCGTTAAAGCACACATTAGGGCTCTTATTGCAAAACATAAATAAAACACTTGTTATTTAAACACGCAGAAAAACGATTATTTGTACTACATTGTACAAATAATCGTTTTTCTGCGTTGCGGTGGTGCGTTTTAGTCAGTAGTAAAGGTAAATTTTTTTTACAATAATTGTAATTTAAATTAAAAGAAATATGACGTACCAAATATATATATATAAAAGTTGTTTGCTTCGTTATTTAACTTTCTATTCTAGAATTTCCCTACTAAACCAAAATATATGTACTGTTGACGCCGTTGCAGTTGCACTGTTGACATTAATGATCTACCGACCTCTAATGATTTCCTGTCGCACTTTCATTCCACTATAATTTTTCACGGATTCCGATTTGATGACACCATGATGTATGTGGAAATTTGCAAAATTTTCGAATGAACTCTACATAAAATCAATATCTACAAAACAATTGCTGAATCGCAATCAAATCAACACAAGAAATGGTACAAAAGTAAAAAAAAATTAAAAAAGTATCAGAAATTTAACTACACCGGGTTATAAACGTGTATAAATAAATAAATAAATAAATAAATAAATAAATAAACTTTTAGTCACCGGAAGTATTCGTGATAGGAAATTCTATATTTTGTCACCGATATAGAGTCAATCATAACCAAATCTGTCAAATAAACATTGTATATTAAATTAAAGAAACTCCATTAAATCCGCCAAAAAATTAAACAACACTGAGCATTTTGATGACTTGTCGGTACTGGAACCCGCTGCATCAATATTAAAACCACCACAGGTTTTGGTTATCTGTAGTTTGATTTTGAAGAAGACAAATTTTGAAGAACTGAAATACATGCATGCAGTTTAAAGTCATTTATGACGGGATATTGACCATGATTTAAGTTTGAGTTTCTTATATGCACAATTTCATGAGCCATGCTATATTAAGTAGTTTTCGCAATTTTGATATTAGTATACACTATGTTAAAGTTGAATATCACAAGTAGCGGATTTTTGTTGCACTAAGCTTTTATGTTTCTCCCTCAGACTAAATAAAAAGTCCACCTGCAACGCTGGAGGTTATGGGTTTGATTCCCGCCTGGGGACAATTGGTTTTAAGATATGAAGATATTTATTCCGGGTGTTCTAGTCGTCTCCTAGTTTATAAATATATATCCATGTAATATGTTGTACCTATTATGTATAACTGTCATATAGTATTATTTACTTAATATAGTATTCAAATTATTCTGTCGCATACCATTTCAGCTATAAACGGCTAAATATACCTAGGATACAAAATTTATCATCGTGGGTACGTGCAAAGTCGCAGGCGGTATCTAGTAAATTATAACCGTGAATTCGTAAAAAACTTTGACTTTGTAAACTGTAACTGCGATTGAGGTGTTACGTCAAACAAAGTTGAGATAACATTGTGCTGTGAACACACATAACTTGTTACGTACAGTCGAGAACAAAACCAACTCAAAATTGGTTCATTTCATAATCATTGCCACGAATGTTTTTCTGTTGCATTTATTTTATTGTTGTATAATTAATTCTAGCCCCGATGTAAACAGAGCTTGTTTCATGGATTTAGTACCCACCCACTACTAAAGTCATACAATGATAAATTTATCGTAAGACTTTATGCGTAAAAAAAGATTCGTAACTATTTGTTAATAGAAGGTATAGGTTATCAAAAAGTTTCCTTTTGTAAAATTATACAAATAAAAACTATTTTTAAGTATAATTTATATTGTGGCATACCTATGTTAAATTTAGAAAAGCACTTAGGAGCTGAAACTAAGTAATAGATGTAGGCATAGGCATGTGTAAAAAAATATCTACGGCCCCACCACTAGGCCACATAATATGTAGTTACATAAAATTTTTGTCTCTAGAAATACCTTCTCTCTTTTATAATATAATCTGCTGTCATTTAGAACAATGAAAAATAAATAATCGATATTTTTCTAATAAATATTTACAATGTCAACAAAACGCTCTCCGTTCAATCGGTTATAACAACAATAAGATAATGGGATAAACAATACATTTCTGAGTAATGAAAAATAATCTGTTGATGATTAAGGTACTTAAGCATTCTAAGCAAACGTAATAAGTCCTTAAATGGATTACCACCTGGTATTTACAGGTGCTGTATACTGCGTAAGCTTAGTGGTAGGAAGTTTAGATTGAAATCCGTCGGTTATAAGATCAAATATCCTGCTTTTTACATTTGGCCCCCAAAATAGATGAAATAATATTAAAAAATCTTTAAAAATAGCCGAGAAGATTTTCGGGGTTAAGAAGCCAAAATATTCTTCACTTCCTATCCCCAGATTTCATATGACAAACGTTTATCCCAACTCTGTATATTTCATTAGAAAAAAGGAATTAATAATATTTTACACCGAACTGTACCTAACGTCGTGATGAAGTGTCAACTGTCAACCCTGTGTCGTCTATGTCAACAGTTCACTGACAGGTATCAGATGTCACGATGACCACCCAGGCAGGTAACTGACACCGTAACGCGGGGGCTTGTGGGGGTTAAATGTGTCATGGACACTCAATTTATAGTAGACTTAAGAAGCTATTACGGCCATGATGAGTCAGGACCTATTTAATAGAGTTTCCAAAAAAATACATTCCCTTTTATAAACTTATGTAGTATACTCGTACACAAAAGTTTCGAAAATATGATTGTTTTCCAAAAATAAAAACAGAAACCCATTTTCATTCAAACATCAGAAAACCTGAGGCCCTATTATAATTCTCCAAAATACGCAATCGATTGGTACATAAATTTTTTTTTTTACGAATTGGTTCTCTATTTCTTTACATTACAGTGCACCAATTGGCCAATTGTTGAGAATTATAGTAGCCCCCAGGTCCTTTAAATAGGTGCTTATCTCTACGTTGACACTAATAAAAGTACATAAGATTTGTTTTTATATTATTTATCGACTCAACAAAAATAATCTCAAATATTTGGACACATCCAATTAACAATTATGAATAATCATCTGTGTTTACTAATGTTACATCACTTAGCATATACGTACCGTAGGTAAATATAATTATGTATGTTACGATAAACTTGGCCTGAACTTGACACATTATGTAAACACATGACCACTTTAATCTTTGGTTTTTTGTATAAAAACATAAACGTTATCAATCTCTTTACACATTGCTGAGTGCAATGGATATTCAATTCGCTTCCAACATTTACATGCAAATCTTATGGGAATTTATTCGTATTTTATTCACATTGAATAGCAAAAAGATAAACTAATATTTGAAACGTGCAATAGAGTTTATCCGAAACCGTTGACCTAAGCTTGCCCAAGAGTAAAAATTCGATAATTCTGTCAGTCCGATAAAATTTTGAACGTTATGTAAAAATAATATGAATAAATTATCATTCGAATATCTGTAACTGTATCGAAAATCAATTTATAGGATAAGGCAAGTTGTAAATAATTGTCTGGCTGGTTTGAACTCAAATCAAATTCCATTAGTTAAGCCAAAGACGTGTGAGTGTGAACCAAGAATAATCGATAGTCAATATAAGTTCTCGAAGCCTACGGATTTGCTCCTCTTTGAGTAAAAACCCTAGGGTCTGTGGGGTACCGAGGCTCTCCGGGTTTTCAAAAATTATCTTAGCGTCTGGTCGAAACGATGGTGATCCGAGAGCAGAATCTGGTCAGAATCTCGCACAGCACATCAGCATTCCCATGTAGCTCAATTGTTTCAATTGTCAATAATAGTTCTAATTTGGTTATGTAATTATAATATTCTTAGTATACTAAAGGTTTCAGCCAAAAAGAATCAAAATAATACAATAAACAAAGAAAAAAAATAATATCGTATTAAAAAGAGACTATGAAGACTTTGTAGGTATTTATTTTGAAATGCAGAAAGCTTAGCTATCACGTTGAAGTACTATTACTAGTACTTACACCACACTGAGCTATCTATCAAATAATTTATCCGCAATGAAAACCAAAAGCTCCCACTAGTTATAAAATTATGCCGATGTAGGTACCTGCATATTTTATGGACAGTGACCCATTCTGTGTCATAACTGTTTGGTATCAGTTTTCTTCAAAACAAACATATCAAATGTATGAAACGGTCCGAAGTTAGACGTACCTTATTTGTAATCGCAATGATACAATGGCCTCTTTAGTCTTACAACCTTCTTATAAAGGTGTAAGTAAAAATAACTAAAGTATTTTTTTTTGTCTTTCAGCATTCAAAAACCTTAGTCGTGGAGGAAAGGTTTTCTAAACTGTGGTAGTAAATATCTTAAAATTAAAGTGTTTAATATATTTATTTACTTATTTTAGTTTTATCACGTGGTCCCTCGTCCCTTAACGAATTGCTAAGTTCACAATTTCAGTCAGTGTGTTACCGGAAGCTTCTGTGTTTCCACGTTTATAAATAGGCCTACATACATTTCAGGAAATTATGCACTGTCCCAGAGTCAAGTGGCAAAACAACGGTTTGTTTACAGAAACGCTTTGTGTTGTTTATTTCTTTGGAATTTGTAAGCTATAGGTACGTACATATATATTTATTTTGCTGAATTTGTAAGCTGACACTTTGCTATGAGAATTATGTAAACAATGAAATACTTGCGAGGAATATACTATCAAATCACAACAACATAAATTTTGGAATTTAAGTCAGACATTTTTCTTGACTTACGTAATTTTGTCATATACATATATTTTATTTATTTGATAGATAGTACTTTATCGCACACTAAACTTAGAAATACTTACAATGGTTTAGTAAACTACTAAAACTAAAGAATAATTTCAAAATAAGCGATAAATGGCGATATTATCGTCCAAGAGCAATCTCGCCTATACAACCACAATTATGTTTATTTGTTTGGATTATTTAGAGAAGACTTTCGTTTAAAATCAAACTACCTATACCACCTCTATTTTTTTTAAATTGTAAATCTGTTTGACACTCAGTAAAGCAGAAATGTGGCTTTGTTAACGCTCTGGCAACTTGAGTTTGAAGACTCCTAGATCCATAATGATATCAGCTAAATTGCCATCTGGTTTTCTCACAATATTTACCACCATGCCATTGATCTCGAAGAACTCTAACACTAATAATCACACGAGTAGGTGCCATTATTGTATGCAGAAATGCATGACAAATACCATACATTAAGATATGTAAGGAATGTTCAATTGCAGTCGCCCAGTAATTACATGCCGCTGCTTAAAGATAGAGGAACACCTACGTTGTATAATCATTCACAAAAATCTTGTACATATACAATGTTAGTGGGTTAACAATAAACCTGCTAGCATTCATTTTTATTTGAGAAACAAAAAGCTTATTTAGGTAACAATAAAATGTTAGACTAGAGCAAATGAAGCTTATGACAGTTTGCCCTCATAGTATACATAAATAACTAAAGTAGAACTAATAAAATAATATTATTGAGCCTACAAATTTGCTGCCCTTGGAGTCGAGACCGGTCAGAAGGGTACCAAAACTCTGCGGGCTTAAAAAAAAATATCTGAACGTCTGTTCGAAGCGACGCGTGACCCGAGAGCTGGTCAATATCTGGCACAGCGCATCAGCATTGCCACACAGCGAGGCAATGTAATGTGTAGCTAGCATCTTGGTTACACTCCCAACTGGATTAATAAGGATCAGTTGAGCTACCTGTAGTTTGTTTGCAACAGTCTGCTGTTAGCTCAATTGTTACAATTGTAAATATTAGTTACCTATAATTTATTTCTATAATTGTAGTTTTTTTGTTAATAAAATAAAATCGAATTTAAACTACATGGCGCCGCTACAAAAACTAAAGTTAGATCACTCTATATTGTTGCAGGCTAAAAGCGACTTCCGAGCCAGTTTTATGATACAATTAATAGTGATTAGGAATTTGAGGTTGGTTTCTAATTATATGAAACACATAAAATTATTTTTCACTTAGGTATCTATTAATTAATAATTTACTAATGATAAAGTAATCATAATGGCATTTTCCACTTTGATTATATTAAATTATGATGCGTTATTGATTGATGTAAGTAGGTAATTTATTTTATCTATGCCAGCTGCAATTCTAAAGTACATTCATAAAATTTACTGACCTCTAATGAACCTAATGAAAAAGGTGAATTTCGTTTGTCTAGCATTGTGTTTTATGTTTTTTAATTTTTATTTTGTAAGCGTAAAGAAGTAAAGTTATTGAAATTTCAAACTTGGAATGTTCACTATTTCTCACGTTACTTTTTAATCTCACTTTTGTCATCGATAGTACATTCTATAATTAGACAATTCAATGGACCCAAATGATCATGCCTTAAATTGCAGTTAATGACGCATGCATTTTAATTTTAATGACGCATGCATTTTAATTGTTCGTTTACTTTGTGGCCTAATATTTAATTTTTATAACAAGGCCAGGTAATTAAAAGAACTTTATATAAATACTAGCGAGCCGCTCCGGCTTCGCACGGGTGCAATGCTGGTACAAAAACCTTCCTCTGTAATCATTATATCTATTAAAAAAACCGTCTCAAAATCCGTGATAAAGATCTAAGTATACATAGGGACAAACAGACAGACAACGGGAAACGACTTTTGTTTTATGCTAGGTATGTAGTGATGATGAAGCATAGGTTGGCCTAGTTACTCGTTTTGTATCCGATGAAAATATTATTTATTATGCATATTGGGGTTTAAACTGTAAGAAATTTGACTTGTCTAAGTGCTTATTTTGTAAGCCTAAAGAAATAAAGTTATTGATTATTAATATCTGAAATATGAGGCATTTTTCTAAAAACCCAGAGAGCCTCGGTAACCCACGGACCTAGGGTCTCGACTCCAAGGGGAGCAAATGCGTTTGCTTTGCTCTGTCGAGACCTGCACATTGGTAGCACGCGCATAGAACTTGACGACCTCCGTGGCGCAGTGGGCGAAGGTCCGCTTGCGACACAGGAGGGTGCGGGTTCGATTCCTGGTTCGCGACAAATGTATGACCTGCAGATATTTAATCAGGGTGTTCTGTGTGTTTTCTATATTATAATAGAAAATATCTATCTATTTAATATATTGTATTATGTATATTAGTCATCTAGTACCCATAACACAAGCTCTGCTTAGCTTGGGGCTAGGTGATGCTATGGATTATCCAGGATATTTTATTTATTCTAAAACGCTTAGTAAACTTTATTTACTATTTACAAAAGATATTAGCTATTCATGTTACTTGGCCTTTTGGGCAGAGCATGCTAATGTCCTTTTTGTTACAGTTTAAAGGAAAAGGGCTCTAAGTACTGTCTTTACATTACGCAAGCGCTTTAGGTCAGGGTTCTGTATGTACAAACGAATTTAGTGTCATTTATTTTAAAGTAAATCCTTGACCTAGTCTAAATAATACAAATGGTGTAGATTTAACACGTGGTTGACACGTCCTTTAAATTACCTGCTTGAATAATCATGCGTAAGGTGGTTATGGCGCGAGATTATTTTTTTTCTTGGTTTTTAATTTTTCTGTGGTGTATTCGACAAGGAATGAAAGTACGGAAACGCTTAAAGCAGCAATAAAGCCAACTTCAATTAATTAATAAAAATCAATTAATTTAGAAAATTGAGTTTTAGCCAATATTTTGCATTTTCGAGCGATATCTTCCAGGTAACCTTGGGACGGATATAACATGGCGGCACTTAAAATAATTACTTGTTTGTGACTTTACCTAATTAGTGGAAAAATCACCGAACCTTAGAACTAGACTTTAAGACTAGGTACCTACCCAGGAACGTTAAGTAGTAGACTTTAAGACCAGGTACTCACCTAGTAACGTTAAGTAGTAGACTTTAAGACTAGGTACTCATCCAGTAACTTTAATTAGTAGACTTTAAGACTAGGTACTCATCCAGTAACTTTAATTAGTAGACTTTAAGACTAGGTACCCACCCAGTAACGTTAAGTAGCAGACTTTAAGACTAGGTACTGACGTAGTAACTTTAAGTGGTAGACTGTAAGACTAGGTACTCACCCAGTAACAAGATGGGCAGGTCAATCAGCAGATGCCACCAGAAGCTGTGCCGAGCTTGCATCGTGACGGGGGCGGGCGGCCGCTCGGATACTGTCTGTAACAATTATTAATAACATGATAAATAAAATAAGTGAATAATAATAAAGAATGCTGGACAATCCACACACCATAACCTAGCCCTAAGCCCAAGCTAAGCAGAGCTTGTGCTATGGGTGACTGATATAAATAATACAATTTATTAAATAGATAGATATTTTTAATTATTTAGAGAAATATCAGCAGATCGTACAAACATTTGTCCCGAAGCGGTAATCGAACCCGCAACCTCCCGCGTCGCCTTTATTTCGGTCAACGTATCAGGATCGCCGTCCAACCTGGCAATGCTGCCAGCATTCTGGGCACTCCGACCTATGGTGACGGCTTAGATATTTAGGGAACATAGGCTAAATAATAATTTAAAAAAATTCTAAAAAATTAGGGTTCCGTATGAAAAATTAATTTCTTGTTAAATACCCGTGCGAGGCCGAGGTGGACCGCTAGTAACTGTATATTTATATTCTGTATTGTGTTAAAATTAGGGTAGTCAGTAAGTAAATAAAGCCAAATAATTATGCTATCTTCGGGAAAAAGGGCTTGCTGACGTTTTGGAAACAATATTTTCGGACACTTTGTCCGAAATGTCACTTTTCGTTCCATCATCCTTATTTCTCTTAGTGTACGATAAAGCGGAAGTCTGTAGTTTGTAATAATGTTTTTTATTAGGCTATGCAGGATGCAGGTGCTATAATAAACAATACAAAACAATAAAAAATGCTTTATTGTTTTGTAGAAAATGAATACAAGTACAATGGGCTTGTCGCTAAGTATTTGCTTCTAGCGATAAACTCCAGGCAGCCTTTGGATGATTTGTTTATAATGATGTTTTGTGTAGTATTTGTAGCCAGGTATGGTCCAGTGCATTGGGCAAACTCCACCGTCGTAAACCCAGTAAAATATCGTTAACTTAAACGTTAACAATAATAAACTACTTTTGGACCACAGTTAAACTGTAAATCAGTGTGGGTGAACTGGAACAGTTCTAAATTACTTTCTGGTTACGAAAGAAAATGTACCTTCAAATTGATTGAACTGTTTTATAATGGACGTAAAACTTTTCGAGTCGAAGAATAAGGAACAGAATCAAATATTTTTAACCCAAAAAATTGGATTCTATCGATTCTTCAAACTAAAATGGATAAGTTTGCGATGCTTCTATATATTACAAGCACTCGTATTTCCAAAATAAGATAGCCTCGCTGTGTCTATATAAAATTATGCTGATTCGAAGAGACTGTCTTTGGTACAGCATGACTTTTTCAATTCATAAGTTAGCCCATAGCCCGCTTTGTTCTTTATTTTATAGCTAGCTGGGTGCCCGCGATTTCACTCCCGTATTCCCGATCCCATGGGATTTTTGGGATAAAAAGTGGCCCATGTGATATTTCAGGTCATAAACTATCTGTGGACCAGTTTAATCAAAATCCAAAGTAGTTTTGCGTGAAAGAGTAACTAACATCCATCCATACTTACAAACTTTCGCGTTTACTTGTAGCATTTGTAGTTTATATTATGTACAGCATGGTCTCCACGGAAAACTAGCGCTATGGCATGATCTGCTCTACCATAATACAGTTTCCCTCAGAGTTTGAAGTTTATTTTGATATATTTACCTTTTTCTCTTTATGTTCTGACAAGATAAATATATTTTACTTTACTATAATTTTGTGGGATATACTGGTAGCTGTAGTTTTATTAGAAATTCTCGCATTTTTGAGACCAAACACCGAATACCGAATTTATGTTGCAAAGGAATGCCTTTACTATATAAATGATATTGCCTTAAAGGTTGATAATGTTGATATTACGATATGCCCTTATAGATATACAGTTTTACATTTCCCTGTGGGTAGATTGTTATGTTTTTAAAATATTGCACCTATAAAACATCTGTCGTTTACAACTTAGCAGCCTTGTACCAATTTGTTTTATTCGTAAAACCTTTTCAAAACGAAACTTTATTGATAAAGATATAAAAACTTTTTTATTGGATGCATCAGCTAGGAGTGCTGGAGGCGTTTGCAGTGTTTTCTTTATAAATCAGGAAATTTGCGGAAGAGAGCTTTCTATGAGGGAATTTAAGAAGGAATTATATAGGTTTTTGTAATCCACGTGAGACACGCCTCAGGTCTTTCGCCCAGTAAAGTAGTGCCATGCGTAAAAATACTAGTTTAACCTACATTGGAAATTTAGTATCGGGATTTAATCGTGAAGTCACCTTTTCCTTACAACTTGGTACAGCGTCGCAATCGTGCGGACGAGGAACTACGCAAATCCTATACAAAATAAGACGTCACATCTCGATGATGACGTTAAATAGACTCACACTTCTTCCCAGATTCAACCTAGGACAGGATCTAAACCTGTTGAAACGTCAGGAAATATACTTATGTAAATCAACGCGGTAAATACCCGTAAATATTTATAAATTGTGTGCAGATTGCGTTAGTTTGAGAAAAGCTTTGAGATCATAGATACTTCTTATTTTCTCATATAAGTGGCATTGTGTCTTTTTGAGATTCTTTATTATTTTATGTTATCTGTCATAGATAATTATACCTACATGGTCTAGCTCGTCAAGCTCGAATTTCTTTCTGTCTAATAATTCTAGAAGAGCCTCCAATCTTCGATTCAATGGTCCTATTAAATCACCGTGCCCAAAGCAATTGATC
Source organism: Eupithecia pulchellata (assembly GCA_963931895.1). NCBI lineage: Eukaryota > Metazoa > Arthropoda > Insecta > Lepidoptera > Geometridae > Eupithecia > Eupithecia pulchellata. The sequence goes on from OZ007538.1 coordinate 2,780,663, forward strand.
AATAACAATCGTAATAACAGTCATTATTTAGAACAAATGTGCTGGCACTTCAAAGCGCTATCGGGCTATCTCCACGCTTATAAATAACGGGGGTCGGCGGGGCACGAGTGTGCCTGATTGACTTCTGGACTTAGTCTTGCCTTTGTTATGATTACAATATATTTTTTATTATACACAAAAGAATATTCCAACACATCATGTATGTGCAGAATTCCATACGGATATTAGATTTATTGTAATCATGCACGCAGAATGATGTAGGGAAACGATATTATTTGCTGGTAAAGAAGTTTCAGTATTTTTCAGTTTGCAAAATTTGGTTAATTACCCTAAACATTTTAGCAAAAACAACAAGTTAGCTATCAATCGCCAAATACCTGCTCCGCGCTGCGCCAGATACTGGCCAGCTCTCGGGTCACAATTCACTTCGACCAAATGCTTAGATATCTTTTTGAAAAATATTTATTTATGGATCAGTTGAGCTACCTGTTGTTTGTTTGCAACAGTCTGCAGCCAGCTCAATTGTTGGCAAGTCAGTAATATATTTTATACCTACTCTATTTTTCGACAACACTAACTACCATACTAAGTATTAATAGTAAAACAAAACTAAATAACTAAATGCTTCCAATGTTTAACTTTCAATCTTAATGTTATTACAAGCTTTTCTCAACAAAACTAATTCTAAAATTCTAGGATATAACGAAACGTGCTTTCCTAATAAAGCAGTTATCCATTTTAGAATTACAAATGCCGATTGGTAGACAAAACAATGAGATGCTTTTCTCGAGTACTTAATAAGGTTACCTATTCAATGTTTATCAAAACCTATTATGTAATATTTGCTGCTTTTATGCTTGGAGTTTTCTACCCTTTTATGCGCTCTCGACACGATTGTGCTGAAGTTAGATTTTTCATAACAAAATAGTTTATGATTTGTTGCATATTATAATTGTTAGTTTTATTCTCAGTAGAGAAGAAATTAGAGCCCCAAAAAAAGAATACCACACTCCAACCCGATATTATCACTCTGAAACACCTGTGTATGTGTAGGTACTTAAGTACATTATACGCAATTTCAGTCACATTGATATAGTAGTTTTTACATGAAGAACTATAACAACATACATTACATACAACTAAAAAAATAGGTAAAAAGCATTCAGAATTAGTGGGATTTGATGACAACATAATCCATTTTCCCGAGTTGAGTGGTAATGACACATTCCGAATCTGGTTTGGTTACTATTCCAAAAAAAAAGTGATACCTAAATCTGCTCAGGTTATTAACTCACAAAGCTTTTTATTCATTCCACCCATGCATCATGCGGTCATCCGACAGGTGGATCCATCGGCTATGGGGGACAGTAGCTGTCATACCATAAATGACATCTGTCAAACTGTCATTGACTTGTAGCTCGCTTCTTGCTTAATTAATTGATTATTGATATGGATAGTTTATTGTATTTTAATTTAACGATGATTTGTACTCATTTGAGTAGGTATAATTTGAGTACAATTTCGATGATATAATAATCTGAATAACATCGTTCTGGTGATTTTCTATGTATACTAAAAATATCTATCTATGTAATATATTGTATCAACGAGAGCTACTTAGTATCTGGCACAGCGCATCAGCATTGCCATATTTGCCATACAGCGAGGCCATGCAGCCAGTCTTGGGCACGCTACCGACTGTTATTGATATGGATCAGATAAGCTACCTGTAGTTTGTTTATAACCGTCTACAGTAAGCTCAATTGTTTTAATTATAAATACAAGTTCTAATTCGGCCATTTTACTGTAACTTCCTTTTTATAATAAAGTTTTTACCCTTGTACTAAGTATAATGAGTCGTCTAGTTCCCAAAACAGAAGATCTACTGTAGGCTAGATGATGCAGAATTGCGACAAGCTGGGCTCTGAATGCGTTATAGGAACCGTAACAACCCAACCGTCACAGCCAAAGACACCCTAAACTACACGGTACCATATACCTTTACCTTTACGATGGTTAAAACAGCTCGGCTCAAGTGTTGATAAGCTAATAAAGATTTGTTTATACAAAGGCAAATGAAAAGCGCTTTAACCTCTATAGCTGCTGATAAGAAAACAATGACCCCAAAATAAACTTAACGCTTTACAACTCCAGTGCACTTTAGATAACAAAGTAAATGGTGATGGATTTACTAATTGGGAAAAATACCTGACTGATGTTTAGATAAGGGCGCTATGGCGCTCATTAGGGGGGCCTATATCCAGCAGTGGACTAACATAGGCTGATGATGATTATGATGTTTAGACAAGCGTGACGTGTTAAGATTGGGTTTCGTGGATTGTTTCTAGAAATACAAAGTTCGATTTTATGTAATCGATCTATGTGATGTACCTACCTAAATAAATGCAGTTGAGAAAGTTTGATCACAAATTCATTATGAAACTGCATCGGTCGATAAAAGTCGATAATGGGACTTAAAATATGAGGGTTTTATATCAGTTTGGTTGTGTATATGTTTTTTTTTTTACTTATTTGTATTAGGTATGTGTTCTGAAAGTTCCTACATTTTCCGTCAATTATGGACCGATTTTGATGATTTTTTCGCTTTTGTATAATATAGAGAATGATCTCGATGTCATAAAATTTATATTCCCGAAGGATTTTTTATTAGTATTTGTCCGCAAAAAATTATAAAACAATATGTATTAAGAAATTTTAAGTCGGTTTTTAGTTTATCCAAAACAATTTAACAGATTAAGTAGGTACTTACATACATAAGTAATACTTAGGTAATTTAATTTAATATTAATAAATACCTATGTATAACGACCTCTCTGGTGCAGCAAGCGAAGACCCGCAAATCATTTTTCAAATCTCACTCACAATACCTAACAAAAGGGCTTTCGCAGTGCCATAGAATAACTAGTTATTAGAATCTTTTCAGTTATCACCTCGTTTTATTTCTAAGCTAATCGTTAACTTTATAAACATAGAGCCATAGAGTTTGACATAGAGTTAAAACATACAATAATTAGAGGTTGTAAACACAGAGCAGTTGTAAACATAAGCTTGTGCTAGCTTGTGCTAATAATTTTGGTAGTATAATTTTTTTTAAGATAATCGAGACCTGAAGCTACACTCAAAGAATTAAGAGACCACCAACCTAAAGCTTTTTTACCCTTATAGACATTAAGTGAAACGAAACCACAAAGTTTCTAAGGCATCATTAACTTCGCAATTTCCTCAGAATCTACTTACATTCACCATGAATGCGGGCTTATTACACGTATTCACAACAAGACAACCTAAGATTGTCGTATATCATGAAGCGTAGGCTTTGGTTAGACGAGAAGAAACTCAGTGTTTAGCCGAGTGATTAACTCTTACTTTACTTGAAGATGATTATTGATATTGATAATTATTGATGATTGTACCTATAATGCTTTATTTTGAAATCTTATGACTAAAACATTATAAAACTAAATGGTTATTTATTTATTTATTATTTTTGAAGAGTGACTTTATTAAATTCAATAATGCTAATAAATTACCAAAAACAAAACAAAAATATTCAATCGATAAATGCACCAAAACCAGAATCGAAAAAAATTATATATTATTTTGAAATTTCACGCGTAATTTGTGAATAACACTGAACATAGTGGACGCCATATCGCTTTGTTGTCGTGACGTCAGTTGGCTGTGTAAGCAAAGTAGCCTATAAAGCTTTCCAGTTGACAGCAGAAGCTTTTTAATATTAGGTAGGTTAAAATTATTTAGAATACAAACAAACGCTACGAATTTTCTTTCTGCCACACAGGCATGACAAGATACAATCTTACAACAACTTTAACACTATCATGGCCCATAACCCTCTTGGCTATCTGCATAACTGCCAAGTAGCGGTCGAGGGTGGGCAGTAACAGTGTTAAAAAGTAAAGCCATCCTAAAGTTAGCCTTACAGTTAGTATTGCAAGTCTAAACGCCCTTAGTAACAAACTGACACACTCCTTTGTAATGTTAACCAGGCAAGGATTAGCGGCACTTGCAGGCGTTCGGCGACATGCCAGTAAATTGGATTAGTGCTTCCAGGGTTCGGTGACACGGTTCCGATTGCAGGTGTAGTGTTGCTAGTACACATTACACTGCATTACATACTGCATTACATAGATAATTATTCGTATTTATTGCTATTATTCTTTAGATTTGACTTTCTATGTTCCCATTTATATTCTTGTAAGTAGGTATAGTGGTTTTATTCTCTTTGGTAGGTACCTGACCCTTTGACGTTTCGTTTCCATCTGTAAGTCCACTTGTAATGTTTTTATATTTTTTTTATTTATTTACTATAAGAACGATCAAGATATACCTACTGCATCGGTTTTCATGTTCATGTTTACTCTCGCGCATATGGCATGATGTGTAGGTCAACATATCGTGCGTTGCAAACTAATGTGAAAAAAGCATAAAGCACTGTGGCGCCTTATGTTTGACGCAGATCAGGACCGCACTGACGCACAGCACAAAAATATACATTTTATAGAAAGAAAAAACAAAATTCTTCAATCTTGCATTTTGAGCTGGCTAGGGTGCGCATACGCATAGGCAAAACAGAGTTGTGTTCTAGAGAAAGGTCGTAAAGCAGTTTTATGGATGCTGCAGTGCTGCCCTCTTAGTACCTACCTACACAGTTCATTAAAAATATAACTAGGTATATGTACAGATAGGTATACATTTAGATGTTGCAACTATGTTGGATGCTATAAAAGATACTGGTACCTACATTTTTGTGGTTAAGTGTAAGTTTTCGATTGTTTGTGTGATTTTGAAAGAAACTTGATTTTGTGAAAATACTACTGATATCGGATGTTTTGACTCTTCAAATGTACATAGCTGGAACTAGTATGTACAGTAAACAAGTAGTTTTGTGAATGCGAAGACCTAGACAACGGTGGTTTTTCAAGATGACACACGTCCATTCTTTACGAATGGCATGCGTCGTGCTTGTGGTTTGATAGTACCTTCAGGTTGTGTGTCAACACAACACCCCACATGACTGATATGTAGCGTGATATGTGGTTTCAATTCATTTATTTTTCAAATTGTACTTTTATGTGCAAACGTCACGTCAGGGTCGGTTTTAAAGAATGGTTTTTCACTTAGGTACTAGAACTGCTCCCGTTCTTTCGTTAATTTCACTCTGGGCTCGTGATTTCTTCAGATTTTTTTAAAGTATTAACTTCTATAGTTTCTGCTCCAATTACGTTTGATAACAGATGAAGCCATCCATCCATCAGTAAATATAATGCAGATGAGGGTAGTCGACTTTTACCACCTGCTATCGCGTTATGGACATCCTCATATCACGACTTTTCCTAGTATCTACGCGTTCTAATCAGCCACGTCTGTTGTAACGGTTCAATGTTCAATCAGCTGTCACACTGACGCAGTAAGTCTAAAATTAGCCGCACATGGGCTATTTTCCCCTACATGACTGTACTGGAAGTTAAGTCGATAAGTAGACGCGAGCGATGGCAATGAATCATTTTGTTAAAACAATTTGACTTGGCGTTTAAATTCCTTTATTAATGGGCGCTCATTAGTGCTTAGACTCATAAGAGTTATTGGTGTGTTAGCCACGTATTTAACGCTCTGGCGACACGGATGAATTTCCCAATTATATACAAACGCAATACCAAAGTTATTTGCATTTTGAGCATATTTTCATGATGATCTGGTATTATTTGTATTAAAATTGTAATAAATTTGTAATTTTTTTTTTCAAAATACTTTACTGAAATGAAATTAAATCAAATCGGATTTTTTCCAACGAAGACACTTTTTCTGATTATTTGTGTACCGTACCGTACCTATTTTCGAAAACATTTTGGTGGCACTAATTTTTTCTGCTTAATTAAGAATATTAAATGTAAAAACTATGGTAGTTTGACGAGTTCATTATGAATGTAAGGGGGTTAACTACGAGCCTATTTTGTGTTGGAAGAACACCAACGTTTTATCCCTTATCGAGGGACTTCGTCAGGGTGAGTGCGGCTCACGTCGCCCCCGTATCGCTTCAATGCGTTTACGTTGGTGTTCCTCCACCACGAAATAGGTTCTTAGTTAACCCGCTTACATTCATAATGAATATAAAATGTCTTGTCAATGCACGTTAATTTAAGAAAGTTATCATGGTTTCATACGAAACGAGCCGTATTCATAAATATTTTGGTGGCACTCTACCTCATTGCAACATCAACATTCACTAACAAGCTATAAGCTGTCTACAATTGACGAGGCAGCGAGCCATTGGCACAATTCGCAAGTGCCTATATGATAGGCTCCTTGATAGGCTCTTAATGATGCGTTATACAGACAGTAATGAAAATTTCTTGCGACTAAAAATAGATCGTGAATATTATATCGGGTATTTATTTCTTTACGTGTCGCAGCTTGATTGATAGATAACCAGATACTAAAGAAAGTGTTGACTAAAGATTTGTTAACTACCTAGGTAAGTTCGTACAACACTTAAGTAAATAACGGTTGATTTTTGATGCATGACAAATCTAGGCAATCTTCTTATTCTAATTTTGTAACCCAAGAAATCTGAGAAACAAAGTAAACTCTTTGATTTTTTGTTCACTTTAATATTTTTAAAGTAAAGTAAGCAATGGTATATCCTTAAATATGATTTGGATAAGTATTTCTTCAGTTCTCTAAAACTGAATACTAATAAGACTTTATAGTGTCTTTTATGCAAGAATAGTATTAGGTTTTGTGAACTATTCTAAATTCCAGAGAAGTTATCAAACATATACAGCATATACTCGTATATACAACAACTACAAACAACAATCGTTTTAAAATCTGAACCCTTGGACCCACTTTGGGACAACCTCTATAGATCTTCCCGTTAGAAACACAAAAAGATATCAAAGATTCAATTGCTATTGTCAACTGAAGACCAGTATCAACAAAGGTCCAACCGTGGTAGGTACCCATTCTTGTTGGATAAACAGTTTTGGACCTACAAAAACATGGGCTGTGCATTCTGCACTTATCGTTGGTATTTTTGTGAGTGGGCACAGTACTGCCCACAAATCCTTGAATATTCACTAATATTATGTTTCCTAATAGAAGAAAAATATTTGAGTATGTTATATAAGGATTTCTTTTGACTTTACCCTTCAGTTCATAGGACATTTACTGGCATTATATGGGTAAGCTCTCGTAATAGGGGTAGTATTTGGGAAATTAAATAATCTCCCAAAAATTTTCGATTTTGGCGGGACTTGAACTTGCGACCTCCTATCAGTACGTAGCTTTTTTATTCATTTTTTTAGAACTTTATTTGCTTAGCGAATATGGCAGTCCAGTTATACACACAAAATTATATCTATCTAGCTAATACACGGACAATAGTGTCCCCGACATGTGTCACGCGATTATGTGCTGCGACCGGTAATCGTCTGCGAAACCGTATATCATATATGTATTATGCATAAAACAAACTATTTATATACGCCCGCATCCGAAACTTGAAATATTAATACCTTCTATCTGTCTGTCAGTAACCGGTACCCACAGATAGTAGAGTAAGCATTTACTATCGATTAACGGTTGTCTATGATATGATTCGTGATGAAATCATTTTGTTAGGGTTAAGGATAACGGCTTATTTATTAATAAAACCCGATTGTCATAAAGTAATTTTACTAAATAGATGTATCAATTTATTTTATTTTACTGACTGTCATACTTAATACAATGCGCCAGCGTCTTGGGAACTCTTCCGACTGGTTTTGATATGGTTCAGTTGAGCCTGTAGATAGTTTGTAGCAGTGATTTATAGAAAATAACCAGAACACCCGGAACAAATATTTGCATCATCACCAGCCTATAATAGTCAACTGCTGGACATAGGCCCCTAATGAGCGCCATAGATGGCATCATTATTTGGGGGTTATTGCCCATAATCCCCACGCTGGACATGCAATATTTGCATATCGAACAACATTTGTCCGAAGGCGGGAATTGAACCTCCAAAGTGTAGGACTTTGCTGGTTCAAGTCGCAGACTGTCTGTAGTTCCATTTTCATTTATATGATTAATAAAATAATCATCATCATCATCACCAGCCTGCAATAGTCCACTGCTGGACATAGGCCTCCCCTAAATAAAATAATAATACAATATAATTAGCTCGAAATAAATTAGTTTTTATTTCAGATTTGACGCGATTATGGTAAGGCTCCAACAAAAAGCAGGTTCATCATCTTCATCACCATCATCCATCATCAGCCACTGTCGGCCCACAGCTGGGATTATGGTCCTATATAATGCCCTTTGCCTTGACCCAGCGCTAGTGTAAACTAGGCTAGATTGCCCAGAGTCTAAGAAAAGTTGTGTTAGAAAAAAAAAATATTTAAAGCACACTCTCATAAACACAAGGTCCATTTTATTGCCACTTTTCTTTGTTACTATTTTTCTTATTCACCTAAAAAAATTGAATTCCAATCCTTTTCCTTTCCCCCATTGTTGGGGCGAAAAATTCTATGCGTTTGTATATTTTCTTTGCTCTACACGTAATAAAAACACAATGCAATTGGAGATAAGTGTTTGTGATTATTTATGGGTTTGTTTTGTTTGGAAATAGGTTATCTTCGGGCGACGGATATTGTCGGTGTGATGAAAAGATTTCACGAAACTGCGAGATTGTTGTATTTATTCGTTGATTTGATTTAAAAAGCAATTGTTTTTTTTGTGATATAAAAAAAATGTGGGCTTAATATAATAAGTTACTAGTTCTAGTAAACTAATACCTAAAGAAATTTATTCAAAGTTATTACATATAAAGTTATTACATTATCTTACAATTTACCGAGGTATAATTGTTTATCTATACCGAAAAAAACATATTATGTTTGTGCCATAAAATAATAAAAATACCTACTCAACAGATTTCCTCTCTTACAGGGATTGGTGCAATTGACATCAATAAAGCAATTAATCAAAAAAAATTGTACGATCTGCAGATATTTTTCAGGGCGCTCTGGTCGTTTTCTATGTACAATAAAAAATATCTATATATATAATAACATTGTATTATGTATCATCTAGTACCTACCCATAACACAAACTCTGCTTAGCTTGGGGCTAGATGATGCTGTGTGGATTGTCCGGCATTATTATTTAATTATGAATTTCTTTTTATATATAGGTACGCGGTATTCTATTTACAATACTGCATTGCCTTACAGCGTAATGCAGCCAGCGTCTCATAGCGTCACGATTCCGACTGATATGGATGGATATGGATCTGAGCTACCTGTAGACTGTTTGCAACATTCTGCAGTGAGCTCATTTGCTTCAATTCTAATTTGATTTCTGCAGTGAGCTTAGTTGTTTTAATTCTATTTTTTTTTAAATCTCGTAATAAAATCTGATTGAAAAATTCCAAGACATCATTAAAATCCTTCCTCATCATAATTTAAGGTCTCTTCCACGATGCAATAAAGTATACGATAATTACAAACTTCATTTCCTTCATCGTAAATCGCATTTACTCACATTGAACCGCACAACCTCGCCTCACGCCCGTGCAACTATCTTTTAGATGCATTGGCTGCGCTTTCAAATTCATGCACAGGGGCGGATTCAGGATGAACCGTATGAGGGGCATGTATGGGGGAAATTTGACTATAATAACTGAAGAGTCTCGTAGAGACATTAGAACAGTTTACACATACATAAAAGCTGAATCGAAGCTGTCAATCGCTTAAAGTTCTGCTCCGATGTCATAAGGAGCTGGGCTGGTTAGGGTCTGGATAGGCAAGGGGACAATGCACAATACATTAGGGAATTATGTATAATTAGAAAGTATCGTTGATTTGAAAAATAACTAGTCTAATTATTTGAGTGTCTATTAATTAATTTTAGTGTCAAATATTATAATAATTACGAATTCAACCCCCAGATAATAAGCAGTTATTGTGACATAGGTATATGCTTAAAGTAAGTCTGAGTAGTATGCAGTATTTACGGAAGGAATGAGTAATTTTTACATTTGAACAAAAAACAAACCAAATATAAATTTATATGCGTTATTTTATGTGAAATCAAATCTTACATTATATTTTCGGTAATCCGTAATTTTTTAACCCCTATTGAAATGCAGCACGCCCTTAATCCCTAAATTCATCTCTGTCCCACTTTCTAGCTAGAGTGTTGACAGGTTGATTACGAGAAAATTATATTAATCAGACTACACGAAAGGTTATGTAGCGACATTATAATTTATACTGTAGGAAGCTGTAGGGATCGCAAATAAGTTTTTTCGTTACTGAAAATTATCGTATAAAGTATTTATTGGCTAGTAAACTTACGAAGAAGATGTATTGAAGGTAGGCTATACGAATATGTTTATTCATTTATGTAGAGATTACGCGAAAAGCGTGGACCTTTCGAAAGTACTAGATTTAAGCGAATCTATGAAAATATACATAGAACAGACAAAGAGGACGCTGACCAAGCCGCGCTGGTTGAACTAAATTAAGGGAATAACAGTCTCACTTTGCCAGCAGCCCTGAGACAGGCCAAAGTTAGAGTGGAAGCGGTTCATCAGCGTCTCTATAAAATCTTTTCATGACCTTCAGCAATGAAAAATAAATATAAATAATGCTGGACAATCCACACAGCATCATCTAGCCCCAAGCTTAGCAGAGCTTGTATAACAGTCAAAATACGACAGTGAAGATGATGAAAATATTAAAAGCTGAACCACTTTTGTATCGCTCTTAAAATGAAGAGTAAATTAACTGTATAGAAACTTGAATCTTCAAAGATTTATACAGAAAATTAGAATGATATTAATCTCAAAGTGTAGCATCGCATGTTATAATCTAGACGAATTTTTAACCGAAGAATTTTAGCTACTTTTTATTTTTGATGTCGCATACCATCTCTTTATTTATTTTGCATATCGTAACCGGTCAAGCATGTTAATTCTAATGATATAATTTTTTACTTTTTAGAAAAATATATATTTTTTGGCAAATAAATATCTTTAAGTTAGAAAGATGTATTTATTTATAACAAAAATAGATAGACAAATAGAGAATACTATACTGTAAGAAACTTATGACTAAAACCATATAAAACTTAAAAGCCAAAAAATGCAGCGGGTAACAATAACTGAGATAATCAGTTTTTCATCAAATCTAACTTGCATAAAAACATAGTTAAAATACATTTGAGGAAAGACCTATAAATAGTACCAACAGCATCTGTCTAAAGAGTTTAATCCAACACTAACATCTTGCACAGATTGTTATCAAGTGGGTGTGGCAGTGGTATTAAGACCCAGAACTGACCACATGATTTATGCTGGCGTGGGTGGTGATACCATCACGTCGCGCTTAAAAAGTTCAAGCTTCAGATCAACTGACTTTGACATCTATATAAACCATAGCTATAAATTATTACAGGCTTTTTCTAAGAACAAGAATTGACATGAACTCTTCAAAAATTATATGAAGGGGTGGTAGAAAATATACAAAAATAATGCTGAACAATCCACACAGCATCATCAAGCACTTGGTGCTAGATGATAAGCAGAGCTTGTCTTATGGCAAATATGATTAAAAAATATCTATAGCTATACTAATATTATAAAGAGGAACGATTTGATTGTTTGTTTGTATTCTTTTTCTTTTTTCTAAATTATTTCACCTTTAGACTCCTAAATTTTCCGTGATGAACATAGGCTATAGAATATTTTCAATTAGTTAGGATTCCGCATGAAAATTTAATTTTTTGTTAAATACACGTACGAAGACGGGGGGACCGCTAGTAACTGATATACTTGTTACAATGTATCACATAACTTTTAGTACACATATAGAAAACGACTAAAACACACTGAACATTATCTGCAGATTAAACAGAAATTTGCCCCAAGGCTACGAAATATAATAGGCAAGTACTTGCATGCATTCATCTGGGCAAGCACCTGCGTAGTCCGGACGAGCTGAACGTCATCAACTGAAAAAATCCTAGAGTTCTCAAACTAACAGCACGGATTAGGGACTTCAACTTCTTTTACGGATGAATGCTGAAGCAACGTGTCGTGCGTGATTGTGTTTCATTCGATAATGAAACCGATGCCAGACATAGAGAAAGTAGAATAGATCGTTATATCTATACTAATAATATAATAAAGAGGAAATATTCGATTGTTTGTTTGGATTGAACAGGCTCTGAAACTATTGGACTGATTTAAAAATTGTTTAAACATTAGAATCCTATCTCTGATGAACATAGGCTATATAATATTTTCAAAACGTAAGGAATCAGTATGACAATTTCTATAAATTAACCCAACGTCTAGTATGTCAGGGTAAGTATTATCCTTACATAAATGACTCGATACGTTTAATAGTACCTACTTATAATGAGTAAGTAGTACCTAAAGCTACTTACTTAAAGTAGCTGATTATCCATCTATCAAGTTTGTAATGGACGGAGCCACTCATAAATTAGTCAAGAAAGTGGTTAAGCACCCCGGCAAGTACCTCTGTGCTATTAGGTACCTATTCAATAAAATTTCATTACTTCTAATAAATCTATGCCCTATGCCTTGTCTATTCAGAAATAGCTTAGCAACTCGTTTGAGTCTATCGTAGCAATTAAGTTTAACACATTGAATATTAGGATAAGAATAAAATAATTTATTTGCGCTAACAGGCTTACAGTGGTCAGTTAACAACATAAAAAAATCATAATAATACAAAAAAAGGCCTTACCCTCAGCATGAGTTGGTTGCTATGAGTAGCAACCAACCAACGCTGGTCTTCCGGTAGAGCCATTATGTTGGCGTTACGGATAGTCTTCTAAAGCGTTTTGTAACGTTTTTATGAATATCCATGTAAGGTGCGGGAAATTGAAAGCACAAAGTAGATTTATTCCAGCCGTTTAATTATCTCTTTTGCTGTACGTATGGGCTTGGAAATGATTTTTCATAGTTCAGCTGTACTATTAGACTACTGGACCGCATATTGCCATAACGAAGAAGTCAAATCAAGACAACTGGACCAACTCAATCAATAGATTTTTTTATTAGTTTTTCTTACGTACGAGTTCATCATTAAATTCTCATCAGCATACGTCCACTGCACAACAGTAAATTCTTTATCTTAGAACCATGCATACCCTTCCCTAAAGAAATGGTTATGATGATTAGGAGGATGCAAAAGTTTACCAACAAAAAATTAATTACAATACTTGAACGAAATTATACTACCTATAACAACTAGTAATTACAGTTCCTAAAAATCTTAAGCTGGCCCACCAGAAGGTAGAGTGCCCAGAATGTATATTATTATTGACTTTTATTTGTAGAGATATTGTAGCAACCGTGGATGTGCAGCTGCTTACGACAACTAGGGCTTAACAGTTAGTCCATCCGTAAAGGGACGACAGGAGAATTTTAATTGATTTCTTTGAGAAAGCATCTAATGACTCATGTATGAACTGGATGGTCAAGCCAATTACTAATAGACGTCTCATAGGAAACCTGGCGATAATACTTACTTATAACTTATTAATAAGTAAATAAATTACAATTATATACTAGACACAAATTACGTAACTGCAGACAATTGTAGGTATATAATGTACAGGTAGCTCAACTGATCCATATAACTATCCGCCCGCGCCCCCAAGACACTGGCTGCATTTCCTTGCTGTATGGCAATGCTGATGCACTAAGCCAGATACTGAACAGCTCAGGTCACGCGTCACTTCGCAAGGATGATCACATAATTTAAAAAAGCCCAGGGACTCTTGATGCCCTCAGTACGATGCCAAGGAGAGGAAAAAAATTGCGGCATTTGAGATCCCAAATCTGCCGCCACACCAGCTCTCACGGATATCCTCGGAAATCCTCGGAAGACGGGAAGGTGCAATAAATATGATATGATAAGGATAAGGTAAGAATCGAACCTCTGTGTCGGAAGTGTACACGCAGATACTCGCACAACGCGCCACAGAGGTCGTCAAACGAAGTACCTATTCAACGTAAGTATTATCATAATCGTTTCATCGACCCTAAAAATTGTGTATTACGTATTACTGTACCTTCTTAAACCGTAGGTACATACAATTAGTCGCATTAAGAAATTGATCCTAATTATCTCAAAGTAAATACACATAAAAAACTGCATTGAAACGGATGAGGTTATATTTAAATTTAAAATTATGCCCTTTACACATAAATTGTATCTCCTACCCACAACCACAAGTAACAATAAAGACTACAATGCACAATGCTTATCTCAAACAGATTACTTTGTGTTTTTTGTCCTATCAGTCAAACGGTTCTCATGAAAGGACAACTGTGGATGAGATAAAATGAACTGATAACTCCAGAGCCACTTCTCTTGAACTTGAAAATTAATGGCTCAAAGACTTCAATGTGTTTTTTGGTAAATAATAAGTACAAGCTACAGAGTGTTTCGTTATCTATCATAATTTATTGTATTTCTTAGATATACTCTTTGCGTCACAATATCCCGTTTTCTCCTTGGCGATGCCCACAAATGCAATTGGCAATTGCAAAATCGTCACACAATTTTTAAACAATATTTTTGGGGGCATTGTCCCAAAAATAACGTGAGTTGGGCATTGCCCCCCTTATATCGCCTTGCAACGCCCACACCGGACTTGTAAGCCCGTTAGAATTCTTATTGACAAAACTGCACTCATGCTCTAGAACTTTAAACAAGGAACACAGGTTAGGTTTCTAAGTTAGAAATAGCTATTTGTAAATTCAAGTTGCTATTGTAGGCAAGCTGCGATTTAATTGGAATTTCCGATTTAGAACACAGTAGCCAATCTGCATCGATTAAAAACGATAATTTGATTGTCGCTGACTTCGAACCAGTATGAATAAACTACTACTTCAGTACAAGGTTTATAAGGACCCGAATGCAGTCCGAATTTAGCGTCGCTCAAGGTTATTCAAAAAGTATTTTTGTATAATTATCTGTTAGTTTTTATGTGTGTAAGTAAACTTCGATATTTTGTATTGGTATAATTCAAGCTTACTTCATACTACCTACTTAAATGATCTTTTTTATAATTGTTCACAGATTAAATTTTATTACGCACCTTCAAAATTGAAATGAGAAATTCTTGTCACTGTCTTTTATGACTTACAAGGGAAATTCTTAAAAGTACGATAATAATGAAAACAAATTCTTCACACAGTTAACTTGCCTCATCTAAAGCCATTTAAGCATAGCCGTTGGCAGATTGAAGATGCTAATTAATTCAGATAGCACTGCCCACTCCTCTCAAGCATGCTGCAGCCACTTGTAAATCAATAATCGAAACCCCATTAGATGTGCAGTCGGCTCGATTGACAGACAAATAGACAGCTGAACAAACGGTGTGTATAGAGATGTTAGGAAAACAGGGTCAGTATAAGGGGGCTCAAAATTGCAAATAAAATAAATTGTTGAGGATATTATTACATGATTAAATTAACCATTTAATTTTTATCTATATGATTTTAATAATTATTATGTAAGTAATATGAGTTTACAATAATTAACTGAAAACACCAAATTTTATTTCCTCCACGGTTCGGAGGCAAGATAGACAATTATTTACGATATTTCATTAAATCGTAAGGTTTACATAAATAAATAAATAAATAATGCTGGACAATACACACAGCATCATCTAGCCCCAAGCTAAGCAGAGCTTGTGTTATGGCTACTAGATGACTGATATACATAATACAATATTATTAAATAGATAGATAATGAATGAATCATAAAGCTTCCGAGCTAAGACCAACACTGGGGTTCGTTTGTAAATAACAATAAGACTTATCCAGAAACAAATAAATCTCAGGCACAATATAAATCCTAAAATCCATTGCCATTTGTTACGTCGACTCAAACAATGTAGCAACGCTAAATAATTTAAATAAATAAAGGTGTACAAGTTATGAGACTCCTACTATGACAAGCTTTGACACCGATGTTCAATAATCATAATTCAGTTAAAATAACAAAATGTAATAACTTTAATATTGACGTATTGTTATTATTGGAAATTGATATCTTCTAGCACTCCTTTCAGGCGCTGATTTTACTTGAAACGAGAGTTAGAGCATTTGCAAAAGTGAAAATTAGTTAAAAATTATATGATTTTATACTGCTTACATATTTCGTGTTAGAGATGCCAGTCATAAGTATTTACAGCAAAATAAATGATAAATTTTATATTAGTTATTCAAAACCATGGATTGCTCTAAAATATTTGATATTGGAATATTATATATTGTTTTCATAATAATTAATTTGAGTATATAGTTTTGGTTCATATTTCTTTGAGATATATAATAGTAAAATAATTAAAATGCATAACAACATAACATTTAAATGCAAACATAACGTCTCCAAATCTATAGCTAGATCTACGTATTACTTTATTGGCTTTGATTGTAGTAGCAATAGAATGTAAAACCGTACACTAAAGAATTCGGCAGGCCGTTAGGCGTATAGGCTTGCCATTTGAATGCCATAAATCATCGCTAATAAAATTGTCGTTGCTGTGTTATTTTGACACGATTAAATTTTATCCAAGTATTATAAATTTACGATAATTATCACTCAAAAATTCTTCGATAACACCTAAATATATATTCTTGAATTCAAAGGGACTTTGTTTTCACTGCAGTAATATAATATTTATGAATCGGTAGTCAAATCTACATAACTCATTCATGTTATATACCTACTCGTACTTTACAACAACTTTTTTTACGTGAGATAACGTATTTTGAGACTAGAATCTTCTGGAGAAACCAAGATTACGGATGAAATATAACTATTTACTAGAATAAACTGCAACCCCACTTCTGCCCGTCCTTAATCCGCTCCTGTATGCACTAGCCGAGGGGAGAATACAAGTTGACGGACGTAAACCATAGACTCCGGGAGATGGGAGATGTGATCTATCGATCGAACATAACTCGGGGTTATGAAATATTGGTTAAACGGTTAACACGGCAAGTGGGTCATTGACATTGCGTTTGGACCATAGATAATTGTTTGTTTTTTATTGTTATAAATGTGGCATTTTAGTGTTGCTCAAGTAGGTACTAGCTAGTTAAAAGGATCTCACACAAAATACTCGCCTTAGTTTGTAATACTTTGTGGAAAGAGCATCAGAAAATACATTACCAACCTATCTAGTAAATACTACGGCCTTTGTCTAGGAGTAGATTTTAATAAAATTATCGAAATCTATAATCTGTAATTAATATTGTATAACCTGGTGATGAATGTACTTATTTAAAAAACTACCTACCTAACGTATATTTGTCTATTCTTCTGATTTATGCCATACCTATTCGACCCCAAGAAGCTCGCTCGACCCACTTCAAAAAATCTCAAACTAAAAATTATACCTATTCTGCCATATTTATATGTTCGACGATAGGCGTTCTATAAAATTCCTCGTGTTTTTTTTTAGTTCTCCCAAAATAAGTTTCGTAGATAGGTTAATGGTGTCAAAAAAGCTATTTCGTTTAATGACTACCTTGTTATCATTATCAGGTTTTATAAAGAGATAACAATTTCAAATATATTTTTAAAACGGCTTTTTGAGTTCTTACTTAACCGGAAGCTGTTTTTTAACACAATCGTAGAATACACGGGAAGTTCTTTGCTGTAAATTGATATTCGAATTTCGAATGTTCGGTGCAATAAACACCTGCATCCGAGAGCGTAGGATTTTCAATGCTTTGAACTATATTCCGAAGGCGTTAGAGTGCAATTTTACAGATTAGACTTTAATGCGTTAAAATGGCGTTTTATTTATACAATTTGTAGTGTAATATTATGTGTACAGATTTAGAATTTTATGACTTTGACATTTTTCGTTACCTGTTGTTATAATACTTCATCGTCAGCCTATTTGAGTCCACTGCTGGACATAGGTCTGCCCTAATAAGAGACATAGGTGGCTTTATTTATCATTTGGGGGTTATGGCCCATAATCCCCACGCTGGGCATGCGGGTTGGAGATCGCAGTTCAGTTTAATGCTTACCTACATGTAAATACAATTTCACGTATAACGAAAGTAATGCTACGAGTAAGTAATACGATTATACATATGTAGATAGGTAGGTACTTACCTAATGTAATATGATAATTACACATTAAAAAATTCAGTTTTTTAATTTCTTAATGATTGCGTCAGTATTTTTACTACCTACATTACTAATTCACGTTACATTTTTTTTTATCGAGCCCGGTTAAAGTTATTTCACAAAAAATATAAATCTGTTAAAAATAATTCATAATAATTTCATAAAAAAAAATAATGAACAATCTTTAAAAAAAATCTTCAAAAAAACCTATGTACAAGTGTCAAAATGAATTATGTTACCTTTAGGGACATATTTCAATACACTGTATTTCACTCAACAGTTATAATTATAAATCACTTCAGTAAAGATCACAAAAAAAAATCGCGTCTAAATCACGCTCAAAACAAAACTTGGAATGAAAAATAATGTGTTTTTTATTCTAGTTCTAATCATACAATAAAAACGAATCATAATAATTATGATTCGTTTTTATTCCTATTTTTATTATTTAATTATTCCTATTTCTGTAATATCATAATTGGACTCGTAAGTCATAAAATTTTCGTGTTTTCCTTAAATCAATGTCATACCCAGCTACCTACCTGGGGTAGGTACTTGCTTTAATAACACATTTGCAGTGTTACCTACCCATAAAAATATATAAATAGTATAGAATAATCCATTAACTCACTAGAACAGAATACAAAAAAAAAATACTGTATTTTAAATAGATACTAACTTACAATGAATTGACTAAAAGTAATATTAAAATTGAAAGAAAAAGAGCAAATTCAGCTTTTGCTGCATGCATTATATTAACGACGTGCTGACATTTGGGACACAATATTTGTCTAACTTTGTCTAAAATAGGAATATAAATAAATGTAACTAATAAGCGTGCAGTGCTGTACTAAAACACTGCCTGAACTGAGGTCAAAAAATTGTTTAAATATAATGTATATCTATAAATGAACTTACAATAGGTACCTAGTTACTACCAATTAGGAAAAACATAGACTAATAATTTTATCACCATCATCATCAGTCTATCAGTCCACTGCTGGACATAGGCCTCCCCTAATGAGCGACATAGCGCCCTGTCTTCAGCTTGTCGCATCCAGCATCTGCCAGCAGTATTTCGCAGATTGTCATCCCACCGGGCAGGAGGGCGTCCTACACTACGTTTACCCAGTCGCGGTCTAATAATTTACTAAGGAATTTTCAGGCAAACGGAGTAAGCTCAACATAATGTGGATAAGCTTAAAAAGCATGTTCAGCGCAGTATTTCAGCTTACTTCTACAGATGATCGTCGCTATTTATAGTTCTTTTTCTTTATTAAAAGTTAATTAAGCTTTCGCAAATTGTTCACATAATACCTATTATTTAGAAGATAACCAGATATTTATCGCATACCTTTTATTTTACTAAGCGACGACTTAAATAAGTTTTAATTGTTAAAACTTAGCGTAAAGATGTCGTAAGAACGGATAAAGGAACGATTATGAGAGTTAATTATAGTTTTTTAATGAGTTACTTGTACAAATTCACGTGTTCCGTAACTCACGTGCTACCTATTTTATAACTCAATTTATTTTAATGTTAAATCAAAATAAATATTACATTCATGCATACGGTTTTTATTGACTATAAACCTATAAATCTTTGAATTCACTTCCGTTGCATAGTCTATAACATAATGCCGTATTTTATATTATAGGTAGGCGTAGTATTAAAAACGTACAACGAAAAAAACACACAATTGCTCGTTTTTATAATAATTAATTTTGGTATATAAATGTTAACGTTTAATGTTAAGAACAATGTCTAAAATAAGAATCCACCATATTTTAAAACAAAACTTTAATGTTTTAGGCCTCATCATAGTTATAATAAATCTTTTTCTTAATAATTTAATCTTACTTTTAAGGTTCCGAGTACTTAAACTTAAAATTACCTTATTAGGTAATTGCATACCTACACTAAAATCTGATTTAAATAGATATTGTAAGAAATAATATTAAAAATAAAATTAATAAAAAATATAACCGAATATTTTTCAAATTGAGTTTTGAGTTTCCCAATATTTCGGCAAAGTTAAAGCACCTTAACCAGCGCATAGAGAAAATAGAATTAAATCTAACTCGCACTTGCTTTGTGGCGCCTCTCGCTAGGAACTGCATTTATCAATGACCGAGTTCAGGCTGGCAAAGGTCAAGGCACCTAGATAGTAAACATCTTATGTCGTATGCCCTGGTCGAGCTATCACCGAAAATTTATGACAGGTACAGACAGAAATGAGTTTTAAAAGATATAAATACAATATAATATTAATAACTCAATAAAATAGAATAAAAAAAATGTTTACTATCTTATAAATAGGTACTAACTAACTGAATTCAACTTGAAAATTTAGTATTCATTATTTTCTATTACCTATTAACTGAACTTAAAAAAAAATACATGTTGGTGCCTATTTTTATTCTTACAAATTTTGGCTTTAAAACCTTATAAACACCCTTAGAAAGCTAAAAGGGCTCATAATTATAACTACATAATTTTATTAGTGTTTCCAATCAAGGGTTCGTTTCACCAAACAGCATTGAATAGGCCATAAATTGCACGGGTCATAAAAATATAAGGCGCCTGCATAAAAACATTTCAGCCAATTAACAATAGAAACTTCATACTCACCACACGAAATAATTCAACGCGCCGGCAAAGTCAGCTTACGATTTCCAAAAACATTATAAAATAAATACTTTATATAAATTCCAGCACAACACTAGCACGGATAACATAAAAACAGCTGAGTTCTAATTTTTAAATTCATCAAAAAGTTCGTAGCTCACTTTTGAATTTCGAATTCGATCGCGTTCGTTCTAAATAAAGGCGCGGACGTACGTTCGGTAACCGCGTAGTGCATTCGCCGACTGACGGTTCTCAGTCTCGCTTGGAATCGGCCAGCACAAGGGAATGAATTAAAAGATTGGAGGGAACCACGCACCGGCTTTTAACGGATGCGGTTTGTTTATTGCTCCAAAGACCCAAACTGTGGGACAAAGCTATCCATCATACAATAACAAATAAAACTTCAATCAAACTTGACTGAAAAATGCCGACTGGATGTAAAATAAACAGAAGCGCGAAGACTTTCAAAAAAAATTCGTAACTAACAAAAAGAATTATTAGTTTGAAATTCTAATTTGCCTACATTTTTTCGTAGCACTTTCGTAGCAGTCAGTGGTTTGCAAATCTCAGAAACTTGAAATACATTGGAAATGTTTTATCCACTCGCTACTAGATGGCGCTGTAAGTAGCGAGACTACAACACACGGCACTTAGCACGCACTAGTAGAGTATAGAACTATATTGTATTCTGTAAGCATATTTGTTTGTATTGCTACTCTACAATAGGTGGCAGTACGGTCTTTGAATAAAAACTATTTAAATTCGCAACCTTTTCTCATCATGCCATTCCAGTTGGGAAGTCATGTTTAGCCTAGGTATAATCTAAGTACCTAAGTCTTATATTTATCACAGTGTACATATAGACAGTGTGGAAACTACCTACAAACGCTCGAAACGGCTCACTCACACAAGCATGCGCATTGCGCAGCTGTGTGAACTCAGTTTCATCGAAACCGGAGCTTTCGTATTTTAAACTTGCTACTGATTAATATTATAAGAAAAATGTACTATTATTATCATTGTTATCGAATAATGAGTCCGTGTAATTGATCATAATGAATTCTTGAATTTATTTGAAAATCCAGAATGAAGGCGGTTTAAAGGTTGTTTAAAGTCGATAGGTAGAATGAGAATATTTTATACAAAAATTCCTATAGGTAATAAAGAATTCCGACGTGTCGCAGACGCAAGTACTTTTATGTGAATCATTTGTAATAATTAAGAATAAACATATTAAGAAATGTTGTTTAATTACTAGGTAGGAATCACACGCATTTTCGTATTGAAACGCGGTACGGTTTGCTGCCGCTCATGACCGTTGCCCACGCGCCACCTGCGCTGCAGTGTCTGCGCGCGCCGTAAAGTTACAACCCTATTGCTATAATGGAGCGTAGGTATTTATTTCATCATAGTTTCGATACTGGTCATATGTTGTGTACTGTGTATTTATCGACATGATTTTTTTTCAACAACTAACTATTGAAATATTTAACCATGTTCAGCGGAGTACCGTAAGTAGTACCGAGTACGTATCAAATGTGTGGCGTGCAGATGAAGATAGTACGTACTACATAGATCTATTAACTTCTTTTGTTTGGTATACACGAGTTCTATAAACAAAGACATTATATACTCCGTCCACGCATATATTGAGTAAATTTTCATATTTGAGTAAAAATAAAATAGAATAAATAATTACATACTAATAGTAAAATGCTGCTTAGCTTGGGGCTAGGTGATGCTGTGTGGATTGTCCCACAAACCATCACCTAGCTCCAAGCTAAGCAGAGCTTGTGTTATGGGTACTAGATGACTGATAAACATAATAGGTACAATAAATACATATATTAAATAGATAGATTTTTTTTTATATGTATTTAGAAAACGACCAGAGCACCCTGAACAAATAAATCGTACAAATATTTGTCCCGAGGCGAAAAAGCACAAAAAGAAGAAAAAATTCTTAACCGAAGTAATCTGACAGCTCGATAAATGCTTTCGATAGTTCCCATATTTTTCGAACTGATACAATAACATCACTATACAAACGTCACTATCATTAAAAAGAAGCAGTATATGAAATGAAATGAACAGCATTTTCATTCTGTCAAAGAAAATAAATCGTAAGTCACCAAAATTTTTTGTGGTACCTACGAACGTTGAAGTGGTTATGATTATGACGGAATATTTAATATTTACAATAATTTAAGTTTTTAGTTTCCCAATATTTTGGGACAGCTTAAATGCGCCATGATCACGGACTGAAGTGTTAATAATCACGATTTTGAAAGATTTATAGTCATTAACCCCCAAATGATAAAACCATCTATGGCGCTCATTAGGAGAGGCCTATGTCCAGCAGTGGACTATTATAGGCTGGTGATGATGATGATAGTCGTGGTATCAAAATAAGTGCTTAGTTAGGTAAGTAGGTACCTTTCTACAAAAATTTACCGCCGCAGACAGAGTTAAGCAACGAAGGTAATGGTTCTTACAAGTCTTTGACCCTTGTCTTCATTATCGTCTAAGATATTCATCTTAACATCTTTGATAAGGTGATGCAGAGGTCAGGCGGGGTTTACGTAAATAAAATAAATTTAAAATTAAATTATTAGCGAGCAGTCACGTAAGTCGTAAGGTCAGATTGCTAAATAAATTCAATTAGCCTTTGACTTTCACAACAACATTTTTATTATAATGTTTACTAAGTATTTCTAGAAAAATAAATAATACCGCAAAAAAAAATCGATTACGGCGGGACTCGAACTTTCTGGAATTACTCACGCACTGTAATAAGTAACAAAAAAATGTTTACTATTTTTCCCGACGTTTCCAATCGATTTACATCTTGATCACTGGTGGACTGGAGTACGGGAGCAAACAACTACCCTCATTTTGGTCTTTACCTACCTTACTAGATAAGTAGGTACGTATTTTTTGTTCTATTTTTTATTCAACTTCCACTTCTTTATTTATGGCGCCGCTTACTTTTCGCTACAACTCAGATTCTGCATCTTCGACAGATTTTCTTTGAGAGAAGTTCATGGTTTCAGTTCTCTGAGGTTTGAGTATCTTCAGGCCGAGTGTCATTCAACAATAATCCTGATTTTGAATTCAATCAAAAACGAATCTTATGCAAGTTGAAAGGCATAAATACTCAGTGCTTAGGTACAAGCGAATTTTTTTTTTTTTGGCTACATATTGTTTTCTATACTAAGCTATTAATATTATGAAGGGGAAAGATTGTTTGTATGTTGGAATTGAATAGGCTAAGAAACTACTGAACCGATTTAAAAAAATATTTTACCATTACATATAATCCAATAAATTTCCTGATAAACATAGGCTATAGAATATTATTATAAAGTTAGGGATCCGCATGAAAAATACAATTGTTTTTAAATACCCAAAACCGGGACGGACCGCTAGTTGTTTAATATAAAAGGAATATGTAACTTTATTTGAACCCATAATAACACGAACACTTACTAAAATAAGTAAGTAAAAGTAAGTAAGTAAGTAAACTAAGTATTCTTCTAGGAGATGATAGGTAAAGATAAATCTTAATCATTTCGCGGCCAACTGGTTCTATACTCGTTTTATTGGAATATCGAGGAGCCATTAACGACCGTAAACCGGTTATTAAAAGAGCAATAATCGCCTGCGATAATCTAAATCAAGGTTTTTTGCTGGTGCTATTCTAAACAGGAACTGTGCCGATACTTCTTGCTCGGATAATATCTTTTTGAATCGTTTATAAATTCTAATTATGTCTTTTTATTTTACGTTGTATTTCATGTACCTATTGATTGAGGACCTCTGTGGCGAGGTGGGTGAAGGTTAGCCTGCGACGCAGGAGGCTGATATATCGATCATACCATCTCTTTTACCTTTAAACTATAAAGAGAAGAAAATTTCAAAAACTGCATTTCTAATTAGCATTAGAATCCTACATTATCCCCAATGAATGAAACGAATCTTGTGTCTAATATAATAAACTAATAAATTATGAAACTACGCCGGAATACACAACTCATCCCACCAAGTGGGGGTTGCACTCTAGTGGGATGAGTTGTGTATTCCGGCGTAGTTTCATAATTTAGTAGGTGATTGAAGTAAAACGTCAGTCCTCGGGAGTACATATACCTAGAAATCTACGTTTCCTTTCGATCGATTTTCCCAAAAGTCCGGTAACGCTGTCATGGCCATCTGCGGTCGACAGCATTATAGTCCATTCGAAAAAAAAAATGATTTTTCCAGAAACCGTTTATACTATGACTATGTTAGGTTGTTGAAAAACGGCTCAACTAGTTTCACTTTTTCATGCAGGATTTTTCTCTATAACAAGAATAGATTCATTAGAAAGTGATCTTGTCGGTCTGGACTTACAAGCTCATAAGAGAAAAAGTCGTCTTGACGATTTAGTCTAGGCATTAGTCAGCATTAGTCTAGTAACTATTTTATTATTCTTCATTTCGGATCAACATCAAACAGTGTAGTTGTGCCTCTCCGTTCCACGTTTGTATGGAAATATCGCGGAATATAGTTACAAGACGCAAGTTATGCCTTTTTGTTTTGAGCTCTCTGCCATTGCATATTTTAGACCTTTATCATCGCAAACCCTTGCTTAAGGTTTACATGCACAATGAAAATTCCATCCTAAGCTACGAGCAAAGGGTTTACAATTCGCTGGCAGAGTTCACAAAGGGAAGTAGGCTTCGAAGGAAATACCTTGAATGACTGGTCTGGGAATTCCTTTGGTGTTTCATACCAAGAGTATACCGAGTATACCTACATAGCCTACATACTTTAAGAAATGCCAGTATACTGACTTTTCTGTGGACTTATAATAGCTAGGTACGTTA
Source organism: Eupithecia pulchellata (assembly GCA_963931895.1). Taxonomy (NCBI): domain Eukaryota; kingdom Metazoa; phylum Arthropoda; class Insecta; order Lepidoptera; family Geometridae; genus Eupithecia; species Eupithecia pulchellata. The sequence goes on from OZ007538.1 coordinate 2,806,387, forward strand.
GTATACGTGACATGTAGGAACATCAGATACCCATCCAATAAGCAAGGTTGTGGTAATTTGTAGATGTTTTAATGATAAAATAACGGTTTTGGATCCTTTTGATAATCATAAGTACGAGTAGGTAATAGTAACAAGAATGGTACCCGACTACATCCTACTAATATAAGTTAAGTTTGTGAGTATAGATGGATGTTTGTTAGTCTATCACGCCAAAACTACTTAACGGATTTTTATAAAACTAAGTGAACAGATAGGATTGACCTAGAATAATATATAGGCCACTTTTTATCCCGAAAATCCTACGGGATCGGGAATTACGCGGGTGAAACCACGGGTACCTAGCTAAAAACAAAAGGCGTGGTATAAATAAAATAAGATGCAAAATAACTAGAAATAAGTTTAATTAGTTATTATCATTCATCTTTACAATGCCCCGTTGAGTACCAATAGACTGAAAAAAATTTAGAATTTGGCCCTGTATATTATACGTCAGGAACGAATAGTGATTCGTGCAAAGTGGTATTCTAACGGTTCATAATATAGAGGTAGATAGATGGATAATAAAAACTAGTCAGACTTTTTTCTAGAGTAGTTTATTTACACCACGTATTTTGTATTTGATAAATGGAATAGGGTTCCAAGAGGCCGATTTCAATTCTGTCCTATATACGTCACGAATAGTGAATCGTGACGTCACCATCATCAGCCTGTATACGTCATGATTCGTGACGTATACAGGCGGAGGATGATAGCTAGATCTACCATAGAATCACAGTAGCTCAAATGAAACCAGCAAAGCTTTGTTTGCGCACATAAACATCCGGGGCACCATTCATGTGCAATTCAATAAAAATGAATCACAAACGGATTTTTGCCTTGTGAAGTAGTGAAGTGCGTTTCGGTCTGTTAACCTCACCAGTTATCTGTTTATCTATACTAATATTATAAAGAGGGAAGATTTGATTGTTTGTTTGTTTGTAAGCTCAGCAACTATTTTATTCTTTCATCATTAGAATCCTAGATTATCCCTGATGAACATAGGCTATAGAATACTTTTACAAAAGCCAGGGATCTAATGAAAACTTTAATAATAATAGCCCAACTTATAATTTTTATAACTTTTTTGTCCGTGTGGTGCCGGCATAGAATTTCACCACCCCAACTCTTCCCGTGGGTGTCACGTCGTAAGAGGCGACTAAGGGAAACACAGCGGGGGGCGGGCAGCAGCGCCTTCTGCAGAACAACTACACCGAACTGCGATCCCCAACCCGCATGCCCAGCGTGGGGATTATGGGCAATAACCCCCAAATAATGATGCCATCTATGCCGCTCATTAGGGGAGGTCTATGTCCAGCAGTGGACTATTATAGGCTGGTGATGTTGATGATAAACTTTTGTTAAATACCCGTGCGTAACCGGGGCTGACCAATAATAGTACGTATATATTTACGTGACAACAATACATTACATTACTTTGTCGACACGCAAACATCGTACGGCTGAACATGCGCCCTAATAATAAGGGGGGAGGGGGGATTCGTTGCCTTGTAGTGGAGGTGTCAAAAATAAACTTATCGACGCTGACCTTTGGCAAATTAGTCCGGTCAAATTAGACCAAAAAATAAGAGTAAAGTTACCTAAATTCCCACCAAGCTGAAAATCGGTAAGATTGTTTGAAATATCATTAAAAACTAAATTTGAAAGTTCCCCATCTTTCCCCTGTAAGGAAAAAAATTTATTCAAGGTCAAAGGTAAAAAAAATGAGTTTTTCGTGATTTTCAGCAAAACGGTAAGTTTTATCATAAAAATATGTCAGACAAAATTGTAGATCACAAAATTATCTACAAAAAATTTATTAATACTTTTTTTTTACGAGCCACCGTTTTTGAGATATAACGATTCAAAAAGTTGTAAAAGTTGTAATCGTCATAATATGCATGAGTACGCCACGTATATTATACATCTCTATAGTTGTAATATATGTTAAAATATTTTTATTTTTTGAACTTATTACTAACGGCATTCGCTTTCTTCTTTCTATGTACGGAGCTCCTAAAAAAACCTACCTACTTAGATAAGTATAGATATGCATGTTTCGTTAAAAACACCAAAAGTAAAAAACAAGTACAATTAGCTTGTCTTCCTCCAACCTCAGTTGCTGCTCATCAACATCAACTTTTTAGGGTATATTACCAAGTTCAAGTGTGGCTTGGTTATCAGCTAGACCCTACAGACTGGGGTTGGAAGTTGGTCAACAATTTATTAGAACCAGTGCACACTTTACTTCCACCTGCGCCGGAAAAACTGCTGAACTCGATTTTTTGCAACTGCAAAAAGGAATGCAGTGCTAAATGTGGTTGCAAAAAAGTCGGACTGTTCTGTTCTCCGGCATGTACACATTGTCAAGGCCGGTTGTGCTCTAATATTGAATCACCAACAGTAGAGGATCCGTTTGATTTGATTGACTTTTTGAATCGTTATATCTCAAAAACGGCGGCTCGTAGAAAAAAAAGTATTAAATAATTTTTTGTAGATAATTTTATGATCTACAATTATGTCTGAGATATTTTTATGATAAAACTTACCGTTTTGCTGAAAATCGCGAAAAACTCATTTTTTTTACCTTTGACCTTGAATAAAAATTTTTCCTTACAGGGAAAGATGGGGAACTTTCAAATTTTGTTTTTAATGATATTTTAAACAATCTTACCGATTTTCAGCTTGGTGGGAATTTAGGTAACTTCGAATGTCTAAATTGACCGGACTAAATAGTATAGACGCAATAAATTATTTATTGCGTCTTTTTCAATCAATCGAAATAAGGAAGTGAATTGGTGGCAATACAATTTTTGTCAATACAAGCGGCTATTTGGCACTTAATATTTAACGTGTTTTTATTTTTACCGCACCGGTCGTTTTCTATGTAAGTATGTTAGTATAGTAATTTTTACCTAAATACTAAAAGTTGACGTCTCTGTTTAATAATTTGTAGACCTCTGTGGCGCGGTGGGTAAAGGTCCGCCTGCGACGCAGGGGGTTGCGGGTTCGATTCCCGCCTCGGAACAAATTTTTGTACGATCTGCAGATATATGTTCAGGGTATTCTGGTCGTTTTCTATGTATCAAGTAATCGTTTTTTAAATTTTTTGCTCTTGTTTTTTTATATACTTGTAGTTAATTGCCTGATATTTATAACGATATATTCCCATCCACCCCATTAACCTCCCCATCAATGGGGTGGTTAGGAAAAAAAGTTCCCATCCGCCCCATCATTCAAGTCAATGGGGTGGATGGGAATTTTTTCCCCATTGACTTTTTAATAATATAAATATTAAATCTCACAATTCATACATTTAATCATTTTCCTATTCACATAATTGAGTATTAGTAGGAAAAAACGGAAATGAAAACACCAACTCATTTGAGCTTAACAAGTTCTGGTTTATTGTCAATAATAACTACACTTATTTGTAAATTCAAATAATAATCTTAGAAAAAACAGTGAGTAATCAAAGCATACTGTTTTACAATTTTCCATACGCGCCAGTGTTTACTGTTGTCAGATACAGTTAAAATTGTTTTTGTTTTGTGATTTTTTAAAACTTTTAAAACTTTCACGATTTGTTGACATATTTAAAGAATATTTATCGGGTATTTGTCGCGTACCTTTTGTTTTTATTTTCCCCTACGTTTCCATCGCGTTGCAGCGATCGAGTCGCCCCGTGACCACGATCGCTGATTGAAGAAGAAGAAGAAATACATTTATTCTGAAATCCTTTTAAACTGAGGTAGGTACAGACAGAAGCATTAATTGGTAACCCCCCTAATAGCTAAAGTTTACATTGCAAATCACTGTACGATTTACAAATCTTTTACTCAAATATTAAGAAACAAAAACGTAACACCCAGTGGGAATCGAACCAGACATCCAATCGCTCACATGACAAGTTGAACACGCACCAACCAACTAAACCAGCGAACCAGTTATCAGAGCGTCGAAATTTTATGTTATTAGGTTATTAGTGTTCGACAGCGGATTTTTATTTATGAGATCTCTTTACACTGGATAAGAAAAAAAAAGAAGTGTTTGAGGGTAGATTTAAATATAATCTTGTTGAACAATGAAAAGGTCACTAGCCATTTCCAATTCTAGTCTTGACTTACTGGTTTGAATCATAAATGAATTGAAGAATATTGAAGGAAATTATGCAAATTAAGAATTTTGTGAGAACTAAGATTGCGGTGCTATTCGAACAGCAAATGAGTAATCAGGAGATTGCTCGTTTTGAATTACGGTAAGTTATCAACTTATTATTCTTGTGTCATAATCGTTACGAAACAAATACATATTTTTTTTAGTAAAACCTTGTTATCTTTAACTTCATTTAAGTATTGATTTGTTGTCTTACAGATAAAAACCGTGCGCTTAAGTGTAATGTGGGGATGTGAATGTAAGAAGCAATGGCAGATAAACAACAGGAGTGTATACAAATCAGTGAAGTCGCCACAATAATATTGTTGACATTCAGACTAGTTCGCCTTTTGCATCCACTCGTTCTACTGCTCAACAATATTTGATATCAACATCAACAGAAGCTGATATACTTACACAATTATCGAGCAGCAAAAATAGGACTGTCTGCTGAACTCCACCGCAGGGCATGAATAACTTTAGGTAAGTGATAATACTGATAATTCTCAACAAATTCGAACACCTTTATCTCTGATTATTTCATCATAATAATAATATTTTTAGCAAGTTAGTATTTACATGAACTAAATAAACATTATAACAGTTGATTTTTTTTCTTTTTAGGTTTTGGAGATGGTTATCCTCTATGGGTCCTGGAGAAATAGTAAAAATAACTGGGCGCATGAATGACGAGCAATTGAAAGTGTTGAAGGTTACTACGCGGATCGCGTATCCAGAAGCCCAAATTTATTTTGTCCATGATAATTGTGGAGTGCATCGTACGCGGATGGTTTCTCAAGGGTTGTTCATCTCTAGAAGACATTAATGTTATTTCTTGGACATCTAAAAGTTCGGACCTAAATCCGATAGAAAATATGTGGGGTCAAATGGTTTTAAATTGAGATCCGATCCGTTAGCCCTTAAGCTATTAAGCGATGTATCACTAAATATAAAGGACGATAAATATCACTACCTACTAAACCCTAATGTAATTTTACCTTTTAACATTGTCAGAAAAACTCCATTTGACCTCATTTACTTTCAAAACTACCTGATTATTTAGTATTCCATGATTTACAAGAGATCCAAATTGTTTAATTCATTAGGTTAGCAAAGTAAACGAAAATCTAATGAAAACATGTGTATTCTCGAGCACTAAATCGAAAATGGAATATTATTTTTCAGGATAAGAAGCTATTTGTTAGTAGGCTAAATAATAAAATAAAACATGTCAGAATTAATTACATTTTTTGTGTTGTTGTTTGTATCTAAGGCAAATTTTTGAAAAAAATAAACGAAATTGTTTACCTAAAATTATAATTATTGGTTTATTTTATCAATTACTTTAAATTCATACTAATAGACAAAAACTTCACTATTACACATGAATAAAATGTCATTACATTACAAAATTAAGTAGTAGTTAAAAAACAAAAACATCCACTGCAAGGATTCGATGACGATCATTACGATGTGCAGGGACAGAATCTCGGTTACACTAACCACTACACCATAGTTACATGTGATACAGGCTCGAAATTTCAGTATCGTTACTCCTGATAAAAGAAATGTAGGTGTTGAAAAAACATTTGTTTTTTATTTAAACAATTAAATAAACTTAAAAAAAAAACAAAAATAAAAAATAATGTAAATTAAAATGAATATATAAATCTTCACGGGTTTGAACCTACATGCTACTGAATGATAACTATGACATATTCTGTGAGGGGGTTACCAATTAATGCTTCTGTCTGTACCTACTGTGTTCGAACAGCGAATTTTACAAAGTTTTAAAAAAATATTGAAAATAATTTTGCTAGCATGCTTTATAAATAACATACCTACCAGGTGTTAAATAGGCAGGTATAATATAGGTAAGTACCTAGATACTTAGGTACAGTCAGCTGCACAAATATGTATACACTCCCAAAATTTCATATTTATGTATACGTGAGTGTCTACATAATTTTGTTAAATTGTATACCGATTTCTGACGATTTAGATGGCTACATTGATTTGAAATGTAGTTGGTGTACTTGACTTTGAAAAATAACGAGTAGGTATACTTATAATGTGAAATTTGAGGAGTGTATAATCTGTGCAGCTGACTGTACCTGCTATGGGTTGTTTAAGTTCGTAACAATTCAATGGGCATTGTGCAAAGTAAATATATTATTGAACGTCGGTCACGTGTTGCAATAGTTTACTAATGTAAAGTGCATTAATAATTTATAATACAAAGTTAAGTGAGTTTCTATTGTAACTAACTACTTTACAATACCAAATAACCTGCCTACTTTATTGTTTTTTTTACTTTTGCTTGCGATTTCGTCCGCGAAAATGGTTCAAATACTTTTTCATTGCTTTTTAATTTTATTAATTTTGCTATAGCAAGTCATTTTATTTAATTTTATTTATATCGTAATATCATTAACATTTAACATAACGTTTAACATTTATTAATTAATCAAATATAAGTAGACAACTCCCTACTTAGATAAATTAATTAATAATTTATTTCTCACTTCTGTTAATAATGACTGTACTGAACCTACTTATAGATAAAGGTGCTATTTTTAGCCTTATATGCGCACATTATCCTCTATAAGGCAAACAAACACATAGTAATATATTATATTATATAAATAACTAGCGGTACACCCTGCTTCGCACCGGTATTCAACAAACATTTTCAAAACTATAAATGTCCAAACTTTTTGGATTACATTAATGAAGTTTTCATCCGGAACCCAAGCTTTTCGAAAATATTCTATAGCCTACGTTCATCAGGAATAATGTAGAGTTTCAATGGTTCAAATCGGTCCAGTAGTTTCGGAGCCTGTTCAAAAAGAAACAATCAAATCTTTTCTCTTTATAATATTAGTATATATGGACAATCCACAAAACATCATTTAGCCCCAAGCTAAACAGGGCTTGTGTTATGGGTACTAGATGACTGATTTAAATATAACAGACATTATACCTTTTATTATAGTTATATATGACGAAAACACCTGGAACAAATATCTGTCCATTGAATAACTAAACTTACTCTAAGTATCTGTCTAATATGAACAAAGATCGTACAAACATTTGTCATGAGGCGGGAATCGAACCCACAGATTTCGGCGTCGCAACCGGATCTTTGCCTACCTCGCCACAGAGGTTGTCAAGCTATAGCTTGACAATGTAAGTATTAATACTTACGTTGAATAGGTACTTAGATATTTACGTGAAATCGTAGATGCTAGTAAAGTACCTAGTCAAAGATTCGAATCTACAAAACAATTAGAATGTCTAAAGTACCTAGTCAAAGATTACAGTCTACATCAGAATGTCTTCAAAGATATAACCACTTCTAAAATTACTCACTCCATTCCTTCGTCGCATAAACTCGAACAGACTGGAGTGTTTTCCTTAAATCGATAACAGTGCAGCAACTTGCACCAACCCAAGCAATGACCACCAACGTTACCTGGCTATGACGATGTCTATTCATGACGCTGACCGTACACGTCATCGACCAGCTGATATAGCCATAATACACTAGCAAATACGGCTCAAATTGCCGTGCGATAAAGGGTTCGCAGTGTTTTGAGTTGCGTTCGTTTCGGCATAACAATGTTTATTGAAGAAAACCGAAGACAAATGTAGGTTGAATTACAAAATATTATGAAAAACTTATAAATAGTCTTGACTTACAGTGACATCCAGGGTTGAAGTAGATGACATATCGATCGTGTACACCCCATCATTAGTAGGCACCACTTTAGACACACGCTTAGGCACTTTGAAACACCCAACAACTTTGAATGTCCTCACCATCTTGCTCACTATGTTTTTCTACACTAAATTAACCAGTTTTCATTCAAAATATTACCGAGATGTGGGTAAAACAACGCGGAATGCCTTAACGTGCGCTCGCGCAAGGCAAAAGCGCGCAAATGACAGGGTATCAAGCGTTTTTGCCGTGAGTCACTCAGGTAGACGTTTGTGAAGCCAGTTGGGTCATAATCGCTGTCTATACAACTAGCGGTCCGTCCCGGCTTCGCACATATATTTTTTTACGCACTTAGATTTTCACGGGGTTACTTTATTGAAGTTCGGGTCCCAACTTTTTAGAAAATATTATATATCCTATCATTCATCACATCATCACAGATAATGTACCTAATGATAATGAATCATCATAGATTATGTAGGATTCCAATGGTAAAAGAACTTTCAAACTGGTCCATTAGGAACCTAGTCAATTCAAGCAAACAAATAAACAATCAAATCTTTTCTCTTTATAATATTAGTATAGTTAACTTGTATATTCTGTGACCTTACCAAAACAAACCGTACTAAATCACCATAGACGCGGACGATAAAATTGTTTTTTTTACGCTATTTCGTGGGAACAGTTGATTCGATAATAGGATGTTTGTGGTTATTCGTGAGACTGTGAACTTACAATAGTTATAAATCATGTTTGATGTTTCTTCTTAACCAACTTTCGAGATACTTTTTGAAATTTCAGTAAATTTATTTCTTTAGACTTACAAAATTAGCTCTTGGACAAGTAAATTTTCATAGAATAAATTATTATAAAGATGTTATTGATTTTCTCTTCACTTAATTTTTTTGTCATAGGTATATCATACTATTCTTGATCAAATACTATATAAAACTTTAAACCACATTGACACAAAAATAATATAAACTCAAAAGAACGATCTTTAGTCGGTTGTCCAATGTATGGTACACCTATACAAGATGCAACAAAAAATGTGGCCCCAACATTAGGGGACGGTTTTTATATACGATCATAGAACATAAGGAAAAATATAAAAAATACAATATAATGTAAGTAATTCACAGATTAGTTTCCAAAAAATTATACGAAATACCCGCTACCGCATGTACCCATTGTGATTTATTATAAAATTACTTATGTACCTTATAGCAAACAATTTAAAAACAAGCAAAACTAAATGCTTTAAGAAAAGAAACCCCATTCTTCTAGAAACTGCATAACATTAGATTAGCATTTCAAATGATAAGTGAAAGCTTTGCAAGAAGGGCGTTGACTTGAAGCATTTACATTTTAATACTAGGTTCTGCCTGCGGTTTTGTTCTCTTGGCTTCTAGATAAAAAGTAACATATCAATGATATTTTTTTGTCACTGTTCTGTCCATCCGTTGGTATGTCATTTAAATTTACTAATTCTTCCTCCACAAAAATGGTCATAGATAATTCAAATTTTAAAACAAATTGTTATCTAAACGTATTTTTTATATTAAACTATCAATTACTAAATGAAAGTGATAGGTATATGATTCTCTTCATTTCTATTTTTGCTATCTCATGGAAGAAGAAATCAGTAAACCACAACAGCTACTGTCCTACTTAATGTGGTCATGCTGTATAATTTTAGTATTTTAATTTGTTTATTATGATTCTCTTTTGAATAAAACCACATAGAACAATATATTGTAACCGCATTGAGAATAACTATCTAGCCCTATAGTTTATTAATTGCCGGAGGGTTCATACCAATATAGGAAATGTCCAAATCATGTAGTTAGTAATTTTATATTAGGCAAATTGATTTTAATAGGTATAGTAATAGGTTTTTCGTCATACTAACAAATATGAAGGAAAAAAACTAATTACTACAACAACAACAACATCAGCCTATATCAGTCCAATGCTGGACATAGGCCTCCCCTAATGTTCGCCAAAGGTGGCGTTATTTCATCTGGGGGTAATTGCCCATAATCCCCACGCTGGGCATGCGGGTTGGGGATCATGTCCTTATGTATGCTTAGAACTTTAAAATTACGCAACGGATTTTGAAGCGGTTTTTTTTTAAATAGATAGTATTTCAATATAAAGGTTAGTATGTATAATGCAAAGTACCATCATAGCACCCGTGCGCAGTCGGAGCGCGAGCGGGTCGCTATTGCCTATATAAAAAACTTGGGCCGAACGTGGAGCTAAAAAGTAGAACGAAAGAAGATTTTTTCAAATAAAATATATTAACGGCCGATTATGGCATACAAAGAAGCGCAAAAGCAGATTTTTGAAGTGGGCCAAACTTCTCTGGGACGAGTATGGCTTAAATTATACAAATCAGTGACAAAAAAAGGTATCGATCAGCCTGTGGCTTGCCTGTGGCCGTATTATGTTTTTTTGTCGCGCAAGTTCCATTATGATACCTCCTCTATAGGTAGATCTAGGAACTATTCACCAACACTACCTACTTGTTTATTATATTTCTGATATCTTTTATTATACCTTTGACCCATACAACATTCTTAGTCACCCTGTTTGTGGGTACTTTATTATTGTTAGGCTTCTATAGACAATGACGCGGCGGCGGCGCCGGCGGCGCATCGCAAATACTATCTTCCATAATTATAATCTTGCTATAATCCCAACCGCGTTTGCATAGGAAGGTATACATCGTAAATTACTACTTAAGAATTTTCCGGAGAATTCAAAAGTATTAGTCACCATATAGGTAAATTGAATACCTTAAAATATGCCGACATTGGAATGTTGATTAATATTCTCAAAATTTGCTCTAAGGCGTCTCTGTTTGCGCGCCATTTTCTGAGATCTACAAGATATAAAGCTGGCGTAAAAGTAATTTGCGCAAATCATTATTTTTTCAGCGAACTTATTAAAAAAGTTACTTCGATTTACTGATATTTTTTGGAGCATTTCTGAGAGTGCCTCTGTGGGCCGCACCGCAGAGGCTGGACAGCGTAAGCGGCATTTACTTACACTTCTACACCTATGGAAACTCCAAGTGAGTTGCGCAAAAATTACCTACCTACTTATAAAATTTATAAGTACCTAGTTAATTTTTGCAACTCACTTTATTTAATAAATTCAAGGAGTACGTAAAAATTAAGGCTACTATAAAATACCAGACTATTAGACGATAAAAAGGTTCATGATTAGTTTTGCTCCAACCCGAAAAAATGTGATAAATTTCTTTCCCAGTTTAGGTACTTATGTTATTTGTATTTGGAGACGAGTCTAAGAGTCCCTTTAAGGACTAAAGGAAATAAAACACTTTGATTTTTGATTTGATATTTCATTGCCCACGAAGCGCGACGCACATAGATAGAGGGAAAATACTTTATTAGGTATTAAGTTTATTATATACCACACAAAGAAAGAGAACACAAACAGATAGAAAAGAGTAAACGGCGACATTATCACGAACTCTTCCATCACTGTTTTTGTCGTGAATTGCACTGTAAGGCTGGGCAGTGTAAGCGTTAAAGTTGAATGAGAGATGCTAAGATAAGTTTAATTGCATTCTTTACATAAGTCAGGATGAGATCATTTAAATATTTATGTGGATCACCATCTGATTTCCAATAACTCCAACCATTGATGTTATCTAAGAATTTTAATGGCGTATATTGGCCGTGTGGTGACGGCATAATATAGAATTTCACCACCCCAACTCATCCCGTGGGTGTCGTAAGAGGCGACTAAGGGAAACACACCGGGGGGCGGGCAGCAGCGCCCTCTGCAGAACTACTCCACTAAACTGCGATCCCCAACCCGCATGCCCAGCGTGGGGATTATGGGCAATTACCCCCATGATAAGAACCGCCACAAAATGGCCCCCAGTTCCCGGCCGCCTCGCTATTCCTGGCCATGGTAGCGGCCACGGTAACGGCGGGGCAGGGGGTGCTAGGAATCTCCGGGCTACATTATTAGGCTACCACACCCCACACACACTGACCCTGGCAACGTTTAACGGACGCACTCTGAGGCTTGATCACCATCTAGCGCAGTTGGAAGTGGAGCTAGAGAACATTAAATGGCATGTTCTAGGGTTATGTGAAGTCCGTAGAGAGGGGGAGGACACTGTAACCTTAGACTCGGGCCATCTTCTCTACTTTCGCGAGGGTGATAAAACATCCCAGGGTGGCGTAGGTTTCCTCGTCAATAAGGCCCTCTCTAACAACGTCGAAGAAATCTCCAGTGTGTCGACCAGGGTAGCGTACCTGATCCTTCGGCTGTCTAAGCGCTACAGCTTGAAGGTCATTCAGGTCTACGCACCGACCTCGACACACTCGGATGATGAAGTGGAGGATATGTACGAAGACATATCCAAAGCCTTACATCACACCACCAAGGCTCACTTCAACGTTGTTATGGGGGACTTTAACGGCAAGGTGGGAACCCAGACTGGCAACGAATCCCGAATAGGCCCGCATGGTTTTGGTGTTCGAAATCACAGGGGACAAATGCTCGTCAACTTCCTTGAGAAAGAGGGGCTGTTCTTAATGAACTCTTTCTTTAAGAAACAGCGCCAAAGGAAGTGGACATGGCGGAGTCCCGATTCTGTGACAAAAAATGAGATCGACTTCATCATGACGGATAGCAAGCATATATTCAGAGATGTCTCAGTGATCAACAGGTTCAATACCGGATCTGATCACCGACTCCTTCGAGGCTCTCTGAATATAAATTTGAAGCTTGAAAGAAACCGTCTGATGAAGTCCACGCTCCGACCGAACCCAATCCAAATCATGGCGGGCACCGAGAAGTTTCAGCAGCTTCTCGGGGATAGATTCGCTGCCTGATGACGCTGACGAGACCCTACACAATCTGGTAGAAACGCTGAGGGACGAGGGCATCAAGTTTTGCAAAAAGCAGCGTACTGGTAAGAAGTCCAAACTCTCGGATGAGACTCTTGGGCTGATGACAAAAAGACGGGAAACCACCCAAGCGACTTCGTCAGAGAGGTCAGACCTGAACAAGCGAATTGCGAAGATGGTACGATGCGACCTTCGGAGCTCTAATACACGCCTCATTGAAGAGGCGATAGAGCGAAACCGAGGGTCCAAAGTATTCACTCAGCAGCTTGGAAGGAGCCACCTGACGAAGCTTTCAACGCACGACGGAAGGACCGTATTGTCGAAGCCGGAGATATCGGCCGAGATAGAGGACTTTTATGGCCGTTTATACGCTGCACATGCTCCCCGTTCCCAACGAGACGACCACGATTCTAGAGCCACCTTGATACGCCACTATACCGACGAACTGCCAGACATCAGTCAAGACGAGATCGTGTTAGCTCTGAGGCAGCTTAAAAATGGAAAAGCCCCCGGTGAGGACGGAATAACATCAGAGCTTTTGAAAGCTGGAGGATACCCTGTTATACAGGAGTTACAGAGCCTCTTCAACGCCGTCCTTCACAGTGGGAGAACTCCAAAGGCGTGGAGTGGGAGTTTGGTGGTGCTCTTTTTTAAGAAGGGAGATAAAACCCTTCTTAAAAATTATAGACCCATCTCGCTCCTAAGTCACGTCTATAAGCTTTTCTCACGAGTTATATCGAACCGTCTCGCCAGGAGACTCGACGAGTTTCAGCCACCGGAGCAGGCTGGGTTTCGCGGAGGATATGGTACCATAGACCACATTCACACAGTGAGGCAGATTATACAGAAGTCCGAAGAGTATAATCAGCCCCTGTGTCTGGCTTTTGTGGACTATGAGAAGGCTTTTGACTCCGTTGAAACCTGGGCTGTTCTACAATCCTTACAGCGATGCCAAGTAGACTATCGTTATATCGACGTGCTGAGATGTCTCTACGAAGCCGCTACGATGAGTGTCCGAGTACAGGACCAGCAGACTAAACCAATCCAACTACGCAGAGGAGTGAGGCAGGGGATGTCATATCCCCGAAACTGTTCACGAGCGCGTTGGAAGATATGTTTAAGACGCTGGACTGGAAAGACAAGGGCATCAACATAAACGGCGACTACATCTCACACCTGCGATTCGCTGATGACATAGTCTTAATGGCGGAGTCGCTAGAGGAGCTGAACCGGATGCTGGACAGTCTAGCTTCAGCCTCCCGATGTATCGGTCTTGGCATGAATTTGGATAAAACCAAAGTCATGATCAATGCCCACATTGATCCAAGACCGGTGATCGTACATGGCCACCTTCTCGAAATTGTTTCTGAGTACACTTACCTCGGGCAGATTTTGCAGTTGGGTAAAAACAATTTCGAGAAGGAAGCCAAGAGGAGGATCCAGCTAGGCTGGGCAGCATTCGGAAAACTACGTCGAGTCTTCTCGTCATCCATACCGCAATGTTTGAAAACGAAAGTTTTTAATCAGTGCGTCCTACCAGTCATGACCTACGGAGCTGAGACGTGGACGCTCACGATAGGGTTGGTCCACCAGTTCAAAGTCGCTCAGTGCGCTATGGAAAGAGCTATGCTCGGAGTTTCTCTGAAGGATAGGATTCGTAACGAATTCATCCGACAGAGAACTAAGGTCATCGACATAGCTCAGAGAATTAGCAAACTGAAGTGGCAGTGGGCCGGCCATATTTCGCGAAGAACCGATAACCGCTGGGGTAAACGTGTTCTTGAGTGGAGACCGCGACTCGGTAAACGTAGTGTAGGACGCCCTCCGGCCAGGTGGGATGACGATCTGCAAAAGACTGCTGGCAGATGCTGGATGCGACAAGCCGAAGACAGGGCGCTATGGCGCTCATTAGGGGAGGCCTATGTCCAACAGTGGACTAACATAGGCTGATGATGATGATGATATTTGCATCGCCAATATGAAAAAAACGCAATCTGTCTAGTCATTGTAAATTAGTATAATTAAGGCAATATTTTTTTTCTATTCGTTATACTGAACTCGCGCGCTGATTGTTTCGAAGTTTTGTGGGTTCGTGTATAGTACAAATACATATAGGTACCAATTACTTCGAAGAACAGGGAGTACTTAGGTACTACTTTTTACAACTTAAGCTTTACCCATGTATCAGAGCATCTAAAGAATTGAACTCCCTAATAACGAAGGGAGCCTACTGAGTTTTGCTGGAAAATAACCGTAATCAATTAATATAGTATATATTTATGGAAAAATATTAGCAATCCCACTAATAATATACAAATATCATCTTTTCTGACCAAATTGTAGCAGGGCGAAAGCAAAAATATATCTACAGGTATTATTGCAATACATTTTTAGAATAGTAGCTGAATCGAATCAAATACCTTTAGTCTCAATTTGAAGGGATCTTAACATATCCTAAGCCCTCAATATATTCTAAGGCTTTCAATTCTCTTGAAGAACTCTAGCTTCATCTTGATGATAGCCAGGATCCAGTCTACAGTGAGCAGCACGTAGCGAACGTCGTGGTCTACATGGCAGCCCTCGATTCGGAAGGTCATCTGGTGGAAAGAGTAATCCATATTAATTATTATGCCAAGAAAATATGCAAGCCTTCAGCTTATGGCGGACAATCCTGCCAGATCCGTTTAGTCTTTTAGGCGTAAAAAGGCAACTGAAAATATTAGCAGATCGTACAAATATTTTTTTCTGAGACGGAAATTCAAGTCGCAACCTCCTGTGTCAATACGGTTGCCAAGTGTCTCCTAAAAAAGGGCATGTTTATCAGTGAACGTACGTCACATATGTGCTGATGAAGCAAAGAAAATATAAATTGACCTATTCCATAAAATTGTTATCTTTTTTCACTAACCTAACCTAACCAATGATCTGCAAATTGTTGTAGGCACACGTAAGTATGCCACAGCATCATGGCATAGCCATCGACAGCTTCAGCTAGGCCCATGGATGTTGTTAGAAAAGACACCTGCTTCTACGTATTTACGGCCTCTACTGGGCTCAATAATCCAACCTCCAAAGCGTAGTGGTTATGATAAAACCCCCCTTCGTTCTGTTACTCACATCCGGAACCCCCTTTAACTCGGACGGCTCAACATGCTTGTCGTGTATTCTGAAGAACACAGAAGCGGTAGCTTGTGGTATAGGATACTTGAAAGTGGGCTGGCTAAAGACGGCCTGTAAATAGAATACGGTTCAAATATGTCTTACAAATCATTCCTTAACTTAAGATGCTGATTAAGAAGTTCACTGTATCTCCGTTTAACAGTGGAAGCCTTTATAAGGGTTTTAGATGAGATTTTAGAATTTGAACTATTAGCTTTCGGTAAAGTGAATAAGTACCTGTATGAAAATTAAATATTAAAATGAAATTACAAAAAGTATTTACCATTGAAACAATACCTAACTAAAGACTGATGCACAAAAAGTCTGAATCAAAGTTCTCTCAAAGTCGAGGAAGAATAATAATTTGAATGTTTTGAAAAATCTAAAAACCTAGTTCCCGAATAATAGACTGGCCGTATATTTTCTGTTAGTATACTCTATAGGTACTGTTTTCAAAACAGTATCAAACAGTAGTAAAAACAGTATCCCACGGAAAAACATTTCTATGGGAGATCGTCATCGTTTATGCAAGAACCGATTAAAAAGAGGGATCGGCACAACTGGATAGGCCCCTAGTCTTTATGTCGGAAGTTACGACCCTTTGGTTGGATCAATATGTCAAACTAGCGAGTAGATTGTTAAACTAACTTCATAGTAATAATACTGGGCACACTCATCCTGCGACATTCCCTGGTACTTGACGATATACATGAGTACAGGCGTCAATTTCCAACGCCTCTCTATAGCATAGGAGATGAAATCTTCTGCGTACTTGGAAATAGGGTCTCCAAGATCAGCGAGGTTTAGTTTGTAGCTGGCAGCAAGCTCCTTGCGACTCTCTGTGGGTAAAAGAATATGGAATCGTCGTTCAAAATCGTCATCTTTGCCCGCTGACTTGGTAACCCTAGCGTAAGCAAACGCAGGAGGATTGGGCTGTCAAGAATGAAAAACCATCGGGGCGTAGTCCTACAATCAATGCTCCGGTATTCTTCATACAGGAATGAGATGAAAAGGTGATTAGGGAGAGCCATCGGAGCGAAGACCTAGAAGTAACGATCTAAACGCTAAATTGGTCACTGTTTCTCACACAGGTAACAGTGACCCAACTTGCTATCCAAACTATAGATATTTATACCCACCCATCCAAAATATAGATATTTACAGAAGTCCAATGCAAAAAACATGCATCGGGTTTTTGCGGAACACTGTCTTAATCTATTAGATTAGATAGAGTAGTATTTTTCTCCAAAACTTTAACAGATCAGGCTAAATTTTAATGGTGAATCTATGGTGAAACAAGGTTCTTGGAATAGCATGTGCAAGGGCAGAAAGTGTCAATAGGAGTTCCAACTTACTGGCTAACTGAAATAAGCTTTGCCTCTCTCCTAACATAAATTTCGCTTTATTGATAACATTGATAACTATATCAATGGCTTTTTCTTCATATGGGTTGATCTCAGGTAAATTCATCGTTGGAGGAAGGAATTAAAATTATTTTATTTTATCAAAACATTTATCAAAACTATTTTTCAGTTTATACTTTTACGGAGATGATGGGGAAAGTGAGAAATGATCTTTTGATCTAGGTATTTGTTTTTTATCCTTATTTTTTTTTGATTTGACAATTATTTGATGGCATTGTAAATACTTGACTTCTTCGATATGGCAATATGTGTCTGATTTGCCACTTTTCTGCCAATGTCCAATTAATGTAAATGTAAGAGATAAATTATGGTTAATGCGTGGACGAATGAAATCATTCCTAATCCTTCCTGAATGAAAGTTCGATGTATGCAGATATGATGCAGTATGCCAGTTTGTTGAAAAAAGTATTTATAAACTTTTGCTAATTACATATAATTAATCTCTTATTACATAATTTATTCAGAAGTTCTTACATAGCCTGGGCAGGCCAAGATAAGTTTTTGCCAAATTTCGTGAAAACTAATAAATGTTTTTTAGTGTTTTGAGCTGGAGCGCCATCATGCTGGAACTACATCCGGCTTCTTGTTTGTAAATCAACATCTTCCATTAAGCCTAGAAAGTCTTCTTGGAGAAATGATAAACCAAAAACATGGTAAGCTAAATTTTCAATTAAATTTTGAGGTGATATGTGAAAAAGTAGGAATACAAAAGGTGTATATTTATTATTATTTATTTACTATTTGACCTAGATATAGAAAATTTTAGAATGTAAGTAATGCTCCAAACCAATGATAACCATTCCATTGGAACCATGTTCATCAATGAAGCTGATGATGAGAAACCGGAACCAAGTATGACCGACAAGCTTACATAACTTAGTAGGTAGTCATTCATAAACCAACTTAGCGTAGAAAACAGGTTCAAGCTGTTATATTTAAGCTGACACCTTATAAAAAGTCAGCTGACAGTGTGACAAATTCTTCTTTTATTTATTTTCCCTAATTTTACCATTCCAAAGAAGTCATGTCAAGTACAATAAAACCTAATGCTATGTTCACATGCGCGCGTTCAACTCGACATTCAACGTGCACATTCACGTTCACGAGCGTGTGAACAGTACGCCCGAGCCCGTAAACGCGCCCGTGAACGTGAATGCCGCGAACCAAATGCACTGACTGACGCGACGGCGCGTGCGTGTGAACAGCTTGAATTGTCGCCGGCCTGGGACGGGCTGCATGCCGCGCAGCCCGCCAGGCAGCCCGCCAGGCAGCCCGCCGGGCTGCACGGCGCGCATGTGAACATAGCATTAATGTTCGTCAATTTTTTTTCTTCATTGATGATCACGAGATCACATTCTAAGGAGATCACGATGTCTCCTTCTTAATTCATCGTCATTTATCAGATAGACAACCAGCCTCGTTATTCGATGTAGCCGATGCAATCAGATGATTGTAGTCAAGCGTCGTTTATTATTATTTATAACATATTTATAAGTAGTCAAGTTAGATAGATAGAAAATCATTTATTGTAGACGTTATCAATTTAAAAATAATTAATAAATGATGTACAAAATACAAAATATGTGACAATTGAGCGATCTTTAAAAAACAACCGTAGAAATATAAAAGTTACTCTATGTGGATGGGATCTTGCATTGAATTTATGGGGATGTGTGCGGATTATTATGTAGCTTATACAATTTACAAAATTCAAAAAATTTAACAAAATATATCTACAAAAACCGACTTAAAATACAAAATATCTTAAAATATATAAATAGATACATAAATGTATACACTTTGTTTGGAAACAAAGTCAATGACGGCCAGGACAAATAGTGTTCTTTAACCACACCCTTGAATATTGGTACATAATTCCTCGAGAACTGGATCGTATTACAGTGATTAACCATAACCTTGGTCCCCGTAGAAGGAAAATTAAATAACTGACAAAACCAAAATCGCGAGAAAAACGCGATTTACCGATTTTTTGCGACAAAAATGCCGTTAACTTTTTTTTGGCAAGTAAATTTACTATCCAGTTTTTGATATTTTAAAGATTATAACTTTACCTAGGTTATAATTAAACAAACAAAACATTAATGTAATTGGTTTATAAGAAAAAAAATCAAAAGCAACTATGTATTTTTCCCTCGCCAGAGTTTTGATTGTTTATGTCAGTTATTTAATTGTGTATGCTAGTTATTTATTTTTCCTCCGACAATATTCTCCACTGAAACTTTAAAAGCATACGGTAAATGCCCTTATTTAATTTTCCTTCATCAATGAAATTATAAACTGCCTTCTTGTTTACTTTATAATTCGTAAAACCATCCTATTCATTTGAATAAAATGCAAAATAAAACCAAATTATTCATACTTTGTAATTTTTTTTATTAAGAGATAACATAGGAATAAAAAGATCCTCTGAAATGGCTACATTTTACTGCCAGACTTATAAAATCAATATTTACGTTAGGTAGGTACTACTAATCAAACTTACTACTATTTCACATAATTATAATCAACTAAATAAACAACTTTAGAATACAAAAACTATTAAAATATTTAAAAAAAAATGCACTTGGGTACATAAACTTTAGTTAACAAACTTTAAAATAATCAACTCTGATTCAGTCTCATCTTTATAAAATCACTTCAAATCAAATTGAACTTCAATGGCTTTAAGTTCTGTCTACTATGTAGCTTTATTACTTCAGTCTAACTTAAATTAAAATTGAGATCGGCTCATTAGCTTAATTAACAAAAAAACGAACAACTTTTCATTGAAAAGACAGTAAACTAGAAAATAACATCTAATTCTATTATTCCTCCATAAGTAGGTAATCCTATTGAACTAACTTTGTTTTGTTGTTGCACCTATGCATTTACTTTTCATTAGTGGTTTCTATTTATTCAGAATCATTTCCTGATTGGAAATCGTCAATTATTGTATTTGACGAAGGCAAGCTTTCATACCAACCGTGTAATTCATGGGGTACTATGTTTTTTTTGCATAGATTAAGTAAGTCTTTTTTCTTTGCTTCCGTGATTGGAAGATGATTTCCATAAGCCATAGTCAGTACCTGTTGGGCAATGTTATGTTGGGTATGTTCGACGTTTTTTGCCCTCCTGGTCATACGTCCTGAAGAACAAGAGGTGTCCAGTGACTTATATGGGCCATCGTAATCATACCGGAATTTGATGATGTTTGGAGACTCTTTTTCATATCTTAAACATTTTATTTTAAGCCAGTTGACTTTTTCTCCGATGGTACAGACGTTCCTGTTTTTTATAATTTTGTTCGCCAGTTCTTTAACGTCTATCATGTCTTTAAATGTAAGTTCATGAACATTGTACGGGGAAACACTTTTGTTATGCCTTGTGGATCGCGCTCTGCTCATGATACCTTTCCAGTCAATTACTGAGTACACGTTTGTGTATCTCTTTTCCTTTTCTATTGAGCTATGCATGGAGTCTACCTCCATAAAGCTATGGCCACTTTCTAGGTACTTCTGCTCGACTACACTCAAATTTGGGTTTGTCTGAACGAGATGTAAAAAATAGGCAGACATGTATTGGTTTCGGTTTTGACCTGAGCAAGTATCCGAATAGAGTGTGATATGCGATACTTCTTCTGGGATTGTTTTGACCCATGTATTAATGGCTGAAGCTATTTCTATGCTGCCTCTTTTCCCATTCACCTCGGTCCATATCAAACAATGCGCGTTGTTCCTTGGAGGCTTAAATTCATACACAGATAAGTTGTAAAGATTTAGCTTCCTAGAGTAATACATGAGGCTGTCAGCGGTAGATGGAATTTGCAGCAAGCTCTGTAGATCCATTGTCACGCATAGGAAGGTAGGATCTACTTCGGATTTCTTTTTGTCTGTATCTTTAGACTTAAATGATGCGTCTTTTCTTGCAACGTGTTCGATGTATTCATTCTTGATGGCTTCATTGGGATTTGGTGTCCTTAAGTATTGATTACATAGGGCACATTGATCTTTCTTGGGGTGAAAGAACGCTATATTGTAATCCCTTCCGAAAATCCTTTTGTATACATTCATCTCGACTGGCTGTTTTTGCAACTCTTGCATTTTCACTCGGTACAACTGGTACATTTTTGAAATGGACAAATTTTCATCTAGGTATTGCCGAGTGGTCTTCTTTCTGCAGTAATGAGAATCTTTAGTGGCAAAACTCTCGATATGAGCTTTTACTTCTTTAACTGCATCGTCTGAGGTTTTGTTAAAGGGAGCGCGTTTTCCACGTTTATCATTTCCTGAAAAAGATCCCATTTCATTCAGATTCTTTACTGCAGTCTCTATTGGTCCAGTTGAAATAGAGAGGGTGGCCATGAAAAAGGTTTTGCATACTTGGATGAATTCATTGTTTTTAATAAATCCGTATTCTCTGCTAGTTGCTCTTTGTTTTTCAACAGGTATGTTTTTAAGAACTCTGCGTACAGGTTTGATCATTATTCGTTTTAGTAAATATTCTTTTTGTTGCTTAAAATCACATAATTTCCAGTACTCCTTACACATTTTTAGTCTTTCGTCATTAGTGAAGTTTACGCTGCATTTGAATCGACATGAAGCATTGCACGAGTTTCTCGGTAACTTGGCATCTTGAATTTTTCCATTTTTAGACTTGTATAGCAGACAATTGTTTTTATTTCTCTTCTCAACTTCCCTTTTCCATTTTGCTCTATTTGCGTTTTTCCACCTCTTGATGTTATGTCCAGTGTTGCAAGCATTTTCCAGCTGCTGCTCTTCGATGATATCATAAGTATCAGTTTCACAGTCAGTTTCATCTATTGTTAGACTAGGTTTATATGGCACTGAAACTCCAGCATCCATTAATACACTTTCAATCTCGATGTTGTCATTCGGCGTTTCAACTTCTGCCTCAGTATGTATTTTTTTGTGTGATGCAATTTTCTTCGTTAAACGTTTTTTGCGTGTTTTCTCTACATTTCTCTGGCTGGATGGCAATAAGTCATCACTATCGGAAGAACTGTCTGATTGTATGTAACAGTACTGCCTTTTTCGTCCACAATGTTTATTGTCATCAGTATCTGCAATCCATGAACTTCCTGAGTCAGAAAATGGTTCTTCTTCGGTCACCGACAAGACTCCAATACCGGAAATAGGACTTCCTCTTACTGGTGAACTGTTATTAAACTGGTTTCCATAAATTAGTTCATTTCCATCATGATTATTGCAAACGTTGGTCAGTGACAAAGGACTTATCTCTTGATTGATTGGCAATGGTGCCGAGCGTGGTTCATTAATATTGTCGATTTCCACCAAAGGATTAACGACGGAGGGTGGTGCTGATTCGAAGTCTGCCAAAATAGCTTTTTTTTTCTGCAAGAAATCACAAGCCTCTTCTTCTGCAATTAGGTCAGCAGTCAGGTCGGTAGAGCAAGCATGCTTTTCTTCTGAATTGACGACATTCAACTCTTGGTAATCTAAAGAAGGATTCTGTTTTGTTATCGATAGACCTTTTTCTCTACTCTTCGTCGTACTGACAATTTCCGATTTCTGAAACAAAACATTATTTAATTTAATAATAATGCTGGACAATCCACACAGTATCATCTAGCCCCAAGCTAAGCAGAGCTTGTGTTATGGGTACTAGATAATTGATATACCTACATAATACAATATTATTAAATAGATAGATATTTTTAATTATACATAGAAAACAACCAGAACCCCTGAACAAATATCTGCAGATCGTACAAATATTTGTCCCGAGGCGGGAATCGAACCCGCAACCTCCTGCATCGCAGGCGGACCTTCGCCCACCGCGCCACAGTGGTCGTATTGAAGATATAATAACGAACTAAAGTGGTATAGTAGGTGCCTGTAAAATTCGAAGAAGAAAGAGATTATAGAGAGTTTACGACCTCTGTGACGCAGCGGTCCGTCAGCAACGCAGTAGACGACGGGTTCGATTCTCACTTCAAATATTAGTTCGAACTGATTATTTGTTTCGGGTCTTCTGGGTATTTTCTATGTATAATAAAATAACAAAATGTAAAATCAATGTTACAAAAATATGTAAGTATAGGTAAGTGTGAGTGAACCTATATCACAAGATCTGCTTAGTTTGGGGCTAGTTGATGCTATATGGCTGAGTGTCTAGCCTGTGGTGCCGAGTGTAGTTCAACAATCTTTCAACAATCGTTCAAAAATCACATACCTCTTCTGTAACCGGATCAGGAGTTGGGCCCGTAGAGCAAGCAGCTTTTCTATTTGTATTTAAGTCTTTCAGCTTTTTATTATCGAAATTATTATTCTGTGTTGTTGTGTGACTAGAGCTGGGCCTCTGAAAATACAAATAAAATGGTATCTTTACATACTTCCTAAGTAGTCTGAAAGATATCTTTACAAGTGATAAGACCGCCAATTGCAGGATACAATAGTTTCTTAGTCTTTAAGAGCTTCCTATACCTACCTACCTACTTTAGTATAATCATCAGTATGCAACGCTATCTTTAAAAACCGTGTCCTTGATCCTTACAGGTAGGTAGACTATTATTTATCTGTAGTTTGAGACAAATAGTGGTCTACCTACCTACCTGCGACAAATAGTATTGTTTAATTTTCGATAAGTAGGTATGAGTTTGCAAGTTAGGTAAGTAGGTGTAGGTAGCACCTATACCTAGTAGCAGGCCATTATTATTCGTAGGTAGGCACCTACTAATAATAATTATGGCCTTCAAAAAATATTACCTATTGAAATTAAATAAATAAATAATAATGCTGAACATCCACTTAATAAATAAATAAAATACTCGGAACACCTGCAACAAATATAACAAACATTTTTCCCAAGGCGGGAATCGAACCCGATACCTCCTGTGTTGCAGACGGACCTTCGTTTATCTGTGGCGCCACATCGGTCATGATTCATGATTGAATTTATAAATGCTTGTTATCATAACAAGTAAGATCCTACCTAGGTATCACAAAAGAAAATAAACCTACCACCACCTACCGAATAATTCATAACTAACAGTAAATTCAAACTGCCTTACTTACTACTCAGTTTATAAGTTACTTATTATGGAAACTGCAACTTCTACTCACCTTCTTTGTAGATGTTGGCCGTTGACACAGTTTTACTAGAGCACGTGCTCTAGACTCCATTGTAAACAGCAAACTCGATCACACATAGGTAATTTCAATCTCAATTACGTAGAAACTTGTTTCAAATACGATGCGTAACGGTTTACGCTCATGCTTGCACTAAAACAAATACTGTTCCGTCATTAGTTCAAGGCCACGCCCCCACCCCGCTAACCCCACCGCAGCAAGGCTAATAATAGCCGGGATCATAAAAAAATAGAGGCGCCTATGCATTTCGCGCCAAATTCTTTTCTTGTTACCGTTTAAAAATCAAATACTTTTGATGTGTGCTTCGGCCGATTCAACGAAAGTTAAACAAAATACTTTATCTAGTTCTACTTGTCCTAAACTTGTAAAAAACCAGAGAGCTCTTAGTAGACAATTTAAATAAATGATTTTATTTAATTTGTACTTTATTATTAAACCACAATCATAACACACGAAAATTCAATAACTTACCTTATTTAATTTTACCTATTTCATTTGCTCCTGATGAACCATAAATTAGTCGAGGGAAAACTAAATAAGTGATGTTATGGGCTTTACGCTGTCGCAAAGTGATCAATGATTTCACTTATCTATTTATGGCTGCGTTGTTTAGTTTTCCTTCGCTACTTTTTTGGGTATTCTGAAAAGTTTATTTTTCCATCTGTTCCGACTTGCAAGTTTCAATGACAGATAACTTTTTGATAAATGAAGATAGCGAAACGTTAGTAAGACAGAAAGATGCAGCTTGAATTAGACTTTATAGAAATGCAATAAAGTCGATTTCGCAAAATGTGTTAATTATTTAATTTTCCTTCTACGGGGACGGATGTGGTAGTAAAAAACGTAGTACGAAATACAAGATAAAATCATGAAGTCGACACACCAAACGGACTTTCAATAAGAATTAACAATACCAAGAATTGCCTCTCCGAACTCTTACATCCGTTACCAATACCCGTTACCACCAAAAACCGGTTACAGTTGTGAATTCAGACGTCACAGAATAACCAGTACCTACACAGTGAAACCTTGCATGACTCATCCTATGTTTAATATGGGCGCCGGCAGCGTACATAACGTGGAGTTATCACTATCAGTGATAACTAGATGTGTCTTATCCTTAGATCACAATGTCAATTCGGTATCTGATATCTTGAGAATGTCATGGTCTATCTATACTAATATTATAAAGAGGAAAGATTTGATTGTTTGTTTGTTTGTTTGTTTGAATTGAATAGGCTCCGAAACTACTGGACCGAGTTAAAAAATTCTTTCACCATTAGAATCCTTAATTTTCCGTGATGAACATAGGCTAATTATAATATTTTCAAAAAAGTTAGGGATCCGCATGAAAAATTCAATAATTGAACCGTGGGCTGTATATTCAACTCTTTTTCTATTATGGCGCGTCAGAATAGAAAAAGAGGTTGTATAGCGCACGGTGCTAGCTTTTTCTCTACGGACAGTGTCAGTTTTGGAATGTCGAGTCAATGTCAAAAACCCCAATGCTGTTAAAAAAAGTAAAGATCCGTATGAAAACTGTGAAACCCATCGTTTTAGTGTGTATAATTTCTGAAATTTTTGTTTAATACCCGTGCGAAGCCGGGGCGGGCCGCTAGTGAATATTATATAATGCTGGATAATCCCAATGATAATCCTCTCAGCGTCATCTTGCTTAAAGTTAAGCAGATCTTGTGTTATGGGTATGACTGATATACTGAATACACATTAAAATACATTTATCTTGGGGCTAGAGTCTAGCCGATGCTGTATGGTTGTCTCCAATATGTTGTTCTTCTCAGCTGTAATTCGACTGGTCGAAGGGTTGACTTTCCTTTTTCTGAGTATTCTACTACATTATTCTCGTTATGGACGCGGCAATAAGGGGATGTACTTCCCCTATTATGTGATATGAGCAAAGAAGCGGTTAATATAAGTTTTAATTAAATACCTTGTTATGTTAAAAAAAAACAGTAAGTTGATTCAGTCAGTTAACTGTAAGATACATATGTAACAAGTATTTATCGCTACCTTTTGTGTCATATGCAACTAGCAGTCCGCCCTAGCTTTTTTGAAAATATTCTATGCCCATAGCGTAAAATTTATCAGGTAAAATTTAGGATTCTAATGGCGGACGAATTTTTTAAACCGGTCCAGGAATTTCGCAGTCTTTTCAATTCAAACAAATAAACAATCATATTTTTCCTCTTTATAATATAATATTAGTGTAGAACTAGACTAGTAGTACACACGGCACTACTACTAGTAGTGCCGTGTGGTGCCGGCATAGAATTGCACCACCCCAACTCTTCCTGTGGGTGTCGTAAGAGGCGACTAAGGGAAACACACCAGGGGGCGGGCAGCAGTGCCCTCTGTAGAATAATTCCACCGAACTGCGATCCCCAACCCGCATGCCCAGCGTGGGGATTATGGGCAATAACCCCCAAATAATGATGTCATCTGTGGTGCTCATTGGGGGAGGCCTGTGTCCAGCAGTGGACTGTTATAGGCTGGTGATGATGATGATGAGTGTAGTATAAATACCCGATAAATGATCTTATATGTTAGCAAATCATGAACGTCTAAAAAGCCATATTGCATTTAGCTAAAGATGGTGCTTACTTTGCTCTACCTACAACAAAATCACGATTTTTCAGGAAATTCACAGGTTTTTCTTTCATTAGTATCTTGGGTTTAAATTGATCGAGACATGCCGCTTCCAGTAGATCTACAACTTACTATGACATTGTACGTCAAGAGCGGCGCATACGCAGTCAGAGCAAAAACATACGGTTGGACACACGAGCGTGTCCGTCCTCTACCGTGAATTGATTCTAATTTCAAAAAGTTTTTCCACCGGTAACATAAAATGGAATTAGTGCAAGAAACTACTTAATTTAATCGAGTGAAGTGCAAAATCTTTTAAGTTCATACGGTATCGTTGGATTGTCGTAGAGTTTATTGATTAATTAATATTGAACCTCATTGTTTAGATCGTTACGACCTGAAAGTTTTTCTAGAACAGAAATTTAAAAAACAAGTGACAAACGATTAATGGCTGAGTGAAAGTGGTTAAGCAAAAATAAAACCTATAATTGAGACCTAAGAGTTGAAAATGAGGGGGGCATTGGACTGTGTTTCTGCGAAGATATCGCCAACGGAGAGTACAGAGGTCTTTACGATACATTCGTACTCGTATTCGGCCCCTGACTTAAGTGATAAGGTAAGATCTTACTGCATAAATAATTGATACTTACTAGTCTTTATTTAGATGTATGCAGGTTTGCATTTCCCTAAGCAGCCTTCATCCCATCCCATCTTGCCTGTAACTTAGGTCAAGCTTACCTTAGCTATAGATATTATAGCAAAAAATCAAAATCAAAATCAAAGTGCTTTATTTCCTTTAGACCTTACAGGACTCTTGGACACGTCACAAAATACAAGTTAAATAAGAAATCAAAATGGGAAATAAAGTGATCACTTTGATTAATTTTTCACTTCAATCTTTTTAAGGTAAAGTAAAGAAGCGAACAAGAAACCTTTACCTTGTTAGGTTGTTAGTTTTAGAGTCGGAGCATAACTCTTCCCAAACTTTTTTGTCGTCTAGATAATCTGATATTTTATAGTACATAGGTACCTACTTAAATTTATCATTTATGTAAGTAAATAGCAAGAAATGCGTCGGTTTTTAGATTGTTCGACAATAAGATGCTTCATATTTTTCAGACATAAAATAATAATAGAGATCTGTAGATAAGTACATACAAAATATGAAATGCCGCTTTATCTACATTGTTTGCATCATAATCTAGCGTAGGTATTTGTTTTGTCTAAAATAACACCTGTCTTATCATATCATACTAGTTAGACTGAGCGGAAGTCAAAATAGAGGACATTAGGTTAGCTACCTCCATTTATAAAGCTATGCTAAAATTACAAGTTTAGTCAAAAATTATAAGACCTTTTTCCTCTAACGGACCAGAATCGATAGTAAAAAGATAGGAACTATTTCTAGAATATTAAATAATGTTCCAAAAATTTACGATTTCAGCGGGACTTGAACCCGCGACCTTCCAGTACCTACGGGCTGCGCAAACCAATACCCGAATAGTCGAAAATCGAGATTTGAGTGCGATGGCTTACGTACTATAATAAATAACCAAAATCATAGGAACTATTTCTCAAGACTAATTGATCAAAACAATTTTATAAGTTTTTCTTAAAGTTTAAGGTTTAATTTTGGATACGTACATTACAAAATCTTAATTAGGAACCTAACAATGGGTACAAATTGCGGGTTGACATATATGACTACTGCAAAAGATTAAAACTGTTTAGTGGCATGTTATCTTTTTCTCTCTTTGTTCTGACTAAATAAATAGATTTTACTATTTACTATAAAGATAAAGTCCAATTATGAAAATTATGGACGTGTTACATAAATGCTTATAATAATAATAATAATTCCGGATAATTATAGAAGATTACATAATATTTGAGTGCACTAACGTGAGTGAGGCCGGGGTAAATTTTTTTATTTTTTGTGTATAGTTTTTAAAATTTAATCTAGTATAATATAATTCATAGAGTAATATACCATACTGTTGCATAAAACAGAATAGGTACATCATAATATTCTGTACCTACTTATATGCAAAAAACACATGTTCATGTTTACATAAGTAATCAAATATCTGAACCAAATGGCTGTAGGAACGTATCATTTATCACATTAAATTTAGGGTACAGAAATTTATAAAAAAAAAAGAAAATTGCAGTACTGAATAAAACGAATGCAACTAATATTACACTTTTTTACTTCCTTAAAGTCTACGTCACCAGAATTTGCCACGTTGCAGCATTGCCACGTTGGACGGCAATGCTAATTCTTAGACCGAAATAAAAGCCAGCAATCCGATCAATCCATAACTCCTGTACTAAATTCTAAATACTTTTTATATTTTTATGGGATATGTAAAAATTAGTTTATGTACAAAATTCATCTAGAAAACAAGCTCTGATGCTGTGTGGATTGTCCATTACTAATTTATTTACTTACTTTTACTTCTGCTGGAAATCGAGATAAACCGTTTTTAACCCTTAAAAACAAACCCCCATCCACTTTTCGGCCTCAGATCGCCCGTAAATTATTTTTGTTATATTCGCTTTCTTTTCCAATGCGTTTCATCCAACTACATACGTTTTTAAATTTTTACCTTTGTTATAACATGGTAAAAATATAAATTTTGTCCTACTAGTCCATAAATTAGAACAAAACTTGCATGTCATTATGCATCTTCAGTCCATTAAACACGTGCACCGTCATCATGGCAACGCGGCCAGACTGATGCTTCAACGTAGGTAGGTAACAAGCTAATGCAATGACAAATCAATCCTGCTGTGATTTACCACCGATCAAAAACCAATATAAACTCACCTCCTTATTATATTAGTGTGGAGTTGTCAAAACTTATAAAACATGCATCGGAAAATCCAAAATAGAAGCACCTAAACAATTTCATTATCACTTAGATACTTTATTTAGTTTGTAATGACGTAGCTGGTCTTGATCACGGCGAAGAATCGTCTTCAACTCATCTATTTAGGTCCCTGAGGATGTGTTAAATTATGCAGACGCAAGATGCAGTTCTTTTGCGTATTTTAACACCTCCGCTGCAATTACAAATAGCAAAGTAAAACACCTTTTGTTTGAAAAAAATATCAGTCAATTCAAACAGATTGTCAAAACATTCTTGTAAAAAGGTTAAATAAAAAATATCAGATTGTTTAGGTGAGCTTTAGGAATGGGTTTTACTTCAAATTGAAAAACAACAACTAGCTACTGTTTTCTTTTCTTTTTTACAGGTACCGAAGTGAAAGAAATAAAACATAAATATCATTTTATTTCCGTATACGAGTAAAATTAAACAATTTGACCGTTCCTATTAAGTCTTATTTAGAGTATTTATGAAAATAGTTTTTTTGATTTTTGGAAACGCATTGATAGAAAATATTTCTTGCATAATGTGATTATATATACTACTAGATATACTACTGTGATTGGAATAACGATTACGACTGACAACCAATTTTATTTAAACGGTGTACACTAGCGTCATCTATTGTCGAGTAGTTAAATTAAATATGCAATTATTCAATTGGTAGAGCGGCGATTTCATTCTACAATTGAATAATCTCCCTGGTGACGTAACTACTGTATTATAATACATTTAATAGTAGTTTGTTTGGCGCGCTATAGGATGGAATCATTTCGAACTTAAAGAAACACTGGTGGACATTACTTACATCACTATAATAATAATTTATTGTTTTCCTACACTCGACTCTAGGATACAAGATTTTTTTGGTAAACAAAGCGTTGTAGGTATGAACTTTACTCAAACTGAAAAACAGCTGCGAAATGCAAATTCAAGTTTTAAAACGGGCGAGACACGCATAAAAGCTTTCAAAAACAAAGATGTCGACCACGATTTTCTCCGATGATTTAGTAATATTTTATCACAAAGAGTTTTTTATAGAAGTATCTGGAGCCAAATTTAGTTTCAGAATGCGTTGTTAAATTACAAGAATTAATTAGATACTCATTTTAGAAATCTAAATAATTATCCTACTAGACGAGTAAATGAATATTTTTAAATTGAACAACAAATATATCCAGATATAGAAATATACCCAGACATTTCCTTCAAACTATTATTATCAGTATCAAACAACCAAATCCATATTATTTAAAATGATAAATGATATAATAATAATCTTATTAGCCTCTTACGTCCTTTTTACTAGTACGATTGAAAAATAAAATATTTTTATTGGACAATACCTACCAAGCACATACATAGAAAGTTAGTACAATACTAATACTATAACTAAATTAACATAGGGCTGACACAGAGAGGCTACATTATGTACACTATGAGCATATAAAACAGTAAAAACAGAAAAAAAATCGAAGGTGTAGAACGAAGTAGGTGAGGAATTTAGGATTTCTTTTTTTTTAGTGTGTCTGGTAAAGTGAGTGCGCGTTGAAGTCTATTGTATGGTACTCGTACACCGATGACGGTCTGTGTAATAGTATTGTAGACCTCTCTGCCCAAATCTACTTTAAAATATATTTATCGTTAGGAAGAAGGAGAAGGAAAGGTGAAATGTGAACGAGAAACGCAGCAAAATCCCTTACAGAATTTTAAAATATGCTCTTGTCTGTGGCGTAGACGTTGAAACGGATTCTGATATTTATGTAATTATTAAAAGTTTTGTGATTATTCAAGACTTCTCTAAATGTAAGGTTATTCAAAAAAATTAGTTAAAAAAATTCTACTCGTTCAAATGTTTAACCGCACCAGGATACGTACTCGATGACCATCACTAACTTCCTTGCACGATATAGTCTTCTCGCTGCAAATGCTCCCTTCTACAACAAATAATAAATAAATAATTTCAACTCACGATAAAAAGTTTTGGGACGTGTTTCGCTTTTTTTTCCCCTCCAACTCGAAAATTAATAATCTATCAAGGTAATAGTTTCTTGTTCGCTTCTTTACTTTACCTAAACAAGATTGAAGTAAACAAAGAATCAAAGTGATCACTTTATTTCCCAGTATTACTTAAGTAGGTAATTTTTATGATGTGACGTATCCAAGAGTCATGTAGTCTGAACTAGTCTGAAGGTTTATAAAGCACTTTGATTTTGATTTTGGTGATAAACTTTTCGAATTGGGCCCACAACAATGTTGTTCTATAGAGTTGTTCCAAGGTTATGAATTATTTTCGGTACCTGTATTGTAAGAAATCAGAAACAATAATTAATTTATCTTTATTTCTATAGGCTTCCAAATAAGTATTAAGACCAGTTAAATGAGTGATGTGGCAATGAAAATATTAGGCTAGTTTTAGAAGTTATTTAGGTATAACTACATTTATTTTGTGAAAATACGAGGCTGATATACTTAAAAGCCCCATAAATAATGAAGAATAATTTAAGAATTAAAAAAACTGTAAGTGTTAAAGTTTTTATATCATTACTTATTTTTTTCCACATGGAAACGCCGTGGACTTTGAATAATTCGATGTTCTAACTATATTAGAGCTAGTATTTACAATTGAAACAATTGAGCTAACTGCAGACTGTTGCAAACAAAGTACAGGTAGCTCAATTGATCCATACCATTACCAGATGGAAGTTTCCACAAGATGCTGGCTGCATTGCCGCGATTTATGGCAATTCTGATGCGCTGCGCCAGCTCTCGACGAGTCACACGTCGCTATTTTATAGTAAACTAGCGGCCCGCCCCGGCTTCGCACGGGTATTAAACAAAAATTTCAGAAATTATACACACTAAAACGATGGTTTTCACAGTTTTCATACGGATCTTTACTTTTTTTAACAGCATTGGGGTTTTTGACATTGACTCGACATTCCAAAACTGACACTGGCCGTAGAGAAAAAGCAAGCACCGTGCGCTATACAACCTCTTTTTCTATTCTGACGCGCCATAATAGAAAAAGAGGTTGAATATACAGCCTACGGTTCAATTATTGAATTTTTCATGCGGATCCCTAACTTTTTTGAAAATATTATATAGCCTATGTTCATCACGGAAAATTAAGGATTCTAATGGTGAAAGAATTTTTTAACTCGGTTCAGTAGTTTCGGAGCCTATTCAATTCAAACAAACAAACAAACATACAAACAATCAAATCTTTCCTCTTTATAATATTAGTATAGATAATGTTTGAATTACATAATATATTAAAAAACTGAATAGTTCAACCTAATAGAACTTTTCTCTAAGTATATATTTCTAATTTCGAAATACAACATTCGTTAGCTTATGTTATGATTTCGATCACTATGCGCCGTTTGCGCACATAATAAATGGCAGCCATTTATCGATGTTGCAGTAATAATTGGTTATAAAACATGGGATTTCGTGTTTATTGCAATTCCTATGCAAATGGTAGAGGAGGCTGAGTTATTGTGAAATAAAGCCAATTATATATATAATGGATTGCGTTTACTGCAAGCTATGTATTTGATTCTATATCAGATTTAAGATTTCAATAACTTTATTTCTTTAGGCGTACAAAATAAGATAAAGATAAAGATAAAGATAAAGATAAAGATAAAGATAAAGAT
Source organism: Eupithecia pulchellata (assembly GCA_963931895.1). NCBI lineage: Eukaryota > Metazoa > Arthropoda > Insecta > Lepidoptera > Geometridae > Eupithecia > Eupithecia pulchellata. Next base: position 2,840,067 of record OZ007538.1, read on the forward strand.
AAAGATAAAGATAAAGATAAAGATAAAGATAAAGATAAAGATAAAGATAAAGATAAAGATAAAGATAAAGATAAAGATAAAGATAAAGATAAAGATAAAGATAAAGATAAAGATAAAGATAAAGATAAAGATAAAGATAAAGATAAAGATAAAGATAAAGATAAAGATAAAGATAAAGATAAAGATAAAGATAAAGATAAAGATAAAGATATTTATTTGCCAGAATATATGTAACAGTATGGTTCTTAATTTATTATAATGTGCAGTTATATTCTACCTTACTTAGGCATGCAAATGTTTATTTTTCAATTAACAATATAAAATTTTGTAGTTTTATGTTTCTAATACAAAAATAATGGATAAAAATAATAATAAAATTCAAAATAGTATAAACTCAATGTCAATGTGCATATTCAAAGTCTTCTAAGTCCCTGTAATTAAAATATTGATTCATGGAATAATAGCATTTGCCTAGAAGCCATTTTTTTAGTTGAATACTGAATAAGTTTCCTGATAGGGCTTTTAGGTCTTCTGGTAGATTATTAAATATTTTTATTGTCATATAGTAGCATTGTTTCTGTGTCATTGTTAATTTGTAATGTGGTGTATGCAATCTGTTGTTAGCAATTTCTCTTAATCTTCTAGATCTCAAGTCAACATTTTTTTTGAAAAGTTCTGGATGCTGTTTAACGAGTTCTGCCGCTTGTTTAATATAGAGGCATGGTAGCGGAAGAATCCGATATTAAGCATTTAGACAAGTAAAATTTCATACAGATAATTATTATAAAAAAGAAATAAGTTGTTATTCTTCAATCAATTTTTCTTAAATTTATTGTTTTCTAGTGCAATAAGTTAAAAAGTATCTATGTCTAGAGGTACATATACTAATATTAAAAAGTGGAATATTTGATTGTTTGTTTGTTTGAACTGAGTAAACTCCTGGACCGATTAGAAAAATTCTTTCACCATTAGTATCCTTAACTTTTCCTGATGAACATAAACCTATAGAATATTTCAAAAAAGTGAGGGAACCGCATGAAAAATTAAATTTTTGTTAATTAACCGTGCGAACCCAAAAAATACATATAATGTAAAAATAAAAACATATAAAGTAAAAATACATCATGCACGTATATGAGTTTTCGTATGGATCCCTAACTTTTTCAAAATGATCTATAGCCTATGTTCATCGGGAATAATATTAATAATAATAATCTAAATAGTGAATAATTTTTCAAATCAGTCCAGTAGTTTCGGAGCCTTATCAATTAAAAAAAACAATCTAATCTTTTGTTTTTATAATATTTATTATATCAAACGAGAAAAGGAACGAGGTAAAGAAAAAAATGCAATAAATTCGTCATACTTTTCAATTTGTGTACGTGCGTTTGCGCATGAAATTACTGTGGTTATAAGCTTGAAAACTCCAACCGCAACACCCAAATTCATTACCTCACAGGACTCTCCCTTGATCAGGATTAGCCTACATTCCGTCGTTATAGACGTCTCAATTACGAAGTACCTACGTCATCAAACTACGTACATCATGACGAGACAAAACCACATAGAACTAGGTGTCGAGGAATATATATAGGTCATGACCTCTACGTTTCGACTTAATTGTATAATTTTTCTGTTAAAAACCAAGATGCAGAAAGAACTATGAACCATCAAGGAGGATCTGGATAATTTCATGTAATGCTAATACTTGGTTATAGGCACGAAGACACAGTATTCAATCGAAATAATCAAATGTTTATCTTTATAATATCTGCATGTCTGATTTAAGATTTTACTAACTTTATTTCTTTGCTTACAAAATAAGCTAAGTGCTTATTTTTTAAGCAAAGAAATAAAGGCACGAAGACACAGTATTCAATCGAAATAATCAAATCTTTCTCTTTATAATATCTGCATGGATAAAATTATAAAAATAATACCTAAAGCAAAACGCAGAAAATTGATCACAATATTTTTCCTTTTCCGCATCGTTATAAAACTTAGCACTTAGATTTAGCTACACGCTCTACGCAACTGAAGTAGGTATTTAGGTACATAAGTTATTATGTTACTGATGTGTTACTGCAAGTATAGATCCGGGATTTTCCAGTACATTAGTCACCGATGGAACAATTATTAATTGAGCTATACAATAGTATCATTACCGCTATCATTTTCTGTAAACAATTACATCGTAAGGACGTATACATCAATTAATTAATAATTTACTTGTGATTTATTATAAAACATTTTGCCAGTGTTTGTGAAATTCAATGAGCTCAACGGATAGCAAGGTCATGAAACTATTACGATCCAAAAGCGAAGTCATTTGAAGTGTCAGAATTTACAGGAAAACTTATAATATAGCCACTAATAATCTAGATTCTAGATAAAAACGTAGCTAAATAAAGTTCAATTGATACTGATGTACAAAAAGTGAGTGCGTTGGAAAGAATACAGTGATTTGTAGGATTGTGGTGATTATAAGTGAAGAATGGTGCAAAGAAACTCCGCAGTACGAACTAGCATAGAGGGCATAAAGCGAATAGCCTCTTTTACTTTACGAAGTAGGAATAATGTCAGTGTAAGTTATTTTGTTTTTTATCATACGAAGAAACGCTATCTCGTAAACGTGTCTTGAGTGAATACGTAGTGTACAAACGTAGTGTAGGACACCTCCGGATGGGCTGCAGGCTGCAAACTGAAGATATTGTGCTGTGGAGATCACTGGTGGAGGCCTATGAGTGGCCAGGAGTGCTCTGTTTACACTAACACCCTATTAAGATTATCTTTTTATTGATTGCATAAGCTATAGCCACATAGTAACATTTATTTTCACAGAGAAGTTATGACAGTAGTGCATAATTTATTATTAGTCATTGGTATGTTTTGCCATAGTTCTCCACGTAAGAATGTATTGTTTAAATTACTCACACATAATATACACATGCAATAAATTTATTGTAAAACTGAGTTATGATACATAGACATTATCATAGATAAACGGTATTTTGACGATCTTAACAGAATAGGCAGACAGGCTTATTTGAGTTGTAAATTAAATAACATTTCAAAACTACTATAATTTATCAAAAAAATCAAAGTTAATGGAATATAGATAAAACTCCAACTCTATTAAATACGTAAAGTCATTTAAAACGGGATAATTACCATAGTTTTAGTATTGAATTCTGATTTATGGGTATTCCACATTGCTTTATGCACTGTGATCACGTAATATCCTGCAATGACTTTAATATAATAACTATGAAAGTAATTAAGTATTATTCAATACCTACCTTATCTTCAGTTTACTACTTACGCTACCTATTGTTTGCGAATACCTACAAAAAGTGCAAATATATGCCTGAGATTTAGACAAACTTATCTGAATGCTTAAGAATGATGTAGATACGAAAAAATGCTTTACATTGTCTGTTCTTACTGTTAGGCAAAGCTAAAAAAACCTCCATGCATTGCGATCCTAAGCCAATTGGATCCACGCTCTATCAAAGGTTTCCTTTCCGTAAAACCAGCGTTTTCTCGGTCAAAACACGTCCACTTGCTAGATATAGCTCTCCAATAGCCTCTAAATAATATATAATGATACCATAGGTATAATCGGGATTTTTTTTCCCGATTGTTCCTTGCATGGGGTAGGGACAATCGGGAATAGGCGTTCTATAATCAGGAAACTACATCATTATGGAATAAAAGACAACTCTTTGGATCTTCTTACTTCATACTTGTGTGACAGGATACAAAGAGTTGACATTAATGGGGAACGTTCTTCGGGATCTGGGGCTCTAGACAAAGTAACATTTGATTAGCGAAAGCGATGGTAGAAACGTACAAAAATGTATGGATTTGACATATTCCTTCGATATCACGCATCGCAACGACAATCATCATAGCTCAAATGATGGCGAAGTTCAATTGGTAGACAAAGTAACCTTTGCGTAGCTATCGCCTTGTCTATACGTCTGATCGCATCGCTAAATGCCGATAAGTTGGCACAATTGGTTGTCAATCTTTTGTTGTTAGACTGTCATAGTTTGATTGAAGTATTGCGCTCGTATTTGTGTTATTAATTAATATTTTTCGAATTATTCATGCAAAAGCAGTGCAAAAGAGATTGTGTTGAAGGTGCGTGCCTTTTGTGAGGAAGAAAAGGCAGACCATGCCCAGTTAAATCCATTAAATCTAGTGCGATCTCGCGTTGCACCATCAATGCAACTGGTAAGTAAAATAGGGATACCAGCTTTATACACGATACCTTTAGAATGGATCATAAGATTTACTCACATAAAAAGATAAAATAAAAAGTAAATTATCCAGGTTATTTAATTTATCTTGTTATGATATCCCTTATTTGTATATATACAAATATTGAATTTTTGAATTTTATATTATACAAATACAAATTTTATGTGTCATTTTCAGTCATGTCGGAGAAAACCACGAGTAGAATACATAATATAAAGAAGCGAAGCTATTGCTGCCTGCAACAAGTCAATTCTGCTGAAAATCGTCGTGGATCTTGAAGATTTCGATTTATAAGAATTTTTTGTGTTGTTTATTTATGTTCCTTTTGACCATAATTAGTGTCAGAACAATTTCAATAAATAATTTAAAATTTTTATTGTTTCATAATTTAAAACTTTCCTAGTCCTAACTACTTATATATTTATATACAAATATGAAATTAAAACATAAACACACGTTTACATAATGGGGTAAAAGATTCATAATGTTGGCAATATCGTGCTGCCAATATAATGCTGCCAATTCCTGAGGCAGGACAACTTATGGTGTACGGTCTGTAGTCTATAGTTATCGAACTCAATCATTCGCTTATTTCGTCCGTTCACCGTTCATGAAATGACGGGTCAAATAAAAAGGAGTACCAAGCCAAGTAGGTTGTTACCTATAACTTCAGATAGAATTTCTGTAAACAAACGTGATACATAACAAAAAAATTGTTTCGATTTGGAAGTTTACCCAATCTTTTGAAATACTTATGGCAGTGTTTATTGTGTAATTAAAATCAATAGAAAGAAAATAACAATGGTTTTGAGCTATATAATTATATTATTTAATTATTTTCAACAAGTTCTTAAAATCATGAAGAAATAAATAATTAGGAGAAAATACATATTTTACGACAGTCGTATCATCTCGGTAATATTGGAGTAAATAACAGAAATTCAAAACTATTTTGCATTTTGACAATAGACGTTTTAGTTTGTATTGTAATTTCTTTCGACTCTCGCCCTTAGAAGCCAAATGTGTGAATTTTTGCAGATCATATGCAAAAGCTTTATCTTGTTTTTTTCGTTGTTAAGTATATTTTTAATCCCTCGTGGACACAGGGAAACAAGGGTGCGATCGTGAATGCTACATCCACGCTAGCGCAAGGCTACTTAAAATTTTACGTAATACCAACAGCTGTTTATGAAATCGCCGTTTCGATTCGATTTCTACAGGGTCTTAGCGTTCGCTAGTGTATCCATCAAGAGAATAGACAACTACGTGAAGTCGCTTCTCAAAACTGCCACTTGGCTAGGAATTTGATGGAAGTGATCGTTCGATGTTGTCAATCGGTTTGGTGAAATCAAAATATTCGTACATTGCCTACCAAAAATCTTGACTTTTAATCCATTTGAAGGTTGCCATCGCTAGAGCGATAAGAATTTTCAAAATCGAATCGCTTCATAGCGAATGCCGGTTGGCTAAGGACCCTGTAGTTACAATGGGTGTACCGCAGGGGTCTATCCTCGGTCCTTTCCTATTTCTTGTTTATATTAACGACCTCCCTCATCTCGTTAAGAATAATCACGAGATTGTATTGTTTGCTGTTGATACTTCACTAATTTTTAAAATGAAACGTCATAACACAAATTTCGACGATGTGAATAATGCAATCTCAAAAGTAGTCAATTGGTTTAGTGTCAATAATCTTCTGCTTAATGAAACCAAAACGAAATGTATTAGATTTATTCTACCCAATGTAAAACAAGTTAAGGCCGATGTAAAGGTAAAAGAGGAATCTTTAGAAATAGTAGAAAGTACTGTATTTTTAGGAATAACTTTAGATAGTAAACTTCAATGGGGCTCACACATAGATAAGCTATCGAAGAGACTTAGTTCTGCAGCGTATGCAGTCAAAAAAATCCGTCATCTTACAGACGTTGATACTTCTAGACTAGTCTATTTCAGCTACTTCCATAGTATTATGTCTTATGGCATACTGCTGTGGGGGAACGCTGCAGATATTAACACCATATTTGTGCTGCAGAAGAGGGCTATTCGTGCAATCTATAATATGGGTCCCAGAGAATCCTTGCGTGAAAAATTCAAAGAAATAAACATAATGACAGTAACATGTCAATACATTTATGAAAATTTGTTGTACACTTATAAAAATATCAATAAGTTCATTAAAAATAGCGATATACATAATTTAAATACTAGAAATAAGAACAAACTGGCTGTGCCCACTACTAGGCTACGTAAGATTAATGTATCTTTTAAAGGGCAATGTATACGCTTCTACAACAAAATTCCAAGTGAGTTGCAAAAATTATCTATAAATAAATTCAAACGGATTGTCAAAAATATACTTTGTAAAAAAGCTTACTATAAAATATCAGATTATCTAGACGACAAAAAAGTTTGGGACGAGTTATGGTCCAACTCTAAAACTAACAATCTTACAAGGTAAAGGTTTCTTGTTCGCTTCTTTACTTTACCTAAAAAAGATTGAAGTGAATAATTAATCAAAGTGATCACTTTATTTCCCATTTTTATTTCTTATTTAACTTGTATTTTGTGACGTGTCCAAGAGTCCTGTAAGGTCTAAAGGAAATAAAGCACTTTGATTTTGATTTTGATACGACACTTCACAAATAGCAGTACCAAGCCATCTTTATCTATCGACTCCCAACGACCGTTTACGTCATAAGCTCATCGAGTAGATAATCTCGTTGCGCTTTTATGACTAAAATACGGTTTACATGAGTTTTTTTTTCTTTTACAGAGAGACGCAGAGTCCCAGTCAGGTTCAAAGACCACCAGCTGTCAGCGATGCTGCTGGCGGTTACTTGTAGATCTTCCCTTACTACTTATAGGTAAGTTATTTTGGAGATAAGAATTGCATACTTTGAATAATTAAAAATAGCCATTACCAGTCAACAGGCAAGTCAGACAATATTATAGTAAAGTGAAAAAAGGTTTTATTTTTCAAGTTTCCAGGATTTAATTGCTTTCATGTTCTAAAAAGATCCTAAGAATAGGTTACAGCTATCAATATGAGCCTGGATGTGGCACTGCAAAACGCTAAATATGTTTGCTCATGAGAGCATTAAACTTTACTTAATTTTCTCACAATATATTTAATCGTTTTTCATTGGAAATCGATCCCGGTATCGTTTAATAGTTTTTCATTGGAAACCAATCCCGGTATCGGTGGATAAAACTTGGCGGTATCGCCAAGTGGCCAATTAAATCTGATCTGGGATCCGTGGACACAAACCCTAACAAACACAAAGAATAAAAGACAGTCAATTCAGTGACAATCGCTCAGCATGACGTGTCCAGCGATATATATTATGTGTGATATGTAGACACAATCTCACGTGACGGTTTTGTCCGATTGCGTATCACGACGCTCTAAAAAACACCTCCCCCTCTTGTCTCGAAGAAACCCAGACATTGTACTTAGGAATCTAATTATTATAAAACTATTTACAGCTGTTACTGTTTATAAATTGTATCTTTACTCCACAGTATTAACAGCGCTAGTCATCTTCGAAATCGGGCTGATCCCAAGCAATAAGTACGGGTTCTACTGCAACGACTCTTCCTTATCTCACCCTTATAATGGAGACACTGTGACCACGACAATGTTGGTCGCGGGGGTTCTACTGTTGCCTATTATTATAGTAAGTGGTGGTTTATTGGTTTTCAATTATTAACACGAAGAAAGGGTCAAGTTTTCTTATATGTAAGGTCAATTGTAAAACCTATAGCTTAGATTTGTGAAATAAGTCAAGTTATAAGACACGCCGCTGCCGGCCAACAGGCATTCGGGCAACAACCGTTTTGGTTATGTTTGCCAAAAATCAGTAAAATTTGAAAGGTTATTTTGACAAAAAGTAAGATAGCACTTATTCATAGGTTCATGTAGTGAACCATAGTGAACATTATGTTTAGAATTTAAAAGAGTTACTTTTTTATTAGACTGGTTTTTTGCATTTTATTTATACATACCCAAAACAAAGTAAATAAAAACAAGGAAAACTACATCCATCATAGTCAGTAAATCCCAATCTCAAATCATTCTAAAAATAAATGTGTTTCTATTCTAATCCCATAATTTTGAAAACTTGAACAATGTTCTATCGAAAATCGAGGTAGAAGATGGCTCAAATAATTAACCTCATGTCACAACCAGCCTCTTTACTTCCACAGTTCTTCTTCACGGAACTGGCCACCACGTCAAGATCTGACAGTAAGCTATGGACCAGCTTCAGCAGCAGTTTGCGACTCTTCCGTAACTACATGTTTGGTCTCCTCATAATGGCGTGCGTCTTGCAGCTGATGAAAGGACTGGTTGGGGAGCCTAGGCCCGTGTTCTTCGCTCTATGCCAGCCGGATACAGCGCTTACTTGCAAGGGGTAAGTGGAGATATAAAAAAAAAACAAATAAATAAAATTTAATTTGTTTCACGTACTTACATACTTATTATGAATGTGTGCCTATAAACTAATATTTTTTTATATCACAAGAAACTGAAAAATTTAATAATTAACAAAATTAATAAAAAAATATACACCTAAAATTATAATAATACCTAATTATCCTAAAAAAATATGTATTTTAAAGAATTGTCGAGGTCTGGACAATCGAGATTATGCTAATCCAGACAAAGCAATCGTATTCTATAATGAAAATCTTATCTGAATTTCGTTCATAAAATTTTTACTTTTGCATTTTACTTATAATTTTGTTTTTCATAACAGAAACGAGTTTGTGAGCCATTTCGAATGCACCTCCAACTACTCAAAGATGACCCAGATAGACTCCTATAGGAGTTTTCCTTCAGGACATTCGGCCTTCTCCATATATTGTGGCTTATATGTGGCGGTAAGAATTTTATTTTACTATTCCTTTTATCTGAGCCAAAGGAACCCAAAGAATCAAATTATGCAATGCATGCTAGGAAGTCGTTTGATACAAAAAAAAATACTTGTCCGTGGCGTTTTTGAATTTTCAGAGTTTAATTTTACTTCCTTAATTTTGTTTAATTTTGCATCTATTACATAGATATTTTTGATTATACAAAGAAAACGACCTAAACACCCTTAATCTGTAGATCGTGCATACATTTATCCAGAGGCAGGAATCGAACCGGAAATGTATATTATTTGATTCAAGTTATGTATTACATCAATCAATCAAATAAATAATGTAGGTACATACTTAATACATGGCACTTCCCCAAATCTCGCAGTTTCTTAGAAGGTCGTAGTAGTTTCTTTCTAGAAATCTCAGCCAGAATATAAACGCTCAGTATAACAAACCACGACCTTGGCAGGCACCCAAAGCTTACCCCATAGCATTCTGAAAGTCTATGGTTAGTATCTGTCTTATTAATATTTGGCTCTGGAGATCAATGAAAACAACGGAAATAATCAAGATCTTCATTTGTTAGTGCCTGTGTTAGAAGGTCTAAAGTCAGTACCTAGGATGATGGATTCTTTCTTGTATGTGGCATGGATAACAGCGGAAACGAGCGAACCTAAGAACCTAAGAATCCGTGGTTCATACAATCTTTTTCTATAATTTAATATTATCTAACATCAGTAAACTTTTTTGTTCACATCGAACATACTCCTAACTTGGGGCTAGCTGCTGTATGAATGTCCCAGCACTATTAATAGGGATTTTTGTCTGCAGACAAGCCTTTATCCTCAAACCAAGAACATTAAATTTTACATACCTACTTAAATATTTTTCTTTCAAGTACCTTAATATTGAATCTTTTGTAAGTTTTGAACATAATTGAGTTAATAGTTAGGTACAAGTATAGAGTTAAGTGCAATTGAATAGATATTTTTATTTTGTTCCCCTCTATCCATTGAAAATTCCACCCCACAAAACACATAATTTAGTTATTGGTACTTCTTTTTTAGTATTTATGGTATGAATATAAATTTAAATTATATTAGGTAAACCTCCTGCCTTTCTTAAATACAAATAATTATTTCCATCCAAAGGTTATCTGGAAGAGCCGCCCATTGTACTTGTCTTATATAATGTCTTTTGTATGTTATTTTTCTAGTGTAATAAAGCATTTTTGTATAGTATTGTATTGTTTCCCCAGTGGTACCTCCAACTCTGCGCGTTCAGCTGGCGGAACCGCAGCATCTTCCTGGTTCCTCTCACCCAGCTCTGCGTCATCAGCTTCGCAGCTGTCTCCGCCCTCACCAGGATCACTGACCACCGTCACCATTGGTGGGACGTCCTCGCCGGTGTTGTTATTGCGATGTTCTCTGTTGTTTATGCTGTGAGTATCATATAATGTAAATTAATTTAAATATTTATTTATTATTTGAATTATTTCATAATATAATTTAATAATATAAAGAGGAAAGATTTTTTGGCAAGATTGTTTGTTTGTTTGAATTGAATAGGACCGATTTAAAAAAATATTACTCTATTAGAATCAAAATTTTTTCCTTATGTACTCATAGGTACATAGGCTATCGAATATTTTAAAAAAAGTTAGGGTTCCGCATGAAAAATTATTTTTTTGTGTGTGTGGAATTTCTATTTTTGTGTTAAGTTTGTTCCGCCTACTACCAAACTAGACAACTGGAAGTATTCATGGAAATAATTTTCTACGGGGACAACATGTTACGATGTTATCTTGACCTGACTTCTCCTTCTCGAAAAGAACTACTTTTTTGTTACATTGATCATTTTACAAATAAACAGGCGAAAGCCATTATAGCCATATTGGCTAGTCATACGCTAGTCTTATTTTCTTTATTTCAGTGTAAAATACACGTCTTTACTGGTCAGCCATTTTCTAAAAAAATATTCATGTGATATTCATTGAGATTACCTACTTACCATGTACATAATGTACGTATGAGAAAGTATTTGTCAGAACTGACAGATCTACAAAACGGCTGATTTAGATGTTGTTCTACTTAGGCCACTTGATGACCATCAACATCAGCCCATGTTAGTCCATTGCTGGAAATAGGCCTCCCCTAATTAGCACCATAGCGCCCTGTCTTCAGCTTGTCGCATTCAGCATCTGCCACCAACCTTTCACAGGCTGCTTGATGTTCGTATTTAATACATTTTTTGTTGCAGGTTCTCTTCGTTTCCAATAACTTCTCCAGCCACCATCCAAGAGAAGATTTATCTGAAGATACAATGCAAACTAAAAACAATGAATGTCTGCAAATTATAAGCTAGCGAGTCTCAATTACCTGACTATAATATTATAAAATAGTTTAATTAGATAATAGTTCAGAGGAACTGATATTTTTGATAGGTATATATAAATTTGGTAAGACCAAAGTTTGTTTAAATTTTTTAGTCCCTATCCCATTCTTACCATTAATAAATTTTATTGTAGGTACCTAAGTAGGTAAATTCAGAAATTTAGAGCAGAACCGGGAAAGATATGTTAGGATGTCTCCGTTTCTTGTCTCTGTTCTTCGAATGTTAGGTTGTATTGCTGCAAAGCATTGCTATTGCTATCACTGTTAATGAGTTAGTCCTAATTTGGTTCAAAAAGGCCCTTTACATTATTAAGAGGTGTTTTCACAGTAGAAGCCGAGTCTTACACTCCCGTGCCTAGGAAAAAATGTTAAGCTTTTGATCCTGCATCTAACCTCTCCCCGCTCGTGTCGATATACCGACCTATCGTATTTATGAGGGGAAAAGAGCAACTATATTTGCGCGCACACTATGCACTGCAAACTACACAGGCCCTGCGCACCTGGTGATCCATTTATACAGCCGCCATGGTCGTAGGGGATTGGTCATAAAGAGGATCATGAATTTGCAATGATATATATAAATATACAGTATCTACATACTATAGATAACGATAACCAATATATCTACCCAGATAACCCTATCTATTACTCATTTGTACCTAGGCATACTAATCGGATTAGTCAATCAGTTTTGCAAAACATTTGTTCCCGGTGACATGTTTCATACCAAACCCACAATTCTATTTTTGTTTTATTGATAATTCAATAAAAACATAGTGGAAATTCTAGTTAGTTTAGTTTGTGTAACAGAATATCTACTATACATAGTATAAAATAAGTATAACAAAGAGTGATATCGTATTAATATGGAGCCTTCCAGAGTGGATGGTGCATTATCGGTATGTAATCTTCTATTTGACTACTCAATAGCACAGCTGGCGAAGCCTGAAACGCAGGTGGTTGCGGGTTCGATTCTCACTTCGGGACTAATGTTTGTACATTCTGCAGACTGCAGATTATAATGATCTGCGTGTTCTAGGTTTTGGAAAATTATTAAGTAACAGAACAAATATAAACAAGTTTTTACGATGGAAACAATTGAGTGTTAACTATTGCAAACAATAACTATAATAATCGTTTATTCATATAAAGGTCTTACATTATACATATTAGCACTGCAGTTTACTAATATTATCGAGTAAATAGTGTTTATGACCAGTTATTAGTATGGTTCAACTCCTCGCTTTTACTAAGTTTATTAAACTTGTGATTTAGACGTGAAGGGTCTCTACACTACAAACAGTCTATACGTAGCTGAAGTGATTCATATCAACATATCAAAAATAAACATAACAAGCTTGACTGATTCTTACCAGTCGGTGCCTCGCTGTATAGCAATGCTGATGCGCTGTGGTGACCTCTTGGTAGTGAGAACCTTTTCACCAGCTTTCGGGTCATACGTCGCTTTGACCAACGCTCAGATAACATAAATATTTATTTACATGCAATGTAACGAATGCAGTAGGTACCTAACCTTATCATCATACCCATAAATACTAGCGTTGCTTAATTTGGGGCTAGATGATGCGTTATGGATTGCCCAGAAAGGTTCTAAAACTGTGTACCTTTAAGAATGTTATGGTATAAAATACGCTAGAGATATTTTTATAACATTTACCTAAATCGGAGTTTATTGACAAAAAAAGTACTCCTTAACAAGTAACGTACTCACAATAAAATATAAGCTGTTATAAAAATATGAACAAAACTCAGAAAAGGGCACAATGGCATTTACTTTCGGTTTCTGAGGAACAAAACTCTACAATAACTTTGCAAGTTATACGTCAGTCCATTATCGGATCTACCTATCCTTGGATAACGGAGTCCTTGAATAACCAAACAGGTCAATGTTCCAACGCCAAGGTCCTTTGCAAAGGTCATCCTTGTAACCTACAGAGGTCAAATGAGGGCGCGCGGTAGGGCTTGCAGGGGTAAAAAGTGGTCCGGATCGTTGATTCAAAAATAGGTACGTAGGAAAATAATACTAAAAGTATTTTTGGTAGGTAGATTTTATATTCCCGTTTGCAAAAAATTAAGAGAGAACCGGAGAATTATATATTTCTATATCAGTTTATTGTTTTATTCATAATTATCACTGTGCATTAAAAATCGATAGAGACTTTTAAGTATTAAATATTAAGTATTTTAAAGAGGAATGATTTGAATGTTTGTTTGAATTGAATAGGCTTCGAAACTTCTGGGCCCATTTGAAATATTATTTCATCAATAAATCCTAGATTTTCCGTGATGAACATAGGCTATAGAATATTTTCAAAAAAGTTAGGGATACGCATGAAATATTAAATTTTTGTTTAATATTTTTGCGAAGCCGAAGTTAATAAAACCGAATTCTAATAACCACTTCTAATAATTTAAAATTTTGAAGCAAACCGCTCGTATCTTATAATTCCGTAAAAGAACATCTGTAAAACCGGACTTTCTACGTCACATCCCCAACTATCCAAACCATATTACCCAAACGATCTCAAGGTCCCGACCTTGCTGTAACCTATTCAAGTCTCGAACCGACCCTTTAAGATTACGGGCTTACTTTGACTTTTATTACCTACTAAGCTTTTTGTTTGATCCCGACTGTTTAGGGATGCTGACTGCGTTGAAGGTAAATAACAAAGATATTTGTTATGAGTTTCTAATAATTCAGCACAGTTCCGCCATGGCTGTTATAGCCATGGCGCAACTGTGCTGAATTATTGGAAACGGAATTACTGAAGTAAATGCTAGAGAAAAATTTTCTACAACTATATCCCGTCTACTCTCTTATTTCCGTTTGCACGACTATGAAGTGCCCTAATTGTTGATAGATGATCGATTGAAGACTGAATGACAGAATGTTTCATCGACACAGTTACTTTTTATAGAGACGTGTAACGTCGACACGCAAAATATGGGACTTACGAAAGCTTAGATTTTTATCGAGTCAACATAATAAATGTAACAAAGATAACTCTAGATGATTTTTTTGAAATGGTATTGCTAATAGTAGCTTATGCATAACATTATAGTTTACAACAGAAACTCAATCAGTCTTCCTTTTGATCACAGAAAATCGCGTGTAGATAATCTCGCGGGAGAACAAAGTAGGGAATAAAACCACAAAAATAATACAATTTTATCCTATTGAATATTTTGAAAAGTCAAGTACTTTAAACGCGTGAGTAAAGACTGTCAAATAATACAGAATGTTGAAAACAGAAAAATAAAATCGATATCAAAAGTCGAATCGGCAAAGCACATGAACATTTGACATGAATATTTGACAGTCACTCAAACTGCCCAACATCAATTAAGAGAGTAGTAATTTATAATTATTAGTTACTAAGTAACTGGGGGGTAATTTGATGGAAATCGTCATAAAATCTAATTTTGTTACTCCAATCGAAATTATATTTTTCAACAGAGAAGAGACGTGGAAGATCGGCGTGAAACTTCACCAGGCTCAGGACTCCGTTCTAAGCACAGTTACTGGTGGCTGTGTGTAGACCTGCCCTTAATAGTTATCGGTGAGTTATCCCTGAATCATTATTAACTTAATATTCATAATATCATTATAATAATATCAATCATTCTCATCGTATGGGGATACGATGAGAATGATTCAGATGATAACTATTAAGACCACCTGTACCAATTGTACAGGTGGTCTTGACCTCCCCAAAAGATTCTGTGCCTGCATCCAGCGACTTTTTTTTGCCGTGTGGTGCTGGCATAGAATTTCACCACCTCACTCTTCCCGTGGGTGTCGTAAGAGGCGACTAAGGGAAACACACTGGGGGTGGGCAGCAGCGCCCTCAGCAGAAAATTCCACCACAACTGCAATCCCCAACCCGCATGCTCAGTAGGTATGCGCAATATCCCCCAAATGATAAATTATGCCATCTACGGCGCTAATTAGGGGAGGCCTAGAGGTCCAGCAGTGGACTATTACAGGCTGATGATGATGATGACTGACCCAGCGAATTTGAACTTGAAAATTTTATTAATTACTTCCTTCTACCCGCAGCTTACATGCTCTGTTTCTGCATAGAAACATTCTATAAAGCGTGTTCTATAGAAAAAAAAAAGATTTGTTTATTATTTCTAAGGTTATTTTTATCCCATACAAACTGATTTATGGAAGAAAAAGTAGCTATGTGTTATTCCTTAGGTCTACCTACATTTATGCATCTTTTTTGCGCGCTTTATTCGGTAGCACACTGGATGTGTGATGTTATAAGCATTTGCATTTTTTTATAATGATCAAAGCATGTATGAAGGATGTAATTTATAAAGCCTTTAATAAATCTTAAAACGCAAGACAATTTTAAATATCTTTGTCACCGTCAGAAGATACTCAAAAAACAAAAAAAAATTGTGCCTAGATAAGATTGACTCCATCAATTACGCACCCCTTCAGCGAAGTTCATTTAAAAATACTTAGGAACATCTGCAGACAGAAAGACAAAAAACAAACAAAAAAAATATATTATGTCATGCATCTTGTGACCCCACTGAGCGCATATGTGAATATGGTAGAATGAGTTGAATCGCAGTTGATTTAAAAAGAAAGTAAATCAGGGGTTATTCAATTTAAAATTTTAGCAAGTTTCTGCATTTAGAAATTATAATTGAAATGTAACCTTTTTGCAAAATCATAGGATGTATGAAAAGTGAAGACGGACGGGGTAAGATTACAACGCTCAGTCTTCTCTTTTCAAATATTCTTTAGTATGTACGAGTATTATAAACTATTTGGAAAGGGCTTTTAAACTTATTCGAAAACAGGAACAGGGTCCTTAGCCAACCGGCATTCGCTATGAAGCGATTCGATTTTGAAAATTGTTATCGCTCTAGCGATGGCAACCTTCAAATGGATTAAACGTCAAGATTTTTGGTAGGCAATGTACGAATATTTTGATTTCACCAAACCGATTGACAACATCGAACGATCACTTCCATCAAATTCCTAGCCAAGTGGCAGTTTTGAGAAGCGACTTCACTTAGTTGTCTATTCTCTTGATGGATACACTAGCGAACGCCAAAACCCTGTAGAAATCGAATCGAAATGGTGATTTCATAAACAGCTGTTGGAATTACGTCAAAATTTAAAGTAGCCTTGCGCTAGCGTGGATGTAGCATTCACGATCGCACCCTTGTTTCCCTGTGTCCATGAGGGATTAAAAATATAACAACGAAAAAAACAAGATAAAGCTTTTGCAAATGATCGGCAAAAATTCACACATTTGGCTTCTAAGGGCGAGAGTCGAAAGAAATTACAATACAAACTAAAACGTCTATTGTCAAAATGCAAAATAGTTTTGAATTTCTGTTATTTACTCCAATATTACCGAGATGATACGAGTGTCGTAAAATATGTATTTTCTCCTAATTATTTATTTCTTCATGATTTTAAGAACTTGTTGAAAATAATTAAATAATATAATTATATAAGTATGTAGCTCTAAACCATTGTTATTTTCTTTCTATTGATTTTAATTACACAATAAACTCTGCCATAAGTATTTCAAAAGATTGGGTAAACTTCCAAATCGAAACAATTTTTTTGATATGTATCACGTTTGTTTACAGAAATTCTATCTGAAGTTATAGGTAACAACCTACTTGGCTTGGTACTCCTTTTTATTTGACCCGTCATTTCATGAACGGTGAACGGACGAAATAAGCGAATGATTGAGTTCGATAACTATAGACTACAGACCGTACACCATAAGTTGTCCTGCCTCAGGAATTGGCAGCATTATATTGGCAGCACGATATTGCCAACATTATGAATCTTTTACCCCATTATGTAAACGTGTGTTTATGTTTTACTTTCATATTTTTATATAAATATACAAGTAGTTAGGACTAGGAAAGTTTTAAATTATGAAACAATAAAAATTTTAAATTATTTATTGAAATTGTTCTGACACTAATTATGGTCAAAAGGAACATAAATAAACAACACAAAAAAATCTTATAAATCGAAATCTTCAAGATCCACGACGATTTTCAGCAGAATTGACTTGTTGCAGGCAGCAATAGCTTCGCTTCTTTATATTATGTATTCTACTCGTGGTTTTCTCCGACATGACTGAAAATGACACATAAAATTTATATTTGTATAATATAAAATTCAAAAATTCAATATTTGTATATACTTATACAAATAAGGGATATCATAACAAGATAAATTAAATAACCTGGATAATTTACTTTTTATTTTATCTTTTTATGTGAGTAAATCTTATGATCCATTCTAAAGGTATCGTGTATAAAGCTGGTATCCCTATTTTACTTACCAGTTGCATTGATGGTGCAACGCGAGATCGCACTAGATTTAATGGATTTAACTGGGCATGGTCTGCCTTTTCTTCCTCACAAAAGGCACGCACCTTCAACACAATCTCTTTTGCACTGCTTTTAAAAGGCTTTGGCATGAATAATTCGAAAAATATTAATTAATAACACAAATACGAGCGCAATACTTCAATCAAACTATGACAGTCTAACAACAAAAGATTGACAACCAATTGTGCCAACTTATCGGCATTTAGCGATGCGATCAGACGTATAGACAAGGCGATAGCTACGCAAAGGTTACTTTGTCTACCAATTGAACTTCGCCATCATTAGAGCTATGATGATTGTCGTTGCGATGCGTGATATCGAAGGAATATGTCAAATCCACACATTTTTGTACGTTTCTACCATCATCGCTTTCGCTAATCAAATGTTACTTTGTCTAGAGCCCCAGGTTCTATTTTTAAAATAGAATCGCTTCGTTATCGCAGCGATAAAACAAAGTTTTGGAAAAAACAAAAAATTCTATATGATTAGATTATTTTGAAAACTAAATGGATTCAAATCCCTAATATCTTAACGTTTTTTTTTTAATTTTTGAGAGAGGATCGCTCGTACCCCATCTCGTGATCGTTTCATAGTATAAAATAGCAAAAGAGTAATCGGTTTATAATCGAAAGAGAAAAAAACATCCTACAACTTTACACGATGTCTATGCCGATACGTTCATTAATTTTGATCTAGCGTACAGGAAAGTAATTACCATTTCCCATCAACGTTACACCATTACCATTAGCCTTACCTATCGTACAGTGATCGTCATTACTCAACACCTTGCTGTTACACGCTGAGAGTTATCCCACAGATTTGCTGCCCATAGATACCATAGAGCAAGAGGCAGGTATTGTGAACATTTTTAAAAAGTATCGCAATGAGGGGTTTTAGATTTGCATTAAAAAAATACATAAGTTAGTTCCAAATATATTGATAGGTGGCAGGTTCTCAACTCGAAATTATAATAAATATCTCGCCAATCTCTTTACTGAAAAATTATAAATATATAACAAAAAAAAAACTTAAAGAAATTTTATCGATAACCATCAAAATACGGTTTTATAGTTAAACATGTAAGTATTGATTTTTCATAATGATAAAAGATAGTTCGGACTGCTAATAAAAGTATTTGCGATCAAAAAGTATGTATAATAATATGAAGTAGGTAATTTATTTGTAAAAATAAAATACGGCATGTGTCATCCAGTTTTTAGAACTTATAAATTATATAAACAAGATAAATATCCGTGACTAATGTAAAAAAAAATTATCATTAGGTATTTTGCAATGTCATCACAATAAATGCACTACCTACCATTAAACTCACAGGCCTACATAACGTTATCGATTCAGCCTTATCAACTAAATACCTTCTTGATTTAAAAAAAATAATGCTTGACAATTCACATTTATCTAGCCGGAAGCTATTCAGGTATTTATTTGTTTGGAAGATAATTCTTATGTAACTGCAGTGTTATGCTAAGCTAGACTACAGGCCCGGATTAGCCCCTAGGCCCACAAGGCCCGGGCCTAGGGGCCCGGCAAGCCTAGGGGCCCTCATGGCGGAACATTCATACCCCTAAAGTCAGGCTTGCCCGAAAAATTAACATATATTTTTCCAAATAATAAAAGGTAGGCAAGAAACGACGTAGGTACCTAGGTACTATGTGTTCAGTTTGGCGCTCCGTACCATGCGATTCCTATTGTGTATCTACATACATTGTATTGTATGTACCTAAGCACGTCGCACTTAAATATTTCTTTAAATTATTATCTCTTGAAAACTCAAACTATTTTTCGTCAAAATTCGTCTCAATTATGTAAATGCGCTGGGTGCACGCATCGCATTCATTTACGGCCGATTCCAGCTAGGCAGGCAGATCACGACATTACTTTAAATTTTTTAAATCAATAGACCTAGTTTCTTGTTTTTCCGTAATGGAATTGCTCCCTCCGTTTACTGTTATGTCTTTATTTATAACATACTTTTCTAAACTAATTGGTAACGACCGAAAATGTCACAAAAAATTTCGCGGCTCGCTCCGCTCGCCGTTAATTCTCAATTATTCTATGCTTTTTAACAACCTTGCGAAAATGTCACAATTTCTCAACCATTGTCCACCGAAATAGTAAAAGTCGCTAAAAAAAATTGCGGCTCGCTTCGCTCGCCGTTCATTCTGTAGTCTTTTGGTCATTTTTATCAGCCTGCCGAAAATAAGTCAAAAATTTGGCGGTTCGCTTCGCTCGCCATTCTTTCTGTAGTAGGGGTTATTTTGTTAATCTTCAATAAACCAAATTGTCAAAACAAGAAAGGAAAGCTAATTCTTGTCTATTTATAGCTTGCCTAACAAATTTAAAAAAAAAATGTGTCTCACTGTACTTGACGACATTTACATTTTATTCATTTCTCAACCATTTCCGATGGCCGCAAAAACTACAATATGTCAAGGCTCGTTCCACTGGCTGTTATTTATGTTTTCATACTTATAAATAGTTAGTATGAATTGTTATAGCCTACCCCTTAACTACTACTACTAACTTTTTTGGTACCTACCCGAAAATGTGACGCTCGAAGTTATTATTTTTTTGTGTTTCTCACATTTTTTTCTTTGTTGCTGGCATACCAATCTCCAAAATGACCACCACAGTTTTTGGGGCTAGCTGTCACATCTATTGTCACACTTTTGCATACTTTTTACAAAACATCGGATAAATCAGAAAAAAATCGCAGCATAACTAGCATTAGTACATATATATGAAGATGTTGAATATTGTCTCGGGCGGGTCTAAGGCTCTAAAATGCCCCCCCCCCCCCCCCCGAATAGTATTTCTGGCTACGGCCCTGTCTGTAATATAATGATTATTCTGATTATTCACTGAATATACTAATAGTAGGTACTTGATCGGCTCGGGGGAGGTGGGGGCGCTTGGTGCATAAACTTTGGCGGGTAGGGGGGCCCTCAAATACCAAGTGCCTAGGGGTCCTGGAGACTATGATAATGTTGATAATAGGAGAGGCATTTTAAGAAGAAGAAGACTTGCTCATAATATCCTGGTGCATTAAAACCTCAGTGAGCGAACTAATTAATATGCCTCGTAGTGATTGTTTTGAAAACGAACAACCGGCCTCGAATTCCTTTATAAAGACATTTTTTTTAGTTATGGGGCAAATAGTACTTTATCCCTTGAGAATACAGATTTTTCTTCATACAAATCAATCAAAATCGGTCACAGAAATCGGCGAAAATACACAATAAAATATAAATTCGAATATAGAACTTCCTTGATTAGCAAAATAGATCGCCACCAACTTTTGCCCTGCCCTTCTTACATCAACAGTCATACTTTTTGCTTTCTGTTAACGTCGCTTTCATAGCTTGGTCATCCCACTCTCTCATGCTAAGGTGCATTCACGGTGCTCAAGCCACCATTACAATCGATGCATAAATTATAGACCGTAAAAATTATAATTAAAATCTTTTCATTTAGAAAATAGGTACCTACCTAATGAAATATAACGCTGGGAGATATGACCCACCACAGAACGTAATTAATTTTAATTAAAAATATATCGATATTTCATAATATTGTATGACTCTCTTTTTACACCAAGACACAGAACAACTGTAATTAAAGTAACATTGACTACGATAGGTTAACCGAAGGCGCCGCGCCGCCCGGCCGGTGAGGTAACTAACGCCATCTGTTGCCGAGTAGCGTCACTAAATGTGACCAAGTTGGGATTCAAAATTATTTTGCTGCAGAAGAGCGAGAATAAAGTAGATAGACAATTCTGAAGTGCAATAATAAATTAAAAAGGCCAGCATCAAAACATAAACCTTTCTCATATTATAAACCTATGTCCCTTTTTGGCCCCTTATAATTTAGGGCATCGAATGGTGGAAGTAATCTTTATTATTTATTATATTTTATTACGTAATACTATAATTTTTCGATAATTTAATTATAAGCACACCATATCAAATCTGATCTAAGTACAATCTAAGTACAATTTGCCATGCCCTGCCCTAGACCTATTCGCTTGAACTAGTTCTATTTTATAAGTGGTGCGAAGACCCTTCCACGCGGTTCTACACGTGGAATTAGGACGCGGTCCCAAAGATAACTACAGATAGATACACAAAGATAGCTAAAAACTGGAATAAATCCACCAATTTTTACACAATAAATGCTAAAAAAAATCAATTGCCTACCTATGCAAGGCAGTGGTGAAACTGCTCACCAAAAAACCTCAACAGGACTGCTTGTTGAGGTTTTTTCTATGCTAATAAGTAGTTCAGATTTCTTGCGTTTTCCTTACCCTGCAAATCGAATAGAATATAATACAAACCCCATATATTTAGACACAGTTACATACCTCTATACATAACTAAATATAAAATATGCAAAATCACCGCTGAACGAAGAAAGTTCACTCGCATTCGCACGATTTTTGTAAGATCCTTTCTCAGCTAGCGCGTAGCAGACTGCCATTTGCTTTTTTGTAAAATAGAGAAATTATACGTACAAAACCTACAAAATAAGGTGAATAAATTTTGAATAATCTACCTACGCATTTGATGAAGGTTCGATGCTATTTTTGAGTTAATCTGCAACTTCTTCACTTGTACTATGTAAATAGCATTCTCATATCATTAAAATTTAACTACTTCCATAGCATCTTACGTTACCTTTAGAGGAGTCACACCTTTATCCAAGATGATTCGATATAGCACTTATACAGGATGTTGCCAGTTGTTTTCACTCAATGTATTGCATCATTGATCAGCTAGTTCAGTGACAGAGATACTTCGTTGTATTTTACTTTATGTACATTCGATTTCAGATATTAGATGTCACTAACTTTATTTCTTAAGGATTATAAAATAAGCACTTGGACAATCAAGTCAAATGATTAAAAAAGGCTACAGTTTACAAATGTTCTAAGTAAAATATATATAACATTCAGCCAAACAATAATTATTATCTAGTTGGTAATTAATTCATTGATTTACTAGTTTACCACCATGAATCCTTGGATATTATTGTCGTAGTCTTCCTAAATTTAAAAAACTCACTCTGTTAGCTCAAAAAGCAGACTGTGATAGTATTTATCAGAATAATTTAGGTTAGGTATCTACCTAAATTATTCTGAAACTAAATACGCTAATGGGCTTGGAACGAAAGAATCTCAAAGCGGTGCTCTGTACCTACGCTATTTTTCATGGTTTTGCAATTTGGCTGGGAACAAAAGATCTCAAAGCGATTAGGCACTCGCTTTAAAGCGGTAGTGGAATAGAAAAATATTACAGAAGCATCTGCTTACCACAGTGTAATATTTATTGTCATTTAAGTAAATTGAAATGTTTATGTAATTTATTTTCAAGTGTTGACTTTAAAATAAATTGGCAATCATTTTAAAAAAAAATATTTCATATTGACTACTTCTGACTTCTGCATTAACGAATCGATTACTTCTTACTTGTTATTAAGCACTCAACATTGTAACTTCTTTTTTACATTCCTATTATTTATATGCTCTTACTGCTCTATCTTTATTGCATGTCGTGATCGTCAGATATTGTGGTTTTCTGATCGTTTATTGTACTCCTAAAGGAATTATTTTACTATGAGGTTCTGTTCCTCCTTATTACATTTTTTCAGATTTTAACAAACGGTTACGTTCTTACTACTACGTTACTTCGCCTTTATCTAAGTTTTTATATCTAAAATAAAAATTTGTTTTCTATCTAACCTAAAATAAGATACTTCGCTACGCGGAAAATTAATCCACCTGCGCCTAACCTACCTACTTTCTGGGGTCCAAATGGCACCGGGTTACAAATGGTTATTGGCAATGTTTTGTAACCATTATCCAATTTATTTGGCAATAACAGCGTCCGGGCAAGTTCAAAGTCAATGTCAAAATCATTTTATATTATGGAGATTAATTTCGAGGATGTGCGTAGGAACATTACGGCAAGTGGATCATTGCGAAGACCCTCTTTGATGAGGTGTTAATTTCTTTTGATTTATTATTTATTACATCCGCATACCGGGTGATTTAATAAATTAAGCCTCTGTATGTATTTTTTCATGGTGTGGCTTGGAACAAAAGAATCTCAAAGCGATTAGGCACTCGTTTTAAATCGGGAGTGGAAATAGAAAAGGCTTGTACAGTTGTAACAGACTACGGATGTTGTTATAAAAAAGCTAATAAATAAGCTAGTCTTTTTACTTGGGATTCTGCACGAGCAACACCACATAACACTAATAACCTAGAGCAACACTACATAACACTAATAACCTAGAGCAACACTAAGACTACCTATCTCTTGTCAGATAAATAATGTTGGACAATTCATATAGCCCCATCTAGCTCAAAGCTTAGCAAACATTTTGTTATGGGTACTAAATGAATGATATAGTTAATACAATATATAATATTATATAGATTTCTATTTTTTATTAACATTGAGCCCGTACTTAACTTAGAAATCCCTTTCTTGTATATATTATATATAGTGTAATGATAAAACGTCTAAACACTTCAAACAAAAAAGTTTGTAGGACACCAGTAACCAATTCAGCAGTTTACTAGTCATCATCATCATCAGCCCAGGTTAGTCCACTGATGGACATAGGCAAAGATTGATAGAGGCTAAAAAGAAAAGCTAAGAAGAAAAAGTATTATTAATATGATTACCCTTTACAGTGTTGCTTCTAACTGGCCTTTTCGAGCTAGGGGTGATCCCACCCCACAAAAAGGGTTTCTACTGCAACGACCCTGCCTTGTCATTTCCCTACCGAGGAGACACAGTGACTCCTGGGATGCTCTTTATTGGACTGATGATAATGCCCTTTCTTATTGTAAGTATTATGTTAGTAATTTATAGTTATGGGGTAAACGTATTCTTGAGTGGAAACCGCGACTAGGTAAACGTTGTGTAGAGCGCCCTCCGGCAAGGTGTGATGACGACCTGTGAAAGACTGCTGGCAGATGCTGGATGCGACATTAGGGGAAGACTAAGTCCAGCAGTGGACTAATGGTGATGATTAGATAATGATGATATAGTTATTCTGTGGTATTATTCGATATTTCAAGATTATTGGCGCTTTGTATGCATCAGGTAGATTGATAATATTTTTATTGAAACTTCAGACAATTATTATATTATTATTATATAAGCTAGTAAAAATACAAACAAATAAAATACTTCTATCAAATTATCACTCTATCAAAGGGTATGATTTAATAAAAATAAATATAATTCTGCAAATTTGTGCATATATTCATTCGATACCTAAGTTTTTATTTCAATGCCCTGTTCTATAAATGTTTATAAATTGTAAATTAAACACGACCAAGTAAGTGTTCTTGTTTGACTCGACACTCCATAACTGACACTGGCCGTAGAGAAAAAGCAAGCACCGTGCGCTATTATTCAACCTCTTTTTCTATTATGACGCGCCATAATAGAAAAAGAGGTTGAATATACAGCGCACGGTTCAATTATTGAATTTTTCATGCGGATCCCTAACTTTTTTGAAAATATTATATAGCCTATGTTCATCACGGAAAATTTAGGTTTCTAATGGTGAAAGAATTTTTCAAATTGGTCCAGTAGTTTCGCAGCCTATTCAATTCAAACAAACAATCAAATCTTTCCTCTTTATAATATAGATATAGATAATTATAGATGTTGGACAGTAAAAATACTTTTGTTCATCAAGTTTTACAAATATTTTTTTACAATATTTGCCTTTTTTCACAGTTCATATCAACAGAATGCGCTCTATCGATAACCCCCCGGAAATACCAATACCAAATCCTGAAGAACAGCTGTTGGCTGTACCGTAGCTACATCCTCGGACTGGTGATGAACTTCTCCATCGTGGAGTTGATGAAAGGCATCTTCGGAGGTCCTCGTCCAGTCTTTTTTGATCTGTGCAAGCCTGATAGAGGGCTGACTTGCAATGGGTGAGTTTTTAGTAAAGTATACCTTGCAACTTTTTTGCATCCTTTTCATGCATTTGTCATTATCGTTAACCGTTTACATCATTTTACTCACCTGGGATCGGTTTTACACCCCAGCGTGTATTTTCCTCTGTTTGATTGTCAGTAGTTATTTGATTTTTGGGTTTACAGATAATTGAATTTCATATTTCGTATACCCGAGGTTATTAACCTATTGTATTTCATACATTTTTTGATTCTGCTTATAATTATTCCACCTTATAACTTATTCCAAAGACAACTACATGTTATTTGCTTGTCTTCCTAAAAAAAAATTAAATAGTCCTAGAGCTTATTTTGTAGGCCTAATGAAATAAATGCGACTGATTTGACTGAATAGTTCCATTTGTAACGTTTCAGAACAGAATACGTGAGCACATTCCAATGCACTTCTAACTATACCTGGTGGCAGCAGATGGACTCTTCCAGAAGTTTCCCTTCAGGACACACCAGTCTGTCAGTCTACTGTGGACTCTTCTTAGCGGTAAATCTTTCTATAGTCTACTCGTATATTTATCTAAGTCAGCAACGTAAAAATACCGAGTAGGTATCATCATTAACATTAGCTGGCGTAGTTGACGCAAAAAAACACAAAGGGTCACCTACCTACTGTTGATGACCTCTGCGACGCAGGAGGTTCGGTTCCCGGCTACGGTGTTTGTATGGTCTGAAAGAAAAGATAAGGAAGGAAAACAAATTTATTTACCGTAATAAAACTACACAATAAAACACAGTAATCTTTAAAACTTCGTTAAATAATCTAGCTAGGGTATAAGATCTGCAGTTATGTAATTGTAATCTAATAAAGGTTTTTCTCGAGTCTAATCGTAAAATAATCTTTCAGTGGTACCTCCAAACGCGTGCATTTAACTGGCGCAGCCGCAGTATTATCCTGGTTCCCTTCATCCAGCTCTGCGTCCTCAGCTTCTCTGTGGTCTCCTCGTTAACCAGAATCACGGACCACTGCCACCACTGGTGGGACGTCCTCGCTGGCAGCATTGTGGGATTCTTAATTTTTGTTTATGCTGTGAGTATTTTTTATCCTATCACCAACGCAGAAGGGTTACAAAGTTGGCACTTTTTACCACACAAAGAAAGAAAACAATACAAATAAAAAGCTTAAAGTAAGAAATTATGAATTGAAGAATTATCACTATGAGCTATATCTTCCAGGTATGCATGTACCTATGTAGCTGATATGTTCCCATTGAGCGTGATGCATCTAATGATAACTCATTCAAGCTTTTATTTAACTTGAATTGCTAGTAAGTCTGTGTGAAAAAAATCTTGCAACTGAGTTTGGGACCAGTTATCCCCGAGTGAAATTAAATTTGGAATTCTTATGTAAGTTCCGTGAGAATGCAATTTTATGATAGCTACTATCAAGCAGGTCTGATGACGGTGGTCACAGGAACTACTAAATGAAACGACGGTAGCCCGACGAGATTTGCATGATTTTTAAAAAACTTGTTTTAAAAAAGATTTTAATTTAATATATTTTCGTCACACGGTGGGTCTGTGGATTACAGCCAAGTCACCTCCTGCGGTATACTTATGCAAGCAGCGAACTCCTTAGTATCCTCGTATACCGCGGGCTTAAATCCTAATAACCTCTTATAAAAAAAGTTTCGTGCGAAATCTTGACGACGTTTAAATTGCATTACAGCCTTATTACAGTGATGTTAATTAGATATTTACTTAAATAAGGTAATTAGCGCTCTATGCACTATAGGTAGGTAGTACCTAAAAATTTGTTATTAATTTTGTTTCTTTTTTTCTTTCAGGCTATCTGCCTTTGCAACAACTTTTCAACCCCACGGGAGAGGAAAACTTCTAAAACAGAAACAAATAATATAAATTTACTGCAAAATCGTTATTACCAACATTACTTTATTTAGGTAGGTAGGATATTTTTCAAGTTTAATGTAAATAGGTAATATCGCTATTAATTAATTACGTACTTATCATTGCTACATAATACGTCAAGTGCAAGTATAACTCGCGCGCCGAGGGTTTCGAATCTAGGTCAATTATGTAGGTATATTATAAATACCTTCTTATTAGGTACTTACACAAAAGTATGAAACTTAAACAATTTTCAAAACTGTCTGAATTGTCATTCTTTTGCAGACTTATCTTTAGAGCGAGAGCATAGGGTTTCGAACCGATCTCGAAATCCTAAAAAATCAACAAAATTGTCAATTTCCTACCGACGCACTTCTCACTCATATTGTATAAATAAACTAAGTACCTATGTGTTATATTCAGTTTTTTATACTAACTATTTGTGTTAGTGTTAGTGTTATGTACCTTAGAACAATACAAAAAATAAAAAGATTAACAATTTTCAATTTAATGCGTCTTTAAGTTATAGGAATTTTATTGCTGTTTACTAGGTGGTAATGTGTACCTTGGGATATCTTTGTAGTATATCTAGTCTGTCATGGTTTACTTAACATACTGATTCGTTTATCATAACTAAGTCGCTTCCCGCTGTCTGTCTGTTTATCACTACGTATACTTAGATCTTAAAAACTACGCAACGGATTTTGACGCGGTTTTTTATATGTAGATAGAGTGATTGAAGAGGAAGGTTTTTGTATCAGCTTTGGACCCGTGCGAAGCCGGAGCGGGTCGCTAGTTACTAATATACGGAGAACAATTTGATGCAACAAAGCTTTTATGGTAATAACACTTGCAATAACGGAAAATTATTAGTTTCACATAATAGGTAGGTGCGCCATAACCTTACCAAATAACACAAGAAATCGTGATGACGGTGGCTTACTTCCAAGACATTATCTTTACTAATATTACCTATAGAGAGGAAAGTTTTGTTTGTTTGTATAGTAAAGTGTAGGTATAGTAATTGACTAACTCTTAAGTAATTGCAATAAATATTAATTATTATTTATTTCTTCCAATTACAAAGGCTCCGAAAGCAATACCGATTAGAAAAATTATTTCACCATTAGAATCCTACATTATCCCCCGATGAGATGAGCTGCAGAATATTTACAAAAGGTAGCGTTCCGTATGAAACCGTATGCATCAACGTGTATGTGTGTGAGTAAAAATTTAGATAGGTATTAAGATATATTTTTTAAAAGTCGTGGACCTGTTGGGAATCAATTTATAAACCTATGTTTTTTGAAAACAATGAAGTCATGGACCAATGGGAAAAAGCCAATTTTTGTTAAATATCTACTCGTGCCTAGCCGGGTCGGTTAAGTCGCACAGCATCTCGACACTATAAAGGCTAGCACTTGCTTACTTGTTTGGAGATGTGTAGTTTACACGTTCATCGTGCCGTGCTGTATTGCCTGCATTGCATGTATTCTGCAATAAAAAGTCTTGTCGTCGAGGTATTCCCCTTGAATATGTATACTATAAGAGCAAAGCCGTGGGGCACAGATTTTAGAATACCTTTTTTTTTAAATAAATGAATAATAAATAAAAGAGGGATGATAAAATAAGATGTTATTGATTTTTTCTTAACTTAATTTTTTGTCCACAAGTGGAAGAAGTGAAAAAGAAGCCTAAGTACTAAGTATCTAGAACATAATATGAATACCTACATAAAGCCCACATGTCTAAAACAATGTTGCCTCATTGTATACGATTTGACTTGTCTAAGCGCTTATTTTGTAATTCATAAGAATGAAGTTATTGAAATTTTAATTCTAAATCTAAGTTGAGACACAGGCTCCCTTCACAATATCTCTACCTACCTTCCGATGGATGGGTCGTCGCAATAACATATTGAGCAACCGCCTTTAGGGCCATTATGACCCCATTACTGGAATGAGGATGTAGCCAGTTCGATTCCCGTGTGAGGCCCTTTGTTCGAGTCTATAAATTACTAAGTAGTTAGGTTAGGCACCTATTAATAGGTATCTTGAGGGAGTTGCCTGAAACAGGTAGATAGGTATTTACACTTATTCGAATTTAAGTAACATTCTATTTTGTAGGTAGGTTTTGTTCAATCAGAAAATGATGTGTGCTATTATTTTATATCAAATTGTCACATTATTTTATTATTACCCCTTGGTAATATATTTATTACCCCACATCATCACTTTCCATAATGACAAGATTATTAACAACTTAGAATACGTCTTATTCATCATCATCATCATCACTAGCCTATAACAGTCCACTGCTGGACATAGGCCTCCCCTAATGAGCGCCAAAGATGGCACCATTTGGGGGTTAATGCCCATAATCCCCACGCTGGGCATGCGGGTTGGGGATCGCAGTTCGGTGTAGTTGTTCTGCAGAGGGCGCTGCTGCCCGCCCTCCGGTGTTTTTCCCTTAGGGTGCCTTGAGGAATTCCGATAAGTATATATTTTTCAAACAAACTGAGCGGCATTGCGGAGTTGGCATACCGCGCATATTCGTAGACGGAACTCAATAAGTAAATTTTGTTTGCCAGACGCTTCCGACTATTGATATGGATCAGTTGAGTTTCCTGTGATGATTATGCAACAGTCCACAGTTACCTCAGTTGTAAATATGAATAATTTTGTTTATGTTATAATATAATCATAATTATTTTCTTTGTAAAAGACTTCATGTCTTCATTTGTAAAATCTTGTACCTACTCATGTACCTTCCTAGTAGGTACTATATTAATGTGCTTCTTATAAGTACCTACCTATGATAGGTAGATCTTTCTTCAAAAAAAGTTTCGGGTCGGTGGTTCCTTGCTATGTAAATATTTTATGTCGTTAACAAAGTGTTTAAGCTTACTACCACTCCACTGAGTAGTGCAGGTAATGTAACGGACATCCTAACGAACAATTATTTATTATTATTCACGATTACCTAAGCTACCCCTCCGTGACGCGATGACTCATGCTTAAAAAGGGTCAGGATACCTGGACACTCATGGGTTTTCCATACTGCCACCCCTTTAGATGTTAACTATTTTAACATGATATTGAGTGGAATGGCAGGACAACGCTGCCGGCGGCACTCGGCAGTTTATTTATTGCCATTTTTTTTCTGGGTTGATAAAGTTGGTGCTGCAGCCGCTAATAATAATAAATAATGCTGGACAATCCACACAGCATCATCTAGCCCCAAGCTAAGCAGAGCTTGTGTTATGGGTACTAGATGACTGATATACGTAGGTACTTAATACAATATTATTAAATAGATAGATATTTTTATTATACATAGAAAACGACCAGAACCAAAAATAATAAATAATTAATAATAATAATCGTTAATAAAGATATAATTCTTATCTAAAGTGTCTATCCAATTTTTTGACATTAACATTACCTTCATAACAACAATTCATTGCTTTCTGCAGGTTTTGCGTCATTGATTTAGGATTTTGTTTTGCATTTTTATTAAGAATAAAATTAGTTCCATAATCATCTCGATAGGTGGCAAGGCGTCAATGGAAAATTGTATCAAAGTCAAATGAAAGGTAAAAAAAAACAACATAAATGATGCTTAATTGCCAACACTGGCTAGAACTTGAAAAAGTAGGTTTTCTACATGGTTTTCTTTTCTTTTGACTTCGACATACCGTACCTTATTTATAGTAGAGACCCTGCCACCTATCGAGATATTTGGAACTAACGTTAATTTTTTTAATATACCTACCTACCTTAATCGAAAACTGCTCATTGCATTATCGTGTTCATTACGACACTAGCTTACTAGCGTGTTTAACTCCTTAATCTTTGATTTTCGAAGATGCCATTGTGATGGCTGGCATCTCTTTGTTCTGCATTATTTAGGTACTTACCTAATAATTATTAGGCAAAAGTATTGATATGGATCAGTTGAGCTACCTGTAGTTTGTTCGCAACAGTCTGCAGTTAGCTCAATTGTTTCAATTGTAAAAACTTGTGTTTTTTTTTTTTTAGTTAGATCATTGTAATTTATTTGTTAATAAAGGCAAAAGTTATGCATCTATTCCATCCAATTTCATTTCAAAAGCATACCTGTTTAGAGCCTGTTTATCTATCGTTGTCACAAACCATCGAGCTAATGCAAAGGTCGAAACAGACTATCTACACACGATGCCACACCACGCCATGCACCCACGCCAATCAACTCATGTCGGTACCTATTTATATCAATCCTATAGATTTACTGCAGTCAGACAACACTCGATGCCACCTGTCGTCCAGAATTCTGTCTGTAAATCACAGAAATTGGAAACAATTTCGCATTTTTAAAACTAGACTTTTTAGTTCGTATTGTAGTTTCTTTCGAATCTTGCTCGTAGAATTCATGTGTTAATTTTTTGCCGCTCATTTGCAATTGGTAGTATTATAATTAGTTTTTGTTTCGTTCCATTTATATTCGATTTCTACAGGGTCTTAGCGTTCGGTAGTTTATCCATCAAGAGAATCGACAACTAAACGAAGTCGGTTGTCAAAACTACCACTGGCTAGGCATTTGATGGAAATGGAAGTAATCTTTCGATCGATGTTGTCAACTAGTGTGGTGGAATCGCAATAAAATACAGTGTCTACCAAAAATTTTGGCGTTGAATCCATCTAAAGTTTGCCATCGCTTGAGTTAAAACAATTTTCGAAATCGAATCGCTTCAAATCATTAGCGAATGCCGGTTGGTTAAGCCCTCTGGTGTCGAACCGTAGCGTCCAGTTACTTGGCGTTGTCGGACGTGTCGGGTGATAGGTAGGGGTGATAGCAGCTCAGTAGCAGTGAGGATAACAGTCTGTTTCGGCCTTAACTGTCACTGTCTAGTGTCGTACACTGTCAATGTTATTGGTGACTTATAGAGAAGTTGAAGTTGTTTGTTTTTGTTTTGCTTACAAATTCGAAATTACAACGGACGGTCGCGAGCAGAGCAGGGTTAGAGTTTATTTTATATAATTTAGAACGTAAGAAGTAATGAATGCCATAAACGAGATCAGCGATGAAGATTTTGTGCCGTTTCTTAACAATTTAGGCGCAGAAACTTACAAGAAGTCATTTGAATGGATGCTGAACGACCCAAACTTTGCCGGGCTTTTGAGGTGGATGTACAAGAATCTAGACCACAAAAATGCACTGACCGCCCGTGAGGAATACAGGTATATCCATCTTATTTCATAAATTTTCGATACTGGTCTTGTTTTCCTGGAAAAAAATAAAATATCAATTTGCTCAGGATAAACTGGTAGACGATTTGTCGTGTCAGGTATCTTGTTTTTTAGGTTTTTGTTGTTTAACTTGGTATCTTATTGAGTGTAATGCACAATATTAATCTACGTTAACCTCAGTGAAACTATAATGTAATTATATATTCAAAATTTCATTCTAGATACATCGAACTAGAGAAAAAGGGCTGCCTTTTAACATCCGAAGATCTAGAAGCCTCCATATCCACTATACTAGAAGATTATCCAGGAATATGCAAACCAGGAGACCAGCAGAGCAGAGAAGATGTAGAATTAGAAGTGGAAATGATGAATGAGAGGCTACATATGTTGGAGAAACAAGAACATGTGATGAATGATCTGTTAAAGCAAAATGAGTATGTGTTTCGATGATTCTATGATGAACCATTTGTTTGGCAGTCTAACAATGACAAATCTTCAGGTCTATACTCCAATAGAATCATAAGTTGCCTTGGGCAGATTGTTTATTGTAGCTGCTATCAGCTGGTATTGAAAATTGTTAATAAAGTACCATTGAAACAATGTTAGTATAAGCATTGCTTCTTAGTAAAAAGTTTAAGTTCTAGCTTTAATTACTTACCACATAATTACTTACATTCCTTGCTGAGCAGAGAATTTGGCATTAACCTTAGGAATGTTCTATAAATCTTCATAAAGAAAGAAGGACATTCAATCTGTAAGCACCATCTAAGATTGACCCATGACCTGTGACAATATAGTGGGACACAACTGGAACTCAATACCAGAAGACATATCAGCCATGTCAACAAACACTTTCAAGAATGAACTCATCTACTGGTTACGAGACAAAAATATCAAACTAAAAAAAGTAATGCAATGTCATAAGCCACTCATCTATTAAAAAAATAAATAAAAACTATAAATAAATTTTGCACCAATCTTTCTTTTCAGATTAGTAAAGGAAGAGTTAACTAAAGAGCAGACCCGTCTCAGCGCTGCTCTCCGCCAATATTCTGAAGACGAGACTTCTGCGGGTGATGACTGCAAACGACTGGCCCAGGACCTGGAGTCGCTCACTGATGATGTTGTTGACGTCATTGCTGAGAATCTTGAGATTTACACAAGCTCTAAAAGTGATAAGGTGAATGATAAAAATGAAATGATTATTGAGTACATTAATTGTCCAGAGATAGTGTAGTTGCTGAGAAGCTATGTAATAAAAAAGTTGCATATTTATAGAATTCTACCAGCAATTTAAAATTTTTATCATATTAGGAGTGTTTTATGTAATTTTGTTTGTTTTTGTTTATAAGATGCATCTATTTTAAGTTATTATACTACACATATTGTTACCTTGTTGTTACCTTTTAAATCATTTGCTTGTTACTCTCACTTACTAGTTAATCTCACTGTTATCATATCACTCGATTTATTTTCCAGGACATGGCGAGCCGCTTCTTTTCATCAGCACCCCTGGATTCATACAGACAGACACAGTCTCTCTTTCTGTCCCACTTCGATCTGTTTGTATCCAAGAACCTTGTTAACAAACAGAATGGTATCACTCATGAGGAGCTCAGGACCGCTTTGATGGAGGCCAAAGCAATGGAACAGAGGTACCTACATGTTTTTTTAATATCATAGACTAACAAGTCATTGCAGTAGGCCAAGCACGGGGATTGTTCTCTAGGGTAGAATAGACAATAATGACATCGCATTGCCATACATTGCGTTTTATTTTAAAAAACAATTACATGGGTGAACCGAACCCGTTACATGAGAAAAATAATTACCCTGTAGCTTTATCATACCGATCAAAAGGCTTCATCATAAATAAGTATTATATTTTGCTAAATAACATGTATTATAGTATAGTTGAAAACAGCGCCATCTGTCTCAACGGCTGCACTGCATATATCACAGTACCCGGAAAATTGTTAACTTCTTACATAATATATTAATATGTATGTATATCAGTTATATAGTACCGATAACACAAGCTCTCATTAGCGTGGGGCTAGATAATGCTGTGTGAATTGTCCAGCATTATTTATTTGTTTATCTGTGTAACTTAAAATAATATCGTATTTTTCACGTAAAGTATATTTTTCAGTAAAGTCAATTTCCATTTCCATTTGTTTCAGATTATCAGCTGCAGCATTCGCCTACATAGAATCTAAAGCAGCGTTGAGTGGCGAACAAGCTAAACTAGCTCTTGTATCTAACTACAATAACGTCCACCCTAGCCAGATCACGTAAGTTTTTACAAACCAAACAACTATCCAGTTGGTTGAAAGTAGTAAAGTAGTGAAGCCCAAAGAAAGTCCTAAAGATTTTCGACTAACTATACTACAGCGCATCAGCATTGCCATACAGCGTGGCAATGCAGCCAGCGTCTTGGGTACACATCCAACTGGTATTGATATGGATCAGTTGAGCTACCTGTAGTTCGCAACAGTCTGCAGTTAGCTCAATTATTTCAATTGTAAATACTAGTTTTGATTTAGTTTAGGCATTTTGCCCTACTAACTAGTCGAAAATCTTTGGGACTCTCTTCGGATTATAGCGACTTTAGCTCCACCTACAGGGGAAACATTGAAGTTTATCCAAACCTGTAAAAAAACTAAAATTACATTAAGTCTGACAAGAGGCCTTTGCTTATTCTTAGATTTTTATTATAATAGGGCGTAAGTCCTTATAAAAATAATTTACGAAAACAAATTGGGATAGAATTAATATAATTTAACTTCATAGGGTTACCTTAACCCTTTGTAGGGCAAGGAGAGCAATTTTAAAAATAAGTAGGGGAAAATGTTAATCGAAAGAAATAAAAATACACGTGTTTCTGGAAAAATCAATTTTTTTTTTATTTATCTGAAAAAAAGAGCAATAAAGGGAGTGTGACAGAAATGTTACACTGCATCAAAAGGGTAATGTATCTTAGGTGAAATAGTCTAAAACAAAAAAAATGAAATAGTCAAAGATTTGGTTCAATTTTTGAACTAGCGGTCTAAGTTTGAACAGTCTGTCGAATTTCGGATCTTCACGCGGCAAGTTTTAGGAATTTTCATTGAAATGTATGAATTGACGCATCTTTTCAAACAACTTTAGGGGCATTATCTCTTGAACTATAGGTGTTCCAATGGTGCCATTCCAGTGACTAGACTCGAGGAAGATGAATCAAAGACATGATATACAACAAGCCAATAAATTGTTGAATGTCTGTTGTGGAAACCCGAAAGCTATTGTTGGGATCCTTTTGCACTATATATAAATTAGTTTGTGTTGCAATCAAATCAATCAAATCCATGGGAAACAGGAACAAGAAAATCTGGATCGGCGTTTCAAGCTCTAAAATTTCTGTTGGTGTAGGTTCACGTTTCATAGAAAACGCAACTGTTGCTCATTCAAACCCAGACTTTTTTTTTCCATCGCAGGTTGAGTTTTGCTGGTTTTGTAGGACGTCCCACTGATTGGGTTGGTTGTGATGTGATGATCCAGTTGGCACAGCAGCAGTAGATGGAGATGGATCAGGTTCACTGGTCTCTAAAATATCAATTATATCACCAAGGTTTACTTCAGCCTCTTCATTTTCATCGTTAGAAAACTGCTCGTGCTCCATCTCATTCTCACCATGATAATCAGGATCTGCAACACTGTCGTCGTCATCTTCCATGCCATCTTCACTGTCTTCATAAATATTCAAGACCTCTGCTATATCGCCATCCCGGAGAGGTTGAAAAGTCATTCTAAAAAGAAAAACAAATGAATTAGAAAACAAGCCTATTCACAAAAAAAATTACCCTTGTTAGGCAATGTGACATTTCTGGTACAAACACAACAGAAAGTCAAACTCATCGAAAGCATTCAATTACATAAAAACCTACAATGATACACAAAGTACATGTACTTACCTCGTATATTTTCCAAAAACACACAGTATTTATAACGTTTTTCTATTTTTTACCAAATTTTCAAATGCACGCAGGAACTTGAACTCGACCCGTCGACGAACAACGGTCGTCACATGGCACTAACGCCATCTACATTTTTTGTAATAAACTAAGTCGATAGATTGGTTTGTAACGGATATATCACATTGACACAAAACGGATTTGAAAAAATATTTGAAGATTGGTAGGCAGAAAATCAGTCTGTTACAGAAATGTTACACCGCGCTACAAAGGGTTAAGACTTACGCACTATAATATCAAATACCTACAACGCTATGTCTGAAACTTTGACTGAAAAGGCGCTCTAGCGTGGTGCATCATATGTTTTTTATTAGTCACTACATAGTATAAAACAAAGTTGCTTCTGTCTGTCTGTATGTCCCTAAGTATAATTTAAATCTTTAAAACTATGCAACGGATTTCGATGCAGTTTTTTAATAGGTAGATTAATTCAAGAGGAAAGTTTATATTATGTTTAACATGCATTAGTATCAGAATTGTACCCGTGCCAATCCGACGCGGTCGCTTTCAAATAAATAAAAATAAATAACTATTTTCAGATCTGTCATAATGGAAACTCCAAGCGCATTAGAGTTTCTAGAACAAGAGGAGAATATTGTACAGCAGCAGATACAGACGGCGGTGGCGGAGCTCGTGCGAGGTCGCAGCAGTCTGGCTGTGAACACCGCCGCGGCTAGCGCTGTTAATGTTAGACAGTAAGTTAACTTCGTTATGAATAATCAGCACGGAGTGAGAAGTTGAGCCTTCACACTCTAAGATCAATGTGAACACCGCCGCGGCTAGCGCTGTTAATGTTAGACAGTAAGTTAACTTCGTTATGAATGATCAGCACGGAGTGAGAAGTTGAGCCTTCACACTCTAAGATCAATGTGAACACCGCCGCGGCTAGCGCTGTTAATGTTAGACAGTAAGTTAACTTCGTTATGAATAATCAGCACGGAGTGAGAAGTTGAGCCTTCACACTCTAAGATCAATGTGAACACCGCCGCGGCCAGCGCTGTTAATGTTAGACAGTAAGTTAACTTCGTTATGAATAATCAGCACGGAGTGAGAAGTTGAGCCTTCACACTCTAAGATCAATGTGAACACCGCCGCGGCCAGCGCTGTTAATGTTAGACAGTAAGTTAACTTCGTTATGAATAATCAGCACGGAGTGAGAAGGCTCATAAGATCAAACCTTTTTATATACATATATTATATAGATATAGACAGCCTAAACCAGCGTGTTCCTCCTCTAAATATGTAAGTGCTAAAACACGGACGTGTGGCAGAGATGCGCGGTTTTAGTATGGCGCCTCTACTGGATATGTACTCGATGTTAGTACCTAGTATGATTTTATATAATTAGGTTAAATCTATGATAAAATCGTATAATTTGTTGCTGTATGATGGACAAATGAGATGGCATGTTTAGTTTTTTGAAATAACGACTTTTTTTTATTATCCTATGCCCAACCTATTGTATGGATACAAACCACTGTTCGTCGCGCCCGTATCTCTTCTATGCATACACCTGTGGCAGTTTACTCGATAACATTCATAATAAATTCGTCAAACTACTATAGGTTTTATAGTAAGTTAACTTATTATTTTTAATAACAAAAAAAAAAATTGTTGATGTGCGAAGTGTCTTTTTTTGTTTGATGAGTGTCAAAAAGCAAATAAACGAAATATCTGAAGACTCAAAATATTGACGATCGAGGTAGAGGGAAAACGATACCTACAATGCTTTAAAAAATTCTGTACCAATAACATATTATCAAAATATGAACTGTATTATTGAGGGTTCCAAAAAGAGGATAAATATTCAAGCACAGACCTCACAAACCTGTTGTAGGTACAGAAGTAGCAAAGTGCGATTCGAGTTAGATTTCCGATTTAGAGAAATAATTGGTACCCTTTTCCACAGAAAAATGCTGAGCTCGCTGAATCACCTCTGCGAGATATGGCAACAGGCGTACTCCCTTGACCGCCTTCTCTACTCCTGCCTGAGGCACGAACTGCGGACTTTGGAGGAGTTCCTTCAATTTGCCACGCAGTTGATGCAGCATGTTGTTGCTGAGAGCAATGCTGTCAGCAAGCGAATCGTAAGTAAATAATCATAATAATAAATAATGCCGGACAATGCACACAGCATCATCTAGCCCTAGGCTAAGCAGAGCTTGTGTAGGTACTAGATGACTGATATACAGAATACAATATTATTAAAAATAAAAAATAAAAGAATTAAATTATAGATATTTTTTATTATCCATAGAAAACGACCAGAACACAAGTAAGTCCTTAGTATGTAAACTTTTGACTTCAAAACATGGCTGCCTGACCCTGTTACAGATTATGAAGTCTTCATAGTAGCTATGTACATTTTAACGTTATGTTCCTTCTAACCGAATGCTCTTACTTCTTTGACTTTATGACACTCCCTAAATTAAACGTAATCAGGAGCCCAATACCACTAGCCAATATCTTAACTATGACCTAGTGTTAAGTTCCATCATAAAAGTAACTGAACTTGCTTCCATCTGTTTCTAGCAATCCATGGCAGAAATCTGCGCCGACCAGGAACGTTGCGAACAGAAACTGCAAACATCGAACGAACTTCTGAACACTTTGTTCAAAATCCTCGGAGCGCCATCTAGTGACGAAACTATCTTCGTGAAACTCTTTAACGATATGAAAGCGGATGGGAAAGAGTTGTCGAAAAGCGCTGACGAGGGGCTTAGGTGGAGAGAACAGTTTTTGATAGATCTGTAAGTATTTTTTTTTTAATTGACAAAAAAGCCTTTATTTATAACGAAATTATAATTATCTAACTAAATAAGAGCTAGTATTTATA
The DNA here is from genome assembly GCA_963931895.1 of Eupithecia pulchellata. Lineage (NCBI taxonomy): Eukaryota > Metazoa > Arthropoda > Insecta > Lepidoptera > Geometridae > Eupithecia > Eupithecia pulchellata. The sequence continues at coordinate 2,879,942 of OZ007538.1, forward strand.
ATTGAAACAATTGAGCTAACTGAAGACTGTTGCAAACAGATTACAGGTAGCTCAAATGATCCATATCAATACCAGTTGGAAGCGTACCGAAGATGCTGGCTGTAATTTAATTGGTGTAATAAAAATCTATGTAATATCACTACATAGTATAAAACAATGTCGCTTCACGCTGTAACTGCATGCTTAGATCTTTAAAACAGTGCAAGAATATGAATGCAGTTTTAGAAGATGGTAATTCAAGATAAGGGTTTTATGTATAAAATGCATTAGTATAGCATTGCACCCGTGCGAAACAGGAGCGGATTGCTAATATTAATATATAACTATATACCAAGTAATATAATTTGTGTATCGAATATATCAGTCATCTAGTCATAACACAAACTCTTTTGCTTGAGCTTGAGGCTAGAGGATGCTGAGTGGATTTTCCGGCATTATTTATTAATATTGGCATCTATGGCGCTCATTAGGGGAGGCCTATGTCCAGCAGTGGACTATTATATGCTGGTGATGATGATGATGATTTATTAATATTTGGTGCTCTTCGAAGAAGGTTATCTAAATTGCAAATAGAAAACACCCAGATGACCCGGAAATGGTCTTCTGGGTGTTTTCTACGTCTAATAAAAATATCTAACAGTTTAATTTTTTGTATAGAATATATCAGTAAATCTATCCCATACACAAGCTCTGAACAGGGTGATGCTTTTGTACAGCATTTTATTCGGTTTCCCACACTTGCCCATTATTTATATAAATGTTATACAATTTGTTCTATCCCATAAAAACTGATTTATGGCACAATGATTTATTCGCTTGTATTTTTCATTTTCCGTTTTCTATATAATGATAAAAATATCTATCTATTTATTCTTTTGTATTATATAATATCAGTCATCTAGTACCCATAACACAAGCTCTGCTTGGGGCTAGGTGATGCTGTATGTATTTTCCAGTATTATGTTTTATTCCGCCACTATTTGAGCCCAATCAGGTCATCATCATCAACCTATTTTACTTGTTATGTAAGTTGTTAATTCATGTAAGTTATTTGCGATCAGCCGGGCAAGCACGGGGTTTCTTGTCTAAGGTAGAAAAGACAAAAATTACGTCACTTTGTCATCGAATGCGTAAATTATTTGAAATTAATTTCTTCTACTTCAATAATGTACGCAATGTATAGTGATGCGATGTCATTGTTGTCTATTCTACCCTAGAGAACTATCGCCGTGCTTGGCCTACTGGTCAGTAGTTCTACTCGCATTAATTAATTAATCCGATGTTATGTGATTTCAGGAAGAAATCATCGAACCCCCTATACGAGCATATCTTCGACGGTTGTACGAAGAACCCGAACTGTTGGGATCGAACCGTGGCCGCTTTGAATCATTCCCTACAGCACGAAATGGATGTTATAGACAAGCGTGTGATCGAAGCTAGCTCCCTCTTTACTGCTGTCAAGGTATTGTCTATGCTTATATTATAAAGAGGAAAGATTTGTTTGTATGTTTGAATTGAATAGGCTCCGAAGCTACCGGGGCGGACCGATAGTTTATTTATTTTATGACGGCCAATGAAATTAGTCATTTCCAGCTATTCTTCTAGTGATGACGAGATTTTCTAGAGCGAGGCCCCTTTGTCCATCTGTGGATATTAGTCCACTGCTGGACAAAATTAACCTTCACGACTACAACAGCATATATAGCTGATGCCTCCCAGCTTCTTCATCCATCGGAAAAAATATTATAAGAATCAACCATAGAGTTTTAATAAGTAGCTCCAAGAGTCATGTAAGGTCTAAAGGAAATAAAGCACTTTGATTTTGATTTTTGATTTCATATGCAACGCGTGTTAGATATTTAAATAGGATATTTTCAAAACCTAGCGCGATATCTTTTAGTTTTTCATTTAGGTACTGGAAGCCTGGAATTGTGATCTCTACATGGGTTTAAAAATCAACAGACAATCGCGGCAGCTTTTAAAATTGTATACAGGGCGTCCCATCGCTATGCCACATGGAGGGCATAGCGATGGGACGCCCTGACGCCCAAACAATTAAAACTGCTTTAAATATGTAACTATTGAAAAATCTATGAATGCAGTTTAAATAGTTTTTAAAATAAAAATAATGTCTTCTTTCAGTAAAATGTTCCATCTACAATATTTAAGTTACTTTCCCTCCATGTGGCATAGTGATGGGACGCCCTGTATAAATAATTTGTAATATCAATTGACTTTAAAATGAACCTTATGTATTTCCAGAATGGAGACAAGCATTGCCTGAGAAAGACTTGGCAATGGTTCCTTACGGATCCACCGAAACTTCTCGCTGCCATCAAAAATGCTGCGAGCCCCATGCATAGTTGAAAAGATTATTCCGTAAGAGATTTACGTAATTAGTTTTATACCCTTGCGAACTTACAATGCTGTAACTTCTGTCTCCTAAAAGTAACTTCTGATTATTTTTCTTGCTCTTCCTTTTAACCTGAGCGGGTTAACTACGATCATAGTTTGAGGCCTTTTTTGCTGTTGGTCCTTTGGCAGAATTTATCTACTTGTTGATTTTAACTCTTTCCAACAATGTTCGGTGCTGCAAATTATATTTTGAAACGCGACGCCAAACAGATAGTTTTAGTATTGTGAGTTGTTTACACACATAATTTCTTGAGGATTGCTGGAGTATAGTTATTACTCGTATTAGTTTTTGGTATGTGTCTTTGGTATGTTTGTATTTTAGACACCAAAATAATGAGCATTTGAAAATAATGAATAGGTTTAAGTCTGCCTTAAATATATTTCGTGGAAATATTTAAATAGAGTGCCTTGAATGTGTGAATAAAAATACATTTGTTTATAAAAATATTTAATTTTTTATTTACATGTAACCTAACAAATAACATTGGTATAAAATTCACTAAATAAATAAACTAAATCACAACAGGTCTACAATCTTATCATTAAATTGAACTTATTTATTTACAAGGCTCCGACCATTTTTATAGGTTACTTATAAATTTATCTAAAATTAACTATATATATGTCATAGTTAATTTTACCTATGTCCAGCAGTGAACTATTATAGGCTGATGATGATGATGATGATGATGTCATAGTAAACTGGCGTAAATCATAGTTTCTAGTAAAATATTATGCTGTAAAAAATATTTAGTCAAATAAAATGGTTTTTTGGTACCAAACTAAGTCGACAATCCTACGAATATTATATACGAAAAAGTTTGTAAGTATGGATGGATGTTTGTTACTCTTTTATGCAAAGACTACTAAACTGATTTTGATGAAACTTGGTACACTGACCTGGAATAATATATTAGCCACTTTTAATCCCGAAAATCTCACGGGATCGGGTAAAACCCCGGGCACCCGCGAGCTACTGTCTAATAAAGAATAGTTTAGCAGTGGTAACAAGGTAAAGATCACGACATAAAACAAAAACTTTAAAACTTTATTAGTAACCTACCTACCTATAACACTGTAGATGTTAGGTATATAGTTATTCTGTGGTATGCTTGAGCTGTGATTCAGTCCCAAGTAGGTCGCGTAGGTTTGTTCAGGAAGGTGTCTTCAGGAGCTATATGGATCGGGTTGTTGAAGTCAACCTCTATGTTTTCTGGTATCCTGTCGTAGGTCACGTGCTCGTTTATGTGATCTGAAATTATGAGATTTTTTTTAATTTTCACGATTTGTTGACATAATGGAAGAATAAAAATGGGGAAAATAAAACAAATGTATGTGATAAATACCCGATAAATATTCTATTTGCTTTGTTTTTGACAACAACAAAACTTGTGAATACCTACACAATTTATCCATGTAAGAAGTCTTTAAAAATTTCTACTCAAAAATTTGTACTGAATCTTCATTTTAGTGTCATATTCTATAAATTGTACAGGAGCATAAAATGTATTCATATTTTAAATTACAAGTTAATAGTTGAAGAAGTTGTTGAGATAATAAAGATTGAAAGCAACGAGAAAAACAGAAAAAGACGTGACCCTAATGGTTGTGAAACCGACCTCAAAACCCTGAAAAGGACGGACAGAGCGAGACCATGAGTGTTTTGTACTGCACTAAAGCCTGGACTCTACTCTTTCTGTGGTTGACTCATTTGCGCTTTTTATGTCCGTATTTTAGACTTTTCACCCACGAGATTTGACTCACAAGTTGGTCCTGTTGACGCCTGAATCTTTATAGTATTAAAGTGCCTCAACTAAGATCCAGTCTATAACGTCAGCTGTTCTAAAAAAAACACTGTTCTGTACAAAAAAACAATACGTAATTTTTTTCTGTTCTGTCAGTAGGTACTGTTGTTCTAATGTCTTTTTACAGAAAATAATAATAAAATCCATAGCAATCCGGTACTTACGTGTAAGATTAAGCTCAGCAATAATCTCGTTTAACGTTTGCGGATGCAGCGTAGCTTTAACAGGCATCGACTCACGCCGCAAACTTCTCTTACTCCGTAACATAGAGTAACTCCGTAACTTGTCATTTAACATAGAGTTAGATATAGTTTTAGAGTTGCGTAAACTGCGGCGGTGTCGTGAAGATCTGGAACTGTATCTGCTTAGAAGTGGGAGCGTGAATACGGATTCTGATAGAGGGGTGTTGTCTGGACCGAATTCCTGAAATTAAAGTTTATGGTTTAGTTCACAGGTTGCTTTCTCTAGGTACGGCAAACCCTTTGGGTTTTTGGGTCATAAAGAACAAGTAATGGTGCATTTTTGTTTACAAATATGGGCTATGGATTGGCTATGGAATTAAAGAATAGCATGCAGAATTTGAAGCAATGCTGTTGAAATGTTGAAATGCATTCGACGTTATTTTGACGACATCAGTGCCGCAGTTGTAGGTACGATCTGATTGTTCCGGTTGTTCTAGTTGTTTTCTATGTAGGTATCATAAAAAATCTATCAATGAAATATAAGTTTTGTATTAGATACCTATATCAGTCTTCTGGTGCCCATAACACAAGTTCTACTTAGCTTGTTGAGGCTATGATCTTGCGTGTGTCCAGCATTATATGTTTTTATTTTTAGACCACACATGATGGAAGATAAAGACATTCTTCTACGCTTTTCAGAATATCTTTCATAAAATTAAACTCGTTACTGTGATGTTACACCGCCAAAAGAAGATAGATCTATCTTCTTTTCAATCCACTATCCAGTTACACTGTAGATATCAATATCCTTATCATGGCCGCAGTGATACAAAACCAAGAGCAACCAAAAAATAAAATCCACTCATTATTTCTACTCACCAAACATTTCCCACTGACACAGTAAGAAGCATTCTTCTTCCCGCAAGAGGTTCCTAATGGGAACCAGCCTTCTTGTCCGTTCACCAAGTAGAACCGATGAGGGACCCTCTCGTCTTGGCATGCTATACGGCATGGTCGGTCTGGATCCTCTGAAATAGAAAAGAATGTATTGTTCAGAAAAAATCATAAATCAAAAATCGTTTGACCAAGCCTGGTCACGTTTAGCCAAACGTGAGCGCTATGCATGACTATTTAATATTGTTATAATTATGTTTACATTAGAATATTTTGACTCGACATCTTCAATCTCTTCGCAAAAGATCAGTGTCTTTTATGTACATACATAGAACTATATAACAAAGAAGTCGAGTCAAGTAGGTACATAGTTTTTTTTTTGGAAATGAGTCATCGAAAAAATTCCTTGCTAACTTTTGTTGCTAAAATTCATGACATCCCTAAAATTTTCGATCTCGGCGGGATAAAATAGAATGGCTACTATTAATTTTCTGATTACCCCGAGTGCGAGGGCTATCAAATAAACAAGCTTTTAATGTTTTTTTTACTACTGAATTTTATGAAAACCCAAAACAACACAAAATAATGAGTAAGTATCTTATTTAATTATTTATTAAAACTTCCTCAAGCTCTCTACAGCTACATTCCATTATTCTTTTTTAGGGTTTTGCCATCGGTTGCAAAACCCTTATGAAATCGCTTTGGGTCTGTTTTGTGTTTTGAATCCTTAATATCTCAGAAACTACTGCAGCTATTGACTTGAAATTTGAAATAATAATACATTTTGTGCGCCCGCACATATTTATAGAAAAATAAATAAAAATAAATGAAAAATCAAAATGAAGATTTTCCATACAAATTTTGAAATCGAAATTTTAAATGGAACGTACAAAGTCGAAAGTGGTATCAAATGAAAGGTACTCGTTTGTAGATTTCAAAATAGTTTTTGAAATTTCGGTAGATTTCATACTTTTTAAAATATTTTGAAAATGGTCAAAAAAATGACCGTTCCCCCCCCCCTATCTCCGAAGATTGCAGAGCGATCGACGTGATATGTACCAAGTGTTTGTAGGTATTGATCTATATTTTATAGGAAAAATATAGAGAAGTCTGTAAAAATAATACTTTTTGAAATATGGTCAAAAAAGGGCGGGAAAAATTTCTAAAGGGGTAGCTACCCCCCCCCCAAGTTGGGTATCAAATGAAAGGTATTGGTTTGTACATTCAAATGCAGTTTTTGAAATTTCGATAGGTTTTATACTTTTTGATATATTTTGAAAAAGGTCGAAAAATTGACCGGTACCCCCCCTCTATCTCCGAAGATTGCAGAACGATCGATTTGATATGTACCAAGTTTTTGTAGGTATTGATCTATATTTTACAGGAAAAATATAGAGAAATCTGTAAAAATAATACTTTTGGAAATATGGTCAAAAAAGGGCGGGAAAAATTTCTAAAGGGGTGACTACCCCACCGAGTTGGGTATCAAATGAAAGGTATCAGTTTGTACATTTTAATGCAGTTTTTGAAATTTCGATAGGTTTTATACTTTTCGAAATATTTTGAAAAAGATCGAAAATTTGACCGTTCCCCCCCCTCTATCTCCGAAGATAGCAGAGTGATCTATATAAAATGTGCTAAGCGTTTGTAGATATAGGTCTATATTTTACAGGAAAAATATAGAGAAGTCTGTAAAAACAATACTTTTCGAAATATGGTCAAAAAACGAATTTTCATACAATGGGGGCTATTTCATTGAGAGCAATATCAAATCAAAGGTATGGATTTCGACAATTCAAAACAGGTTTTAAAAATCGTCTAAGTTTCATACTTAGTGAAATACGTAGAAAAAAGTCGAAAAAATAATTGTAGGTACCAACCCACTTACCTACCCACTAATCTCTGTAGTAACTGTAATAGTAGGGTTCCACAGCGCCACAAAACCGTTGTTCTCAAAATTTTAAAGTCCATACCCAATGTATTCCACTGCGCTCGAAGAATATTTAGATAATAAGATTATTGAATTCATGAATTCAGCCGTGCTCCAAAAAAATATGAGAAGAGTAATGTATCCTGGATAATCCACACAACATCATTTAGCGACAAACTAAGCAAGCTTGTGTAATTCGTACTACTACGATATCTGTTATACTTAATAAAGTATATATAAGTATCACATTAGATGATTTATTTTTGTATACGTAGAAAAGGACTAGAACACTCGAACAAATAATCTGCAGATCTTACAAATATTAGTCCCGAGGCGGGAATCAAACCGCAACCTCCTGCGTTGTAAGCCCACCGCGCTAACAGGTCGTCAATATACGTACCTACCTAAACGACAAAAGTTCAAAACCCTCGGCGCGCGAGTTACACTCGCACTTGTCGTACTTGTTTTTCGTTTAGAGATTGTTTTCGGACCTTTTTGGTCAACTTTTTTAACATTTTTTTTTTAGATTGTGATACCGGTTCCATTTTTCAAATAAGGAGCGCTTCACAGCTCTTTAGTGAGAAAATATTAACCCTTTGTAAGACCAAAGAGAATACCTATAACCACTAATGTAATTAAAAGGTAAAGGTAAAAACCTTACCGAGTACGGGAGATATCTGCATACCCAGCCCGGACAGTCTCCGGACCCTCTCCTTGTATTTACTGCAGACCATGGTCGCGAATTGGTACGGAGACTTTCTTTGAGTGCAACCCTGGAATTAAAGATGCTAGTGAATCCTCGGAATAATACGACTTCGAGGGTATTTTGCATGCCTTAAAATATAGGAAACTTGCAATGAAAAGTGTACTGAGGTAGGTATCTACTTATTTCGAATAGTTTCAAGGCCGTTTTCTGCCTAATCAAAGCGTAGATGTCCAAGTTAATTACTTAAGTAATTTGACTAATAGTATCAAAATACAGTCACAAAAGATTACGATTCTATCGGTATACACCTCTACTGCCCATTGCTCGAATCGGCTTTCCTTCTACCAGACTGAAGCACACACTGCCAGAGGCCATGACACATTGTTCTAGAACATTCTACTCACCAAGTCGTGTCGAGAGGAGTCGGGGTGGCACAGTTGTATAGACGTGAGAGACTTGGAGGAGGAGTGGACGAGTCTGACTCCAACTCCTGGCGTGATGCAGTGGTAGTGGCAGCCGCTGGAAGTTCTTCACTGAGAACTAACTGCTCTTTGCCATGATGGCTTGGTTCTAGAACATTCTACTCACCAAGTCGTGTCGAGAGGAATCGGGGTGGCACAGTTGTATGGACGTGAGAGACTTGGAGGAGGAGTGGACGAGTCTGACTCCGACTCCTGGCGTGATGCAGTGGTAGTGGCAGCCGCTGGAGGGTTTCCACTGGGAGCCAACTGCCCTTCGCCAAGAGGACTTTGTTCTGGAACAAAGCGCTGGGTGAGTGGGTACAGATTTTCTTTCGGTAATTTTTGGTAATTGCTGTCTTGTTTCCCCGATACCATTATTTAAGTTTGTGTTGGCTGACGGTTTACGTTTTGGCTTTGATGTATTTGTTTTAGTGTGACTGACTAGGGATTCTATAGTAAGTATAATTTTAATTCTTATGTTATAAATTTTTAGGTACTTAAGTTAGAATTATATACCTAGTAAATGCGCCAAAAATAATGCATCAGATAATAATCTGATATATCTGAGATAATAAATCTGTTATGCTATTTTTTGTGTTTATTAAAGTAAATTGAATCGTATCGAAATATTTAGACTTGTTGATGTACGAAGAACAATAGGTAGGAGTTCTCCTTATTTTTTTGTTCCGAGCAAGATATTTTCTGATATGTCTTGGGAAACACAACCAGCAAAATCCAGAAAAATATGTGACACCTGATTCCAATAGCAGTAGGGACAACTCCAGTGTCATAGACAAATTTGGCCAATTATACGCGTGTGTCCTTCGATTTTTATACAAATACACTTAGATTTCTGAGGATATATTTTCTAGTACTTACGAAGTTGTATGCGGTGTGGCTGTCTGCAGTTGCAGAGCTTCCCATTCGCAATCAGATGGTTTCAGCGAGAATTCTGCATCAGGGTTGGATGAGCATGTGAATTTCTGGAATCAAAAGTTCACGCAATGTTTAAGTGCACAATGGGCGTTATCTAGCATAGATGGAGTAGGTAAGTACTACTTTCTGTTAAGGGGTACCTAATTTTATATGGTGTTGATGGATGTATGATAAATAGATTAATAACAAAAACATTAAAGCTGGTGGCGATCTATTGTTTAGACCAAAATCCTTTTCCTGAGATGACAAGAACAGCGAAAAAAGTAGGTAATATAGGATAGATAAAGATAAAGATAAAAGATAAAGATAAAGATATGCTAAGATGGAAACATTCGATTTAGAAGGCAAAAGCACAAAGGCAGGCAGAAGATTTGAATTGCTCGCTATGATTAGTAGGTACATTGTCCCTAGTCATTGTTCCCTATACAATAAATAATATACGAAGAAACAATACGAAATCTTTTTTACGAACTAAATATAATGTATAGGTAGGTATAGTACAATAATTGTGGGCTGACTGTCATAAGTTGAAACAGTGTAACGGAGAAAAACTTAGGTGGACTTACCTGACAAACTCCAGAGATGCAGAACATTGGAGACATTTTCGAGCAAGCGGTTCCATCTGGTAAAGTCCACCCCCGGGATTTGTAGCCGCCGCCTCGGGTGTCGCACCACACGGCACAAGCGCTGCTTACATCTGTCATTCAAACATAAAATAAAGTAAAATAGGAGAAATAAAAAGTATTCATAGCTAACTTGATGGCAACACTAGAATTAGTCTTTTATTTTCTACCACTTCCGGTGGCCATACTTTTTGTAACACATTCCTAATCTGCGTCATGAGCAATTCAACACCAATTTCGGATTATCTTTCAATTGGCATTTAAGATACAAAATAAATCATCATAGATGTATAAGTATAGTAAACTGTTTTAGAACCTTCTAGAACCCAAGTTACCTACATCATGTCAAGAAAGAAATTTATGAATTAAAATAGTTGGGAGAGTTAAAAAGAGTAATTCTACCTAAACTATAACTAGCACGTGCACAAGCAAATTCATGATTTCAATAAGGATGCAATGTAACTGAGCTGTCGTATGTCTGTATATTTGATTATTTTGCCACTGTCTGCCGTTTTTATCTATCTCAACTATCTAAGATAGTCTGTTGTGTATATTCTTACCATCAGATTCAATCCTTTGCAGGCCAGTGCCAATGAGATCAGGGTCTACGTCGCGAGCTCGTGAGCATATTTCATCGGCGAATTCGCGAACTGTCATGCGTGGTACTTTGTTGCACTGTAAAGATAAAAAAAAGAACGTAAAAATATTTTACTCTAAAAAAATTACAGAAAGTTTGAAGAAGACCCTCGTTATGCTATGAAACTTTGGTGATTTTCCAACAAAAACTAGGTTCGTTGTTAACCCTGAATACCTACCCTGAAGAAGATCCTCGTTAAGGGATAAAACTTAAAAGATCTTCCAACAAAAACTAGGTTCGTTGTTAACCCTGAATTAAAAAAAATCTGTCAGCCGACTGGTTGCTAAAAGCATTCGCTTCCTGCTGAAAATGTCGATAGACATGTGCGTTTTGGGTCATGAAAGTGTTAAAAATTTAATTCACCTGTTGTGCGTGACATGATTGGTATTTCTTATCATGTCCGGTACAGTAGTTGCCGTTGCTATTTCTGTAAAGAGGGAAAAATTTTAATCTTGGAAGGTATCATATCTCATCTATTTTGAATTATTATTGCAAGATATTTGCTAATCCTCTAGTTTTAAGTATAAAGCATGATTAGAAATCTTGCTTTACATTCAAGTAAAATTATTTCTCTCTTTGGTATTGAAAAACTTTTACAATTATATATAATTACGTAATTTTTTTTAATGTTTTTGTCAAGTCCTTAGCACCTTTTTTCAGTTATCAGTCACATTGTTTTTAGCTTTGAAATTTCAAGTAAATCGTCAATGGAGAGAACATCGAGGACTTTAGTGACGGAAAACAGCGGAGTAGCAACTTTTTATTTATAAATAAGTAAATAGGTAATGCTGGACAATCCACACAGCATCACCTAGCCCAAACTAAGCAGAGCTTGTGTTATGTGTAGGTACCTACTAGATGACTGATATACAGAATACAATATTATTACTTATATAGATATTTTTTATTTTACATAAAAAACGATCAGAACTACCTCAACAAATGTCTGCAGATCGTACAAATATTTGTCCCGAGGCGGGAATCGAACCCGCAACGCGGACCTTCGCCCACCGCGCCACAGAGGTCATCAATTTATCTTTATTTTTATTTATTTATTTTACCGTGCCCTAGTACACCTCCTGGTGGCGACAGCGACGCCCGCGGCTGCCGGTGCCAGGGTATCGTCGAGGAGACAGGCAGAGGCACATTCGGACCACAGACCCCATCTAGTCCAGGATCCTGCGTTGCGACCTGCTACGGTTATTCCACCTGCGCGTTCTACGCATTCTCCACCGCGGCAATACTGTAGAACCGAAAGATATTTATAGTTCTGAGTAGGTAGGTACAGTTGATTACACATATTTCTAGTGGAAAAGTCATCTCCATCGCGGCAATACTGTAGAACCAAAAGATTTTTGTAATTTGTGTACTCAGCTGTACCTAACAGCTGAGTTCACATAATTTCTAGTGGAAAAGTCATCTCCAGCGCGGAAATACTGTAGAACCAAAAGATTTTTATAGTTTTATCTGAGTAGGTACAGTTGAGTAGGTACATATATTTCTAGTGGAAAAGTCATCTCCCCACCGCGGCAACACTGTAGATCCGAAAGATATTTATAGTTTTATCTGAGTAGATACAGCGGTACACATATTTACCTATAGTGAAATGGAAAGTCAGATGTACTCGTACTTCCTGGTTACATAGCTCGGGCAATTTCGTTTATTTCTGTAAAATTTATTTTTGTCTGAATTAAACGCATTGAATTTAAATTTAAAAGCCCAGCTAGATTCTTCGGTTCTTCTTCTGTTAACCTTTCAAGAATACTAGTCGATTGCTTTAGGCTTAGTAAGGTGGTTTTAGTGCGGCTCGCGCAAAAACAAGCAAACCGAACTTTTTGCGCATGGACGAAAAGTTTTACCTTTTCTCCCAATAAAAAATTTAATTGAAATTGGAATAATGGGTTCTATCAAATACAGGATTGAGTTTGTAGATAATTTTGGCACATACCATATCTTCCCCACACTTTGTCCCTTCTAAAGCTGGATGCGAAGTCCATGTGTACCGTTCTCTTTGGCAATGCAAGTCCCTGCAAATATCTTCAAGCCTTTGGCCCGCTGAGTGCCGGCTGCCACGTCCGTATTTTAACATGCCTGAAAGATTTGAATTTTATTTTTTAGATAAAGGGGCAATCAAATATCTACTGATTCACATCATATGATTTATTGTGATTTTATGCAAACAGGCATTGCTCTCAAGTGAGTTTAAGTGGATACATTAAAATCCCTGTCAAGCAACAATATTTTTTATATGATTTGTAGCTTTTCTTAAAAAGCTCGTTAGTACATAGGTAGGTACTCAATGTTTTTTTATTTATGCAAATTTCCAAGATTAAACGTATAAAAAACAAAAATGTAGGTGTACCTAATGTAAATATGATATCTACTAGTCTAGTGTTCATACGTTTTGAAACTAGTATATTAAAATTAGATCTATTTTAAAATAAAGTAGTCCTTATTTTGAATTAAGAATATTAAAAATTAGAAATAAATATGAATTCGAATAACTTTTTCATTCTTCAGGGCGCATGTTTGTTAATAATTTAGTCGCATCTGTAGTTCCCATAAATTTGCCTTATATTATATCCATAGGAGTCAAAACTAAAAAGCAATGAAAAATAGTGTTTACATTGTTGATCAGCGTCAAATCTCTCTCCAGGTAGAATTCCCTCGGCACTGTGGTCCAACTGGCCTGCTGAGTTGCCATGGTCTAGTAGACATCTAGATTGGATTGTGCTGTAACAATTTAGGTATTGTTGGAATAAACTATTTTGTTAACCACCGAGGTTTTACCTTAATCAAATGAAACATTACATTCTTCAAGAGGCTAAACAATAATCATGGCTCATTTAATTTCACCACAACCTCATTTTTGTACCTAACGATTTCTAGAAAACATCTACCTATTATTTTTTGTTATGATTCACAACAAAAATAAATAGATGTTTTAATAGATGACCTAAATAATTGCTTAACTATGACAATGGTATCATCCCACAATCGTCACGTAGAATCCTTAGATGAAAGAAACTCCAGATAGTGCGGTGCTATGTGCAATACGGTTAGTTTCGCTATGCTCGATTCCCGCTATGCACTGATCTTTAAATACCTACCAAAAAGTGCCGCTTTGCTCTGAATTTCTCAGTGCTACCTTTAACAATGGAAGGTACAATTCGATAGAAAAGTGTTTCTAATTTCTAAAGTATACTCGCTAGCCTTGGACTACATAGTTTGAGGAAAAAAGTTTTGGTAAATAAAAATCTAATATAATTTCAAGAATCGCGTATATTTCGATTAAAAATATGCCAATACATATTTGTGAAATTCTTCGGGTATAATGACATCAGCCGGATTGTAGTATTGATATAATGGTTCCGGATAGATTTGTTTTAACCTCGATTCATAAGGCGTGCGTCCCTCCATATCCTCAGAAGTAGAATACAGAATATAATTTAAAGTTGCGATTCTGCGACGAAACATTGTCGCAGTAAAGCAATTAGTGTTTCAAAATAATGCTGGACAATTCACACCGCATTATCTAGCCCCAAGCTAAGCAGAGCTTGTTTTATGGGTACTAGATAACTACACATAATAATATACGAGTTATAGATATTTTTTATTATACATAGAAAACGACCAGAACACCCTGAACAAATATTTCCAGATCGTAAAAATATTTGTCCCGAAGCGGGAATCGAACCAGCAACCTCCTGGACCTACGCCCACCGCACCACAGAGGTCGTCAAAATAAAAATTACAAGAAATTTGAAAATTGGCTAATAGTGGTTACAGAAATAACCGTGATTCTGATTATCAGAGGTATTGACATTTTGCGTAAAACTTACTCAAGAAACTTTTGGAGATAGCTTCTACTGCACTGCGACCAGGTGATCTTACCACTGCCGAGTGTGGGGCTCATGATGTACGCACTGGGGTCGCAGCCGTTGTCTGCCTGGGGTCCATCGTGCCGCATGCCTAGACTGCGAAGATATTTTAATATCTGTATTCCGTATCTTACTCGATTTTTTTTTATTTTCTTATCTTGATTTCCTTGATACAGTCTTACTCGTAGTTTAATCGCAGTCTCATTTGTAGAATTTCAATGTGTTATTTGTAACTATACCTAAATTACCTATCTTGTTTTAATATTCGTTCGAATGTGAGAATGTGTACTTTTTTCCCTACTGCTTCTTATTCATACGTTTCAAATCTGTGCCACGTAGGTACACAATACGCTCCGGACATGCCACGGTCTAATATAAATGTGGAAATTTTATTAAATTAAGTATCTAGCTTTTTATCAGCTTTTGGCTGGTTTATGCCAATAATTTAGCTAGTGAGGCCCGTGTTTTGAAAGTCGTCATATATGGTTGTGAGAATCAAAATCAAAGTACAAATTTCCTTTAGAAATTACAGGACTCTTTGACAACTCACAAAATACAAGTTAGATAATAAATAATTTTGTCAGCTTTTGGCTCGTTTATGCCAATAATAATTTAGCTAGTGAGGCTTGTGTTATGAAAGCATGATCAGTTATATCTATGCTTGAGTGACGATAATGTTATATTAATATTATAAGGAGAAAATATTTGTTTGTTTATTTGTTTGTTTGGATGGGATGGGCTCTGAAACTAAAGGACCGATAGGAAAATTCCTTCACCATTAGAATTCTAGACTGTCGTTTATGAACATAGGCTATAATAATATTTTCAAAAAAGTTAGGGATCCGTTATGCAAACTTCAATTATGTACCCAATGTGTATGAGTGTGTACAAATTCATAAATTTTAAAGTTGAATACCCATTCGAAGCCGGGGCGGACCGCTAGTGCTATATAAAAGTATTACTGAGCAAGCTTAAATAAAAACAGATAAGGCCCATATTATTAAAGCTGCTCAGTCATCAATCTATGCCTGTTTTTCTATGTCATAGCGTTAGGTACTTAAGTCTAGATCGATGACCGTACAAGCTTTCATAATACGGGCCTAAGTCACAATAACACCAGCTGGTCACTGAACTAGAAACTGTCACTGTGGTAACTGCGGTTAGCAATTATTTCGTGCGATAATAATCTTGAAAGATTTAGTCCTCCTTGCTCAATATACCTACTAATTTATAAAGATATCACCTAAAGAATCCTAAATTTTCCTTGATGATCATAGGATATAGAATATTTTCAAAAAAATTAGGGAGCCGCATGAAAAATTCAATATTTGTTAAATACCGGTGCGAAGCCAGGGGGCGGACCGCTAGTCTGAGATAAAATTGTATTTAATAGGTGTTTTTATTCAACTTACTTGTGTCCGATTTCATGTGCCACCACATAGACGCTCTCAAAGTGTCTCCCTTCGTTCACAGTGCAACTGCTTGTCACAGTACACATCCCGGCAACTGGAGCGAGCCCTGAAATAAATTTTACAAATAACTTCTCTCATAACATCCCTTAACTGCCTCTCAGGTACTTAATGTACCATATTTGATACAGTTAATGAAGCACCTAAATAAATTAGCAAGCGAGTTTTTGCTTGCGCTTCGCAGAATATCTACGGGGACTGAGGTCTACGGGGGTAAAATTAAAGGGTTTTTTGTGGAATCAGAAATGATTAATCTGTTTGAATATCCTTACTTATCTAGACTTGACTGATGATGTTGATGATGATGTCAGTCACAACGCCTATCCATGGGCGCAGGACATTATTATAGTATAAACACAGGTACAATCTCAATTCTCTTAAGCTTATAAATCCGATGTGATGGCAGACTGACAAAATGGTGAGAAGTCAGACGCAGAACCAATGGTACTACCAGATTAGACTCTCATTTATGGATCAATAACACCTAGTATTAGAAATCTCATGTTGCAATTCAACCACTTTTTGCTGTTTATCTATGTCCAAAGCACAACAGCCTAAATCGAGTATAACAGTACCTGCCTGCCTAACAAAGATGAAGTTGCAATAGTTATTTAACGATTCGATAAGCCTTGATGCCAGTAATACCATAATGGTTTTAACGAGAGCATTAAATATCCATTAACTAGATAATCCGACGAAAGCGTTGCAATGATAATGGCTTATGCAATGAATTGTTATTATCGTTATTTATCGTGTAAAAGAGTTTTGATTATGCTAAGTGAAAGAAAATGTGCGCAACAAAAGGATTTTGGAATTAAGAAAATCTTGAAGGTCAAAGTTGTGTTTACTCTTTTTATAGGATAATAAGAGTATATGAGATATACAAAGTGAATCAACTGCTATAGTTTTCAGGATGCTGTTGAAATAAAGAGTTAATTTACTTACCAACTACTTGACTGCTGACCTTCCCGTTCTTATTAACAACATACAAGTCCAACCCAGTTAAAATCAGCGCATGATCCCAATGCAACGGATCATTATCACCTGGAGGATTCTCCAGCCTTTGCCATGTGCAGAAGTTGCTCAAAAACCTATCTATATCATGCGGTCTTTTCAAATTTGCCGGATCCTCATGCAAAATCTCTAATCTTTTCAAGATGAAGTTCACTGGCCTTCCCAGAGAGGAATCGTGGTATATTAGCTGTACAGCATTTATCATTGCTAGTACAAATCTTACTAGTTCTCTTTCTGTATCTTTGGGGAAGTTTGTAGTCATGTGCTTGTAAAGATCTCTGTCTACAAACACTGCTGTCTCTACAAATACTGCTGGAAGGACACCGCGTTTTTGCCTTTCGTTGCTTATACCTAGTTTTTCGATGACAGCGCCTATAGTATTGTTCCTATGCGCAATTTTTTGTTTAAAATCTTCTATCTTTGGTCTAGAGACTTCTGCGTGTCGTTTTCTTCTGTGTTTAGTCCAATTGTTGACTGGTTCTAGTTCATCTTTAAAATCATGTTTTTCAACACAGGTTTTTGAGTTTTTAGTGTTAAGCTTACGTTTTACTATAACGTGAGGTTTGGAATTTTCGTTGTGAAATCTTTCTGGCATTGGGTGAATGTAATAGTAACTGTCGTTTGATTTGACTACACCTCTCTGAAAAACAGTATTATGTTCATTATTTTTGTAAGTATTTAAGGGTCTATACGTCTCTATTATGTTACTTACCAAATCACCACACGCATATAAAGCTGCATGCTCGCTTCTGTAATAACATCTATCTATCTCATCATTTTGTTCTACCGCTTCAGTAGTATTTTCTCGCCTTCTCAGCAATAGGAACTGGGGGTCTAGCAGACTCTTAGGGGTTTGCTTGATGTTTAGATGCTTTTTCAACCCGACTAAATCCTGGTCGTCGTAGAGTAGGGAGCGCTTACGGCGTTTGTGATGGTTTAGATGTGCAATCTCGAATTGGGCTTCTGAAATAAGTATTTACATGTTACTTAAAAATAAACAATCGATGCCCTCTTTTAATATTTTACTTGATGCCCGACAAATTAGATGCAAATATTAAATTATACTTTATACAACAACAAAAATGGCGTCACTTTAAAACCTATCGAAATAAAAAGGATGGCATGATTTTTAGTGTAGGTATTATTTAAATATTGGTGTCATCTAAACAGACTGCATTATGTAAATTGTGCTCTAGATAATAATGAAAAAAAAAAACTATAAATATTCAACCTAGCTTCCGTCTTCACAGTCACATAATATAATTTAATTTAGATAATTCTGTATGATAATTAAATCGGAGAGACCATTTGGCTGTCTTAAAATTAAGATCATCTTTGATTTATTTGTTAGGTATTAAAATTTTTGGGTTATTGACCTACATCTTTATTATAAAACAACAAAGTGTCTGCATTTTTATCGCTGTTGCAATTGTCATCATTATCACAGTATACATGTACACTGTGTCATTATGCACTTATATTTTTTTTAACATAAGTATCTAAGTCACGGTATATTGAGATTTACCTAAAGATTTTATACGTAATCACTTACCATGAGGATTGGCACCTAAAAGGAATAATTTTTCTGACTCCGTCAGGTGATCTAATAGTTGTCTTGAATTTTCCTGAAACAAAGAGATCATCTTTATTCAAGATTCAATATGTAATAGGCTGTATTTTACATAATTATAATATTCCAATACCAGAGGACAAAAGAGTTAACTACGAGTAAGCTTATTAAGCTTATTATGTTGGTACATCCTTAAATTTAATGTTAT
The DNA here is from genome assembly GCA_963931895.1 of Eupithecia pulchellata. Taxonomy (NCBI): domain Eukaryota; kingdom Metazoa; phylum Arthropoda; class Insecta; order Lepidoptera; family Geometridae; genus Eupithecia; species Eupithecia pulchellata. Next base: position 2,898,673 of record OZ007538.1, read on the forward strand.
CTGAGATGAGATATAAACATTAGTATTTATCATGGGTTCGACGAAAACAGAGACAGTTGGATTTGTTGCCAAAACCATTATTTCATATTACGCCATTTTTGGAAATGATGGTAGGATTGTTTGGAGATTATATGCATATTCGTAAATAATTTAAATATCACGTTAGTATATACAATTTGAATTGGACGATTGATATTATGGCTCTCTTGAGTTTTTGACACTGTCAACACTATTAAAAATTCTTTATGGAAACTGCTTCGCTTAACTTTTCTAATGTTTAGTATAATGTTAGTTCTAAAGCTAAGTTTCCTTGATAAACAAATAAAATATTTTGTAACCCTCTCAGATTTCCCTTGTCTGACAAGGCGGTTCTAGCGAAAGTCGACAGTTATACCTGGGGTTATACCTACCTCCTATAATTAAACCTAATATTCGCATGAACTAACTAGTATTATGCACTATTGTGTTGGTAAATGAAGTAGCCTCGACACGTTGTTACAATGGTTCGCACGACGCCTTCTAAGTTTTCGGAAGCTGCTGTTGAGATAAGGGATTGGTTTTGTATGGGATCTATGGTTTATTTATCACCGTTTTGTTTATAGAACGTGTACTTGAATGCAGCGGAGTCTAGGTAACTGTAATTATACAAAACCCTATTTTTAAGGTTCACTTTGCGACTTTAATTGTCAATTGAAGTCGCAAAGTGAACTGAAAGTGAAATTGTTTTAGCTGACCTGTCAGATGATATCATTCCAAAAATAAAAATTATTAGGCCGCCCTGGTGACTTGAACGTTCGAGTGGCGCGTCCCCAAATTTTTGTGTTTCTAAAAATTTACAGACTGAATGCATGATGATTATAAGAGAATAGAATATAAATTTAGTTGTGGAAAGATTTACACATACTAAACTTAGACTAAAATCTAAAATAAATAATAAATTATGATTAAAATACAGAGTGTTAACCCAGTAACAGATTGGCCCTGCCTCAGCATGAGTTGGTTGACAAGCAACCAACGCTGGTCTTCCGTCAGAGACACAGGTTGGTTATATTTGTCTGTTTTTCGAGAGAAGTTGGACTAACTTCTCTCGAAAAACAGACAAATATAAATATAAAAATATTAATGTTGAAATTGAAATTTCTTTTGAAAATTTAAAACCAATTATGTATCTACCAAGTTCTTTTTAAACTAGAAGTTTTTATATCCAACTAAAGTACAATATAATTCGGTTTTGTTTTCTAATAAATTTTACTTTAGTTGATTTAAATACTATAAATGAACATCACAATATAATTGGCGTCCGACAAAGGCTGCCAAAGACTACAGGAGGTCTATACCCAGCAGTGGGCAAAGGCTGCTATGTGATAATGATGAATTGAATTCATGGACTAGTCATTTAGAATTGTCTCTTGACTCTACTCGAAATGGTCAATCATTGTTATCTTACATTGGATCTTATTTTACGTTCGTAGTACCTCAGACAATCTTGATCACTTATTTGTACCTGTTCCTACCTAACAACGCTATCAATCTTCCAAACTGTTTCATTTCATTCGCAATAGACGAGTATGCAAAGCGCTTGCAAACTGTAGCAACATTTACGTAAGCGGCCACATACCATGAAGTTCCATTGTATTTAGATGCAAACAACTAATTATACACTTTCACGCTCAACATGTTGGTACTGGGTCGGAAGTATTGCATTAAGAAAGTTGCTCAGGCATTTCAGCTACAGTATATTTTTAAACTGACGCGATCTGAACATTGTTATAAATATTCACGGGTATTTATCGCGTCGATTTACATATTTTTCTCGACGTCTCAACAGGTTGACACTCTGTCGCGGTCACGGAATAACTGGATTAGTGGAGCTACCGCCTCCTCGAAGAGGGGCTAGTATTATTTGCAACTACCCTCACTTGGTTTTCAGAACTAAGAATCTCCATCATGCACGATGCTTTGACGAACCGATTCAAAACAAGCAAGAGATTCACATAAGAATAAAACAAAATTGTGTTATAGTTTCTGTACTTAGATATGTAATTAGTATGCACTTGTAAATAACTTATTTTTGTGCGTGACTGATCATGATCAGCTATAGACTGTGCATAGCAGCTTGTGTTATGGGTATTACCTCTAGACGACTGATACATAACATTAATATATATTTTTATTATATTTAGAAAATACCCATTGCAGCAATTATAATTATTTATGGCGATCCTATCTTTTCCTATTAGATTCAGCAAAAACCACGACCGATGATTGACTACCCAACGACTGGTAGACAGGTATCTACAAACTTTGTTTATTATTATTATTGGATGACATTATTATATGGCGCGGTGTGCATTCGATTTCTGCCTCTCGGTACAAATGTTTGCACGATCTGCAGAAATTTGTTCAGGGTGTTCTGATCGTTTTCTATGCCTAGCAAGATATCCTATTATAATTGTTAATATGGTATTAAGTATATCAATTATCCACCCATACCACAAGCTCAGCTTAGCATGGAGTTAGATGATGCTCTGCGAATTGTATTAGCATAAACTGAGTAAAAAATATTTTGTAAAGAACTTTCACGTTACAAAGCACTCAGTATATTAGAGTAACAATTGTAAATTACTAATTACAAGGAAAGTGTAAAATTATGCCGAGAAATCGCAGAAAGTTGAGTCATTTTAGCTGATGGAGATCTTAAGTGTTAATGGATGTGTTGATGATGTAGTTTCTACATTTTGTTAAATTTTATGTAATATAAGTAACTAAATTAACCATGTATATTATAATGTATACATGTAATATATGTGTACATGTGTCATGCCTAGTGTAAATGACCAAAACATACAATAAGCACTTTGTGTTTGCTCTGGGCCCTTGTAGCATGTATTTATGTCTATCAATAGACACATGTATGTACATATACCTCTATATTACATGTATACATATTATATACACGGTTAATTTAGTTCTATTACATAAAATTCAACAAAATTTTGTAGAAACAACATAATCAACACATCCATTAACAATGATAGATTATCATACAATAAGTAACAGAAGATATTTTTAAAGAAAATAGCAAATGTTTTGCCAAAAAAATTATGTATTACACAAAAATGTATCAGAAGAATTGCAGAATTATGCACGGCAGTCATTTTGACGTTTTGATTTCTGTAACTAATCGAAATTGCACGATTTTTCTAATTGATTCTCAATAATTTACGACCATTTCCTGGCTAAGCAATAGCAATTAAAAAAGCTAACTTCAGTCGTAAAATTGTTTAGCACGAGGCGCTGATACCCGCTCAACACACCTCACCCATCCTGTAGTTCTCTTAATTGTCTCTAACGACACCCGCTGACCCAAGAGTTGGGTTTCAGATTTCAATAAGTTTATTTCTTTAGGCTTACAAAATAAAAATATAGACAAGTCAAATTTCATACAATAAATTAATATATAATAGAAGATAAGGTGTTAATGATTATCTCTTCCCTTCAATTTTTAGAACACTATTGAAAGAAATGAAAAAGAAACCAGTATTACATTCAATATATCATTTAGGTGTCTAATAGATGTTTGTTTTGCCTATGTAACTCTGTGTTTAATGTGATATAGATAAGGTTTACCACCCTCAACTTTTCCTGCAAATTTCACAAGTTTGCCGATAGTAAAATCTTGTTATATTATTATTGTTTGTTATAGTAAGTGTAACCAATTGTCTTTCCTATACAAAGTCATAACATCTGTGCTCTTAACAATGCGTATCGTAGCCTCAAACAATGCAAAAGATAAATATTTCGTAGATGTAACTTAAATTTTAACCTTGTGTTTTGATGAATACGTACCATTGTAGTATCATTGTTTTAAATCCACATTTTCATTATGAATATAATTTACGCTAAGTTTATTGTAAGTCGTTAAAATTATAATAAAATTACGTTACATAGTAACTTCCTAATTTAATTAAATTATACAGTAATTAATAAGTACTATAGTTTCGAGGTGCCACTAATATAGTTCTGTTTGCTATTTGTTTGGTCTAAATGAACCTGTATAATATTCCAAATTTCGCATCCATAGTGCCGAAATTGTATACTGGAATTATAATTTAAATATAATATCATTAACTTTCTGACATTGGATTTGCATTTTTCTTTGCTAATATTATAAAGACGAAAGATTTGATTGTTTGTTTGTTAGTCTGAATAGGCTCCAAAACTACTGGATCGATTGGAAAATTAATTTGCTATTAGAGTTCTACATTATCTCTGATGTTTTAAATTCTCTAAGTCTCTGATGAGCATAATGATAGAATATTTCAAAAAAGCGAGGTATCGGATTCTGTCAGCTATGGTATCTTTATAAAAACTTAAATATAAAACCCAATGTGGAAAAAGAAAACAAAAATGAAACTTATATCGCTTACGCTGCTGAAATTATTTTCGCTATATGCCCGTGCCAAGCCGGGGCGGGCCGCTAGACATTTATAAAACATTCGTACATATAATATTAGATATTAGTAACGTTGACGAACAATAAAAAGAACTCAAGCAGAACCATTTCAACATAGGTCAGGGCTTATTGTTCAAAAATAAAAAGCTCTTGCTTGACATTTGGCGTAGGATTTGTTACGGTTACCTACATTCCAAAAGCGGTACCTGTAGAGCGTTTGTAAAAGTCTTCAGTTATCCCATTTTTTAAAATTATATATACTAGATTTACATTTCCTTAAATCTTGAAGACCGGTTTTACTTAGTTTCTGTTATTTGACTGTAATTTTCTCTATTAACGAGTCAAAAGGCGTTACCTAATATTTAATCAAATTGGTTTTTATAGGAGACCCAAGCTAATCATCGTTAACAAGCTCTGATTAGCTTGGGCCTAGCTGATGCTGTGTAGATTGTCCATCATTATTTATTTATCTATTTATTTATTTATTTATTTTAATTTGGCACACAAAACAGAATACAATCAAATAATATACAGATAGAAAGACACGATTACAAAGACTAGACTGTATCCCTAAATATGTGTACACAGCATGTTCAAAGAGCAGTTCTATGTAAGAAAATACCTATAAGAAATTAATATAAGAGTAATTAATTTTAAAATATATAAACATGTTATTTACTACTGAAATAATTAAACAATAAATCTGATTTGTAAATTATTATAAAAAGAGAATTACACAAAATTAGAACCACTCTCCTTTGTGAGAATGGCTTCTACATCTTTTTTAAATTTATATAACATTTTGTTGAAAATGTCAATATTATCACTATTATTTACTAAAACATCATTATACTGACGACACATTCTGACCATAGGGTTGTAATAAGAAGTATTATTGGTATGGACCTGAAGGACGAAAGTTTTCTGAAACGGACAACGAGATCTCGTTCTGGTATTAAAACTAATGGTGGAAAGAAGGTTAGGGGTTATTTACTTACTATCATCAGTCCGTTTACGTACTGATAAACATTGGCCTCTCCCAAACGACGACTCCACAAATCAAAAGCCTCCTGATCTGCCTCCATCCATCGATTTCAAGTGACCGACAGCTACAATGATTCCTGTCGTATTCATTACGTATTTTATAGCAGCTTAACTAAAAACATCGTTTATGTTGGATGTTAACCAATACTTTATCCATAAAGGCGCCTTGACCAAAGTCATCGCTCCCACCTAATTTTTTTTTTAAATTACACTGAACAAAAGAAATTTCAACATTTTCTTTGGGCAGTTTGTGACAACATTTGTAAGTTTTTTTAATGCCTAAAAAAATCAGCGATCGTGTTTTTGATACCAACTTGATCACCGATTTATAAAAACTTTACAGTTCACTTAAGATGAGATATTATTTATCTAAACAGTGATTATGTACTAAATCTAAGTTTAACTAAATATTTATCTTTAATAGCTAATTTGATTCTAGAGTATTGCTTCGTAATGCCTTATAACAAAGTTGCAAGTAGTAATTGTTAGTTGCAACAGTTTTCATCTTGCAAAACCCGTATTAAAATGAAAGCATTTCATAGATAAATATTGAGTCGAAGAGATAATTTTCACGTATTTATGCGTCAATTAGGTACATACTGAACGTTATACTGGGTTGTTCACCTTCCGCAGAGAGAAAAGTCATTCATGACACCTTTCACCATTTAATTTACCAGCTGTAAAAAGAGCATTCTGGTATTGCAGTCCTCCAAAATACGCAATCGATTGTTTTGTTTCGTTTTTTTTGCGATTTGGTACTCTAATTCGGTTTATTAGAAAACACCAATTAGCCAAAACGAAACACTAAATTTGTATTAATCGCGCTGTAGAATTGAAAAACCCTTATATACTTCCCTTCAATATCATTTAGTAGGTAATTTTAATTATAAACTCATAGACCGTTTTGAAAATCTGTGTTTACAAAGTGACGGACGCGTTTAGCAGCATTCAGTCTTTCCGTCACATAGCGGCTGCCGCTACACACCAGGCTCGCTCTCAGTTATACTGGGTTCCTTCCGCAGAGAGAAAAGTCATTCATGATGGCTTTCACCATTTGATTTACCACCATTTTTACATTTGAAATTGCCGTTTTTTAATTATTTTTATTTTGTACAGTGATTTTCGAGTCAAGTAATTTTTTATGAATACGAAGATGACTATTAAGAGAAGAGAACTATTTAAAAGCTTGTGTGTGGTTGTTTCGTCAAAATGAAGATAAAAAGCCATTATATTATACAAAGGCTAGCTATCTGCCCCGGCTTCGTACGGGTATTTAACAAAAAAAATATTTTTTATGCGGATCCCTAACTTTTTTTGAGAATATTGTACAGCCTATGTTCATCACGGAAAATTTAGGATTCTAATGGTGAAATATTTTTTCAAATCAGGTCCAGTAGTTTCGGAGCATATTCAACTCAAAACAAACATACAAACACAAACATACAAACATACAAACATAAAAACATAAAAACATACAAACATACAAACATACAAACATACAAACATACAAACATACAAACATACAAACATACAAACATACAAACATACAAACATACAAACATACAAACATACAAACATACAAACATACAAACATACAAACATACAAACATACAAACATACAAACATACAAACATACAAACATACAAACATACAAACAAACTAATATAGAAAACAATAATTCGGTTTATTAGAAAACACCAATTAGCCAAAACGAAACACAAAATTTGTATTAATCGCGCTGTAGAATTGAAAAACCCACAAATACTTACTTCCCTTCAGTATCATTTAGTAATTTTCGTTACAAACTCAGTTCGTTTTAAGAATCTGTGTTTACAAAGTGACGGACGTTTTTAGCAGCATTTAGTCTTTCCGTCACATAGCGGCTGCCGCTACACACCAGGCTCGCTCTCAGCTGAAGCGAGACGAAAAATGCAAGATCTTGATGCGTGTTCAGAAAACAAAAGAACGTACAGGCACAAACACAATTTGCTTGAAGGATTTGACGAAAATTTCCTGGTAGTTATTCAAATTACCTGATGTAGATAAGCGTAAAGTCCATACAGCCTAAAGTGGTGCGCGGATATACACCGTTTTTGCTATTTAATGTTAGAACAGACGTTTACTAGACTTTGAAAAGCATTAGAAAATTAATGAGATGAAAAAGGTTTAATTGACACGATCCGTGTCAATTAACACACACATCTTATACGAACAACAAAGACACAATCCATGATAAACGAAACACGAAACAAAAAACTATCTAGGTAATGCGAACGTGAAAATTAAAAAAAAAAACATAATTTATTTAGTAGTTGTTGTATTTAGATATTTTTTTACACTTCTTACTTTTTCGAAAAATCTATAATTTAGGTGCGGAAATGCCACGAAACTCAGCGCGCGCAACTTTATGCTGGATAGACACTACATAATTAATCGCTGAATTATTATGTATGGCTTTAAGTTTTTGATGCGCCTTAGTTTGCAAGGTTAAATTGGCGTTTTGTTTTTTGCTGTATGGCAATTGCAAGTAGTTCTGCTGGAGGTTGAGCTCCTGTTGAAGGTCAGCCTGCAACGCAGAAGGTTGCGGGTTCGATTCGCGCCCCGGGACATATGTTTGTAAGATCTGTAGATCTGCTCTGGTTGTATTTTATGTGTAGTAAAAATATCTATGTAGATATAATTAGTGAGAAAAACTTCATTATTCTCAGTATCATCAGTATTTTATATGAAAGAACGAGAGCTATAATTATTTAAAAAGCTAATTGCACATTTAAGAAATATTAAAAAATATATTGACAGAATAAGAAACTAGAGTAAAATATCATTATCTAGAAACAATAACATCCTCCTCTCTCTCCATACAGGTTATGTGCCTAGCAGACCCTAAAGTGATACTTAACTAGCTGAATTATAAACAACTGTACACCTAATTGAGTACCTTTTGAGCAAAGATTTAAAAGATTCAAATTTTAAATATCGAATTCACATCGCATCGAATAGCAAATCCTGAGGTACCGAAACTATTGCCCCAAGTTTGTTGCGAATGCGTTTTTACGAACTGATATATGATTCTCGTGTTCTACGGTGAATCAAGGCAACGGTTTTCGTGTTATGATGGTTTATTCATCATCTCTGTACCCAAGTTAGTCTGTATCCAATGCCCTTTGTTCTGGGCCTTTTTGCTTTCTGAAAAGTTTGTACTGTGTCTCGTCAGTGTACACCCTAATGCTCAGATAAATGCAGAGGGTCATAGCAATAAATTCAAATTATCAATGAATTACGCCTTATCTAGGCATTATGTGAATTTGCCTTATCTAGTGTTGTCATGGTGTTACTCGACACGCGATGCATGACTTATTGTTATCTTGCTGTTGGTGATTATTTTGACATACATATCTTACATAATACTCAAAGTGACCGAAACTACAAAAATATCCATCTACAGTACGGCCGAACTTATGAACTGTATACCTATTAAGATTTTTTGTTTATAATAAGTAATAACAATGCGTAAGCCCTCGCACTCGGGGCAATCTCTTGGAGAAATTGAAATTAAATATTTATCGAATTAAATATTAGATTTATTTTTTTATCATTTATTTTTTTTTTTTTTTTAAATCTTTTTATTATTTTTTATACAGGGTTTTAAATAATTATGCCACCCTTATGAATTAAGTCTTAAATTACTAATCACAATCCGATCTTTTTTTGAGAGCTGAACGATATATTTCAATCAGCGCCCTGGCGTCCCGGGACACTGGTTCTGAAAGGATACCGTTGCACCCTCCTACGTTCCAGAAGATATGATGAGTATCAAACAAGCTTCGACGACTATCTTCGCCCCACGCACACTCCATTAAAATGTGGTAAACATCTTCAATTGTGCCACATCGGTTGCAATTCGGTGACTCCGATTTCCCCATCATAAACCCAAACATGTTTAATGGCACATGCCCGGAGCGAAGCCTTAAAGCTGTTACAATTTCGTTCCTATCCATGTCGGCCCTCAAAAACCATGGAGAACGAAGAAGTGATGGTTGAACAGTTTTATACCAAATGCCCTTAGTTAACGATCTTTTATCAAAATATTCAGACCAACTGTCAAACGCATTATTTTTAATATCTGGTATAAGATCAGTGTAGTTAGGTAGACAATTGAATGTAACTCCATCAACAGCTGCTTCTTTCGCAAGGTTATCGACTTCTTCGTTTCCCGTCAGGCCAACATGAGACGGAATCCACTGAATTTTAATTAATTTGTTCATGCTTCTTAACCTACTTAAACTATTTAATAAACTATAAGCTATTGGAATGCCTCTAAAGCTAGACCCAGATACACAACGGGCTAAGTGAAACATGGCGCTCTTACAATCAGTAAAAATAACAAATTTATCGTAATTTATAGATTCGATATAGGACAATGCTTCTAATAAAGCTATAAATTCCAAATTCATGATACATATTTTCGATGATATTAAAAATTTTAGACAGTGGCCCGTTTCCGCATCTAAGAATGCTGAACCTCGTCTTTGGTCAATCATAGATCCATCCGTAAATATTCTATAGTATCCTGAATAAGTACTATTCAAATAATTAACACATTTAATTTTAAGATCCAGAGGGTTGAAACGCCTTTTCGCTTTATCTATAGTGTGAATATTAAACTCTAATACATCTGCTAGATTGATATTACTTACCCATGTATTCAAACTAAACATTTCCATTTGTAAACTAGTATTAAACCTATAATTACGGAGAGAGTTATGAACAGTCATTAATAAAGGTATATTCTTTCTACGCCAATAAGGTAATCTCAATAGAAGGGATAGCTCGTCGAGCAAGTCAACAATAACGTTATCGCGTATTGACTTAGATTTAAGCCAATATTTTGACGCAAGATATTTTCTACGAACAAACAGAGGAGCTATACATAGCTCCGACTCCATCACATGTATAGGCGTGCTCTTAATGAATCCTCCTATAAGACGTAAGAACTTGTTTTGTAGTATATCTAGCCTATTAATTCTCGTGCGACAACAGTTATCAAACAAAAAGCTTGCATAATCAATACGACTACGAATAATAGCAAGGTATAAGCGTCTCAAATGAATAGGGTGGACACCCCATGACGATCCTGTCAATATTTTAAAGATATTTATAAATTTCAGACATTTTTCATAAATTTCGTTTATGTGTTTTGTCCATCTTAATCCTCTATCTAGCCATAATCCCAAGTATCTAACGTTTTCCACAATCTCTATGGATGTGTTGTTAATTTCCATATTCAAAGTATTCACAAAAAAACCCCTCTTAAAAATGCATATTTTTGTTTTTTGTGGCGAAATATCTAAACCTAAATCAGATAAGAGGGAACATACTGTTCTCAAGTTACGTTTTAATATATCTCCTCCTTCATAAATGTTTTTGCATTGATTATAAATTACGAAATCATCCGCGTACTGAGAGATATATGTATGATCTTCCATTCTTTTACAAATATCCATTGTAATTATATTAAATAGAAGGCAAGATAGAGGGTCTCCTTGAGCTAAACCCATACTAGTAACTCTAGTCAAAAATATATTACCAATATTCAATTGTAACTTTCTTTCTTTGAGGAAATTCCATAAGTAATAGCATATCTTTGGGCCAACCCTAATTTTGTTTAATAAAGATAACAGTACCGTTATATCTACATTGTTATATGCGTTTAAAATATCTATAAAACATCCTATTGTAATCGTACCTTTAGAAAATCCATTTTGAATTCTACATACCAGACTACTTAAATTATCAATACATGATTTACTTTTTCTAAAACCCGTCATATTCAAAGAAAACATATTATTGTGCTCCAAAAACCACTCTAATCTCTTATTTAAAATTGAATGAAAAATCTTACATAAGCAAGACAGTAGAGAGATAGGTCTTAATGACTTAACTTCGTTTGGGTCACGCCCCGGTTTAACAATAGGTACAATATTAACCGTTCGCCACTGCGTAGGTACAAAACCAGCTGACAGAAATCTGTTGTATAGTAACAAAAGTAATCGCTTACCATTACTCGGTAGATGTTTTATCATAGAATACGTAACATCATCACTTCCAGGAGATGTATCCTTTGATTTAATACACGCCTCGAGCTCCTGAAGGGAGATTTCGACATCTAATTGTGAATGAAAATCTGAAAAGATCGGCTGGTTAGGGATGACAAAAGCTGGAGCCAGGGAATTAAGTAAATTTGACGCTTGTACCTCGCTGATATGTTGATGGCTATAACTTCGACCTTTAACCCATCTCATGTGCTGCCACATCTGAGACGAAGATGTTTTTTCATTAACAGATGTACAGAACTCCTGCCAATATTTAGTTTTTGCGTCGCTTATTAGTTTATGCGCTTCACTAATTTTCGAATTTAAAAATTCCAAATTAGAAGGAATAGGATTTTTCCTAAATTTTGATAATGCTAACCTTCGTATAGCTACTGCTTGCGATAGTTCGCTATTCCAGTATGGTTTAGGCTTAAACTTTGACTCAGGGTTTTGATTTATTTTTTTATAGGGTATATGAATATCAGCTGCTAAATTTACATAGTCTAAAAACAAATCGTAAAATGTCTGATTATCTAATGGAATTTCTATTGTATCAAACATATCATATAAGCAGGTATTGTAACTTCTCCAGTCGGCTTCTTTGTAATTTCTTTTAAGAATAGGTTTATAAGGCGAGTGATAGCTCGTACTTATTTTTATAAAAAGATGGTCACTACCTAAACTTTCTTGAAGAACTGTCCAACAAAATTCAATTGCAATATCAGACGTGGCTATTGATAAATCGGGAGAAGTCTTCTGCAGGTGTCCGTCAACTAACTTGACCCGAGTACTACGGCCGTCATTCAAAACTACATACCTACTTTCTGAGATTGCGTCAAATAAAAATTTTCCTTTTGTATCAGTTTTATATGACCATGACGAATGATGGGCGTTGAAGTCTCCAAGGATAAGGCAGCGTTTCTCCAAAATAGATAATAGGTCCTTAAAATCATTAAATGTCGGATTCGACGATTGCGGAATATAAACGGATATAATATTTTCTAAATATTTACAATTGAAAACTTTCACACAAACTATCTCGATTCTACGATTACGTAATGTTAATTGATGTACCTGCGATTGAATAGACCTATGAATAAATATGGCCACGCCCCCTCCGAGTGAATCACGATCCGCGCGATAGGTATTGTATTGACTTACCCTAAACGAGCTACCCTCTGCTAACCATGTTTCACTTAAACAAGCAATGTGGGCTTTTTCTTGCAATAATAACTGCTCGAATGGGACACGCTTATTTCTAACACTTTGGGCATTCCACTGTAAAATATTCAGTTTGGTAATGGGCTTATTAACCATTATAGTTAAATATTCCGGAAAGTAAATCAGCTATGGGCCAATCCGAAACATTTTTTGCTACCACCTTAATAAACCACTCGAGACACAGCTTAAACACACTCTTAAACTTTGAATGTAAGTCAATATTTTTCAAGAATATAATTTCTTTTATTCTGGAGATAAGGTCACTAAAAGAAGAATTCTCCGCCGCATTTTTATCTTGTCGTGTCGGTTCATTTACTGGGGTCTCTTCATGTATTACCGTATTCCATTCCAGTGGCACGCTCCAATCATTTTTATTAGTTTTCTGATGTTTCTTTAATTGTTTTCTAGGTAAAATAACGCTTCTTTCGGATATCGCATCAGACGTTTCTTGTTTTGTACTAGGGCCCGGGGAGGGTATAACCTCTGCTCCTCTAGTTTGCGTAACTAACAGTGTCTTTGATCTCAGATCACTTTTTACAGCCGGTATGATGACAGGGGACTCCGCATAAATATGGGACGCTCTACTGTAGGTACAATTATTGTCAGCCATGATCGCTCTAATCTGCCGTTCCTTCAGATATACTGGGCACGTTTTTGACATGGATATATGGGGTCCTGAGCAATTGACACATTTGAATATTTTGGTGTCGCAGGTTTCATGATCTCCGCTGCATTTAGGGCATACCTCTCTCCGGACATTACATGTCTTGGCAGTGTGGCCCAACGCCCAGCATTTGAAGCACTGGGTGACGGGATACACGTAAGGTTCAATAATTATTTTCACTCCATGTACCATTACATAGGAAGGGAGCCATTTGCCCTTGAAACAAAGGCGAACGGACTCCGATGGACTCCACCTTCCTCCATTTTCACTAGCTCTGTTTCTACGAGACAGTCTCTTTAATGATAACAATTCCACAGATTCAGTGCAGGTTATATTTTCCATTATCTCTTCATCTGTCAACTCCATATCAACATCTTTCATGACTCCGTATGAGTAACTCACTTCCGTTGATTTCGTAAATCTCCACCCTTTATTTTTCAAAGCTTCTATAGATAAAAGATCATAGACACTCTTTTCTTCAACAAATGTAACTCGTACTTTATGTGGATTCATATATTTAATGTTAGTAATATCCAATAAATTAATTTCTTTAAATAATCTGGCTAGCGCGAATTGCTTTGGTAAGGGATCATCACTTGAAATATATATCTCTTTCTTTCTTTCCTCTTCTGGTGACTTCTTCTGTTTCTTGTTTCTTTTACCTGATATTGTTTGCCATTCATCATCACTATTCTCTTTCTGCTCGTAAGGTCTCTTCACACTTGTATTTTCCGTAACTCCTTCATCAATTTCTATGTCAACTGCATGAACATCACTATCGTCGTCCTCCATTGTTATTGACACGATGCGCGCAGACGCGCCCGGCCGGGTAGCAACACCAAGCCGGGCTTATCACAACGCGCGGCAAAGGAATGCACTCGTAAACACGTTCGCCTCGCACGGATACCGTAGCGAGAATGATCATTTATTTTATTTATTTATTTTTTGTACATCAGTCATCTAGTACCAATAACACAAGCTCTGCTTAGCTTGGGGCTAGATGATGCTGTGTGGATTGTCCGGCACTATTTATTTTATTTATTTTGATTTATTTTTATTTATTTTTATTTATTTTTATTTATTTTTATTTATTTTTATTTATTTGTCGAAATCGAAAATTTTTGGTCTAAATATTTAACTGTATATTAAACTAACACTTCCATTGCCAATACGCATGTCGCATTCAACCACCTCCTGCTTGAGAAAGAAATGGCAGTGAATTATAGAACATTCATGCAAAATTGCGTAACTACGTAATTACGCATTACTAGTTCATGTGAGCTACTAATTGACATGACAATAAAGGGAATTATCGAAAGCAAAGGCAAAACATGCAAATCATGCGAGAAAATATCGACAAGGCAAAGCAAAACATTTTCACACTGGTTGTGGTAATAAGTACCTGATAATTTGCAATACCATTAAAATTGTAGTCCAACGAATAAGTAAAAGAGGTATTAGGTGAAAAAGTCGGGACAGAAAGTTTGACTTCGAAACTTTCGGTTTTGACCTTTCCATCCACAGTCTTTTGTTAATTGGACTAAGCAGTTGAATTACCTGTACATCGTTCACAACAATCTGCAGTTAGCTCAATTATAAAAACACTAGTTCTAATTTGATTACCTATTTATCGGCATATTTTCCTCCAATCTTGATATAATGCTAACTAGGTAAATTGGTTTCGGTAATGCACTAAAACACTGGTAGGACCTAGTTGGCCTAAATTCCAGCAGGTTTTAGACAACGAAATATCTAATAACCAGAATGCTTTCAAATATTCGAAGGTGAAACTTATTAGAGGAATTTAAACAGATATTTAATTATTAAAAGCTGACGGAGCTAAAATAATTCATCATCATCATAATCATCCTATACTAATCCACTGCTAGAAATAGGCCTCCAATAATGAGAACCTGTCTCTAGCTATATAGCGCCCTGTCTTTAGCTTGTTGCATAAAGCATGTGCCAGCAGTATTTCGCAGATCGTCATTCTACACTACGTTTACCGAGTCGCGGTCTCCACTCTAGAACACGTTTACCCCAGCGGTTATCGGTTCTTCGTCAGCCACCAATTTAAGAGTCATAAAATTATCATGGATCTCAAAATGTAGCAACCTCTTCTACGATACAATGACAGAATGTGGGAAGACGTCTAGGAGAGGCTCCCACTCGATAGACCGACGGCCTTGAAACCTTGCGCAGGGAGTCGATCGATGACGGATCAGGATCCATGATAAACGCCACGTATAGACGATACGTGGCGTCTATCATGGAAGGCCATGCTCAACAATCAACGTCTACGAGCTGATGATGATGATACTACTTTCTGAGTTGTATACTCATAAATAAAAAATGCTTAATGCTGGACAATCCAATCAGCATCACCTAGCCCGGAGCTAAGCAGAGCTTGTATTATCGGTACTAGATAACACAAGCTCTGCTTACCTGACTGATAATGTATACTTTAAACCAGGTATGGGCAACCTTCGGCAAGTTGCGTGCCAAACTTAATTTATAAATGCAGCTGCGGGCCTTACAAAACAAGAATTATAAAAGATTTTTTCATATTTTTTGTATTAGGTAATTTTTTTTTACATGTAACGGTTAATGTGATTAATGTATTGTGTTTGAACTTCAGAAACGGGTTTATTAATATCTGGACAAATTCCACTTTTGCAGAGACCTAACGAGTTTTCCAGATTTTCATATGTGAGTCTCGTACGGCATTTTGACTATTAGTCTTCATCATCGAGAAAAATTGTTCGCATTGGTATGTACTTCCAAAAACACAAACGATTCTTCTCGCGAACGATTTGTAATTTGATTGGCTGTCGAATTGAGTAATTATGCTACACTGCTAGATTTCGTTAATTGTGAAAGGGATGACAAGTAATCTTGTGAGGCTACAAGCGATCCGATACTGTGATGCCATTGCGTCTTTCGTTAGGATAACTATTCATTGCATACGCAAGCTACAATTTTATATACAGAAAGCGAGCTTAACAAGCAATGGTTATCATTTATTTGAAGTGTATGTTATTTTCATGTTATTTCACTTTAGTGTTCTATAGTTACAGCGTGCTTACTCTGTTTTCGCACGAAATTTCAAAATGTCTCGCGGGCCGGGTCAAAAGTCGAGGCGGGCCGGATCCGGCCCGCGGGCCGGTCGTTGCCCATATATGCTTTAAACAATACATAGAATATATTTTTTACTAAATGTTGAGACATGAGCCAATACTGTCTCAATAGTAGAAAAATATGCTCATTAGAACAAACAATAGAGGCAATCTAGTAAGGCTTAAAGTAGACTTGTTTCTTGCTTATCATAATTAATTTCACACCAATTAAACACTACGGGACAAGATTATGTCACATGTTGCAGATATTTTACACTTGGACGGAGTGTAGACTTTATTAAAGTAAATATAAGATTGAATTTAGGTTAAGAAAGATTTTACTCACACCAACGATTCATATACAGGGTGAGTATTTTTTTCAGGATTACCAAGGAGAAGTTGAGAGCTATCAAAGAATCATATAGGCAAGGTTTTAAAAAAAATTGCATTGAGAAAAACATAAACGTTTCATAACTTTTATTCAAAAATACAAGTTCTTGAAATAAAAATTTTTTTGCAATTTCGGATACTTTAGTCTATAATAAATATAAAAATTGCGACGACTATGTGCCCCAAATTTTCGGAACATTTTCGCGCTAAAGCAAAAATAATACAAATTACAAAAATATGATATTTGCCAAACCACTTAAGAGATAGGTAATACGAGTACATAGAAGTAATACATAGAAGAACGTTGCTGCTCTTTTTCTGGTTTCCTTAGTCGATTCTTACGACATCTACGGGCGAAGTTGGAGGTGTCGATTTATTCTCCAGGTCAGTGTATTGACATGGTGGCGAAGTAATTAAAGTACGTACTTCATGCATGGTTGGACTGATTTCCACTTTGATGGTATTTGTAACGTAACGCACGTTTACTTTCATTCATTAACCCAGTTTGAAGTAACAATAGTTTATGGTAAGATATCTGTATTTAACGAGAGTTAGTCATTGTACTTGATTACTGTATGGAGAAATTTTAGTTAAATAGGTAAAAGTTAACAACTAGAATAGTACTAAAAAAAACTATAGTATATATTACTATAATATTTACTGCAAAAACAATCGTAGTTTGATAGGTTCGTAGTTAACTTGGTTACATTCATAGGAAAGTATGTATTATTAACAAAATAAAAGATTTCAACGAGCTCGCGTAAGGCGCGACGCCTTTGTTTAAAATTTCAGTCTTGATATCATTTGTTACAGTCTGTGTTAGTTTCAAGAAAATATGGAATCTGTCTGACTGTCAGAACAGCTAAATAATCAATAGTCATACATAGGAAAAGTAAATATTATATTTACTTTTCCTTAGAAAAGATCTCAACGCGCCTGTTTTTTTTCGACTCGGTGTCAGATGCTCAAATTCAATTTCAGGTTTACTTTGTACGTCAGCTCTGAATAAGATATTAATAACTATATTTCCATACGTTTAATTTCTTATTCATAATGGTCTACTAACTTAGCAAAAATTGCTAAGTAGGTAGTGTTATTTCCTTCTCCGACTTATGTCAATCCTTTAACTTAGCACACTATTTATAAAAAAATATTGTTGTAGCGGGTGAAATAAAATACACCGTCACGTACAATTGAAGTTTTATTCCCGTACTAATTATTACAAAGTTCAACAAGGGTAAAGAAGTAGGTACGTTCCCGGCAAGTGCGTCCGCAGCAGAGTACGCGACGTAGCAAGCAGAGGGATGCGTCACCCACGGGAGGAGAGGGGGAGAGGGGAGGCGTCTAGGCTAGTGCGGCTCTTCCGATGCGCGGATGGAGCGATGCGCCAGCGAAGACTGATTGTGCAGTGGCGAGCGGGCTCGTTATAAGCGCGCGCGGCGGCGCGGCGGCCGGTCGTGAGAGCGTGGTGGGGATGCGTGCAGTGCCATACGAATGGTAGGCGCACGCTGTAATGCTACAGTGCCACACGAATGGAAGGCGCTCGTTGTGATGCTACAGTCTCCCCCTCTGGATGCGAAGTCGTCCCGACGAGTAGCCAGCTCCTTAGCTCGCTATTGGGTGAGAGCTGTTCTCCGCGGACGCCCTCGTCTGCGGATAACAGGTTGCAGGGCTGCCGCCGTAGTAGACTTCGGCTTGGGCGGTCGCCCACGTTTCTTCAACGGGCGCACGGGTGGAGGAAGTGAGCTCGTTGAGTGGCCTTGGAAAGGAGACAAGGCTGAGGTGTGGTACACACCGAGAGGTTTATCAGGTGAGTTCGGATCTGAAATCAGATAAGAAGAAGTGCCATGGCGACTTAAGATTAAGTAGGGACCATCTCGTCGTGGGCAAAACTTGGCACTGATCCCTCGAGTAGCATTGCTGACTGGATGTGCAGCGGTTAAGACTAAGTCTCCAGGAGAATATCCAGGATCTTCTCTACGTCTTCTATCTGCAGTTTCCTTCCTGCGTTCCTCTTTTCCTTCTCTGATATCTTTAGCTTTATTCAGCGTATTAGCAAGAAGCAATAGTTTGGGTGTTATTTCGGGCACGAAGTTTTCGGACAATATTATCTGCCGTAGGTCGTGCGTATTATCGTCCGGAGTACGAAGTTCTCGCGCATAAGTTAAATACGCTGGAGTGTGGCCTGTTGAGAGACAATTTGCAGTATTCATTGCAAATCGTATACTGGGTAGCTTATCATCCCAGCTTTTGTGATCTTCTTCTACTAAGATCGCTAGTTGTGTCTTCATGTCTCGATTCTTTCTCTCTACTGGATTTGCCGCGGGGTGGTACACTGGAGTGAATGTGTGCTTAATGCGTAGACAGTAGGTCATTTGCTGCATAACAGCACTCACAAATTGTGGTCCATTGTCACTTATCAACCGACGGGGTATCCCATAGCGTAGGAAAACTTCGTCTATCAGGGTTTTTGCACAACTCTCAGCGCTAGCAGTTTCCAGGGCAAATAATTCTACCCATCCCGTAGCAATATCTTCAGCAATCAGTATCCATGTGTTACCATTGTTAGTAGGAGGCAAGGGTCCAAATAGATCAAAGGCAACAGTTTCAAATCGTTGGTTGACGGGTGTCGTCTGTAGTAGTCCTGCTGGCTTCAAGTTCGATGGCTTATACCTTTGGCATGCTAAGCAATTCTTAACATAGGCCTCTATGTACTTCCTCATGCCCTTCCAGTGATATCTTCTTGAGATGCGTTGGTAAGTCTTGTCTGCACCGTAGTGTCCAGCCAAGGGGTCGTCGTGATACACGAAGAGAACGTTGTCCCATTCATATTGTGGAACAACGAGTTGGGCATCATCACTGTAGCCTTTCAACAGTCTACTGGCGTATTCGACAGGATGTTCATCTTCTTTCTCCCTCTGCACTAAAACATCTCCAACTGTTTTGATGACATATGGCTTGCTTTCATCGGAGATCTGTTCAACTTCCTTGAAGACTGAGGCTGCTGCGAGGAAAGTTTCAACTGTCTCGGTGTCCCTAGTACCATCAAATATCAATTTGCAGTTGGCGAAGGAACCACGTTTCTGGTTTCCAACCATAGAGAGAAGCCTCTCAAACTGTTCTGCCGACAAACTCATGGTATCTGTGTCGCGTTCTTTCTTCACTCTTCTTGTTTTTGGGCTAGTTTTCCGGGCCCCACGTTGGGCGCCAGTTTGTAGCGGGTGAAATAAAATACACCGTCACGTACAATTGAAGTTTTATTCCCGTACTAATTATTACAAAGTTCAACAAGGGTAAAGAAGTAGGTACGTTCCCGGCAAGTGCGTCCGCAGCAGAGTACGCGACGTAGCAAGCAGAGGGATGCGTCACCCACGGGAGGAGAGGGGGAGAGGGGAGGCGTCTAGGCTAGTGCGGCTCTTCCGATGCGCGGATGGAGCGATGCGCCAGCGAAGACTGATTGTGCAGTGGCGAGCGGGCTCGTTATAAGCGCGCGCGGCGGCGCGGCGGCCGGTCGTGAGAGCGTGGTGGGGATGCGTGCAGTGCCACACGAATGGTAGGCGCACGCTGTAATGCTACAGTGCCACACGAATGGAAGGCGCTCGTTGTGATGCTACATTGTTTCAAAAAGCCTCTAATTTAATAATTAATTAGCCAGTAAATTTTATAAATTAATTACCTACCTAATTAGTTACTCAAATTATGTAATTTTTATGTAAATAAAATGTTATATCATTAATGATTATAATATTAAATAAATTGTTATTGATTTTCTCTTCCCTTCAATTCTTTTGTTCGAAATTGATTAATACACCAACTTAAAATAACATCAAAAAATGTTATTATGTTTTTTCTGTAAAAAAACTTGACGGAAACATCATGTTACATTCATGTTAGATTTAGATAACACATTGAACTTGAGTGACCGTGATATGTGAAGGTTGACACGGAAGCACACCGTAACAAAGATGCAAGTGTTTTTTAAATATTTATTTATTACATGATAGCTGTATTCATATATGAACCATATTATAAACCTGGTGAGGTTTATCTTGGTATTCACATTAGTTTTCACTTTACTAGCGGAACCAAGGTTTTTGCTTTAATATTGTATATTTTACAAATTTTTGGGAGTGGTTTTACCGAAAAGTGGTCTGTTTGTCGAAATTATTAATATGTATTTATTTTGTTTTCTTGTTTAGGATTTGATATATTCCTATCTTCTTATATCTCATATGTTTTTCTAATGATCGTTTTGATGTCGGTTATATCGATAAGCCGGGTAGGTCACTGGTTCTCCCCATTTAGCTATATCCCAAATGGGAAGTAAGTTTATTCTCAAAAATTTTAAATTCATATCGTGCCTAATAGCATTTTCGCTATAATATTGGGGAATAAAAATGTTAAGTAATCAAGTTTTCTGAATGCACCACATTAGTAGTGACTATTAGATGTAACCTGCGTACTTTATGAATGGGTTTGAGATAGACGTAATCTCTCCTTGCTGTCTCGCTCAGAACTTGAACTGACCAAGACACCATAATATGAGATTTTTTCTTCGAGAATTATTCTCAAACCCATTCTTATATATCTATGTATATACTTACGCAAGCATCAAAGCGTTGCTCGACTCCTGAAAAGCAACATTATTCTAAGGCAAAGGACCTTTTCATTCACATCACACGGTATTTTTTTATAATTTTATTATAAGTTTACGTATGTTTTTTTGTATGAGCCAAATAAACAAGTTTCTTTATCTTTCTTTCTTTTAAAAACGCAGGTCAAGATTTTGAAATACATCAGGCTCTAAGCTTTCATTGCCAACGATACCTAATTTATTTATGAAAATAAATTACTTATACTATATCATATCTATATCTATCTTCATTATGATTGTAAGCGGGTTAACTACGAACCTATTATATGTTGTAAGAACACCAACGTTTCATCCCTAAACGAGGGACATCATCAGGGTGAGTCACCTGGATGAAGTCCCTCGTTATGGTGTTCTTATAACATTTGTATAATAGGTTCGTAGTTAACCCGCTTACATTCATAATGAATTCGTGAAACTACGATAGTTTTTATAGTAAAATATATGTATCTATCTTAGTATCGAAGCTGGAAGTGTCAAGACAGCATTCCTATAGATAACTGGAAACAGGGTTTAGTTATCTGTAGGAAAGCGGTTGTTGATGTTTATGAATGAATAAGGCTGGTTTTACACATGCAGCTTGCAATTTGTCAGCATTAAAGAACATCCAACCTTAGTGATAAACTAAGGTTGGATGTTCTAAGCAGCACAAGCAATTACTATATTAATTTGATATTTTTAATTTTTTTGCAATTTGATCGTTTTATGACAAAGATCAAAATGTTTCTTATGAGCTCGATGATAGTTTTCGAATTAGTTTGAGTCATTTGTTGGACTTTGACATAAATTCGCTGAAGGATTCCTTCAGTAATTTTTTGATACAGCAAGAAATTGTGAAAATACTCGATTGATAGCTGGCTGTTAAAGTAGTCTCGGGTTACAGCTTTGAATGACCAATATCAAGGAAATAAGCAATATTTTATTAACTTCACACTCGACTCAAATGAATGAAAGTTAAACTTGACTTGTGTATAAATTAAAACATTGAACCTTATATGGTAGAAGGAGAATTGAATAAATTATTTGTAACCTTTGCCTCAAAAACAAACCCCAAAAAGCTCTCGATATAAGTTTTCAAGAACCATTTGTTGTCTGAGAAGAAAAGATATATAACTATAGTAGACCAAGCGCCGTTGTTAGTGCTCTATATTCCTACTTTTATAACACCATGGGAGCGAACGTTCTGCCGCTGATATGTGAAAGTCTAAAAAATCTCTCAAAATCATTCGAAAACTATCATCGAGCTCATTAAGAAACAATTTAATCGTTGTCATACAACGATCAAATTGCTAAAAATTAAAAAAAGTTCAAATAGCTAAAAATCTAAAAATTGCTAAAATACTCGATCAAGTAGAAGCGCAGCAAGGGGAGAAATGTATATACCTACCTAATCTATACTTTAAGATTCTGCCATTTCTCCCAGAGTTCACGAAACTGATATTTTAAATAATTAACAACAATTTAGAAATGTTTGTAAATATATCAAAGGCGCTTTTGATTATTATTAAAAATGGCCAAATTACTTGACTGACAGCTAAAAAATAGATCGACCTCAACACAAGGTCTCATTTTAGCCTCTTGCTGGACACGATTATCATAATAAACCGATAATTAAAAACATCATACTTGTAATGCAACATTGTTTACTAGTTTTTGAACGCGATTATTCTCGTATCATTAGACCATAAAATTAAAAAATCTAATAAATTTTTAGAATTCTTCAGTCAGCTTTAATGACACCCGAGGGAAAAGTTCGGGTGGTGTAAATTCTTAGCTGGCAACACAGGACTAGTTCGTGTCTCTATTATTCTGCATTTAACTTCCAAATGCGAAATCAGGATGGACAGGTGAAATGGAAGCTATGTTACAGGATGGACAACCAGGGAGAGCGACATAGAACATGCTGGATTATGGACCGATTTTCTTTATATAGGTAGAACTTGAACGAATCCTACTGGTATCAAGAAAATATGACTTAGTACAAGTTATCCTACTAGTACAAAGTCATATTTTCTTACCATCTTAATATAATGACACACAACCAGACAAACAATTACTTCAGTATAACAAATTACATCAACGCATGCCTCGCATACCTACATAGATAAAATTTAATTGAAGATGGCGCGATTATAACGGTTTGTTGGGTACAGAAACTGCAATTGAATTGCCTAATGCAATTATTTCATTAAAATTAACTCACTGACCTACTTTTTGGTGGTCGTAAAAATACTTGTAATAATGCAAAGTGTAAAAAAATATAAACTGAGATTATAATTATTGACTTCTTTGGCTTAAAAGACTTCTTTGTTTTAGATTTAGGACCGCGTAAACGAGTGCTATTTTTGGATGATTTTGGGAGAGTTCCTTGCCAATTCTAGGTTCGATACGCAATTTAAAAAAATGATTTCATACAATACAATTTGTCTAAAATCTCAAAATATTGATTACGTAACAAAAACAATAAGTCAGTATCACCTTGATTGAAATTTATAAAATGTGGTTTGGTCACGAAACGAAAATAAAGCACGCCTACCTTTTGATATGAACTTGTCAACGACAGTTATAAGTTGAGCAAGACGCATATTGTTCGAGCTTTGTGTTGAGTAATACCTACTATAGTGTCAAAATAATTGTGCACATAATCAATAAATTTAATCATAGAGCTCGAGGTGCAATTAGACTTATAATAACCTATTTATTCGTTATTTAATAATTTGTTGTGGTAGGTATGTAAGTACATATTGCTTATAAATTTAAAAATATCCCAAAAACTCAAGCTCAGTGTGGTAAGTGTAAAGTATTGAAACAAGTAACACAATTTGCATTATTCTCTGCCTCTGTCATCACATCATCACCAGCCTATAATAGTCCACTGCTGGACATAGGCCTCCCCTAATGAGCGCCATAGATGGCATCATTATTTGGGGGTTATTGCCCATAATCCCCACGCTGGGCATGCGGGTTGGGGATCGCAGTTCGGTGTAGTTGTTCTGCAGAAGGCGCTGCTGCCCGCCCCCCGCTGTGTTTCCCATAGTGTCTACTGTGTCTGTTTCTGCTTCTTTTCAAAAAAATGGAATTTAAAAAGATGTACAGAGAGAAAATGTAAAAAGATGATTTCACCACCCCAACTCTTCCCGTGGGTGTCGTAAGGGCGACTAAGGGAGACACACCGGGAAGCGGGCAGCAGCGCCCTGTGCAGAACAACTCCACCGAACTGCGATCCCCATACCGCATGGCCAGCTTGGTGATTATAGGCTATAACCCCCGAATGATAAATAATGCAATCTATGGCGCTCATTAGGGGAGACCATAGGCTGATGACGAATGACGAATATATCTCATCTTTCTTCTTTAAAATAGTATAGGTACACGCACGCGTCGATATCGCGTGTGCATCTTGTCTCGCGGTGTGCGGAAGAGCAGAACATGACATTACATTCCCGAGCCGTTAGCTTCTAACAGACTCTGACGAAATGTCATTCACACGACAAATTATCTACATACACGTATAAAATACTATGTGTCCATTAAAAGACCTACAAGAACTTCGTTGCGTGGCTGGTCTGAAACGGGAAAATACCAGGTCAACTTCCAGCCTTTTGATGAAGCTTTTATTCATGGATTTTCATCATAATTATTTTATAATAATAATCGTTTATTTCAGATTTCAAGATCCATATAATTACACGTAAAGGTACACAGTCCTTTTTAAGTACTAATAACATAACAACAAAAAAATGGAAAACAAAAAAAAAACAGAAATAAAATAAGTACCTACTTTAAGTATAGCTATAAACTTACTACACTAAAGGTGGCTAGTTCCACCCAACGTTTATAAGTATTAGTTAACCTAATACGGTCGGACAGGCTTTTTATACTAGTGTTATTACACCTGTCAACAACTCTAGACATAAATGAAGCAATTCTCTTTCTTTGTATGGCCTGAAAGGAGTCAATTCGTGTATTCATGTACATTTCAGAAGCACTAAAGTGACGTTTATAGCATGAGGTGCCTAAAGATATTGTTGTACGCAACTCTAATACCATCATGCGACTTCCTCGTGTAGTTGGTCCAGAGTTGGCAGGTGTTAAACGACTGACAGAACGATCGGAAGAGTGTAATTTTCATGTCAGATGCAGCCTTAAAAAACTTTCTAGCTATCATATTTCCGACTATGCATAGCGTTCTGCGTTGCCGGTCTATGTCATCGTCATCCTTAAGGTTATAAGTAACAATATGGCCAAGGTACCTGAATCGATCAACCACCAGGTTGTTTATTGAGGTAGACCCCCGAAGAGGAAACATTTGTTTGTTTGAATTCCTTCGAATCAACTGCACCGATTTGAAAATTCTTTTACCATTAGAATCCTACATCATCTAAGATGAACATTGGATAATAGAACATTTTCTTAATAGTTAAGGATCCGTATGTAAACTTTATTATTCTAAACTAATGCGTATGTGAACAAAAAATTATATTTTTGAAATTTTTGTTTAAAAGCCCGCTAGTATCTTAAAGAGACAATCTTGACAATAATTTTGTAGAATTGATCACCTTGGTAGATTTTGCCAGCATATTACAATCTATTAAAGATTCGCAAAAGTGGCGTGAAATTGCTTTCTTTTTCTGTAAAAGCCACTTGACCGCAACAGAAGCAATTTTTATCTATTACACCGTGTCCAGTGATCCGTAACTTCTTATGTAATATTGTATTATGATTTTTATTAAGTTTTATTGCGTCGAAGAATATCTCTTTAGCGAGTTATCTAAGTGCTTATTTATTTATAGTCTATTAAAGTTATTGAAATAAATAATTATAATTTTGAGCGATTTATGTTAATTCCTTTCGTTAGTCGAAATTATTGGAAAAGTACGGTAAAGTGGATTCTGTAACCTTTGGTCGGTACTATAATGTTATTCTGTACTTTAGTATTATATTATATATAATTTGGCGATATTTTGAAAGACCGGTTAAGCTTCCTATGAATTATGAGTATTTTATATCACTCTAATGTTAATTATTATTGATTTTTTTCCATGTTTTCCATAGAAAATAGTTTTATAATCTGTGACTCTAGTTAGAATTTAAATGAATTTTCTCTATCGTATTATATTAGTTGATGACTTTACCAGTCTAAAGTGACCATAAAGAGTTATCTCTAATTACATTTTCTAAAGTAGATAGCGTGTTATCACGTACTTTCACGAGAGTAGGAAACAAAATGGAAATTATCTTTTCGTCTCATCTAAACAAGCGTTGCATATCGGAAGATGGGTAGTTTCTAGTGTTATCTCTGTAAGAGCCAGCAGGTCTTTCTAGGGTTCCGTACACGAAGAATGAAAATGGATCCCTATTACTGAGCCTCGGCAGAATCGAATTTAGCCGATTTTTTAAACACTTACGGGGCTTCTTAATAATAATAATAAAGTCATTAGTCTCGTCCAATATAGCGTCCCTTAACCACTCATTAGTATGTCGCTTTTATCATCAACTGTCACCAAAAACAATTGACTGTAGACTGCTCCACTTAGAAGTAGCAAAAGATTTAATCTGGCGCGATTGTCATTTGTTTTCTCATAGGATCCACACTCCACACTGACGACCGACGCGACGCGACGACGTTTCAAATACGGCATCTATTCAGTATTCTAAAAACAAAAGAGGAGCGTCCAACTTTAAAAAAATAATCCTATACTGCCTAATTTACGTACATAACATCGGTAGTATAAACGGCCTACAAAATTCGGGTATTATAAAACGCAGCGGGCTTGACTAATTGCGATGAAACCCGCGCATTGTGACAGGTGTCAACGGTCGGCGGCTGACTATGGCGACACTAATGGCTTTTGAGAACGCGCAGAATGTATTTTTTTCTTTTACTGGCTGTTCCTAGAAAGATTATTTTCAGAACATGTCAGTCTAATGATATTATCAAAGAGCTGAATTTCCTTTAGACTTTATTGGACTCTAATAAACGTCAGAAAACTTAATTTACTTATGTAAAACAAGGAAATAAAGTGATCACTTCTATTTTTTTTTTAATATAATCTTTTAAACGTAATAAGTCTAAAGAAGTGAAAATATTAATCAATAACATTCTGATTTTAATCGTCAACCATAAATCTGCACATCTACTTATTTTTCTACAGGAATGTACTAATAAAATTATTATTATAAAATAGAAAATAAGTTGTTATTGATTTTCTCTACACTTCAGTTTATTGCCCACTTGTGGAAGGAAAGAAAATGATTGGACGTATGTTTTGTTATGTAAAGGCAACTCTTCTCTTTAAGTGGACAGACTCTCCAAACTTTATTTGAATTTTGTAACGTTACTCCTTAATAATAATTAATGCAGTAAAGTTTTATTTTGCGCATTATCTGCATAAAGAACTGGTTCCGATTCACACCATAATAAAATTCCGAAAAGGTTTTATTTATATTTTTAAACTGGAATAACTGGACTGTGAATGCATCTATTTGTATTCAAAATCTATGGATTATTATTGAATTGATTGAATTATTGACTTTGGATAATTAAATTGCGTTAATAAGGTCAAAGCAAGGAGAAAGAGAAATGAAACAAAAAAAGAATTATTTCTTTACAACCGTCTGCAATTAGCTCATTCGTTTTAATTGTAAATACTAGTTCTAATGTTGTTATTTAATTGAATTTTCTTAGTAACAAAAGTTTTTACCCAATGAAAAGAAGCTTATAAGATGATGATATACTTAACAAAATTGAACTTTTTATTTGATGAATATTGTGGTATAACTTTCTGGTCAGCGGCTGTGCACGTGCTAAGTCCAAAATATAACTTAAAATGTAACCTGACTAAATGATAATCTTCCTAACACGATCGGTAATTTTAAGACATGGAAACTCTACAGTGAATGATGACTTTTGTTATTTTATGTGGTCATCATGTCCTACGAAAAGTCCTACTCGAAAACTAACAATACAGCAAATAACTTTTTTACCCAGTATTACTTATTTAATTTGTATTTTGTCACATGTCTAAAGGAAATAAAGTACTTTGATTTTGATTTGAATTTTACGCACCATCTGGCGACCTTTTAATTTTAAACCTTCAAAAATCAGACGCCTATCTTGGCTGTGTATGTTTACCAATTTCTCCGTAAATCGGGTCTGATTTTAACTATTTTTTTATACAGTGCTAAGTATTCCTCCCTTAAATAAAAAAAAATAGCAGGAACTTACCTACACTGTGATTATGAAGTCGGTTTTAAGTATTTTTGGTAATTTGATATGATCGTGATCAATAAGCACATAGACAAGTAAAAATGTATACTTTAAAAATTTATAAAATGATAAATAAGAGTTTAATATAATTATATTCTCTTTACATTTTTTTGTCTGCTAATGGAA
Source organism: Eupithecia pulchellata (assembly GCA_963931895.1). Taxonomy (NCBI): domain Eukaryota; kingdom Metazoa; phylum Arthropoda; class Insecta; order Lepidoptera; family Geometridae; genus Eupithecia; species Eupithecia pulchellata. The sequence goes on from OZ007538.1 coordinate 2,927,703, forward strand.
GAAGTTAAAAAGAAATCTGCTACTATGTAGGTACTACATTATGTAGGTACTAGACCTACATTAGTTTGTTGGTTTATATATTTCTTAAAAATACAGTCATTATAACAGTAAACTTATCACCAAACTACATGGTGTGAATAAACAGGCATTGTTCGCGATAATGCGACAATGCCCTGCTTGTCATGTGGCGCAGGAGTTGACTCGCATGACTTTTGGGTCATCTCCACTATAGGACTTTCTCTTCATTTAAGTACCTTTGATAATTGTAGCTTCAATTACTTCCTTTCTTAGTTGCTCTTGTTCTGCATGGATATTCACGGTTTTCACTGTGTCTGTCTTGTCGTGTCTTAATCGGGAGTAGGTAAGCGTGATGGAAGAATGGGTTGGTGAGTGTGAGGAATGGTGGGACGCCGCCGGCCTATGCATATGATGTGAGGAAGAGTCGGGTCGCGGTAGGTAGACTATTCTCGTGGCAAAAATGGCGAGATAGGGTCATCGGAGAGGTTTATAGGTATAACGTCCCCCCAGACCAGTGTATTCGAAAACGAACTTTTGTTTGTTTTTGTTACATAATAAAAAACAAACAAAGTATCCCTCCGCATGGATGCTCCAGAATGAATGTGAGATAACAACAGCTCAGAATCGAAATGCATGGTGATATAATATCTTGCTTCCTTGCTTGTTCAAGATCTACTTTATGTCCCATGGCTACAGGAGTTTGAGCATTAAAGAAATGCCTTACACATGAGAACAACTAACAGTCTAATCTCTACCATCTTTACGATTGAATGGTCTCTTATTTAACCCTTTTGACTTGGCCACTGATGGTTCCTTATGGCGGCGCTAAAGATGAGTAACAAAGGTTATACTGACAATTAATCTGTGAAAGTGACAGGTTAAAAGATAACCATTTCTCAACCTGTCACCAAAATAAAAACTCCACCCATTAACAGAATGCCAAAAAATTTAGTAGGTAAGTAGCTATCATAAAATTATAATGATCACTGCCTCGGGTAGACAATTAGGGCATGTCGTGCGTAATTTCGGAAAATTTGACGACAAAAATGTCGTTTCGTGACGTGGCTCGTTGAATTAGATCTGAGAGACTTATTTGCAACTGAGTGCGCACGATTCGGAGTAATTCTAGTCTATTTTGAAATCTATCAGTTTTATTTATACTTTGAAGCTCTATCAGTACAAACAAACCACAACCTAATTTTTGAATTGAGTTGGTTAAACCCCTTTCGATATGATCATTTTCCTTAAAGCTATTCTGATTGGATTAGTAAGTACTCAACACTGTTAATAACCACTGTTGACCTGTCTAAGTGCTTATTTTGTAAGAATAAAGAAATAAATTAATTGAATCTGAATCAGACCAAATTTCGTATAAGTACCACATCAGTGGACATTAATTTGTAAGAAGTAATGACGACCTCTGTGGCACGATGAGCGATGGTTCACCCGTCATTGATCTAGGAGGTTGCGAGTTTGATTCCGAGACTAACGTTTGTACTACTGGGTATTCTGTTTGTTTTTATGTTAAAAATATCTATCTATATAATATACTGTATTAAGTATCAGTTATCGAGTACCCATACATACACAGCTCTGTTGGGTCTCTTGGGGCTCTAGATTATGCTCTTTAGATGCCATTATTAGTAATTGATATACGCTTTATTACCTACTCTTGTCTACGTCAATACTATGTACGATTTGATCATTAAAAAATCTTAGAAGCACAGGTACCCACTTGCTTTAAAAACCCACCCAAAAACACACCCACTCCTTTAAAAAACAGAAGAATGAGTTCTTTGGAAGTTCACGTCAACTCAGTCATTTTTATGTGATTTTTATTCCAATTAGGTGTTACAATCCGTTAGAACTGCGAAGGATGTCTTGTAATTACGTACAATGCAAGCATCCGAAACAACTCCTTGAAAAAATATCTTTGTATGATTTTGTAACTTGCAACTGACGTATCAAAGCAATTTTTTTTAATATTTTATTTCTAGTAGGTATTTGGGTTACTTAAAATAAATCAGAAAATATTTATTTATCTATTTATTGGAAAAAAACCAGAAGCTTCAATTAAACAGAATAATATTAAGAGAATATATCCTAGAAAGCTAAGTTTTCACGGCAAAAAAACAGTGTAGCAACAATTATAGATACATATAATATATACATAGAACTATGATGAATAAAATTAACTTCATACGATCTTCACCCGGCGGCGTCTGATTATAGCCGAATGCACTTTATCTACTTCAAGCTCTAATATATATTTACAAACTACAATTACGTAACTACGTATAACCTTTAAAGTATTGATTTTAAATATCTGTTATCTAGACTTATTACACAAACTCTGCTAGTTTGGGGCTAACTAGCAGATCCTGTGTAAACCGTCAAGCATTATTTAACTATTTTTTTTTTGTCTCCTTAAAACTTTTTGTAATTTTTATTTATTCTGGCTATGATCATTTAGCTGTGCATCATGTGTTACGGAGGATATTATTTTGGTTAATGTTATAAACATCAACAGTCTGTTGTGAGCTCAACTGATAAGACTAGTTCTAGTTTGTTTTATCTTCTTATTGCAATTTTACAATTAGGTACTACGTCCGAGGAATTTAATATTATTATTGTAATAAATGGACTAACCTCGAAACTTAGGCTTTGAATAACAGGTTTTGTAGTAAAACCTAGTGCTAGATTAGATTTACGAGTAGGCACCTACATTAAGTACCTATGGGTCCTTCAACTCTGCCTTACTGATGTTATAAGATATTATTGAGCAATAAGACCGCTAAAATTGTAAGTAATTGTATGTAAAATATTTGAAATAATTGTTCACATACCTTGCAACTTCTATTTTGTTTATTAATTATGTGTTAAAATTAAATCCATTTAATTTACCCAAAAATACAAGAATTGCACAAAAACAACACAGAAAAAGTAAAGAAGAAAGATGGCTATAGCTTAATAAATCAATCTGAAGCGAACAATATGTAATCTAAGTGCTTAAATCTAAAAACTATTCGCGCAGCGCATCAGTATTGCCATAAAGGAGGCAATGCAGCCAGCGTCTTAGTAAAGCATTCGATTTGCTATTAATAAGAATCAGTTATCATTAGGGGAGGCCTATGTCCAGCAGTGGACTATTATAGGCTCATGTTGATGGTTGTCATGTTGCATAGGTTGCTGCGAAAAAAGAATCAGTTGAGCTACCTGTAGATTGAATGGAACAGTTTACAGTTAGCTCATTGTAAATAATAGTTCTAATATTTATTTGTATTTCTTTTTGTAATACACTCGAGAGCTTGTCTAAGTGCTTATTTTGTAAGCCTAAAGAAATAAAGTTATTGAATCTGAATCTGAATCAGAGCAATGAATTTTTTTTTTCTTTGAGTGACCCGGATTCATTGCTCTCGAGTGTATTTGGTTATAAGTACATTATTATGATAGAGATTCTCTAGATATATCCTCTCTTGAGGTTCATATACGAACAATTTATTATCTGTATTGCACACACAATTCTCACGAACTCTTTCAGAAAACATGCTCCTTTATGGAGTATGTCACTTATTAGTGAAACTTTTCCTTATTGGGAACACCAAAGAAACGCTCGGACTAGAATGGAAATGTATAGACACTGCTATAGGATTTATAAGTTAAATAGATAGACAATGCCTTATTTCACCACCTAAACAAAACTTTGGTAAATAATTTAACTTATTCTATAAAATGGCAATGGAATAGGCGGCTTTATCGCTAACAGCGAAAAAAAATTTCAAATATTATAAACTGACACAATACACAATACAATACAAAAGAACAACATAACCCTAAACATTGTAATTACATTCCCCCAGGTGCGAAAATTTTAAAATTTTAGTCGTAACACTTTTTGGATAAAATTTTCAGCAGACAACAATGTCCCTGAACTTTATGTTCAGGGTTATTGGCCGAACCAAAGCATCCATTTAAAATAAAGTATGACACCGATGATAGTAATGTGTAGCCAAAAGTGCTTATCTGTAAGGTTATCGTAAACAAATTGATCCGAAACAATTTTGGAGACTGATTGTGAACCTAATCTGAGGTAAATGACTTTTTGGATAGAAACTAATCTAATTATATGGTAGGTATATAATTATATCTATTATATTTCATGGTAGATGGTAAAGTACCTACTTGAGCACTTTCTTACTTAATAACGAGAAGAAGATTCCTAAGATGGAGCAAACTTTTGCAAAATGAACTAATTTACTCGGAATTTGAAGACTCGAACAATATCCAACAACAAGTCCCATAAAAATAAAAATAACCATACAAATCAAAAATTATATGAAGTGCCATAAAGGAGGAACAAATAAAATAAATTATGTTTGATAATCCACACAGCATCATCTAGCTCAAAGCTGAGCTTGTGTTATGTATATCATTTTTATGTTCCAAATCAGATTATCTAGAGCTTTAAAAGGTGAGAAGTAATTTGCACTAACTCGAAAAATAACGAACAGGCTAATCATTATTTTGGCTCAAGAAAGATGATGCTGTGTAGATCGTCCAACAACTAAAGTCATATAATTTCATCTTTAAAATTGTACAAAGCACTTTGACATTGGCATTTAGGCATTACATCTACGAATACCTAATATATTTTATGACACTTTCAGCCTGTGTTTTAAAGAAGTCTGTTAAGTTAACTTTAATGGTCAAATTGAAGGTTATTTTTAGTATTTCACACGACACATCTTCCGTGTACCATTGTAGTATCTTCAATCGTGAGAGTTTTGATAGTATTTCGTGTAATTCATCGTTTATATGCAAAACGTCTATACCTACCTACTTAATAAGTAGGCTTTCAAATTTACCTGCTTAGAACGCTTTGATGAACTCTGTGGCGTGGTGGTCAAAGGTCCGTCTACGACGCAGGGTTCTATTCCCGCCTCGGATAAAAGTTTTACTTTCTCGGGTGTTCTGATTGTTTTCTATCTTAAAAATATCCATCTATGTTTTACATTGTATTAAGTATATCAGTCATCTAGTACTCACAACACAAGCTCTGCTTGGCTTGGGGCTAGATGACGCTCTAAGTAGATTGTCCATCATTATTTATTTATTAATGCCGTGTGGTGCCGGCATAGAATTTCACCACCCCAACTCTTCCCGTGGGTGTCGTAAGAGGCGACTAAGGGACACACCGGGGGGCGGGCAGCAGCGCCTTCTGCAGAACAACTACACCGAACTGCGATCCCCAACCCGCATGCCCAGCGTGGGGATTATGGGCAATAACCCCCACATAATGATGCCATCTAGGGCGCTCATTAGGGGAGGCCTATGTCCAGCAGTGGACTATTATAGGCTGGTGATGTTGATGTTGATTTATTTATTTATCATAGGTCTGTCTAAGAAATCTGGGCACACGGATGCAAATACTGCGGCGGCATCTATCTAACCCGTATAGGTCTTAAAAGTCATCTACATAAGAGAAAAACGATCACCACAATGATTCACATGAACCATCCTTCGTGGATGTAAAAGCCATTGATAATGATGCAATATCTAAGCTAGATCAGTAGAGGAATTATTTCTAACAAACTTAGATAGAAAAACAAAACGCTCATTGACCATAGGTCCTTTTCCGTAGTTCAAGGGCAGTAATAGCCGTATCACGACAGTTACATTATTATACCTTGAGCTGTCGGACTACCGGACTACTTGAGTCGTGATTTGAATTTGTGATCCCGGCCTACATTAGGCTATTTGACCATTTAGTGGTAGTTAACTTCTGTTGCTACCGGCACCATGATAGACCTAGCATGACTAGCTATCCACCCACAAGCCTACGCCTTTTGCTATTTACATTGATGGCTATCTTCCTTTTGGTTCTGGATAAAACCGGTTTAGTTCGGAAGTGTCCGGAAGCTTGATGGCAAGCAAAACGTATAATACAAAATAAATCCGGAATTAGCGGTTTATTATTTTTGGGGAAGATTTATATTTTAATTTCATAATCTGCTAGTTATGTTCTTTAATACATTTTAAATTCGGTTTCTCATCAGCTCACTTATGTTCACTGTTGATCATGTCTACAGTTAGGTTAGTAGGGTTAGTCACCTAAGATGTAAATACTAAATTAAATCAAAAATGACCTCCGCCTATATTCCACCCACATTCGTAAACAAACCAAAATAACAAAAGTAACACATTTGGCGTTGTTCTAATTCTTACCATGTTATTAAAAATTTACGATATTTATAAGTATTGTAATAGTAGTGTATTATGTATATCAGTCATCTAGAACCCATAACACAAGCTCTACTTAGTTTGGGGCTAGATGATGCTCTGTGGATTGTCCGGCATTATTTATTTATTTATACAAATATATAATCTCATAACGACTAGCGATGTAGATAGTGAGTATAATATACGGCAATAAAGTGCATTTTAGGTTGAATATGAGCGATTTTTGTACAAATATTCGAAATTGAGTTGGGCTGGAGTTTATCTAGGAAAATCTGCTTAAAATTTACAAAAGAATAAGAGGATATCAACAAAAGTCAATACTTCTGCTAAAATATGTAAAAAAAAAAAACAAATAATTGTATCAACTTACATGATCCCCGAAAATCTCCTCGCTTTTTACATCCAAAAACGCTAACAACACCGCAAGCAACAGCACTTTCCTCCAGTAAAACACCATTTTTACAAAAAATGCGATAAATAACAGAAATACTTAGCATTTTTAACAATAATAACTTATGTCTAATTATTTTCTATCCAAGAATTCAAACGACATGGTAATTCGGAATTCGAATCCTCGCGCGTTGGTTTGACAAGTTTTATTTTTAATTCGTTGTGGCATCACATAGTTCATCCATAAAGGTTTTATTTCGATGCCGGTAATTTCCCGCCAAAAAAATAAATAACAACGTAAGCGGCTATTCGCACGGTTTGCGGCCTGCGACTGCGCAGTTTGTGCACGCGTTAGTCGAAACAAATGTTAGAAATGGATAGGTAGAGCGAAAATCTGTGAACGGATATCGATAATGTTATTACTTAAGTATTTTAGAGGAATATATTTTAATAACTTAGAAAAAGTATGTACCTCAAGTCAAATCAATATCCCCCACGAGTGTAATTTTCAAAAGAACGTTTAGAATATATTCAATACTGTATTGTACCTATTGTTAGCCAAGATAATTATCATGAACACTACCAATTGAGTACTTAATTGACTTTATTTATAAGAACGCTAGCATCGACTCTACTCAGGATCTATTATATTTATGGTAGGTCCTAGCATTATTTCGGCAAAGTGGTCTCATTTAAAATTAGTTTGGCAAACAACCTATAACCTCAAAATGTGATAATATACCTAACAACATACTTTTATGCGACATTATAATATTTTTTCTAAAATCATCGATATCGATGGAGTAAAAGCACAACAGAGTCGCAGCACTACCTAATGCAATTCGAACTTGCAAAAACCATTTTCCAAACCATGTCAGAATCTATTATGAACTAGCGCGAGGTTTTACTTTCGTTTGTTATTTAATTGCGTTTTATAATAATTTTGTGAAGTGTAATTTTGTGTTTGATAAAACATCGTATACTTAACTAAGCTCATAGAGCTTAGTATTATTAGATATTCCTATACCTTTAACCTTCTTGCAGAAATAACAAAAATCCTGTGGCGATCTTAGGTATTTTGTTTTGTGTTTCATATACCTCTCGTGGATTTAGTGACTTTAAAAACGAAAAAAAAAATCGCGCCAGCCTAAAAACTTCCGTACTTGTGATAAGGTCTAAACTTCAAAAAGGTCAGAACCTCATCAACCAGTCAAACCTTCATGCAGAAATAAAGAAGCAACTATTAACCTCCTTACACCCGACCAGCCAGTGTCGAGATTTCATTGTTTGCTAATCTGAAACACGGAATGGAGTGAAATAGTGAAAATGTGTAGCAAGGGTTCCGCTTCGATTGGTACCTCTCTCGTTTTGCATCTGAATACGGCACCCGTAGAGTCGCTTTGTTGCATTGATCATATATCACACTGAGCTTGAATAAAAAAAACCTTATAATTTTTCCGTAGATTGACTGGACCTTTCTATACAATAAGTACCTACAAGCCATGAAACTATGAATAAGTACGGAAGGAGTATCAGAAAAAAATAAAACGAAGCACTCCAATGAAGCAAGCATGCCAATCAATCAAATAGTATGCTGGCCATCGCGATTACGGCTTTATACACCAACTGATGAACCCCATTGTAAACAAACCAAATTAAATGAAAAACGCCGTCTTGTGTGGTCAGATGTTGCAGACATCACAATGGGTTTGTCAATAAAAAACACCGGATCACATTTCCTAGGTAAATTTCTTATTTCACCAACATATTTCTTCGATTTGACGCAAAATTATTATCAACAAAAAAATGAAAATAAAAGCACAAAATCTAGCCAGTCTTGCCAACATGAAAACATGTAAATTTTCCGGTAAGTTTGGGAGGATATTAAAAAAGTTTGAATTCTCATATTTTATTGACTTTAAATTATGAATCAGGTAAATATGCATTTTTTTATCATTCTGGTTATCTATAATAATATGTTTTATTTGAAATATAATTATGATATTGAATTTCTGTTTGTAATATCAATACAATAGCTTAGCTTTAGGTATACGAATTACGAAATATGTTTGGTGTTTATTTAAGCTAACCTCCAAAATAGCTGAACCCATTTTGATAATAATTTTACTGACGCTGATGCTACGTAGATATCATGTTATATCGAGATTATAGGTAGCCGTGGGGCATAACTAATAGTCAATATTTTTTTCAGATTTCCAGGTGATGAAAATTGAAAGTTAAATTGAATTCGCATAATCAGAGAATCTCACAATGAAAATAATTGGAATTCCGCTAAATCTAGTATAGCATGCAGTGTGCATAAGATTTTTCATGTAAAAGAATTCGGAAATTATATGTACACCTAAATAAATTTGTATTTATTATGTATCAAACCAAACAATGAATATGAGAAAAATGAATATTTTTTCATTATTAGGAACGTTTAATTGATCTTCCCAGTAACAATCATAAGATATGGCCGCAAATTGTCACTTTTAAATAATTATAATTATTATTAAGGTAATTTTTTTAAATATATTGGTTAGACATTTCCATAGGAACAACGCATGCGAAGCCGCAGGCAGAAAAAAGTTATCAGCGAGTAATAGGCACAAAGAATATTTTTTTCAAACTAAAATTAGACAGTGAACGGAGAGTTCGAATGTGTTTATGTTTGTTACTTCTGCACACACACTGAGGGCTGAACAGATTTTGTTGAAATTTCTTCGATTAGCAAATACGTTACTATTTGATCCCGGGAAAGTACAGTGTTCTGTTCTGTGCTTGTGGGATAATCAAATTCACTGTAGTTTGCTAACTACGCTTTATGGTGCTACCATAAAGCGCTGGCGTAAATTGAAAATTATAAAAAGTAGGTCTAATAAAGACGATTACCGTGGCTAAAGCAGTACCTTAGTTGATTTTTTATAATTTACATATTCATTTGTAAACAATTATTAGGAAGAATATTTATAAAAATTATGGGTAATTTTTTCTTCTGTTGGCAACTCTCTATACACTGACACTCAATGTCATTGCGCCATTGATAAGATTCAAGTTCGATTTGACAGGATTCTATCCGTACTTTTCATAAATCCATGCTACAAGCCTACAACTTGCCGCTAGCGCAAATTGATACATTACATCTTTATAACAGGCCACCTTGGCGAGGGTTTGTGCCAATCGGATCCAGTGACGTAATTTTTTCTCCCTGACATAAGTTAATTTAAGGACCTTATTTTTAAAGTTTTACAACTAAATCAAAATAAATAAATTATTGTTTGACTCGAGATTCCGGTTTTGCTAGTCACTGCAATCTGCAAAACAATTTGATCTACAGATTCCTGTGAATTTGGTTCTGAATTTTGGGTAATCTTATGCTTACGATTATTTATATCTTTATGGCGACAAAAATTCCGTGAACCCATCAACTTGCTGGCAACCGCTGCCCCTTTAATCCTTCACTGACATCTTTTGTAAATTTTAAGGATCAAAAAACTTTAGTTGCAACAGCGAAACGGCGTCTCCACCTCTTCCACACACATACAGATCGAGTTCGATATGTCACACTGTACGCGCCTTTCTCTCAGCTCAGTTCTGTCCATTGTCTGGGGGAAAGTGGGAAATTAATTAGATCGACTTGCACTAAGATCCTATAGCGACTGTTTGTCGTCTCTGAAGCGTTTCTGACACAATGATAAGAGAGATCCATACTTTAGTGTTGCCATGCCTTGCACAATTGATTGAATTAGTAAACAGTTTTTTTTTCACCATAGAAACATTCTTAGCTTGACGAATTTATTAGAATGTTAGCGGGTTAACTACGAACCTTATTTGTGTTGGTAGAACACCAACATTTCATCCCTTAGTGTACAGAACTAAAAAAAATAGCTATTATAGTACGTAAGCCCTCTCTCGCCCTCACTCGGGGTAATATCGGGATAAATAAAATTATATCCCAAAAATTTTGGAATATAAATTAATTTCTTGAACTAAAAAATGCATAGAAACTAATTAGCAAAAAGCTTTAGTATAAGGTCGAGTCACTTGTACCTATGTTTACAAAGTATGCGAGATGCGATCCAGTTGCAAAGTCGTCATTATAATTTCAGCTGATAAGTCAATTCCTGGACATTTGACTGAGTGGAACTGGGTATCGGAATGACTCATCGAATTGAGGGCTCAGTCAGGTTTTATACACATAAAACAAAATAACAAGAAGAACTTTTTATCCTACTGGCAGGTTACAAAAAGAAAATTCGTGCATTTATTTGTTGTGAGTTAGAAAAGCTGCCAATATTTTTGTACGTGGACCTTAGAGCGCTAATGAGACCAGCGTTGGTAGCTGAAAAAAATACTCAATGGTCCGGGTACAATACTGGCAGGTTTTGTATCCAACAAACAAATGTACGAAGAGGTGTTTTTTAAACTGCCAGTACTATTTACCTATAAGCCATTAAGGTCTATAGGAAATACAGCACTTTGATGTTTTAAGTATAACAAACATACTCTTATTTGATATTTGTCATTCAAGGACTGATTGAATGTACTAGTCAAATAGGTGTGCTACTGACCCAGACTATAGGAGTTAGGTACTATCTGTGACCATTCTAAAAACAAAAGGTGTACAAAATCAGCGTGTCAAATCCCGCTGCGGTAAGTAATTCGCGGTAATGTAACAAAACGTAACGGTGGACATGGGTCAAGGGTAATAAAATCTGTTCTTGAAGGTGGTATTAACAAAAAAATTACAGTACTTAACAGAATTAAGCAATTACAATTAGTATCTACAATGATAGCTATTTTCGAAAAAATCTAAGCCCACACCAGTCAGAGTGCCTACAATAGTAGTTCATAGTTCGTACATAAGAAGCCTCTCTGTGTTTGCCTTATTGTATTGTTTTATTTTGCAATAGTATTTTACTAACTTTCTGTATCTTTTGTACATTTTATCTAATAAACTTACAGACGTAGTTGGTATTTTGGCTTAAGTTTTTCGCTGGGGTCGTGTTACCATAGAGATATAGACGCCTTCTGTCTTTGGTTCTGTCAAAATGACACTAACAAAGTGACAACTGAAGTGGAGCCTCCCGTATCTGGAAATCATGATAGAGCGACAGATAGAAAAATGGCGCTCGAGGCATGGTACCGGGTCTTGGGAAGAAACCACGATTGTAGCAGTAGTTTTAATGAGTTTTGGTATAGATTTCCACTAATCTGGGCTAGCTGGTATCGGCGAGCATAAAAACTATTTCTTTCTTTCTATAATGTTGGCAGCATTGTCACGTTGCTTGGCGATGGTTGACCGAAATGATGACTGCATTCCGATCACCTTTGGCGATGGATTCTTGGTGTTTTGTGAATTGTTGAGGTTCTGGCCGAGGTAGACTCACCGACGCATCTCCTGGTTCGAGGTTCGCATCGGCCCAGGTCTTGAGGATAGATTTACAATTAGTAGCTTTTATTAACAAAAAAAATTACAATTATTTAATTAAATTAAAGCTAGTATTTTAGTATTGAAACAATTTAACTACAATTTTTACAGTAAGTTAAATATTTATTTATTAATCTATATCAACTCCACCGAACTACGATCCCCAACCCATGCCCAGGTTGGGGATTATGGGAAAAAACCCCCAAATGATAAATAATGCCATATATGGCGCTCATTAGGAGAGGCCTATGTCCTAGTGGACTGCTAAAGGCTGGTGATGATGATGATGAAGATGAAATATTCATTTTACTCTCAGTTTTCTTTTGCAAGTTTCTACCATCTGCGAATTGTTCGAATTGTTCATGGTTTTTGATCGTTCTCTATGTACTCGTACATATATATGTGTATTAGTTGTCTAGTACCCACAACATGATTATTACGATAAACAAAATTTAACCTGTACTTTTTGATGTTGAACTTACGCAGATGACTTTTATATTTTATGATAGAGATAATTATTAAATTGAATTCGAATGATGTTGAATACCTTCTTCACCTTATTTTTAGACTTATATTATAGTAGGTATGAAATTAAAGAAAGAAAGTAAAATAATGGATTACTTGCTATCTCACTCACACACCTTCAACACGAAAGCAATAAAAAAATGTAAAGAATTGCACGACCTTCCCACGATTTTCCGGTACAGTGCAATCTCGGAATCTTCAAATCCCGAGCGAATTAGGTGCCTTATTTGAAAGCATACAACCTCTTACGACACATCTTCTTTTTGAAATCGTGGAGTTTAAGGCTTGTAACCTTTTATGTCGTTAGATCCTGGATGAAATGAACTTCAATATGTTCAAAAAATTAAACATTTGAAATTAGAAGCGTGTGATTCTATTTAGGTAATTATCGCGTATCTTTTGTTTTTTCCCCTTACATATCCATCGCGTTGCAGCGATCGTGTCTTTAGTATGTTAAACAATCGCCAAAGTTAAAAAAATTGGCTTATAATCGAAAATTCATAGGTCTCGCTTCTGGGAGCTCACAGAAGCCTAATAAAATAACATAGTATGCACTTAGCATTGAAACTAGCTCGTAAAATACTTTCTATCTCAGTTATTACGAGAACTTTCTCTGGGAATGGTAACTTTCAGTTTGATCCCCGGAATACTGATGTTTTGATAAACGTGATGTGAATTTTATAATATTTCGCAACAGTATCTGAGGAGTTGTTTCCGCCAATTGCTTATTAGTTCTTTGTGTTCTATGTTGCTGTGTGGATTGTCCGGCATGATTTATTTATGTAAACTATTTTGTGTTGCCTGGAAGAGATCGCCATTTATAGATATATGCGAAGAGGCCGCCATTTATACTTCATATACTTTCAGCATCTCTGTTTTTAATGTTCTCTTTTTCTGTGTGGTAAAGTATTTTCTATCTAAATAAAATCTCAGATTTTGTGCTCGTATTTCGTGAGGTAGTTTGTATTTGATAAGTATTAAAAACATTTGAAATAAATCACTAATCACAGCCTATTCCGTTGCCGGTTTCTGGATTGAGAGCGAAGACACCATGAAAATCTACTCCTGTGAAGTAAAAAAATCACAATATAAGACAATGCATGTGAATTATCTAATTATATTATATTATTGTATAATGCATGTAATTTACTTTATGCTAAATTATTACAGCCGAAAGAAGTCCACTGCTGTCGACCTCTGTGGCGCGGTGGGCGAAGGTCCGCCTGCGACGCATGAGATGACGGGTTCGATTCCCGCATCAAGATGTTCGTACGATCTGCAGGTATTCGTTCCGGTGTTCTGGGCGTTGCCTATGTTATAGTAAAATATATCTATCTATGAATAATATAAATTGTATTAAGTATATCACAGTCATCTAGTACTATTATAATACAAGCTGTGCTTAGCTTGGGATTGGTGATGCTGTGTGGATTGTCCAGCATTATTTATTCATAGGCCTTCCCACAGGGCCAGGCACAAAGTGTAAAATAAACGAAACGCAATAAGCTGCTTTGATTACACTACAACCTTTTGTAGGTATTTAAGAGCTCCAAAACTTCCATATTGTTTTCTCTGCGTTAACTCTCGAAAATATCCTTCAGGATAAGTACTGTTCCTCAAAAGTGTCCTAGAATCATCAGCGGCAGACTTATGGCAGATACTATGGCAGGATATAGGAGGCTACATAGCACATTATGCGGTGTGGTGACCGATTGTGTCAGTGTTCTTCCTAATTCAAGGTTAAAGGTAATTTTCTTTCTTTGAAAATGTCTTTATGTTCTGGCTTAGTAAGATTTGATTTTCTCTTCTAAGATTTGGTTATCTAGAAGAAATAATTTGAGCGATAAGGCCGCTAACACTACATAATAAAACTGTTTCAGTTATAAGTTCGCAGAATAAAGTTTTATCTATTCTATTCTATGCGTCTTTAAGTTATTGCCCCGGTTAAAAGTAGGCTGAAAAATCGATTATATACTGTAAAAACTCTCTTACACTTCTACTACTAGTCTTACAGGGAGGCATGTATTTATGTATGACCTACCTTCTACCAACACTCTTCCAAGTAGGCTTTTGTCATTTATTCTGTTTGTATAACTATTTTTGTTCTGCGCCGTTACTGAGTTGTTCAATTAATGTTTCTATATCGCCGCCCCCACCGAATAATATGGTTACCGACTATTACGATAGAAGTGTTTTTATTTGAAATAATTGTTCCTGAGGTGCGATTACACCTTGTGAATTTTTTTCAGGCAAATCGTACGAGTAGTTCTTGAGATAGGCTTTTTGTAATGGATTTTACTTTATTATTAAACGAAAAATAAAAACAACATTTTGATCCGAACAACATTGCAACAGGTTAATACTCAATCCTCGGTTTCTCGCTTTTTGTTGTAAGATGCGATTGCGATTTTATTCGGGAAAGAAGTATAAAACTTAGTTTTCGTAAAGTAGAAAACCCTCTTATTCAGGTTTTCTTTCAAGTTCTTTATTACAGTATAGTTTATTACTATATTTAATTCAAAATATCTGCAATGGTTACATCTATTAATGTATTTTTAATATAAAAAAAGCCATCGTAATCTATGTAGAGTTAGTAGGTTGCGATGATTTACTCACTTAATGACAGATTATGAAATCCCGAGATGTGGCTTTGGCAAGCTTATAGTAGCCAAAGCAACGTCTTTTAACATCTCTCTCATTCCGTCTTAGGTAAAAAAAAGTGATAGCACATGACCCTCACCCAGCATGAGCTAACGTCCAACGATGATAATATTGTGCTCTAATTTAGAAGCCCCCATTGTTTTCTACTCTTTGCCAAGATTTCGAATGCTTGATATTAAAATCCTAACCACCAAAAAGAATGAATACCGCAGATCAAAAACAAAAGCGGATACTGCATAACAAAACGACCAAACACACTCGCAAGGGCTACAGAATCCTACCGAGATCTGTACACGAGCCAAAATAATGTGCCAGAGACAAAGCTGCTGAAAGCTGATGAAGATAAGGTATCGACAATATTTCCAAGAGAGGTAGGAGTAAGGTAGGATCTAAGTTTTTTAAACAAACCACCCGGACCCTTCTACACAAATGAATTCTTTATAGCTACCAGAGAAGCAATCATCACAGTTCTCACAATGATATTCAATGAAATAATAAATCTGAAAAAAAAAAACTGAATCATTATCTTATCCATACAAAGAGGATTAAAATTCCACAAGTAATTATTGGGCAATCAGCTTGATGACAAGCATCTTATACATTATAAAATATTTTCCAAAACAATTGTTGGCCGGATACCAAGCCTTTAAAACCCTAGAACACAAAAAAAGTATGGCATGGTGGTTGCTAAGGCAACTAAAGCATTTAAAATACAAGGATCATTAGAAACCTCAGAAAAACGATTGAGTTAGAAACATTTACAAATTTAGCTCTACAACCGTCAAACTGGAAAAGAACGAAAGCAGATCTTGAGAAAATATTTCAAAACCTCAATTGGTAGAATTATGGCCTAAAAATAAATGTAGATTATACTAACATATTTAAGGTTTGCCGATGATCTGATAATTTGGTCCAATAAGCCTGAAGAACTCGCTAATATGATACAAAGAAAGTGGAAAAGTAGGGCATCTACATATTAATAGTCTGAAAATTAAGTTTAACCAATAACACTCAATAACACTCAGCACAATAGAGTCGGTATGTTAAGGAATATACTTATCTCGGAAAAATCCTTATCTGCTGTAACATTACCTCACCAAATTATCTAACAACAAAATAAATAGAAACAAGAATAGATAATGCTTGAAAGAGATACTGGTCATTTAATAAATCATAAAAAATAAAGAGCTTTGTCTGAAAATTTAAAGGAAACTTTAAAATAAATGTATTCTTCCAATGTTTTAATTTAAGAAACCAAACATGGGACCTGAGGAAAGCGCATAATAGAAAGTTGGATGTTTGTCAGATTGGTCGGTGATAGGTCTTTGGAGAGAAGTTTGCTATGAATACAATTAGGCAGAGTATAATCTTTCTTTCTTTCTTTCTTTCTTTCTCTTCTATACTATGTTATTTTTATAGAAAAATAACTGTAGATCGGTCAAACTTTAAGAAGAACTGAAAAGTCGATATTACCTACATTTACGACTACATTACCCAGGAATCAAAATAGAAAATTTGGACGACCTTTCAAAAGGTGGAAATAAGACATACCTAAATAAAATCCATCACTGGAAAGACAAGAATTGTCAAGGATAGAAACGAATGGAAGAAGCTAGAAGAGGCATGTGTAAACTAGGGCAAACAGATAACATGTCCTAGTATATAAGACTTAAGAAATCATTGTACGTTATCTGCATAAAGGTTTTTCATTATTTTATCTCATTTCCACGATCACGGGCCATATAGAGTCTCGGTCCTTTGGGAGGCATGCGTGGGGCCGTAGCCGACAGGACAGAGGCCCTTTATGAGAGATAATTTTAAAGGCTGGGCTACATAGAACGGGTATAATCCTCGTTTGCAGAATATGATATACTCGAAAATGATATCCATGATATCTTTCAGATGTAGAGACTATAAGCATAAAGAAATAAAATGAAAAAAAGAATTTTTGGGTCTGGGAGACAGTGCGGACGCCTGACATAATTGAAAACTGTTAAAAGTGGCAGACTGTGGCTTGTCGAATGTCGGATGGATTACTCAAAATATAGGCTTAAATGCCGGATATAAACAATTCCTGCGCAAACGTCTTTGGCGTTATAACGAGGGTTTTTCTCGTTATAACGCCATTAGGAACCTCCACCGCCGAGTCTACACCTTAAGATGCATCTCTTGCGACTCCATTCAGAACGGCCAATGAAGCGCAACCAATAAGTGTGGTTCTGGTTCTTTTAGAATACCACAGCTTAAGGTTCACGTCCAGATTTACGTCTCCGCAAGCGGAGACGAGCACTAGAACTTCCCTGGGAGCACTCGGTATCGGTGGTTATCACAAAAATCTTTTAAATATCTGTAATAATAGGATAACTTTTGTATTTCCTTCGATTTTCTTTTAATACCGATTCCCAAAATGCAAATAATTTTACAGTAACCTATTTTCACATTCACTAAACTTATTATCTTCTCCAAGGAATATAAACGTATTGCAAATTTACGTTATTCATTTAAGCTTAATTGAGTACCGAACAAAATGGTAACATTGCATTACCGATACAACCAACATCACTATTTTGAGTTCAATAAGATCGCGAAGACCTATTACTGTACAGGCTATTATCGACAATTTCCGCGAATAAAATTGTAATGTTACTTAACGGTGTAAAAAAATGGTCTTGATTCTGGTAAAACATATTTTTATTTATTACTCTGCATTCGTAAACACAGTTATAATTTAAATTATATTGCATATACAAAAAAAAATATTGCTATCTTTTGGTATTAAAATGAACCCGATAAGTAAAGTATTTTAGGAGTTATTTAAAAAAAACGGTTTTTTATTTTTCCTGTAAAATTTTGTTTTTTTGATTACGATTTTATTCGGTGGGGGCGGCGATATCTCTCTATCTCAAAAATACTAACGATAAGAATCTTTGCAGGTCCCGCTTGCTGCATGGTGACCACGTCTTAGCTGGATTATGGCGGCTGTACCTCGCCGACATTATGTGGTGGTCTCCACGGCATTGGTTGTTGGGGGCCCCGTCGTGGGATATACCCAGGCTGGAAATAATAGTATAAAATAAATAAATGAATAATAATCGACGATTTACACGACATGACGGAGTTCAAGGCTTATTCACATAATATCCGTTTTACGATAGGCTTATGAAGTTGTAGGGGTGAGTTCACACACTCGACGGTATTCTGAAAACTATTGTTTTGTAGTAGCCAAGGATCCGTAGAACACTCCCCAAAAGGTCCTGTTAAAATCGGATCTGCTTTATGAATGAAATTTTAGGTACCTATTAGGTAACATGTAAATGGTGATAATAGATAAGTAATCCATAAAAAACTAACTCAAATTCTGACTCACACCTAATGCGATAGTTAACTTACACTATCGCATTAGGTGTGCCTGTTGGTACTAATGATGGGTGTACAGTATTTTGATGGAATAAATTAGAAAATAAGCCCATGGAAAGATTGAGGAAATTGCCATAATTATCTAAGGCATTCAATAGCATTGTTAGCTTCTATGTGCTATCCGGCACACTTAACCCGGTCCAAACCAAAGCAAAACAGAGCGCCTGCTATAACTCTATAAGCAATAGTATTATTTTGCTTTGAAAGATAGGATACAAGACACTCGGTCGAGGTGTCGCAAGATTCATATTATTTTGAGGTTTTTCTGCATTTTATATTAAGTAACACTATCCATTACATAAAAGGAGAAATTATTATAAAAATATATTACATTTGAATTTCACGCCAAACCGAACCGTGTGTCTTGCTTTTATAATGTTTCAAAGCAATTAACATAATACATACTTTTTGCTTTTAGAGTTTTAGCAAGCGGTATCGTTTTCTTTCATAAGGAAGATCATAGTGCAATTTTAGCAATCGCTTGACTCGAGTAATTTCTAAAATTAATGAATGTTTTCTAGGTATTTTTAGTTTTAGTAGTAATTTATTAATTTCTATCGGTATTTCTGTAATCACCAAATTTGAGATGTTACTATGCATGATGAATCATAATATTCTGTATATATAGAAGTGTATCTCGTCGATTAAAGAAAAGATCGCGACACGTCTATTGCATTTTTTAAACCTGTATTTATGTATACGTAATACATTATGTTATCTGTGGTATGCTGTGTTTTACCTGTGACCGATTTCGTGTGTCAGCTTCTGATGGATGTCATTCGTGCGTTTCCACTCCAGTATAGTGCAGCTCCGACTTGAGCTGCACATCCCGTTCATGTAGCTTCGACCTGGAATGATTACAATACTAATTAGAAGGTCCCGTGACGCAGGAGATTTCGATTGACCTTGGGATAAATATTTGTACGATCTGCAGAAGTTTTGTGTGTGTAGAAAACGACCAGAGAGGACGTATCCGACACATGTAAAATAAAAAAAACTGAGTAATGTAGTTATCTAGTAGATATCTATAACACAAGCTCTATTTTTACTTCTTCATCTTTGTTGTATCGACCATTTTCTAAGAACTTATAGAGTTGAGTTCTACAACGGCAACGAGAGAATTCACAAGTTATTTACTGCTCTAAGCAAACAAATATCACGTGTTATATCACGTTCTATTAAAATTTTTAAAAATGCGTAGGCTCACTTACTCTATTTACTTAAAACCTACTTATTAACCAGCCCCGGCTTCGCACGGGTGCATCTGATTAATACGATTTAAGTTGTTATTAAAAAAAAAACGCATCAACAACTTTTGCGTAGATTTAAAGATCGAAGCTATGACAGACGGACAGCGGGAAGCGACTTTGTTTTATAATTATAATGTCACTACATTAAGTAAGCATAAAAGCGTAACCAACCTGTGCTACTCCTAACTTCCACATGATCCTTCCCATAATAAAACAAATCTAGCCCCGTAAACAGAACAGAATACCACCATCTCCTTTTCTCCTCTTTCTTCTCACTCTGCCATTGGCAGTAACTCTTCAAGTAACGCGAAACATTTTCATCCATACCAAACTTTTTCGTTGCGTTCTTCAGGAATTTCACATCTATGAGTTCGAATTTGATCGTCTGATTCAAGGCTGGACGCCGAAACATTGTTTGAACGTTTTGGAGGATTGATCTGAACAGGCGTTTGACTTTTTCTCTGCTTCTTGATTTATATTCTTTGGACAGACTGTGAGTTAGGGCTTTATCTAGGTGTATCATTATTGGTACGTTGATGACGTCATGTTTCGTGAAGTATTCGAATGTGTTCATTTGTTTCGGTGTTTCGTTTCGTCTTCTTGAATTGTTCTGGAAATAGACAAAGCATTGAAGATTTTTTTGTGGCAATGTTCGGACTTTTTGGTTTTTTCAGTAGGAACGTGTTAATAATAATATCAACTTCGGTTAAGTAAATGCATAGAGAGAATGTATTTTGATTAATACAAAGTTGCCGTTGGTATATTTCAGGGAATTCACCGGGTTTCCTAGTATTTGTACTAGGTTTTGCGCACGGCTTCACATGCGTTCTTTTTGCAAACGTAGCCTGCGCTTTCTAATCCAGACTGAGAACTACTTTTATGCAAAATTTCAGCTCGATCCGTTCAGTAGCTTTGGGGTGGAGAGATAACATTTATCCAAACACCTAAATCAACTAAATATCAAAAGGTATCTTAGGTGAATTATAATATACTAAAATTGTTCATACATACTAAACAATTCTGAACTATATAAAATTATGCCACAAGGGGTATTCAGTACTGCTATCCAAAATGTTTCTATTTATAAAGCACCTAAATGGATTATTGTCCTCCTTTCAGAGAATCCAACTTTACCCTGAATTATACAATGCTTGACTGTTTAATAGTCAGACTAATTTTTGAAAAAAGAATACTTATTTAAACCTCATCGCAAAAACTTCTTGGATCTTGTTCATATTTTTCGATACCTAATTCTACAGGTAATGCAGTTAGGTATGAAAGGTACTCACATGCCTAGATAGTCCACTATGTACACTTATCACTAAAATTATTACAAACAAAAAAAGCTTCATTTCGTCTAGGTACTCTCGAATACAAAGCCTAAAATGAACTAAGCTCTAAGCATTGCAAAAACACAGAATACTATCAGTTTCTAGCGCATCTCGGTCATGTAACTGTTGGTACAGATGATGACAGAAGTGCTTTCGCAGATCAAATTATTGAAAGTAGGTAACTTTTATGCCGAAGGCGTTAATTATGGTACTAAAAATAATTGAACTCCATTCATTGACCCCTGTTGCGCAGTGGGTCAAGGTCCAGCTGCGACGCAGGGGGTTGCTTCGATTCCCGCCTCGAGACAGATGTTTGGATTGTCAGCTCTGCAGATATTTTTTTTAGTTGTTCTGGTCGTTTTCTATGTATAACAAAAAATATTTATCGATTATAATATATTATGAAATTTTGCTTCACAAGTTTCATAAGCTCTGATGCTGATAATAATTCGAATGGACTTTAATGCTGTTGACCGCAGATGGCCATGACAGCGTTACCGGACTTTTGGCGGGCGCAGAGGGCGCCACACCGGTAAAGTTAGGTTGGGGCAACACGCGCAAGGGCCACCACTTAGGTGCGAACCTCGGCTTGGGCTGTTGCCAGATGCTACAAGAGGGTATGGAGGTTTCGCCTAAGTGCACAAGTGCACCTATGGGCGGAAGCGGGGAATTCTTCGACCCCGCATCCGGCGGGGTCGGTTTTTGATCGTGTGTGTAGTGTGCGGAAGCGAATCGGTACTAGTTGACGTCACCTCCGGGTTAGCGGCGGTGATTGGGTCAACGGGGTCACCGAGAACGTGTCTCGGTCTACGGAGGAGAGAACTCGTAGGCGGATTATCCACGGGATAATCGGGAATGGTGGAAATCAGGGGATTGTAATGATCAGCTGCCGCTTCATAATGACGCTGGGAAGCAGTCTTTATGAAGTGGGCAATGGACTCGAGTTTGAGATCTCGATGGAGGTCTTTATTGCGCATGTACCACGGGCAGCCCGTGGCTTTGCGGAGAAATCTATTTTGGACAACCTGAAGGTGGCGGACATTGACCGAATGGCCAAATACCACTGAGGAGTAGGTCATGATAGGACGTACGACCGCTTTGTAAAGTGTCACCTTATTTCTAAGGGACATTTTACTCTTCGCTCGTAGGAGGCTGTTCAGCCGGCTAAGTATAAACTTTGCACGGTTGGTTACAGCGCGAATGTGGGGTTTGAAGCTGAGGCGGTGATCTAAGATCACCCCTAAGTATTTGGCTGTCTTGGCCCAGGGAATGGGTTTACCAAATAGGGTAAGGGGTCTGGGCTTAGAGTAATTCCGTGAAAAGTACACTGCTGCACTTTTCGTCGGATTCACTTCTATGCGCCACTTTCTAAACCAGGCACCTAGTGTGCCTAGTGCGGCCTGCAACCTTATACTCACCCGGCTTGCATTCAAGTCGGATGTGTACAGTGCTGTATCGTCCGCGAAAAGGGCAAGTTCTACTTTCGGGTGACGGGGGATATCGCTGGTGTACAGCGTGAAAAGAAGCGGAGCAAGGACGGAGCCCTGTGGGACTCCGGCTCGGATGGATCGGGGGTCAGAGAGAGTGCCCTCCACGCGATAGCGGAAGCTACGATTCAACAAGTAGTCTCGTAAGATGAGTACGAGTCTGTCCGGCACACCGAGCGTGAAAAGCTTGTAAATCAAGCCGTTGTGCCAGACCTTGTCGAAGGCTTTCGCTACATCGAGGAAGACAGCTCCCGTGCTAGCGGGCCAGGTGTGATGCCACATGGATTGGATGTGCTCCGTGATGCGGAGCACCTGTTGAGGACAAGAGTGATGAGCTCGGAAGCCGAACTGCTCATCGGGTAGGAGCTTGTGCTCATTGACGTGGGACCAGAGGCGACTCAGAAGGAGTCTCTCATAAATTTTCCCCAGTGCACTGAGGAGGCTGATAGGGCGGTAAGAGGCAGGTTCGTTCGCCTTTTTGCCCGGTTTGTGGATGCCAATTACATTGGCTTCCTTCCAGGCGTCAGGGAACGAACAAGTGGCTATGGCTGCATTGAAGATGCTTACGAGGAGATAGATGAGGGCAACAGGGAATCGTTTAAGTACTCTGTTGCTGATGCCATCCGAGCCAGGGGACTTTTTTGGTTTTAAATCTTTGATGATCGCTGCAACCTCGGCCGCCCTGACTAGGTCAAGGGTGGCAGTAGGGGGCAGCGAAGTAAGACGGTCGACTTCACTGTTCACCCTATCGAGGTGAGCAGGATCGACGGGTTCAAGACTGGGGGAGCACTGAGCTTCCAGACTTTCGGCTAGGGCATCGGCTTTGTCCTTATCCTCAAACGCAGGCGTTTGATGATTCGGACGTATAAGCGGGGGCATGATGGAGACTCCATCTGCTTTCATAGAGCGCGCCAGGTTCCAGTAAGCCTGGTGACCTGGTTTGATCGTTGAAAGCAGGTCATCCCAAGAGGAGTTTCGGTGCTCTTGAATGGCTCTCTTAACCTTGCGGCGAAGCGAGTTCATTCTGAAGCGATTACGAGGGGAGGGATAGGAACTAAAGCGACGAGTCGCTGCGTTCTTCTCAGTGATCAGCCGTCTGATGTCATCTGGCAGGTCCCAGCGACGATCATTCGCCGCTGGCACCTGTTTTGATGACTCGCTGATAGCGGATTGGACGTGACTAGTCAAAGAGTCGATCGCGATTGCGATGTCGTCGGTGGAGATAATGTCATCGGGGATTTTTTCCAAGGCGGGCGAATGGATATTCTTAAGAGCGCTCTCAAGCTTATACCATCGCACCACTGTCTTGGTGGGAGGACCGTCATTGGGAGGAGGGCCAAGACGCATTATTACGGGGCGATGGTCCGAGTCTAGTTCCTGCATCACTGCTATGGATTGCATCCGAAGGGATACATTCCGTAGTAGTGCCAGGTCCAAGTACTCGTTACTCTGACCAAGGATGGGAGAGTACCGCGTGGGGCACAGTGGTACGATCAGGTCAAGATCTAGGGATTCTAGGCATTGAGATAGGATGCGGCCGTTACGATTGCGTAAACGACAGTTCCACATCGGATCTTTTGAGTTGAAGTCACCGGCCATAATGACCGAGCTTCCAAGACTGAGGACTGATTCCAGATCGCTTTGAAGAAGCGTCTTATTTGGGCTAAGATAACAGGATGCAATAATGACCGATTGATGACCAGTCATTGCAAGCCTGCAGACAGAGACTTCTAAGTCTTGTAGGGGAGGGGGATCTAGGGGTATGCAGTGCAGGGACCTCTTAAAGTAAATGGCAGTACCGCCTTTCGGGGCGTTCGTTCTGTCATTTCGAATCATTTGATAGTTAGCGATCCTAGGGCTGGCGGTGCCCTGTTTTAGGAAAGTCTCCTGTACTAGGAAAATATCAATTTGATGGTTAACCAGAAATTGGTGGACGAGTTCTCTCTGAGGCTTGAGTCCGTTAGCGTTAAAGAACGCTAACGAAATGGAGCGGGGTTTAAGTCTCTCAGGTTGTACAACCATTATAGAGACTTAAAAGAGAGGGAGTCAAGGGAGGCCATGACGTCATGATGATCGGAAATGATCATCAATTTTTCAATGGCCGTCTTGGCTTGGCTAAGTTTGCGCAGGAGCGCAGTGACTTTGCCGAAGTCAACGCCTGAGGGGGAGGGCCCCTTTGAGCCAGCCGACGCAGCAGCGGGTGCTGGTTGGTTTGGCTTAGAGGGGCGAGGTAGGGGTTGAGGGGCGCGGGTTTGCTCCTGGGAGCGGGGGAGGGGCGGGGAACAAGCTTTCGCCTGAGGGGCTAGACTTGTATAAGCCAGAGGCTTAGCCCATGCTGAGGTAGCAGGGGGGCGTGCGGGGAGCGGAGGGGCCATAGACACCTTTGGCGATGTCTTGGTATATTGCGGGGCGGGAGCGTAGCGCTCCGGAGCCCGTGAGCGGGCCTTGTTGTTGACTCTTGGCGCTTTGGGACAACCGCGATAGTTTGCGGTATGTCCCTCGGCGTTGCAGAGTACACAACTCGGCGGGGTCGGGTCGTCGCGGGTGCGAGTGCAGTCAGCGGTGCCGTGGTCGCCCAGGCACTTGACGCATCGCGGCCGCGCGAAACAGTTGCGCGCAGAGTGGCCATGGAGCTGGCATCTGTGGCACTGTCCGGGAGGACCGTTTTTGAAGGGGGCCTCAATAGAGAGGCCGGATAGGCGACAAACGGTTTTGAGGCCGAAAATCGCCTTACCTTCGGGAGTGAGGTCGAGAATGACTAGAACTAAATCAAAGGGGCGTTTGTCGCGTCCGCTGTACATGCGGTGGACTTCCCTGATGGGGAAGCCCTGCGACAGGAGGTCGGACTTGATAGCCTCCGGGTTGAATTCAGCGGGGACACCGCGGATAACTACCCGGAGGCATTTTTCGCTCTCAAGAGCATAGGTATGAAAACCTATGCCTTCAGAGCGGAGGATGGAGGTGAAGCGTCGGTGCGCGTCCGACGTTTCGAGCTGGAGTTTTATCGACTCCTTGACCGACTGGGCTTTCACAAAGTGAATTCCCTTTAGGGTAAGGAGTTTCTCCACATTAGGCCATTTGGCCTTTTCGCGGAGAAAGATCGGAGGGGGCGGTCTCTCTTTACGGAGAGAAGGCTGGGGTGCGGGGGTCGCGGGGGTTACAGGGGCCAGAGGGGCCGCGGGGGGCGGGGAGGGAGCTGGGACTGAGGGCCCGCGGTTAAGGGTCTTGGCTGGGTGAGCCACAGCCGAGTTAGGGGGGCCCTTAGCCTTCTTCCTCTTACGGCTACCTACGGTGAGGAAGCCGTCGTCGGAAGACGACTCAGGGGCGGAGGGAGCGGGCGGGAGATCGGACTCGGAGTCCGATCCGGACGTGTCCCCTTCGGATGGGACCTCGCCGGTTTCCATCTCCTCAGTTTCGGGAGAGGAAGGGCGAGAGAGGGCCTCCTGAGAGGCCGGAGACTCCGGAGAGTCCGGAATGGCAGGTTTTGGGGCGGGGGTGTGGGGAGGGATACCGACGATTAAGTCGTCAAGCATCTTCGGATACTTGGCGAGTATTGCGCGGAGGATTCCGCGCAAACTGTCAAGCGACAGGTTTGATATGTCCATTGTGGACATATTGAGGGGCGGGGGAAGGGTCCCTAATCCCGGGGGGGACACCCGGGATGAGTGTATGATCCCTCCCTGTCGGGTTAGACAGGGAGGGGGTGTGTACCTATGTGTCCTACCTAATGGTGTGTCCCTTATACCACTCTTACGGGGCGAAAGGGGTGTGTGACTACCTAGCGCTACCTGGGGTCGGCGAGGGTTCTTCCCCAAGGCCGGTGGTTCCAGGCCCAGCCGGATTCTACTTTACTTTGAAGAAGTAAAGTAGGCGCTCCGGGTCAACGCCCAACCAAGTTCGTTGGCACGGTTACGTATCCCTTGGTTGACCACTAAAGTCGTGGCTTTCACTATTATTAAGCCCAAGAAACAAGATAGAGGAACCGCTTTGAAAAAAGCGAGAACCTCGGAAAGAGCGTTGCTCTGAAAAGAGCAGGACGCTTACGTTTGACTGTTCAGTCTAAGAAACAGAAAAGTAGTTCTGAAAAGAACTGGTTTTGTTTCGCAAGCGAAACACTCGACGCAGGTGGAGACCCAAACGCAGATAAGGACCGGAACGCAGGTAGAGACACGTGCGCCGGCGGCCCAAACAAAGGCGAGAAGTCGAACGGACAGAGCACGTGGGCTCTGGCGGAACGAACGACCGTCTCGCTCGAGCGCGAGAGTCGGAATCTGTAAAAAAGCTCTGATGCTGATGGATTGATCAGCAATTATTTATAATTTATAATTACTTACATTTCAAAATAAACCCACCACCCACCAACATAATACACTGTAAGGCCCAATCTCAAAATACTTCTCTTGGACTAAAACGAATTGTTCATGAGTTGAGTGATCGTAAATGCCAAATATCAATAAATTAATTGCCGTTGGACATTCAGATGCTTTACTGTTAATAAGGATTCCTGACAGATATAGAATCATACTCGTAGTTTCTATACAAATTTGGTGAATTATTGTATTAGTTAAATTTTATTATCTTACTCTTAGAAGTCTTCTGTGTGTCTACTTTAAAATGTATAACAATGTTATAATTTATATATTACCTAATGTGATTATGATATTTAAATAATTATATTGTAAATATTCTATGGATTCATTCTGAAATAAATGAGTTAATAATAGGACTCTCTCAAATGATATATAATGCCACCTAGGGAGCTCATTAGGGGAGGGGGCCTATGTCCAGCAGTGGACTATTAAAGGCTGATGATGATGACTCTCTTGAAATTTCAGGGAAGGGCCTCCGTCATCAGATAGTATTAGGTACTATTTTTGCTTTTAAGAAATGTGATAAAATAACTATGATAAAATTTCGCTCATTGATGAAATTAAAAATATAGGGCGACTGGCAATCGTCCATTGTAGGTAGGTATACCTTGTTTTTTGCATTCCAATGTGGGACTTAGATTTGTGTAAATTCCCATCCTATGATGGGATGCGATCATGGGGGAGAGTAAACTATCAGATGGATGTCGTACTTCCCCTAAATTTCAAAAATGTTTTTCTGCTTGCCCTAGGCGAACTCTACGTTTGCACGTCGAGTTTAAAATTATCCTTATAAAAAAGTTTTTCTGTTTTTGTGCTTTTGGTTATGATTGTACTGTATTAATGCAAATGGTTTTAGATTCAGGCATTACAGGAAGAATATTATAGTTTTTTATAACCTGAAATTATTCGGTATTATGGCTTATAAAATAATATTATGTAGACTTAGTTTATTCTTGTACTTCTAAATTTGTTATACCTATTACCTCTATATTATCAATCATATTATATGTCCCTGAACTGATTTTATACTATGTTATAGATGCCGATGAAGAAAAGAGGAACAAAGAATAACAATACCTACATAACAGCATCATGCTATAATTAAAAAAAAATCGTGTAATTTGATGATTCAAATGTTTCCTATCCTTATACCTACCCACCAAAACGTAACCTGAAAGTTGACCCACGGGCCAATCTTCCCCGTGGTCTAGCATTTACATGACCACGATCTTTAAATAAAGAACTTATCATCTGTTAAAATTCATGGACACGGTCTTTGTCTCCGCAAATTGTGTGGAACTGATTGCAGATCAATTGAATCATGCGCATGATTCGCGGAATATCATGACATAACGTTTGCTTGATGATACAATGAAGCTATTTAGCTTTTTGATGACTTTAGCAGCGACTAGCATGATCACAGTCTGGGTAATAATAAAAATAATATTTTTATAAAAACTTATTTTTATCATTTAGGACCAAAGTGCTTGTGTAAGAAAAATCCAATCTGATTAAATATTTCAACTTGCTGACCCGTTTACAATAACTAGGACTAATAATAAAAATAAACTAATAGGAGTTTAGTGTCTGAATCTCCTCAAAATCAGCTTATTCTATTTAACAGGCGGAAATTCCTGAAACCCGCTCTTAATAATAAGATACCTACCATTTAAGCCCGTCTTTTGTTTTCTCTTGAAAACACTGAAACCTGTTTCCCGTAAGTTATATGTTTATTTTTCATAGTGAATTTGAAGTATATCGTGTCATACGTTACAAACTTGCCGGACTAATAATCTGAAAATCTAATATATCAGGACAATACTTTGCTCCATTTTCAGGAATATTTTGAAAAGTCCAATATACTTGTCCTGATATACGTGTTCAATAAATTTTGTATTATTGTTTATCTTATTCTAGTTTTAAGCAAATCGCACCACTGGTTTTATAAAAACTTCAACTTCCTCATCACCCCTTAACGCGAAGTTGTGTTGTAAAAGGTCGCCGCCAAATTTTCTTTTTTACAGATAACTAAAGTGTGACATTTTAGCACTATAGAATTCATAATTTTTTTTTAATTTTATTATTATTCCTCATCGATCTATGTAGGTTTTATGGTGCGCCGCTATTTTGAAAAACACAACAAAATGGCGGTAGGGCGCTAAGGTAGGCTTCGAATAAAAATCTTCGAACCCCTTGGTACGCGGTACCTATTTATTAAAATATTCATCACAATTTGAGAACCGACTGTACCTACCACGTACATTATTTACGGTCTAACTATCGATATAGCTCCGAGAAATAACGTTGCAAAAATCCAGATGCTTATAGCTTTTTATAAACAGATCTATTTAAAGAGCTACGCCTAGGAACTTTCTAGGAATTTCAGCCAAACTGATTTAGCATGGAAACATGAAATATAGTGCGTAGGTATTATTGGTTGATAGTTATTTAAAAAAAATCTGGTTATTTTAGCTAGCTTTCTGATTATGGACTGATTATAGAATTAGCACAGGAAATAGGTACCTACTAAGTGTTGATATGGGTTTCCTAAATTTCAATTAAATTGGGTTTATATAAAATCCTACGCGTTTAGATAAAACTTTAGTCCAAAAAATAATACTGTCTTATGCGCGCTGCTTCACTTGCTCCTACGGAAAATGCCAACATGGATGCCTTTTCGTAGCCAGAATGGCGAAAATGCTCATAGATCTCGACTAATTGTCTCTTAATTTGATTTTAACTGTCGATAAACCTTCTTTTGATTCACTTGGCGACGATTTTCTTTCTTTTCTTTTTAATTTTTTTTATTGATGAGATTACTATGATATCTGTATCGTCACTTTTCATGATCTGAGATTATAGTAATATCACGTGATGAAAAGTGAAAGAACGAAAAAAGAAAAATAAGAAAATCGTTTATTTGGCTTACACAAGAACACCAAATATTTTTTGAAATAATTCCAAACATATTACGCATCTGATGTATAAGTTAGATAATCCTCGACAACATTTGTGGCGTTATGGGCGAAGACCGCTTGCGACGCAGGAGGTTGCGGGTTCAATGCCTCGGGATGAATGTAATATTTTTTTCTATTTAACCACTTATATATCAATTTCTAGCTTATCAATTAAAACAGTGAAATATTAATCATCTTCATCATAAGCAATGGCTTCACATAGGCTACCTAATGACATAATAAATTCATATTTTATTTATTTTGCATAGTTGATCTACAATGCTGCACAGACTTTTATGAAATTGGTGTCTAGTGATATTTTATAACTTAAAGGAATATATGTGTATACTTTGATGAATAGATTTTGTTGTTTAAACTTTTATTATATCAGTAGGTACATTTACTGACAAAGACCTCGCCTTGTCTACCTAATCTACTCTAAAAGTGATTACTAGAATAGTATAAATTAATAGTATTTGCCTTTAGAGCAATATTATCATTATCACTGAGCTATTACCCATTTCCACTGTTTGTTACTTGGTTAAGAATACCTAACCAATGCATTATATTGTTTATTTTTTAAAAAAATAGTATTAGAGTGTGAGGCTTACGACAAACTGAATTACGGTTAAAGTCAGCTATAGAACAAATACGTCCTTACTGTAAAACATTATTAAATATTTTTTTTTTTTATTAAACTATTTAGCAATACGCTTTTATATTTCAACTCTAAACGAGCCCATACGTTGAAATAAAACAAATAATAGAATTTAATGGCGATTATTATTTACAAAAAATACATTGATAAAATAGATAACGATACGACTAAATTGAACACAATACTGGCCACTGTCCAAACACTCATTAAATAATAGTTCCATAACTTTTAGCGGCCGACTGTACTCTTGGAAAAAAATATTCAGTATCCAGCATCCGCATCGTAGCTACTCTTCTGGCTGTCGTATTGACCTGGAAAATAAGGGATATTTAATTATCTGTGGCATGAATTATTAGAATATTGAAACCGCGAACGCCTGGTTAAATTATCACTGCAAACATTAATGTTTGCTCGTTTAAGATAGGGTTTTCTTGATGGATAGTAGATAGATCCTAGTTAGATCTCTTGAGAACGCGGATATGGCCGTACTTTGGTGTAGATTTTAGCCAAATGTAGACGCGATAATTACCCGTTAAAATTGTACTAAACATTATGTGTGCAGATCGCGTAAGTTTAAAAATATTCAAAACTAATTAGACAGAACTAAAAATGATGTTATCCTTATGTATGAACAATCGACACAATTAAACTAACTGCAGACGTTGCAAGCAATTTAAAGGTACCAAACATTATGAAAGGGAAAACTTCGTAATGTAAGGGATGGCAACACTTTAAGTTCCGTTAAATTAATTTAAGGTTCTTTTATATTTAAACAATATTTTTGCTCATTACAATAAAAATAAAATTAACGTAGGTACTAAGAAAAATAAACCTAGTTTTTAGCTCAGGACGACCTCTGTGGCGCGGTGGGCAAAGGTTCGCCTGCGACGCAGAAGATGCGTGTTCGATTCCCGCCTCGGGACAAATATTTGTACGATCTGCAGATATTTGTTCAGGGTGTTCTGGTCGTTTTCTATGTATAGTAAAACATATCTATTATGTAATAATATTGTATTATGTATACCAGTCATCTAGTACCCCTAACACAAGCTCTGCTTAGCTTGGGGCTAGATGATGCTGTGTGGATTGTCCGGCATTATTTATTTATCTTACCACGGCTTGTATCAGTAAGCTGCAAACTCTTCAGGATCTCCTCAGGTATCGGCGGGGGGGTGGGCAGATGTGCACCCTCTGCCCTGTAGCCGTTCTCATCAGCTGTATACGTGACGGTGTAGGTTTGACCATCATCCCCGACGTAAGAATACGACCCCGACACCTGGAGCGAACCTTCTTCGGGCTTTGCGCCGGGGATTGTTCGGCCTGGAATAGACGCAGAAGTTATTAATAGAATAGAACCGTTTTTGTTTGTTTTTATTCACAAATCAGATAAAAATCAAGTTATTTATAAACTTTAAGTACTTTTGCATGTTTGCTTTATTAATATAAAGCAAACATGTAAAAGTACTTAAAGTTTTTTAATTATTTATTAATAATTATTTATTAAGAAAAAAATAGAATTTAATAATTCAATTATGCGAACATAAAATTATTTAAGGGTATTTATACAGATTTAAAATGAGTGGTTCTAGATTAATGGTTACTTTAGTGAATATAAGAATTAAAATAAATTAACAAATAAAGAGATTAATATAAACAGATAACTGTCTTTTCTCTACAACTCTGCCAGAGTCAGTTATGGAGAAAAAGTCTTCACAATCATTCACTGGGGCGCGGGAAGTAAGTCAATGTCAAAAATAAAGTCCGAATCAATGTCAAAAACCACTGCTGCTAAAAAAGTTAGGTATGTATGAAAACTGTGAATCCCAAAGTGTTTAGTGTGTGTATTATTTTCAAAAAAATTTGGAGCCTTTAGTTATCTATATTATTATAATTAGCTTAGGAGATTTCAGTACTCAAGAACTAGAGATACAAAAGTGCTTCGAGAACTTATCAAGGACATTGTGAGTGAACATGACTTTGTAGTGAGAACTACGAATTACTTTTAACCTTTGTCGTAATTGAGAGCTTCGGGCTAGTATCAATTAAGTTCAAAATGCTAAGTCGAACCTAATTGACACTTTGAGTTAGAAACGCTAATAGAACACGTAAAGGTTATCTTGAGAAAACGCTTTGTGTGCGAATTTAGCTCAAAAATAAAGAGTAGACGTTGCACTGAGAACCACTGGTCATTGACGACCTCTGTGGCTTCAAGGGCCTGAGATACTAGATGCTGCCGGTTCGATTACCGGTTCGGACCAAATGAACTCACATGGGGAAAAAGAGAGTGGGTGGTTTCGGTTGGTATACATTTTAACAACGTATAATCAAGCGCGAACGTAACTCTGTTTGTTTGTTAAATTTTTGATTCCAAAACGGCTAAAGTTTCTAGTTAAATTCGATGGTTTCTATTCTAATTTAAAAATGAGGGGAGATTTAATTGTTTGTTTGGTTTCGGAACCTATTGAGGTCCTGAAACTATTGAACCGATTTAAGAAATGAAAAATATCACCATTAGAATTCTACACTATCCTCGATAAACATCTATTAGAAAATTTAAAAAAAAGTTAGAGATCCGTATGAAATCTTCGATGATGTAAACCAACGTGCATTAAATTTTTGTTAAAAACCCGTGCAAAGACCGGGCGGACCGCTAGTATCATATATATAATATTATATCGATATATCAATAAAATTCTATATTCTCTTCCAGAAAATCGCGTGCAAAGCGTAGATATAAGCTAGAAAGGGAAAATATCTTATTTACCTTCTTGTTCTACCTTGGTGCCGTCACTAGTCTCGTACGCGTACCGATACCCTTGTTCATTGGCCTCGCTGTCGTATTTGAGGATCTCGGCGGTGGCTGACGCTGATGCTGAAGAGGATCCTGAGAGGGACTCCAGCTTTTGGGATTGTTCTGGAAGAATATATCAAAACATGTTTAACAAAAGCTCAGTTTCTAATATTTGCGATGTGATGGATTCGAGCTTTTCGGATTGTTCTGAAAAGCAATATAAGTAATGGGTATTTTGAGATTAGTTCCAAACAGCCCGGAAGGATTGAAAATATGTTATAGAAGCGTCAGTTCAAATATTTGCGAAGCTGGCATACAGAAAAATTTGTATCATTTATTTTAGCCAAGAGGACGACGTGACGTGGCCAGAAATCACGTGATGAAAGGCATCTTCCACCTGTATTTTTAAATCATCCCACAACAAACTCGTATCATATCTCTCTCTTACCAAGCATGGTGATCATAGCAAACCCCCTTAATTACCCCCCCCCCCTCAACCTTCAACAAGGAACCCTCATTGTTGAAGGTATTTAAAACACTCGATTGCAATCAACAATATCCCTTCCAGGTATGGTGATCAAAGCAAACCCCTCTTGTCTCTGATTTGGGTGGAGTGTGGTATGTCCAGCTGTGGACGAATATAGTGTGTAAAGGAATCTGCTAACTTACCAAACGGAGCTTGGAGACCAGCGCCGCCTGCGGACCGGGCACTGTTGGGGGGAAGGTAGACATTCTCCAGACGATCGGCCGTCGCCAGCGCCGCCGCAGTCAAGATTAGTAACTGAAGAAGATAGGGAATATTAATTACTGGTTTTACGCACTTGAATCGCGTAAGGAGTTTCTTTCATATAAAAATAGGTAAATAAATAAATTACGCTGAAAAGAAATGAAAATAAATCATAATATTACACAGAATTATCTAGCCTGAAGCTAAACAGGCCTTGTGTTATGGGCACTAGATAACTGATATTGATGTTTTTACACAGAAAACATCCAAAACATATGGAACAAGTATTTCTATTATTTAATATAATTTTTCCTCCCGAATAGGAAATCGAACACACAATCTCCTGTATCGCAGGCGGGTCTTTGCCTACCGCGCCACAGAGGTCATTTGCAATCAACTTATAAGTCTTGGTAAAAAATGCAAACGATTTTAACGTTTACTTTTGATCAGAGATAAAATCGTTTATAGACTCGATATAATTATTTATGAAGGCATCTTTAGGAATTAACAGTAAATTAGACATTCAAAACGATGCATTTGGCTTTGAATCCTTGAATACATGAATGGCATCCTTCCATTCAAATTGTGATAAGTAATTTTGCCGTCGTAAAGTCGAGCCTCTATTTGATGTGTGATTGCAAGATCGTTATTAGACCAACATTTTATTTAGATGGAATGTCATAAATTAAAAATTAATGTCTTTAATGACTGTTGAGTCATTGATTATTAATTATTCGTATTAATTTGCGGTGAGCTCAGCTTTTTGGATAAGCTTCATTTATTTATAATTTTATTTGAGTAACGTTTTGTTGTCTTCAAAGCTCATAGAAGTAGGTAGTTTTACTTTTTCCTGAATTTTCCAGGGTCTTTCCCACGCTTTTCCTCAATTTTAAATTAATTTATGTCACAGATCAACGATTTTGGTGTTTTTATTAGTTATTTTAAACCTATTTCTAAATTTGATCTTATAACTGAGTTCCGACTGTAATTTGAAAAATAATTAGAAAATGTGAAAAGTAAAAATCTAATATAATTTTTTGTAATACAGAAAATAAATCACATATACGTAGCATTATTTTTCCTGCAAATTAAGCTTACATTATTATTCCAACACAGTTTTAAGATTCCCTGGTATTACAAAGCTTATGGTTGCGCCTAAACATAGTTTTCCTTATTGTGGCTTGCGGTTATTTCACAGCTAATGTTTATTACTTACACTTCATCTACTAATTTCAAATTTGTACAGTCGCCAACATAAATGAGTTAATCGGGTGAATCTCTAGAGATTCACGTCATATCTACACGTATGACGTAGACGGGATTAAAACGTTTCGGAGATTTACATAATTCACTACGTGTTGTAGTTAATTACAATAGTAAGTGAATTTGGTCGATATGTACTGCAAGCGGCTTAGCACGCTTTTAAGAAGTGAAAAGGACTTTTAAGATTTGGCCATCGTCTCTTTCTATAAGTTGAGAATGTTGCTAAAAGAAGGCATAAATTCATCAACTGCACTTCAATAACAAACAATAGTGATTATATAATAAAAACTTATGCCAGAGCAGAATTTTTTTAGGGCCGCCTGGAGAAGTTAGGCTACTTAAAGATAGCGATTGCATATACATACATAATAATATTTTAATGAGGAAAGATTTGATTGTTTGTATGAATTGAATCTCCGAAATTTCTGGATCAATTTTAAAAATAGCACCATTAAAATTCCCACATCAGTCCTGATGAAAATAAGCTTTAGAATATAATAGTTCAAGAAATATTTCAAGGAAAGTTACGGATCCTCCTTGTGAAAACTTCAAGAACCTCAATCTATAAAGAAAATTGTATATTTTTGAATTTTTGTTAATTACCCGTGCGAAGCCGGGGCGTTACTATAAAGTTGCAGCTTAAACAACCTTCTTAACTTGCAAACCATAGAATCTAATTGAATGTTTTAATTTTCGCGTTAAACTTTGGGTTCAAAATGTCCAATTTGTAAACCATAAATCTATGAATCAGCCTCCGTTTCTAGGAGTTTCCTGGCAACTTAGTTTTCACTATCTACCCCACGAATATTGAGTAATCAGGTTACGGCAACCGCATTATTTCAGGCCAGCACACATTCACCGAATTTCACTTTATCACAAAATACAGAACGAAAACCAATAAGGTAAAAACTTAGTGTTACTTGTAAGTTTTCACGATTTGTTCACATATTTAAGTTTATTTTATCGGATATTTATCGTCTTGTATGATATGTACAACGCGATGGAAACACAGGAAAAACACGGGTACACGTTAATAACCCGATAAATGATCTTCACAGAATACTAACGTATTTCATAGCTGATTCCTTCACAAAGACCTGTCCTAGAATGTGATAGTTCAGCGAATCTTCTTACATTTATACCGATGCGTACACAGTTCGATAATTTGACTGATTTAGTTTAGATTCACATTCGAATTGTCCCTTCACGTATTGCTTATTGCGATGTACTAAGATTCAAAGTTGAAAGCTCTAATCCTAAGCTCTAAGATGTTAGAATACATATTTCTAGGTATTTGTATGTAGCGTTGGTGTTTGGAGTAGTTAAAAATACCTACGAAGTGAATTGTGACCTATTTATGAGAATTAAAAAGAAAACAGCAAACTATCTTTTATTTATTAGGAGGCAGGAGGTTATGGGTTCGATTCCCGCTTCAGAACTATTATTTGTTTTCATCTGTTAATATTTGTCCCGGCTGTTTTGGTAATTTTCTATGTAAAGTAAAAAATATATTTAGTAAATATAAAAATATACTTAACAATATCGTATTAAATATACATATCGGGCATCTTATTCCCATATCATATGCATAGCTTGAGCTAGAAGATGCTGTGTGGATCGTCCAGCATGTCAAGCCTAAATTTTTCTTTATATTTTTCACTAAACTATAGCTTATAATTTGTCTATGTCAATAATTTTAATGATTTGATATAGTCTGATGGCTTTGGCGAGTATAGCCAGGGATGCTGATTGTAATCCTGTTTAAGGTAAACTTTGATGTGCATTTTAATAATAAAAGACATAGCAGGTTGTTAAATAAACATCTTTTTATAGCGAGAACTCTCGATTATCATGTTTTAATCTTGTACATGCATGACTGTTAATAAAATTCATTGATGCGCACCTCAAATTCTTATGTATGACATATTACTCGATGTTATTTGCTGTTCTATACTTGTTCGTTCTAATATTTAATTACCTTCTTAGTATGCGCACTAGTGTTGGCCATTTTTGTTGTAACTAATTGATTTGATCGTATTTGTATTGTTTTAACTGTGCAACGATATACCTAAACAAAGTTTTACTTCACTTTTACTTTCAATGTTAGAAAATCATAAAAAATCCCGAAGGAAATCGTCTCTAAGAAAAGCTCCATTCGATGTCTATATCTAAATCAAGTCTTTAAGACCCTACTTAAAAATGTTTAAGATCAGAAAACTTTATACAAATAAGTGCCACTACTAAATAAGACTTTTGCAATAGGTATTTAAGATTTATAAAAAGGGACAATACGTTGACCTCATCGGGTAAATGAAAGCGCTTTATTTCCTTTAGACCTTACAGAGTTCTTGGAAACGTCACAAAATTACACTTGTCAAACAAGGAAATAAAGTAATCACATAGATTTTTTGCTAACTTCTTCAATCTTTATAAGATAAAGTATGAAGCTAATAAGAAAGCTTTATCTTGCTAGGTTAGGTTAGAGCGCAAAACTCGTCAGTAGAATTATGTAGGTTCGCTTACATAATACGTTACACCGAATTTTTACACGGCTAGGTAATTAGGCAATAAAAAAATAAGAGATTTTTTTGCGCTTTAATGTTTTTTTTCACAAATCAAATAAACGCACAAATGCGTACAAATTTAAAAGCCATAAATTACAATCATGTTTATGTGCGACGAACCTTAAAATGCCCATCGCGATTGTGGATCCCTCCATATTTGTGATGTCTAGATTCATAGATAAATCTATAATGTATTTCAAAGACTACCGTAAAAGTACTTAAAGTAATCTTTTATGTTTATCTTGTTATTTTTATTTCTTTAAAAAAAATCTTTTTCATCTATTGCTTGGTGATACATGGTCGGTGGCGCTACGAACTGCGCAAGTCACTCCTCAAAGGCGGGGCAGTGAATGTGCTACACATTTGTAGCTTATTTAACGCATCATATGACCTCCTTAGGATGTCTGCATCATATTGCTGTGACACCATTTGACGACTCTTTGGGCTCAAGGTGTGGGAGGTTTCCAGGGAATTCCCGGCGCGCTGTAGGAAGAGAATTCAATTATTAATTAATAAACTAAATTAATTGACGCGTTAATTTAAATCCTAAATATGATTATCGTAAGGTAAATTTAAGGCAGTCCTAATTAAAGATGTTTTATTAGATGCCAATTTCTGTATAATTAGATTCATCTCGATTACTGATAATTGTGCATATTTTTATAGTTCAAGTCACGCGTATTTTTGATTACATCTGGTACACCCAAGGTTAAGTGGACTAATTAACTAGGTAAGGTAAATTAATATTATTTTCCTGACTGATGCACCGCTTATAAATTTGTATACCACTTGTTTAGATTATTCATAAATTATACGCTGTTTCGTAAGTGCTTCCCATGGCTGATTAAATATGTCATTCGGTTTAATTTAAACATGTTATTTTGTTTAAATATAAACTGCTTATTACAAACAAACTAAGCAAAGTTAACAGATTGCAATCAAGTAAGCCAAAAAGGCATTTCGTATATTAGGGAACTTGTACGCGAACGAGACCGAGGTCTTCATTTATCACAACATTACAAAATGTACGATTTATCAGTGACTTACAAAATACGAGAATTATGGTAACATGTACATAATTGTTGTTACAATCATGGCTCCGTGATGAGCTTTTATGCGGTGTTGGTACAGCGTTATTAATAGCCCGATGAAAAAGTTTTTTTTTATCAACAACTAGCGATACCTTCCGTCTTCGCACAGGTCTAAAGCTGAAACAAAAACCTTCCTCTTGAATCATTATATCTATTAAAACCACATCAAAATCCGTTGCGTAGTTTCAAAGATCTAAGCATACATAGGGACATACAGACAAACAGCAGGAAGTGACTCTGTTTTATACTATGTAGTGATAGATAGATTTTTTTATTGCAAACATAACAAAACAATTAAAGCACAAAATAAAATTTACAAGAGATGTGATTGGCTGTCGTATCGCGCAAGAGCGATCTCTGCTAGACAACCGTGGATTGATTATGATCGTTGGATTTAACACGGGGAGGAAATTCATTTATGAATGAACTGGTCTAGGGCGACTAGAATTATGTGGGACTCAAAGCCTTGAGAAGGACGTAATACCCACTAAAACCTATCCGATAACACTCTCTCGCAATTATTTGCCGAACCACGGGAACATAATAAACCTTCCGCGACCTTCTTAACCCACGCCTCGTGTAAAAGATAGAGCTGGAAATACCGAAAATAACACAATGACTATGAAAGTCTTCTAGACCTTTTGCCTTTAAATGTAGACCTAGTATAGTAAAGTACAAAACACTTCGTTCCGAAGGCTGAATAGCTAAGAGCAACCTCTACCTTTACCTTTATCGCGCATACCTTTTACTATCGCGAGACTTTGAAAATATTGAGAGGTGAATTTCACAAAACTTTAGTTAAATATGCAAAGTCCATGGTGATCGCAATACTGGCTTTTATTTCGGTCGACTAATTAACATGGGCACCAAACGTGGCAATGATTGGCATCATTGCATTCTGGGCCATCTGCCTTCTGATGACGACTTAGGTTTTTAGGAAATAGATAAATACTAGTTGTAATGGTTTTACTCTATTATTACTATACTTTTTAAACAGTTGATTTGTAAACTATTCGTTTCTTTGAAGTATTCCCTATTCATGACCTTAGCGAAGGGAATGTTTTGAGCTTGCTGTCCAGAATTCCCCGGCTAGGACAAATCGCCGAGGACGCGCATTCGATTAGGGGACAACAGTTCCAGTTCAATCAAAATCATTGTTGCCATAAAAATGCAAATTTGGAAACATATTGGAAGTGGTGTAGTTATTCTTAATTCTTTACTCTCTAATAAAACAGATACAAGTAAAACTTAAAATTAGACAGGAGCAAACCTCTTAGGGAGAAAGAAAAGTTTGTAATAGTGACAGTTTTGAAAATTTCTATCTTTCTCGTATATTATTTATATAATACATAATCCCTAAAAACTAAAGTTCCTAAACTTATTGTTACTTACAGTTTAAAGAGTATATTTTTTAACGGTCCAACTGGTGTTTACTATTGTTTACTTAAACTAATATCCTCCAGGCAAACTTTGTTCTTTAATATTATTATTTATCTATTTTATTTATGTTCCTACAAAGATCCTAGTACCCTACGTGTACAATAAAAATTTGTTTGTACCTCTTGTATCTTATGTTGACCTGAATCGGGATCCAAACCCAAAACTTTATTAGGTACACTACACGGTCTTTTGCCTACACCTACCTCACGCAAGTGTCACTATTATTTAAATATGTATCAATCAAACTCAAAGTTATTCCTGACCTCGTAACATTTCGAATTAAAGTGATTATTCAATTACTTACACAAATCTGAACGAACTGAACTATGCTTGATATAATATATAAAAGATATACATAATATATATTATAGGACATCCGTGAGAGCTGGTGGTAGCAGATTTGGCCGAGGATCTTAAGAGGCGCAAATGAGCGGGTCTCGACAGAGCCTAAAAATTTGCTCCCCTTGGAGTCGAGACCCTAGTAAATGGTGGTAAAGCAGAGGAGATCGAAATTAAAACTTAGCCATATTTTCAACGACAAAAAATATTGCAATTAAATAGTAGAACCTAATTAAAACTAGTATTATCAATTGAAGTAACAGCAGACTGTTTAAGCTCAACTGAAAAATTTAGTTCTATAAAATTTAATGTCGATTTTCGACATAAAATTGAGAGTTAATAAAGAAACAAATTATTTTAAAAATCACTTATTAAAATTAGATAGATAGCTTTCTAGCCAAGATGAAGATGAGATTAATCTATCTACATAGATTAGTTTAACCATCGTGGCTTGACCGTAGGCCTTCTCTACCGCTTCATTACCACTTTTCTTGCAATGAATAGATGAATACATCTATACTAATATTATAAAGAGGAAAGATTTGAATGTTTGTTTGTTTGTATGTTTGTTTGTTTGTTTGAATTGAATAGGCTCCGAAACTACTGGACCGATTTGAAAAATTCTTTCACCATTAGAATCCTAAATTTTCCGTGTTGAACATAGGCTATATAATATTTTTAAAAAAGTTAGGGATCCGCATGAAAAATTCAATAATTGAACCGTGCGCTGCATATTCAACCTCTTTTTCTATTATGGCGCGTCAGAATAGAAAAAGAGGTTGCGCACTGTGCTTGCTTTTTCTCTACGGCCAGTGTCAGTTATGGAGTGTTGAGTCAATGTCAAAAATCCCAATGCTGTTAGAAAAAGTAAGGGATCCGTATGAAAACTGTGAAACCCATCGTGTTATTGTGTATAATTTCTGAAATTTTTGTTTAATACCCGTGCGAAGCCGGGGCGGGCCGCTAGTAAGCAATAAATTTATTAAAGCAATAGCCTACTTATCAAGAATGAGGCTACAGTAATGCACATCGTGTGGGTTAAAAAAACAACCTGTTTGATCCATTGACAGGCTCTAATTATAGAGTTATGTGAAGATGGCACGCCTCAAGTCAATAGAGACGATCTTGATAATTCGCAGATGCTTTTTGCCGTCCGTTACTACCGCGGCGTTAGGCTATGACTTTGCTCTATTATACATCCAAAGTAGTAGGTATACAAGTAAAATCTTGGTTGATAGCCCGTATACGCTAAATAGACATAGACATAAACATTCATTTTATAAATAGGATAGCTAATTACCAGGGTAGGTAATAGTATTACGAGGTATAAATTGTTCCCAATGCGAGTAGCATTATCATTATCATGGTTATTATCATATCACCGTCATGACCCCCGACGCAAATACCCGTTCGGCAGTGAATCCGTTAGTGCTCAAACACGAGCGGCACGAAGTCAACGGCAGAGGCAACATCACCCGTTGTCGGCAGCAGCCGTTGACTTGTCAACTTCGAAGCTCCAAATAGCTCCAAGCATCGCTTCCTGTCATAACCATAACCCTATAATCATGTTGTGTATGCATGCTTCGGAATTCAATCTAGTACAAGAACCGTATATTTATTATTATATATATTTATATATATTATTATATTATATTTATGATTCGATAGTCTTCTGTTTTGTATACCAATAAAATAAAATAAAATAACCACTCCCTGGCGCCTCGGCGAATACGGAGCAAGACGGTGCGCATGCAGACCAGCACGATTTTGTAGATATTTAGATGTTTGAAGAATAGGTATTTGTATGAAATATACAAATATTTTCTAGTTATGCACGGCGTAATAACGTTTGCAATTTTTGTGGTATAAATTTTGTGTCATTTTAAAAATTGTTCTATTCACACTGATCATTTAAAGTTTCATTTAGAGGTCTAGTGATGAACTGGAAAATATCCTTAATTATAATATGTATGAATTTCAGGACTATAGGCCATATACGTTATTGAGGTACGGAAAGTTAAAAATCCTGAAATCTGGGAATCCCCTCCTTAAAGTCGACGGCTCCAGACAGGTACGTGGATGGCTACAGTTACCTCTGCCGTTGGCACATTGCCGCTCCTGTATATGAGCACTTGTGCTTAGCAAAAACCGCTGCCGCTAGTAGCTTGGACTGTTCCTTGGGTCAAGGTTCAAACCCAATAGTAAGTACTTCTAATTGAATGCTTCCAATCAGGCTACTAAACGTTTTGTAACAGATTACGTTTGGTCAGTTTTATTTACGTAATGCTACCTACTATCACTTCGTGCTCTTAGCAATATATTTTGATAAATTCAGCTGTGTATCAATAAATAATGCTAGATAGTCCATACAACATCATCTAGCCTAAAGCTAAGCAGAGCTTGGTATATGGTAACTACTGGATGAAACTTTGAAAAAAAGTTTAAGCTGAAATTAGTAACGGAGACACACTCTTAGTTTATTTTTGTTTCGGGGTATGTACGTATTATTCATTTGTTCCCAAGGTATAACTATTATCTTAACCCTTAA
This sequence comes from Eupithecia pulchellata, assembly GCA_963931895.1. Taxonomy (NCBI): domain Eukaryota; kingdom Metazoa; phylum Arthropoda; class Insecta; order Lepidoptera; family Geometridae; genus Eupithecia; species Eupithecia pulchellata. The sequence goes on from OZ007538.1 coordinate 2,971,204, forward strand.
TTAACTTCCTGAGTCCCTGGGACTCACATCAAAATTTCAAACTTCCATAATTGTAACATTTGAGCGGCTAGATTCCCCCCCATCTCAGTACCTTCCTGCAGTGTCGCGGGCTACGCGGAGGCGAGAGGACGTGTGCCGGCACTGCGTATTTGGTGAGTTATTGCGTCGAGTGAGTCCTAAGGACTCATACAAGTGAATTGTGCTATATATTTTTTTATTTGTTTCAATTTTCGAATGTTGCTTATTTGTCGTTATTATTGATATAAATTATATTTTTTATATGCTTATAACATATATCTTTTTAGGTTTGCAGAATGAATCCAGAACAAGATAAATTCGTTAGTATGAATGAAGATGGGGCGGATTCCGTTTTGGAATCTTGGCTGCAAGATGTTTTGAATGACGAGAGTGACGATGAACAAGGTACTGAAGTCGATGAACGCAAATGAAGACTTATTCAACTCGGATAATGAAGATGGTGAGTACATTCTCAGTGAACACGATACTGATTCGGAGCATTCTGATTCCGAGGAGCCACCTAGAGCCGAGGAAGCTGGGATCGATGATGATGAGTCGTCATTGAGTGAGAGCAACTTACCGCTATCGGAATTATCTCGCAGATTACGGGTCAGGGTCATTGATATGTCATGTTGCAATGCACAAGTCATCTATGAGAGCCAAAGTGACGTGCCAAAACTGACAAGAATGAATTTTCTGAAAAGCATTGCTGAAAATTTAAACGCGCCAATCTGATGACACGTCTGCACAATACTCGTCTGCCACGCAAAGTTCGCTGCTCGGTTTCATCTATATTGAAAAAAGACATTCCTGAAGATGCGAACCACCCTGAAACTGAAGACAAGCTACCCAGGAATGAAAGAAAATACTGCTATATGTGCCACTACAAAAAAAAGAACAAAGACTGCATATCTATGCACCAAATGTCTGAAACCAATATGTTTGACCTGCTCGAAAAAGGTATGCCGACGTTGCCTGTAAGCAGTGCCAAAACCCATTGCACCTTTTATTTTTTTGTATTGGAGCATACATTTTTGTTTTATTATTATTAATTTGTATATCTTTGAGAGTCCAAAAACATAAAAAACATATATAAGTTACGAATATTTCATAGTTTTGTAGAGGTTTTAAAATACCTTTGTTTTTGAGACTGATAAAATTAGTTTCTTTAATTTTTAAGAGGATCTCTGAAGTCTGTCCAGTTTTGATACTTTTTCCTAGTGCCTTAATAAATATTTAATATGAATAATAAAAAAAAATTGAAAAAAAAATTGTTTTATTTGAGAATATCACGCTTAGAAAATATATGAGTCCCACTGACTCATACAAGTTAATTACGTTAGTAAATTTCACGAAGTTAATCAAGGGTTAATTAATGAATGAATAAAACACTCGCAGAAAATTTATAAGAACGACGCGCTGTCAGCATCGTAAAAGTTAAATACGTATTAAATATTGTTCTGAATAAACTGAGAAAAGTGAAAAACAATACATGTACCGACCCCAGCTAGCGTGAGATAAGGACCGGAAGAAGAGGACGCGAATTCCATCGAGAAACAACATCAATAAATAATTAAATAATGCGGGACAATCCACACATCATCCATCATTCATCATCTACCCCTAATTTAAGCAGAGCTTGTGTTATGGGTATTAGATGACTTATATAATTATTACAATATTTACATAGACATATATTTTTTATTATAAATAGATATCGTCCAGAACACCCTACACAATAATATCTGTAGATCGTCCATACATTTGTCCCGAGGCGGGTATCGAACCAGTAACCTTCTGAGTGGCAGACTGACCTCCTACCGCGCCAAAAAGGTCGTCAATATAGCCATATTTTGGAATTTGATGTCAGTTTGTCTTGCGGCAACGGCAACAGTGCACTTGATATTTCCTCCGAAAGGTCCCAAATCACTCACTGTCAACTAAAAATGATAGCACCCACATGTTTTATGTGTGTCAATCGGTGTAATGTAGTCAATTGGTTTAGTGTCAATAATCTCCTGCTTAACGAAAACAAAACAAAATGTATTAGATTTATTCTACCTAATGTCAAACAAGTTCAGGCTGATGTTAAGGTGAAAGGAGAGTCGTTAGACATTGTAGAAACTACTGTATTCTTAGGAATAACCTTAGATAGTAAACTTCAATGGGGCCCACACATAGATAAGCTATCGAAGAGACTAAGTTCTGCAGCGTATGCAGTCAAAAAAATCCGTCATCTTACAGACGTTGATACTTCTAGACTAGTCTATTTCAGCTACTTCCATAGTATTATGTCTTATGGCATACTGCTGTGGGGGAACGCTGCGGATATTAACACCGTATTTGTGCTGCAGAAGAGGGCTGTTCGTGCTATCTATAATATGGGTCCCAGAGAATCCCTACGTGATAAATTCAAAGAAATAAACATAATGACAGTACCATGTCAGTATATTTATGAAAACTTGATGTACACTCATAAAAATATCAATAAATTCGTCAAAAATAGCGATATCCATAATATAAATACCTACTAGAAATAAGAATAAACTTACTGTACCCACTACTAGGCTACAAAAGATTAATGCATCTTTTAAAGGGCAATGTATACGCTTCTACAACAAAACTCCAAATGAGTTGCAAAAATTATCTTTAAATAAATTCAAACGGATTGTCAAAAATATTCTTTGCAAAAAGGCTTACTATAAAATATCAGATTATATAGATGACAAAAAAGTTTGGGACGAGTTTTGCTCCAACTCGAAAACTAACAAGCTAACAAGGTAAAGGTTTCTTGTTCGCTTCTTTACTTTACCTTAAAAAGATTGAAGTGAACAATGAATCAAAGTGATCACTTTATTTCCCATTTTTATTATTTAAGCAACTTGTATTTTGTGACGTGTCCAAGAGTCCTGTAAGGTCTTAAGGAAATAAAGCACTTTGATTTTGATTTTGATTTTGATTTTGAATGTAAGATGTTATGTTATTATATACCATTAGATGATCTGTTGTACCGATTGCATTCATCACCACTTCACTTGTTTATTTTACATAGTGATGAATTACATAATTCAATTACTAAAGTCACTTGTGCCATTCATAGATCACCAGTCACCCATATGTTAAAAATATGAAAGGAAAACTCTGACATGTAATAGGTAACTCTGATAATTATTAGCACAATTTAAACGTATTTTTTTTTAGCTTTAATAACTCGCTTTGCGCAGGCTTTCCCCTTCCCCGTTCGTCCCAACACGCAAGTGCTGGGCTGTGAATGCATTAAGTGACCTATGACAATACAAAACAATTAATTCAATCGAACTTTTATCTACTCTCAAATTAAATTGATTATTAATTTTATATTTTCTGTAATCACTATGGAGGATGGCGTGGTAGTCGAAGGTCCCCCTGTGACGAAAGAGTTCGCGGGGGCGATTCCCGCCTCAGGACAAATGATTGTAGAATCTGCAGATATTATTTCCGGCTATTCTGGTCGTTTTCTCTGTATAAATTAAGAAAATATACCTCTGTTATATATTAAATATTAGTCATCAAGTACAACATAATATCTGGATTTAGGTACTTGGGGATAGGTGATGCATGTGGATTGTTAAGCATGATTTATTTATTGTTTGTAATTTTTGATGGTGCGATAAAGTTATAAAGTTTGTAATATATTGTCTAATAAGCCTTCCAAGAGCTCGCTGTGTTTCCACAATTGAGAACATCTCAAAGTACCTATACGTTAAAAGGTACAAACAGGCAAAACAGAACTATTGCAGAAGCTGAGACTTTTGAAAATTCTGTTTGAGGTTTTATAGAAATTTAAAATTTTCTGTACCACAAAATGGCTGAATAGACTTATCAAGTATAAATGCCATTACATAAATCAATCAATAAAGTAGTACCAAGGCTTGCACTTGGCTATCAGGGTATCGAACTATAACTATTAGATCTTTACCTAAAAGCTGTAAAACAAATATCACATCCTTAAAGTTGCGCAGCCGTAGACGTGTCTATAAATCACGAATGCAAAAGAGCACGCGTAACATGGACAGAGACGAATTCAGTTATGGGGTCGAGGGGTTAAAGTTTTTGATAAATACTACATGAAATTTTATTAATAGGGACATTATTTGCATTGCTAACTTAAAAGTACATATAGATCCATTGCAAAATGCTTTTGGGTTCTCATTTTATTCAACGGACAGCACCTGATTTTTTTTTATATTTGGCTTAAAGGCTGATTTCAGGTGTTTTTTAGATTTCTTTGTCCTGACATTAAACAAATTCTAGCTGCTTCTGTCAACACTCGTTGAATCTCTCAAGGACATTGCTTAAGAGGCTTAAAAGCTTAGGTCAGAGGTTAAGTTTTCAAAAGAAGAACATAGCGGCAAAAAAACTAGGACATTATTGTTTGCTAATTAAACAAATTATTCTCAATAATGTCTTGGGCTCTTGATTCAATTAAAAACCTTAGTTTTAGTTTCGACGCTTCCAACCGATATTGATGAACAAAGTATCTAATTTCGTTATTTTCTCTGTTAATAAAGATTTTAGTATAGGTACCTACTTACTAAAATAAAGGGGCCTAAACCAAATCCTGGTTTCATATCTGTCGATACTGAAGCACTCAATGTCATCGCTTTGGTGCCCTAAATAGCACTTAGGTCACTTTCCGTTAAATGCTAGCAAGTAAAATAAGTGGCATTTTATGAATACAATACTCTCAAATTTCCACCTTATTTATTATATTACTATGCAATGCAACCCTCTTAATATTTCCTACTGGGTAGTAATAATATATTTTATATAGCAACCCTCTCAAAATGACCTGGAATGATACTGGGTAATTAAATTGGATATTTGATATTCGTAGCAAGTGCGTCTTCATAGTATTTTGAGACACCTTTTATTTAAAAGACGACAAATTGCTAGTAATTGCAAACCCCGAGAGGTATTGTTTTTTAGGGTTTCGAGTTTACAATTTTTGAAATACATTAAATTAACTCAAAAATCTTATTAGTCCCTCATCCCTAATCTCTAGATTAAAATAGTATTATAACACTATTTGTATACATAATCAGCATTGCCATACATTGAGGCAATGCCAGCATCTTGGTCGGGTACATTTCCAACTGGTATCGATATGGATCAGTTGAGCTACCTGTAGATTGTTTGCAAAAGTCTGCAGTTAGCTCAATTGGTTCAATTGTAAATACTAGTTCTTATTTTATTTATTTGTAATTTTCTTTGTTTATAGGTACATAATTGACAAAAGATGGAAACTCTCGGCGAGTGAATACAACTCGCACTTGACGAATCTTGTTTTACCTAGCTAGACCATAGATAACATAATACTAGTACCTAGACATTTCTCATAAAATTATAAGGTAATTTAATTTTAAATTACATTGTTTTGTTATAACCCTCTTAGGGTTCATTTGATGTAACCTAACCAAAGCAGAGTATCAAAGCCAGTCTCCGTTCCAAAGGTCGGGTGTTTGAATCCGGATACAGCTGTCACTTATAAATTTAAACTAGTTCACGACTTTACATTAAGGCTACGGCGACCCGGATGAATTCTCCAAATATATACAAACGTGATACCAAAATGATATAATTTTGAAATTTGATTAATCTGCTTTTAATTGTATTAAAATTGTGATTGGTCCATTGGTATCACAATATTTCTTTCATACTATAATGAAATGAAATTAAACCAAATCGGATTGTTTCAAATATGATACGTTTTCTTATTATTTGTGTAGGTAAGTATTTTTAAAAAGGGGTGCGGCAGGAACTTATATAAATATTATTCTATTACAAATAATAGAAGATCATAGTTAAAATACGCACAAATTAAAAATCCCGTTGGTATTACGTTTGTATGGAAAATTAATCCGTCGCCGGAGTCTTAAATACTTACTTTCCTTAGGCTCATCTAGCCATTTACATGTTCATATCAAAAAAAAAAAAAATAAAGTCACGTTTTCGATTGAGGTCGGAAAAAAAGATCATTTCATAGTCATCCTTAGGTGATTAAATTTTAAACCAGGTTTTATTTCATTATTTTTCTTATTGAGTTTATAAATTTACACCTTTTTTTAAACTAATTAGCGAATAAATGTCAACATTTATAAGTAAAAAAATGCTCACTGTGTAGCAATTTTGAATTTGCTTTGTTGCCATCTATTGGATTTTAAAGATACTACATAAAACAGAGATGTTATTAGTCGTATTACTATCCTTTCTCTTCTATCCGTTACTTAGAAGCTTCTTCGATCCAATTCTTCAGTATTGGACAGAATAAGTTCGTTTGATCTCCAGTAGATGGTGTTACCATACGTGTTTAACAAAACCTCAAGAACATTTTCATGTCGGTTTGGTAGTTCTATTTCTTGATTTGCAAAATGTCGTTTGAAGAATACTAAAAGCCTCTCATATAATATCTTGTCACTCATATTGATAATATCAATTTTGGCATGGAGATTGGCAGCATATTAATCTAAAATTAATAAGTCCAAGGGATCAATTATTTTGATTGCTCTAATGAGGTACATCTTCACGTTTAGACAAGCGATGCCAAATCAATGTCGACTATCATTTTTTGCGTGATCTATCAAAGATTCAGACAATAGAATGGCATTTACATCGGAATTCGATCTAGACATCGTCAGGGTCATTTACAAAAATGGTCTATTTAAAATAACAAAGACATCTCTAGAAATGGGTGTGGGCGGTTAGATGGAGGCGACGGCACACCTTGCATTGTGACCTTTCACACGATGCCTCGGATGATCAACATTTTTAGAGCCTCAGGCCCTATAGGAAATCACCTAACGCAAGAAGATATTCATGCGCGGTGACAAATTTCGTATGTCATTTAGTTGATAAAGCTATTTCAGTAGCTCACACTCAGTTCCTGCCTAGTTCAAATCTTAAAGATTAAGGAACTATTATTTATATACTAATGTAATTCCGTGTATTATAGACACTCATTTATATATATAATAGCTATAGTGTGTAAGCTCTTTCATTTTGTTTCTCGCACTAGAAAAGTTTAGTAGTTTTTATTTAATTTTTTTTTGTATTCACAGTAGATTGACTGTGAATATTAAAAAAAGATTTTAACTCTCTAAGGCGAATTATTTGTCTGTAGGGCACTTGCAGTTTCATTTATGTAATCAGCATAAGTGTATTATAATGAATGAAAGTAATTTATCTAGCCATTCTTATCAAACAACAATCAAAATGAGTATACGTATGCTGTAAAGAATGTTGCCAACCTCTGCCTAAGGCACAGCTCACACAGAATATCTGGGTCGACTGGTCTATATTAGGTTATGTAAGTAAGTTAGTACTTAATAATCATTCGTCTACATACTTTGAAACAAAGATATCTTTTAACTATGAAATTACGTTTACACTTACCAATAGGTGTGTCTAACAAACCAGCTTCCATCGTTGAGTAACAACTATTTATGTACTTTGGGTTTTGCAGTCAAATAACAAGAACTGAGTTCAATTTTTAGCCTCTTCTTAATTTTTTTTTAACTAATGATAGAAAATATTTTGTTGACTTAATTTTTTAAGGCTTATAAAATATTTTACTGTCTACTAGTAGAAGTGAACATGAAAGCACTTGTACATTGAGATAGATAATACTGAGAGTCTTTTTTTCAGTTAAGCTGCATCCATATTTTGCCCGTATATCGAGATTTGTGTCTATAGTGCCAATTATGATGCGAAAGATTGCCTGGAAGATGCTGCTGTTACCTATTAAGGCTGACAATTGTATGTCACATTAGAATATTTACTATTAAGTTTTTGTTTATTTGTTATGATTTATTATTGGTTTCATAAAGTAATATTCTATTCTATTCCGATGGCACATAATAAACAAAACTAATGCCATCTTATTTTGAACAATAAGATATTGATTATATTGTTTTTAGAGGTCTCAAATATCTTTTTACCATTTGATATTATATACCTGTTCCCAACAGAAATTATCACCTTGTGAAAAAGGATAGTTTCTAGTTCTAACAGGATGCATATTGAAGGATAATCAAAACCGGTACCAAAAGCAATTTACAACTCAAAAGTGACTCTAATTATGTTTTACAAGCATAATAAGAGGCAAATGTGCAATAATTATAACGATATTCTAATGACGCGTCAATAATTATTGATCCAGAACCATTTAATCGATTATGTATGTCTGCTGGTCAAGACATGTTGCAATCATCTGGTACATAATGTACATACCTAGCACATAGCTCGTAGGTTTGATGATATTTTAGCTCGTGACAAATTATGTGTATTCTCAAAATTCGCCGTTTCTTTTATGTACAAGTATGATTTTGTTATATTTATAGCATTTTGGTGAGACCTGAATTACTTTACCTCAGTACGGAATGCGCTAACCACTGCGCTACGAAATCAAGTATCTGCCTAGTCGAAAATCAGGTTAAGTCCCGCCAAAATCAAATCTATCTTTCCTGCAACAGTTAGCAGAATTCACCAGTCTATACCTACGAATACGGTCACAGTTGCAAAACACCAACTTTACAGGAGACGGTTTTTTCTGATTATTTCGCAAAGTTTCTATTGAACGTGTCTGATTTTTTTTGCTAAAACGTTTTATCATATTTCTGCTAAATTATCATAAAGGTTTCATAAATAAAAAAAACCTTTTACCCTAGTTTTTGTCCCTTAGCACCTTGTTCCACGTGCAAGTTTCAAATCGACGTTATACTACGCGCCATTGTGACCGTTTTCCACGCAGATTTCGCTTTACGTCCTCAACTAGGGGGGCAACAAACGTCTTTGTAAACTTATTCGACGGGATTATGATGGACAATTACACATTTTACGGAGGTCATAGTTTATTATCCTTCATAATTTGGTTTTGTACCTTGATAATTTGCATCAGAAATTGTTTATTCATGCTGTACTTAGGATGCGCTGTACACCCAGAGACGATATTAAATGTATTTAGTTTGTCTAGCACTTAATCGACCGACGACCTATATGGCGCAGCTGCTGGCGAAGGCCTGATTTCGTCGCTGGAGGTTGTGGGTTCGATTCTCGCCTTGGAAAAAATGTTTATACATTTATTGCCGCTGATTTGTCACAGCTGGTTGGTAGGTACAGCTAAAATGCAACAAATCATTCGAAAGCCAAAACCGAGTTCGTGTAAAACTGTGCAATTGCTGACATACTAAACAATATGTGTTTTCGTAAACTATGTCAAACTCGTCCTAGGGTTTCTTAAGGCATGATTTAATGTAATGATTGGAACTAATTTTTTAGTTATTATGGTAGGTACTCACTTAGAGTAATTCTAAGGAAATTTTATAGTAAATAATGGAGTTTTCTGGCCACAACGCCCAGCCTAAACCGATTTAGCTAGAAAGCTGGGTGGGCTGGACCTTTAACTACACAAATACCGGCTAATTAAGGTTTTTTTTTCTTATTTCACCCCTAAAGAGGTAAAAGTGGGTTTTTGGTGTTTTTTGTAAGTCTGTAACCTGTGGTTCGATTGGTTAGATACTTACATTGAATACTAAACACACAAAAATAATGATAACTTGTTTCAGGATTTTTCAAAATATTCCTGAAAATTTAGTGAAACAGGTAATTAAAGTTTGAGATCTATAATTTCATTCTATATTAAAATTGCTATAACTTTATAATGCAAGGTGCTATTAGCTTTAAATTTCATTATGTAATGATAGAACAGTAGGTAAATTAAAAAGGCAATATTATGTGATTTATTTTAAGGAAAATTGCAAAGAACAATTTAAATACAAAACTATTCAACATGTGTTTCAGGATTTTTGAAAATATTTCCGCAAACTGTAAATACAGTTATTGAAATATTGGATTTGTAATTTTTGGAAACGTATTTAAATGACTGTTACTATTTAACGTGCGCTGGTAATGCCCTCAAATTTTATTGTATTGAATATACAATAAATGGTTAAACATGTTTTAAGGTCTATTTTCATATCTCTAAATTAGGGTAGAAAAAAGTCAAACTTCCCGATATTTAGTTTCAATCCGATTGGTCTTTCATAAAATCTCAATTTACTAAATTAAGGAAATAATAACAATGAATGAACGTTTGAAGATTTATTAAAAATTCTCTCAAAATGGGCTAAGGTAGAATGTTTGAAGCATATCGTATGACAAGACTGCTTCAAATTCACTAAATAAAAAAATTTACTGGAAACTTTTTAAATAAAGAATAGGTACATTATTAACGGACATAAAAATTATATCATAAGCGTCTTTCCGATTTTGGTAAAATTCCGATTTTTTATTATAATAGGGTTTAGCTGATTTCGTGAAAGTGTTTTACCCTAAACACTTTAACGCCAATGAAATTACAAGCGAGTCAGCTAGTTGTCACATTACATTATACGAGCATTCATTACATGATTATTGTCATAATAGATTTATATCAGAGCCAAGGCATGGCATATTTATCGATATTTTATTTTGCTGTTAATTTTCTAACCTATTTAGTATTTAAATATTTAAATGTCTAATAAAAAAACAACAAGTAATGGAAATAAAATTCGCAGATGTTTGTAGAGAGTGTTCTGGTTGATTGTTATGTATGTATAGTAAAAAAAATATTATATCTAAAACGTTTATTTTATTTATTCTATTGTGTTAAGTCATCTGATACCCAAAACACAAGTTTTAGTCGATTGTTCAGCATTTTATTTATTCATCCTATCAATCTCGTTATTGTATCCAGATTAGAAAACTCGTCAATGAGCCTGTCTGAAGCCAACTACTAAGTGGCTCACGTTAAAATATTAAAAAGAAAACACATATTTATTTCGCTGTTTTGTAGACTCTGTCGTCTGATGACCTTATTTGTAGAAGTCGAAAATTCCTGAAATTATTGACTTCTCTTGAAAATCCTTAAAACCTGTTTCTCTTTATTTTATTTTTCACATTGGATTGGACAAGCAAATAGTTTAATATGTTACGAGTTTGCCATACAAATGCTGCACTATGTAACTATTATACATATTTCAGTATTTTGTATTATTATTTAGCTTTTATACAAAGTTTCAAACTTATAGTCGTCAATGGAATATCGGGAACTCTGGCAATTTTTACATTTTCTAATTTCCAAGTGATTTTCAAACAAAAAGTCAAATTAACTATTTGACTTGGTTTAAAGCACCGCATGTAAAAAGCTTACAATCAATTCAATACTTTAGTAAATACAAAACCAATACAATAATCCAAATAATTTTAACCTTTACTAAAATCTTAAAGATTTTTTTAGTTTGGTTAAATTACCGATTTACCAAATGTCAGAAATATTTATTGATATTCTATATTAAAAAGTTATAGAGAATTCAAAACAAACCCCAACTACGTATCTCTAACATGTATAATCCGTTCCAGTCCATTTGAAGGAGTATTTTAAAACTTCCTGAAACAAATATTCATTTATTTATATTATTAAGATTTCACAATGGAATAGGTATTCCTAACAAAATAATATAGGTAGGAACTTCGCAAATAAAGTGATTATTTTTTCTTCTTCTTTAATCGATTTAACGATGATATTTTTCTTCACACAGAAGAAAAATTAACAAGAAACTAGCAAGTAGTACTTAGTAGGTTGTTAGAACAGTACACGTATCTACTCGCATTACATATAAATTTATCATTTTCCGTGCTTTCATAGCCAAAGACAATTCATGTGCCTAGCCAAACTATTAAAAATGCACTTCGTAGTCGACAAACAGTGCGGTAATCCGCGCCCGCGCGCCTTTTCACCCGCGCTACATGGTTACTCTGGAGTATGTAACCGTATTCGCCGGGAAATACTTGTGATCTTTGCGTTTTTCGCGTGGAAGAAAGTGCCAAAGCTGTTTGTTAACTTTTTCGTCGGGCTAAATCGATCAATGCAATTGTGACCAAATTTTAAAAACTTAATAACTTTTTTATTTTCAGTATTTTTTAATTTTTTTCGAACTGGTATGATGTAAATCATAACGGAGATTCCAAAAATGCAATAAAAATAAAAAGTCACACTGGCGACTGTGACCCTATTCGTGGGATACGACGACTTGAGGTGAATTCTGCTAACTGTATCTATGTATTTATATAGATACAGATTTCGTTTTTGACGAGGTCGTTAATCAACTTCCTGTCATCTGTGTATATGCCGTCAAGCGAATACCTAGATCATCAACTATAGGTACTTTGTGGACGTAAAGTCATAATAGGTAGATGAGATGATAATTTAGCAACTTGTCATCAAAGGTGGTAATAACATCAAAATATTCTGAATGCGTAATAAATCAAACAAGTAAGCCTCAGTGAAGAACTGCCCACAAGGCTGTGGCATTTATAAAATGGTATAATGATGCTCATTCCATTCCGTGATCTAGATATAATTACTGGGTGATAGTAGCGAGAGAAGCGAGCAGAATTTTTCCTTTACCACCGCTATAGCCATTTTTCTCTTGTACCGAAAATTAAAATTGTGGTGTGGTTCCGAAACTTTTTTTCAGTCAATTCAAAATCCTCTCTTCATCTGTCAGTTGAAGAGAGATTATATTTACCTTGCCACAAACCTATAAGAATCTCAAGTCATCAAAAATAAGTTTAGTCCCTAGGCGATTAGGGTAAACCTTTTGCTCATTACTAATTCTGTGGCACCTTATATTGCCCAACTCTCTATGGTCAGTCCGCTATATTCCTATCACTCAGTTACTACCTTTACATACGTTTCGCCGTTATTTGCATAAATATATAACCATAACATTAATTGAATTTAACGCAGTTACTACTCAATTTATTCAATTAAAGATAAACATTATGAGATTTAGATACTTAGAAGGTTTCTTGCCATTATTGGATTTACGCAGAACAGGTATTTTTTTTATGTGGTAAAGTCCTTTGGTATATCTTTCAATGAGTTTTGAATTCTGAATTACTTAATCAGTGGCAGCCCTTATAGTCTCATATTTGACATTATCAAGCCCATTTAAATAATTATTTTGCATTTGTTTATTTACACAATTGAAAGTTTGACCTGGCCTCATCAAAGTTTTCGCGATAAATTAAAAACACTTTTTGTAAAAAGCCCTAGGTCCTTGTTGACCTGGGGCACAACAATATTAAGACCTCACAAAGCTACTCATAGATTCCACAGGTGATCGGAAAGCTGGTTTTTATTTCGGTAAACGAATTAGCATCGTCATTCAACGTGGCAATGCTGGCAGCATTTTTAGCACTCTACCTTCTGGTGACAGCTTAAATTTTTTGAAAATAGATGTGAGTGATCCAAGTCCATACTAGTTGTAATTTTTTTATTCTTCATACGAATAACTGTATTTTCTATTGTTAATTTGAAGTCAGTTTTTATTTTTTCCAAAAATCAATAAAATTATTTAAGCTAGTTTTAAGCATTAAAATAAACCGATTTTAATTTTTTTATAACGTCAAAATGACTGCCAATTCGATATCAAAGAGCCAATACATTAAACTTTGACTGAAGTCCAAAGCTTTTGTAGTTCAAACAAAATCAAACAATACAGTTTTGATGGTTCTTGTTACAATTTGGGAGCTGCCTGTATTATATCACACAAACAACAAATTAGCACTTATTCTCTTGCAATAAGGCTGATAATACCTTGCTTCTAACTATTTAAATGTAAAGTTCAAGGCAGATAACATTACCACAAATGAAGATGAAATTGCTCAGACATTTTGATTTAATTTAGACCATTATTTGTTTAGATTTATTATTTAATCGTAGTTATTTATTTAATTATGTATTTCGAACGAATACGAAGATATGTTTATCTATCTAAGTAATATACAGACTCAATCTTAGTTTACATGAAAATCATCCAGTGGGTAGAACTTAGCATATCAAATAATTAACTTTAGTCCCGTATTGACTAAGTTTATGTACATTGGTAAAGTCAAAGTCTGAATTGAAATGTATTTACCTTAGGCAAATTAAATATAGTATTACTAAAAATATCCTTCTGATCAGCTGCCTTATTGTCTAACTTGAAATCTGTTACCAGTGGACTTCAAACCGATTACCAGTTGTAGACCCAGTCAGAATGTTGTCGGTATTGTCTTAGCCTCTTAGGTATTCAACTGGTCTTCGGTTTCAGCTATTAACACAATACGAAAGTGACAATCTAGTCCAGCCTAGGTTTGAAATGCCAAACTGAAGCCGATTACGATTACCAGTTGATAGAGCCGCTGCTCTGCTCTAATTTATAGAAAATTAATGTGTAAAACAGACATAAAACACTTTGATCAAACACCAAAGTGTCTTATAGGACTCTTGGACAAGTCAAAAAATACAGATTACATGAGTAAAACTATGAAATAAGTACACGTCACATTGACTTTCAATTTTCTTTTTCATTTTGTTCACTTCAATCTTCTAAATAATACCTAAGTAAAAAAGCGAACCAGAAACCTTGTTCGGTTATTCGTTTTGCTAATGGTTTTTTTATTGGTAAAACCTTTATTAACAACTAAAATAACAATTGAGCTAACTGCTGATTGTTGCAATCAAACAACAGGTAGCTCAACTGATCCATATCAACAATGCTTAGTATTTAATGGTGGTAATAAATACATAATAAATACTTCAATTCACTATTAATAAGTACCTTCAATTTTACACTTCACCTGCAACATACCTAACTGATCGCATCGGGGCGGTCGCGTCGCTTCGATAATTTACCGGAGTCATCCAATAATAACTCGTCTCAGCGAATTTGTAAGCTGTCTTGTCTATCGATTTAATATCGATTTTAATTGATTTTATAATAATTTGCGTGATTTGTGTGGAGAAGGAGCATTTTTTATAATAATATTATAAAAAATGCTCCATATTATAAAAATGGTAGAGAAGGAGCATAATATACTCCTTCTCTACCCTTATCGGACGAAGAACATTATAATAATGAAGAGTACAGATACGGTATTATTTTTGACTAGGAAGCGTCGCATACAAACTATTTATTGATCTTTGTTTAATTTCTCTCTCTTTTCTGTTTCTGTAACACAACATACAACTGACAATTATGACATCGCATCGCCATAATAACATAATTGAAGAATTAATTAATTTAATATAATTTACGCATTCGATGACCAAGTGACGTAATCCCTATTCTACTCTAGACAACAACTGTGTCCCTAGCAAAATCGCATCCAGAAGACAATGGGCTGTGCAATGGGTTAGGCAAAAACAAAATAACACGAATTTCTTGGCCTACCCACAATGACGCCGTAAAATTCGTTGCAGAATGCGGCACCTAGTTTGCCGTTTGCTAAGCGTTTTCGACTAAGATGTTATTTTAATTAAATTGTTGTATAATAATGAATTTGTTTAATTTATGATAAACATGATGTGTTCAAGAAAGCGTGTTATTTCTAAATGCTTGTTCATTTTTGTTCCGCACTCAAAGCTAAGTGAATTGCTTATGATCTTATCCTATGTCGCGATTGTGTCAAAATGAAAAATTATAAATTTTTACTTTTATTCAATAACCTGGCTTCGCACGGGTATTTAACAAAAAGTCAATCTTCATGCGGAACCCTAACTTTTTTGAAAATGTTTGTAGGCTATGTTTATAACGCAAATTTCGGGATCTAATATTAAAAGAATTTTTCAAATCGGTCTAGTAGTTTTGGAGCCTATTCAATTCAAACAAACAAACAATCAAATCTTACCTCTTTATAAATTAGTATAGCTATTTTTTGTATCAACGTACCCTAAGACACATTTTTATTTTTATTAGGTACTATGTAATAATGAAGATAATAATGTAACCGTTTTAGGTATTATAAATAAAATATTCATTCATAACGTACATAGGTGATCGTTAATATACGAATTAAAAGGTTACACGGTTGACTCTAAAACTTAATTAATTAGCTCAATTATCATCCAAGAACCGCAGGACTCTTAATAAAAAGCGTTACATATAGAATCTCTCTCAAATATTCACAGATTGTACAGACATTTCTTCTGGAGTCGAACCTGCAACCTCCTGCGTCGCTGGCGTACCTTCGCCCACTGCGCCACAGAGATCGTCGATCATTTATATAACATACTTAGATTGGTAAAACATACATCCATAAATGAATTTTTTGATAAAATCATATAAAATAAATCATAAAAAAAATAATAAAATAAAAAATAAATCACATAAAATCATAAAATCAAAAAATACAAAAAAAGGCTGTCTACTATAATCATCATTTATTTCATATTCTTGTGATGATTTTAATGATCCAATCGTTACTCATTTGCTCCTTTGATCAATTCCGTACCTACAGTACTTAGAACCTAGTAATTAGGTACTGTAGAATCTCAATATCTCGCGATACATTTTGATGCTTAGCTTGGAGCTAGATGATGCCACTGGATTGTCCAGCAATCATCATCATCATCAGCCTATGTTAGTCAACTGCTGAACATAGGCCTCCCCTAATGAGCGCCATAACTTTGATCTGGTGGACCAACCCTATCGTGAGGCTCCGTAGGTCACGGCAATTGTTTGTGTCAATGGTTGTGTTCTCACTAATTGTGTCGTTTGTTACCGAACTGGGCTGCGCTCGCACTTATCTCAATTATGCTTTTCTAGAGCTTAATAAGTTCTTGTTCAGTTTTGATAGTATAAAATAACGCAGAAATACATATTGAAATTACCAACATTCATCATCATCAGCCTACAATAGTCCACTGCTGGACCTCTAGGCCTCCCCAAATGAGCGCCATAGATGGCATTATTCATCATTTGGGGGCTATTGCCCGTAATCCCCACGCTGGGCATGTGGGTTGGGGATCGCAGTTCGATGTAGTTGTTCTGCAGAGGGCGCTTACCAACATTACTCTGTATAATATGCGAAAATCTGAAGAAAAGGGCCGTGCCAATCTTTTGATTCAACTATACATCAACAAAATACCTCGACTTAAGTATCCTGATATTTTGGAGTAAGTAAATACGACGCAGCAATTTCATATTTGTGTATACGCAAGTTTGAGTTATTATTTAATACAGGGCGTCCCACAGCGATGCCACATGGAGGGAAAGTACCTTAAATGTTGTAGATAGAACATTTCTCTGAAAGAAGACATTATTTTATTTAAAAAAAAAATTAAAACTGCATTCATAATTTTTAAATAGTTACATGGGTGGACCGGGAACCGCTACACGAGAAAAATAATTACCTTTTAGCTTTATCATACCGATCGAAAGGCTTCATAATAATGATTGTTTTTTGCTAAATATCATAAAGTCAGAAATAAAAGGAAGACAGCGAATTTTAACATTTGATGTGAGATTTTGTTCAGAAAAATTAAATTCTGACTTTGCCATACAGGACATACTAACATTATCATAGGTTCCTATTACTAATAAATGTACCACTTGAGAATTACGCATCATTTCCCTATTTAAATGCATGATAAAATTATAAAAAGATACGTAATTAGTTGGTACCTGGTTGTATGCAACGAATCCAGCAAGCCGTACTCCGACCCGAAAGACGCGTAAACTATTTTGTCCATTGCAACGCGGCAAATTCATGGTCTTCCTTTTATTTCTGATACTATGTTATTGAGCAAAAAATAATCCTTACGATAAAGCCATTCGATCGGTATGATAAAGCTACATGGTAAATATTTTTTCTCGTGTAGCGGGTTCGATTCCCGGTCGACCCATGTAACTATTTAAAAAACTATGAATGCAGTTTTAATTGTTTTTTTAAATAAAATAATGTCTTCTTTGAGAGAAATGTTCTATCTACAACATTTAAGGTACTTTACCTCCATGTGGCATTGCTGTGGGACGCCCTGTATATTATTCACAGCTCTAAAGTAGAAAATATTATTATAACATTAACTCAGGTACTTAGAGATAAGATAAGTTCTAGAATGTAACTCTAATTTTCCGACCTGGTTTCAGGTAATACAAGCGATTGGTACATAGGTGCTACACTCTTTACACTGATAGTAAAAATGAGAAAGTTTGTAAGGATGTTTGGTTTTTTTTGTTACTTCTATAAGCCATAACTACGCACTGAAGAGACCGGGCAGCAACTTTGCATTGATTGATTGCCCACTTGTATGCTATTTTTCACATAAATCAGTACCCATGAACAATGAATAAAAATAACCTAAAGAAGTATAGAACGGAATATTTGCCATGATACCACCTGTGGTAAAATATTGGAAATCTCAAATTTAAAATCCTGGTCACTCCACTTCATTGTTTAAAACCATGATATTTTAAAAGTTGAAAAAATACAATGTTTGCCCTAGTCTGCAATACGCTCAATTATAAATGCTAATTCAAATTTCGTTTTGTTATTTGTAATTTTCCTAATAAAAGGGACCTAAAACAAGTAACTTTTTTTTATTTCTTTCCACTATAGTCTAAAGTAAACTTAAAATGTATCATGGGTATATCCAGGAAGCTTATGTGTGCAAAGCCGCGGGCTTAAAGCAGTATTCATAATAAATTAGGATTCACCTTTAAGTAATCTAGGTATTATGTAGATACAAAAGGAGTAGGTGTGCCATTGGCGTGCCTATGCACTTACATCTTCCCGTACAGGCAGACAGACAAATAGCATGATCGCAGGTTGATTGATGGGCTGATTATAATTTTCTTTGTATAGATAAACAAGGTGCTTTTAATTAACATGTTTCTGCCGCTGATTTTTATCACTAACGCACTTACTTACAAAAAAGCAAATAAATGAGGGCCTTTATTTGCAAAGAAAATTAGAAGAAAGAGAGAGGACATCTTTTACTGCGAAACGGCTGAAGGGATTTTATTGAAATTTGTCAGTAGACACATTTTATTTCGACACATTCCTCAAGTTGATGCTACTTAAACTTCAACCCCAGCCTGGCCCTTGCATGTCTATTCAACCCTAGAAAAAATCACTATTATTGGCCTCTGTTAGGATAAGGACCTATGTTAGGTAAGATTCGAAATAGTACCTATCCGAATTAACTTGTAAATTCGTCAGGATATATACTGATATTTTGTTTGTTCTTGCGTCAGATTCTATTTTGAACAATTGCTTAGGTATGCACATAATAACAATTCCGTAGTCATAGACTGTGAAGAAGAAAGTGCTTTTTAACAAGACTTCTCACCATTTAGCACATTTATATGTAGATTATTATAGCTATCGAAAATGTAACTATGAAAATTAACATGCTTTGGTATAGGTTCTGGAAATTCAGCCGAACCTACGTGTCTTATATTATTTCTATGTCATGTATGACTATGAAAATGTCATTTCATATTAGTAAATAATAAAATAAATAAATAAAATCATTTATTTCAGCACCAGGTACCGCAATTAATTACACATTTAAGAAATTAATTAACATAACATTCCGCTTAAAAAAAACTCTGAATTAAAACTAATACACAACTACTACTTAATAAAATACACAATCAATTTACTGACGTCCTCAAAAGTTGTTTGAAAATTAATGTCATGTATTTTCAATATGGCCCCTATTTTTCCCTAATTAGTAACAATATTATTAGTATGTATATTATCAAAGAAAGTTAGAATTGAATAACAGAAACAATTATATTAATATATTAATACTGCAGACCATTTTGCTTGCAATATACAATATCAAGACTAATCGGAAGCGTCCCCAAGACGCTGGCTGCATTGTCACATTCAGAAGTCACATCGCCCAAACGCTCAGATATTTAAAAAAAAACCCCGAGAGCCTCAGCACTTCATGGACCTAAGTTTTACCTTATAGAGTTTTAAACCTTGTTTTGATACATCTCCAAATCTCCAACCATATTATCATATCATGTAGCATGTACAAAACAAGCTCTGATTCATGCACCTTGACACGAGCGTGGGAGGAACAATGGTTTGGGAGCCGTTGGAATCTATAGAAGATATCTACATACATACAGTATTAATTAATATGTGTATACCAGGAACTTGTAGTTGGGTTTATTGTTTTGGAACTAAATTGGCTTATTTAAAGGTGGTATTATGTCTACAGCTGTAAGCTCATACTTCTACCGCTGAACATGAAGTTAGTGGGGTTTTGCCGTAATCATGACACTTTTCAGGTGGATTCTTACCCCTTATTCATCTATTCTGCGATCTCTTGTCGTACAATGTCAAGTGGACAAGTTATAGCATATGCTGCGGCTCCGCTGCATTGATTTATTGGAGATTTACAACGGGCCTAAAGTATAATTACTTATTTTGGCACAATGATGACTACTGTCTATGACAAAATAGCCTGTGGAATCTGTACTCTCATAGAGGGAAGAAAAAAGGGTTCACCAGGATCCTCTCTCTCGATCAGGTTTGGGCTGAGAATCAGTGTTTTAGATTTTTAGCCAAAAATTTCACTGAGCTTTTTGTCGAGCTGCAGCAAAAACTTATCTCCACATAGATCTGCCTTTTCGAATTACGGACTGATTATTTAAATTAAATTTTTGTACCGATTTGAAAAATTCTCTCACCATTCGAATCCTAAAATATACCTGATGAACATAGGCTAAAGAATATTTTAAAACAAGTTATAAAAAAGGGATCCAAATGAAAATTTAAATTTTTGACAAATTCTTGTGTGAAGCCGGGGCGGACCGCCAAAATAAAATAACCATTAACGCATTCACTGCACCAGTGCATCACGGAGGTTCGATGTGCTGCAGATATACCACGTGCTTCGGTCATGAAACGTCAACGGGTGAATTGAAAAACTTATACCAAAACATTTTTTTTGTTCTTGAGTATCAACTTAAAAATTCTTTTCAATATTTTAATTAGACTTTTATTACGAGGAAAATCCGTTAGATATTACAATTTGATAGATTTGAAGCTAGCTGTATCCGTAATGACCATTATCAATCACTTACAGTTGACTGAACTCTACAATGGATAAGTGCTAAACGATTACCTACTGCAATTGCTAATACGAACAAGAACTAGCAAATCTTTGTATGTAATCACATCACCTTTATCCTTGTTTTTAGCTGGTAAATAAAATAAAATAAGCTTTAATTGCTGAGTAACATGGTTCGATTTTAAGGATTCGGCGACACGGATGAATTTTTCAAATATATTTAAATAACCAACATGATTTGTAATTTGACCATGTTTTCACCATTATCTGCTATTTGTATTAAAATTGTATTTATCTAGGTTCCTACCATTTCGTTTCAAAATACTTTACCTACTGAAAAAAAATAAAACCAAATTGGATTAAAAAAAAAAAACATTTCAGAGAAAACACGTTTTCTTCTTTGTGTGTAAGTATAGATAAGTATTTTGAAAAATCTTGTGGCAGGTGCCTTAATTTAATACAAATAATAGCAGATCATGGTGAAATCAGGCTCAAATGAGAAATGATTTTGGAATTACGTTTGTATGGGAAATCGCCGGAGCCTAGTTCTATTTTTCAGTTTTTTCCAGCTTGTTTTTCGACATTCGGCGCCTTTGAATGACTCTGAACGGCTGTTATCTGTTAAAATAAAATACTTAAGTTTATTTTTAGTTCATAATTTTACTACATTTTTTATTTGTTTCTTATTAACAGATACATTTTAATTCTTTTTTTGATTTTCTGAGCTTTTTATGTAATATGACTTTTATAAGCCATCAATGTAGTTCTACCGGTACATTCAAAACCATAAATTACCGGTTTTCCGGATCTCTATCTATAATTTGTGGTTAATAACCTGAAACCGATTTAACTAAAGAGTTTTTCTGTTCTATGTTTTTAATTGTTCGTGTTTTTATCTTTGTTTTGTTTATACCACTCGAAGATGATCATTAACTGTGTTCACATTTTTTCAGTAACTTTTTCTATGTTATTGGTTTTTATACTAAAAAAATAAAAGCGCTTGAGCTATTATTTCTAATTATGGAGCAGTCAAAATCATAACATCATTGTTAAAAACACTGCAAATTAAAAAAAACGTAGAAGAAACAAATAAGAACTTGAACGCTGTCACTCCACAGTATTTTATGGTTGATACGCAAGTGTAGTGTGTGTTCAATACACTATACTTGCAGTTTCATCATTATTTACGAGGGCTTTGTTTACGACGCTCATTGACAAAAATATGCCTGTGTTAAAATCTCTCAGGCCTTGATTTAAACATAAACCAAAATGCCAGACTTGCCAAAGAAAATAATCGATCTGACATTTCGATACTTTTCAAAACTAGCAATGGGCAATAAACATTATCGACCAAAAAAAATCGATTCCCAACGATCGTAAAATGTTCTCAAGTTCATTGTTTACGCTGGCTTCATCTTCACAACCCTGACATTGAATATAGAGTTAGATATAAAAGCCTAGATGATCAGTTTCGGCAACATTACACGATCGATATTCAGGCCGACAACATGAAATTGGTAGGTCATTTAATCCATAATATTTTGTCAATAGAATTCACTATTATGTAATCCGTTATTGCATTGGAAGTGAATTTGTGATTCGGGATCACGATTTTATTGTGTGAAGTATCAATAGTTTTTGTTGATTTGGGGTCAATTTCAAAGCCTTTTTAAAATCGAATTCAGTTTTGTGTTGTGAAAATTAAATAATCACCCGTAATAGTTCTTAGTAGTTCTTCGTCATTATTTTACTTGTCTTCTTTATTTTTGGGATTCAAATAATAGCTCGTCCTGTATTTTGTCAGACAGTAAATGGTGATTGATATTTTTGTTGTAATTTATCGTGAAAATCTGCGATGTAAAAATAAGGATCATATATCGGAAATAAGCATCTAACTGTTTTAATATTTTGTTCGCATTAAAAAAATAAAATAACATTATGATTCCTATCATAGTACTAAACGGCTGTGGCTATTTCCAATCAGTTCTCCAAAAAGATTCGCTGCTTACAATTTGCAATACAAGCTCATCGAACTAGTTTTCCATTTTTAAAACCAGATAAAAAGAAACTACTTAGTGGAAAAGTTTATAATAATTTCACCAAAAAGTAACATAACAAGCCAAAAAGCCTTCTATTTTCAAATCTAGAATCCAAAAACAATGGAAATACCTCAACCTTCTTTTGTTTTCAGATTATCCTCGCCGCCGTTCTTGGAGCATGCTCCGCAGCGCCCCAATACAACCCCTTCAGGACCCAATACAACCAGTATAATACCCCGACACCGTATACACCCTACAATGCACTCCCCTATAACCCCAATATCTACTCAAACAGGGCTAGAGCTGGGATCGACAAATCCGCGGCAATCTTGAGGTCTAATGCGGTTGTTAACGAGGGCGGTTACCAGTTCGCTTACGATACTGAAAATGGTGAGTTAAATTTAAGTCTATTACAAGAATTATTGTTAAAATGGTTAAAGTCAAACTCGAAGTATATTTATTGTAAATTTACATGGAAAAATAATGGTAATAATATAAATAATACAGTAAAAATTAAAGATAAAATGTTATTTGCCCTAGCCTGCAATTTTTAGTCTACCCACTAAGTTATTTGGTTTATTTAGGAATACAAGTCTCTAACACTTTGTTATACGGGCGATCAATCATAATTATTCTAAACTAACGTACGTAGTAAAAATACAAATTATAATTTTGCTATTCAGAAAAATTTGCTATGTTAGATCTGTGCTCTAAGCTGCTAATATCGCGTGGTGCAATAGTCGTTACAAAGTAAACAAGTGTAAAATAGGTAATGAAATGCCCGACCGTTAGCAGAAGATTAGAAGAAAAGCTCCATAAAAATAAAATCAACAAATTAGGTATTAAGTTTATATCATTTTCCTATGATTTATCAATCGTAAAGTTAAAGATTTAGAGCAAGATTAGACAATATTTGTGAAGATTATGTAAAAATATGTATAATAATCCCACGCTATCATAAAATAGAGTTGAAATACAAAATTAGGTGTGAATCTAAACACTCATAACTCAATAAAGAAGGAAGTAGTAACTATGCCAAATAATATCAAGGCCACATATACAATAAAAATCGATTATTTATTTGATGTCAAGCTGATAAAAGATTGAATATTGTACTGCAACTTTTGCCGTTAATTTCTGCCCTGTCCACCACACCAATAAGTATACATAATAAGCACTACATATGCATCTATAAACATGTCTAGAATATCCTACCTCATTATATTTCACCACCTACATCCAATCTGTATCCGTTCGGAAACCGTATATAACTAGGTATAGATTAAGAAAATGCAAAGGACAAACGAGAAATAAAAATCCAAGTCAAGTCTAGACTTTGTAGACGAAAAATAGCGAGCTGCAAATGTTCCATTCAAAACCAAAGTGCTCCTGTTGCTTAGCATAAAATGCATCGTTAGTGCCTTTCCACATATACAGTTAGGTCGCCTAGCTAGTAGTTGTATGAGACAATTTATCTCTTAAATTACTACTTGACTAACCCATGACTAACCCACAAAGGTTCATCCATATAGCACGGTACCACAAAACTGGCATATTTGTGTCCATGTGCTACATGCAATAGACTTCGACTACTCTCCAACTATCATGGCCTTTAACCATCATTGTTACCATTGATCCGCTCTTATAAAAATCACTTATAAAGTAGTGACTGACGAATGAGAGGTGACGTGACGCCCACATCCAATTTTGGAACTTGAAAGAAGACTTCGCGTCGTGCCGTAAATGTCACTCACCTTGGAAAATTATTTTTGAATTTGGCATAGTTACTACAACTTTCTGATTTATGAGTGTTTAGATGCACCCCTTATTCTGTATATTTACCCTATTTTATAGCGTGGGAGTATACATTGCTTTACATAATCTTTACGTGTCGTGAATGTCACTCACCATGGAATATTCACTGTGCTTTTTAAAATAAATAAATAATTCTTCCAGGAATCCACGCTGACGAATCCGGCGTAGAAAACAACGGTATCCAAGCACAAGGCAGCTATTCGTACACCGGAGACGATGGCCAGGTCTACACCGTGAGGTACACCGCTGGAGCCAACGGCTTCGAAGCGAGTGGTGCGCACATTCCCACTCCTCCACCCGTACCCGAGGCTATAGCCAGGGCACTGCAGGAGAACGCTCGGGATGAGGCTGCTGGGATTTTTGATGACGGTATGTAATTGAATATTGGTACTCATGGTATGTAATTGAATATTGGCAAAGGACGGCTTCGAGGCCAGTGGTGCGCACATCCCTACTCCTCAACCTGTACCCGAGGCTAAGAAATACAGAAATACAACTTATTGGTCAAATTAATTTACATGTCTATAGCCAGGGCGCTGCAGGAAAACGCTATAGATGAGGCTACTGGAATTTTTGATGACGGTATGTAATTGAATATTGGTCCCTATTCATTTTTATATTATTTTAGGAAAAACAAACGACTTATCCTTTTGGATCAAGCTGTGCTTTGTTTACGAGTTGAACTACGTTTCAAAATCAATTGGGTACCGTATAATATTAGATACTATTTTTGCTAAAGCGGAAATCAAAGATGCGAAATTGTATAGTAGCCTTTGTAATATATTGATGGTGCAATAAAGTAATATACTATTATATTCTAAATGATTCTCCAGAAAAGCCAAATATGGATGCCTTTTTTCGCCCATATGATTGCTCCATGTAATCTAAAAAAACCCAAGGCCGTTTTTAAGGCTCTTAAATATTTTTTTCCTGAATTAAGCACATTAGCCGGCAATCACGTCTAATAAATCAATAAAAACGATTATTATCCATAATCACAAGCTATTGTCTTCGAAAATTACCATATTATCATATAAACAATAAATATTATTCAAAAACGGTAAAGCTTCGGGCCATTTGTAGATCATAAAGTAAGGTTTTTATACCATCCTATCCGATGCGATTTTGGTGTTATAAAACCAGGCATGATTTTCTTACAGTGTTTATAAATAATAACTTTGCTTCGACATTTTTATAAATAAAGACTAAAAGATTATGTTAAAACAAATAATCTGAGAAATTATGATGTTGTTATAAATACAAAGTTGTAAACATGGTTGGTTGGTATGTGCATTAATTATCGGTGTCATATTTTATTATTACTATGCTATTATGGGTTCATAATATAAACATTTCGTGCTATGGTAGGTACCAGAAATAGAAACGAATTCCTTAAACAATATTTTAACTACTTTGCGACCAACTATCGTATCGGATACTTAAAACAAACCATGTTGAAACAACCCATGATAAATTACATGAAGCGCGCACTTGACGCGATGAATATAAAAAGTTGAACTTTATTTTATGTTGCATCAAAATTTATTTAATAACTTTAGTAAATTATTTATCATACAATGTTGCAATGATTATCACTTTATAATAGACTAGTGGCCCGCCCGGCTTCGCATGGGTATTTAAACAAAATTTTTTTCATGCGTATCCCCTACTTTTCTGAAAATACTCTGTAACCTATTCATCACGGAAAATTTATGATTCTAATGGTAAGAATTTTCCAAATCGCTCCAGTAGCTTCGGAGCCTATTAAAATACGATTGAGGCGTCAGGATCTGTGGCGTTATCCCCTAAAGCGATTTCTTTAAGGCGACCAAGGTCAAAGGAGGCGATCTAAGGATAGCGGTGTTTATCTAATATTTATATACTTAAACTAATTACAATAATTAAAATAATACGCTCTTATTTTATAAAATATTTAATAGTTCATATTTAACTTACCTACTGACACTCATGCTTTTCCAACCCATTTGCATACTCGTAGTATACAAATTATTCCTAATCCCTAATAGTTTCTGTGGTTCCTACTTTATTTTATAAGGTTTCATCTTTGTTATTCTGTAGATTGTTTCTTTGTTTATTATAATTTTTTGTTAATTGTGGATAAAAAGTATGGGATGGTTTTAAATTTTGACTTTTCTTATTTTACTAATAAGTACACAGAACTTAAAGTGACGAAAAAAAAGTTCTAAAATAAATACTAAAAGTAATATACTAATGCAAAGGAACTTAATAAATAAACGCAACATTTACGGACATGCTAATAAACTTATCTGATGTAAGACCTAAATAGTATAAACTTTCCTTTTGAAAGTATGGTGTAGCCTTTTTTATATCAACTAGTTGCATACCACAGCTTGTCCGCTTGTGCCGAGTTAATTGTAGGCATCATATCTAAGCACAGAATTAAATATATCTTAAACTTAATTAAATTTATAAATTCTTGTAATTCCTTAAAATAATTTCTGTAAATATTGAACCTAACGATTTATGGAAGAGTGGGTTCACGGACACAAGCTTATTGTTATGAACAGCTTAAAATATAACAGAGATTTATTTATATATTTACTATTTCAAATTATTTATTAGACACAATAACAGCCTAGGGTTTCTCTTTAAATATGTGCCTGTAAGTGTATAGATAAGATAAACTAAATAGAAGTGATAATTAGGAATTTAAAAAAAATACTATCTAGAAATGAAATGTACCACATAAATGTAGAACACATAGGTAATGTAAAAATGTTTTAGTTGAAGAAAGCATTCTACCTCAATAAAAAACAATGAGGTACATGATGTATCTCATCAGACAAATGTCTGAAATGTCGATACAGTAATTTATTAAAATTGTACTTATATACAAGCTTATGTACAGAATAATTATTTGCGTTGTTCCATTTCATTAAATCAACAAAATTTCACATAAACTCTGTACATTAGTTAATGCAGATTTTTCTTTTTTTCTTTTCGGTATATCAACTGGTATTAATTTCATTGATAACAGCTTGTGCCGAATTAATTGGTGGTATACTTTTAGGTAAAGCTTATATTATTATTTAGTATTGCCTATATCCAGCAGTGGGTGGAGGGTTTTCCTTGCAATAATTTAGTACATACATAATACCTCGGCCACTCTGGCTTACATCACATAAACTCCATAGTATTTAGTGTAAAACAAAGATTATCATTACATAGAATTTCATATTAATATGGGTTTACCCACTCTATGTCAAAAGATGCTTAGTACAGTCACATGCATAATTATGTCCGATATACATGATTATTGGTACGTATACATTATTGTTACTGTCTATTCGTCTACTGCATACTATGCAGGGTCAATTGTGAAGCATGATGGCATTATCTTCCTTTGTGTTACAATATCATGGTCCTAACTTTAACGGGTAGTTGAGATTCCCACAGTAATTATTAAGAAAATATACTCCTATACATCCAGATATAATAATAACCTCAGAACGTTGGATACTTTTCGCCCTGAAGTAGGAATATCTATGACCAAATTACTATAAACTATCTACCCAAAGATAAATAGCTAAACGGGTGTATACGATGACTGTTTAGTAATTTTGTCGTTGACTATACCCAAAGATAAATAGCTGTAAACATCAAGAAGGACACATGACCCACGCTAAAACAAATAATTAACTTCTATTTATTGCACAGACAATGGTGAATTAGCTGTGCCTACACCATTGGCCTACGCTACCTCAAAAATTTGTACCTTGTTAGCTTTCTTATAGATATTTTGTTTGATGATAGTAGCATGTTCTTGCCCAGAAGTAAATAGAAAACCTTGTCTTAGAGACAAGAATATCTATGAATATCTAGAAATCACTTTATCTAATTCTCATAGCAAAAAGGCGCCCTTTATACTTCCTTTACTTTAAGCATGTCTGTTTGTAATGTTTTCTTTCTATGTGTGGTATAATAAACAATAAAAATAAAGTATTTTCTATCTATCTAATAAACAATAATATATTATACATCAATAATATATAATAAACAATACAAATAAAGTATTTTCTATCTATCTAATTGTTATAATCTTGCCCACAGGTTCATACCACGATGCGAAATACTCTCCTGGCGTAGTGGCGGCCCGCACCTACAACCCCCAGAGGTATAATGCCTTCAGATCCGGACGTTACTACTGAAGAACATTCCAGATATATTAACCGTGCCATTGTTAACATAAGATGCAATAAAGTGATATTATTTTAGAATTTTGTTTCCTTTTTGAAGAATGCAAGAACGAAAATGTTAGTTTGGGTTGGTGGGTAAAATGAAGGTTTATTATAACTCCTTATTTATTTAATATATTATTTTACTCAACAAAATACAGAAAAATAATGTAGTAAAATTAGTCTACCGTAAAATATATCAAATAAATCCACTGAAAACGCGCCCTATGTTTGTTGTTAACCGTAGGCAGGTAACCGATTCAATACCTCATCAATTGATCACAGTGTCAATTCTAATTACATCGATTTGCTTCCAATCCTGGCCTCAAATGCATTTTGATGTCATTTATCATCTATTCTAGTTGACATTTGTGACATTATGAGCGTGGAATCCAGGAGCTTATAGCTGTAGGATGGCGTGTTTGATTGCGCAATCAATTTAATCATATAGGTTGGGTTTCAATTATAATCTATTCAACCTTTTACACAGCCAACTTCTTTGCTTTGTTGACTTAAAAATCGATATTTCAAAAATGACCCCAGAGTACAATAATTAATAATTTTGCTACTTGACATTAGTTTGCACAAATTGAGCCAGTTTACCACAAGTCTGAAATAACTTAGGCTTCTGATTGTACTAAATACGTAAGACGAGAGATGTATCACCGTTATCATCCTGGCTCAAAGCGTGGTTATTTGTGGTAAACCGGTAGTTTATCGTACCATGTTATCACCGCCGTACCTATTGTGTAATTTTATGTATTTAATAAGACTTTATATTTTTGTATGTATGTTAGTCTGTAAAGTATTTGTTGATATGGGCCCTAGAATAAGTTTTTTACCATCCATAACTGTTCTTATGTTGCCTGAAATAAATGATGATTATTATTATTATTATATGTGAAAAATCGCTCTTTCTATAACAACTTTAAATTCGTAATAAACTACATATTATCTAACTTCATAAACTAAAACCTTGTTCTCAGTTATATTGTATACTGGGTTATACTCGCAGGTAGATAATTTTATCAAAAAAAGTTGGTCCCTATAATAATCATTTAAATCTTTTACTTCTAAATCATCGTAAATCATAGAAGTTAATAACGTATGAAGACGACCTCCATGGCGCGGTGGGCGATGGGCCGCCTACGACGCAGGAGATTGCGTTTGAGTCTAATATTTGTACAATCTGTAGTTATTTGTTCCGGGTGACCTGATCGTTTTCTATGTATAGAAAATATATTTTCGGTTGTCTTTTAGGATACCCAGGTTAGTATTATGTTATCTGTGCTCAGGTTGAATTTGAAGGGGTAGATTCTTACGCCGTAACAACCACGGCAATTGTTATATATTTTATTCAAGAATGTAGCTCGTGGGCAGGTCAATTCTGTTTGGAGGCAGAAGCATGAATGTAGGTCCTACAAATGAGGCCTTTCATAAAAGCTTCACCTACTTAGTTTCACCCGCTAAATGCAAGTCAGAGTTGTACATGAGGGGTTCCGTACCATCGATTTCATTATTTCATTTGTTTTTACTTGCATGTACATTCATTCCTAGAATGAATTGTTTGTTTAGTTACCACTATGTACATGCACTATAGAAAATAACTGCAAAACCGATTGCAATTTTATTAAAACAAAACATAATAATATAGAAATTTTAAAATAGAAATCACAGTTTGATGGTAGAATTGTTCTGCAGGGGAAGCTGCTGTCCACCCTTCCATTGGATATCCCTTTGTCATCTCTTACGACACCAGCGCGGGGTGAATAGTTGAATTTAAATTCTATGTTGCACACCTCGGAACCCAAAAAGCCAACTATTGATTCAACCGAATTACAACACAACAATCTATTCTTACCAAACAGAAATTAAAACTGTAATTACTTCCTTCGTGTCTATTATTTCGGCTGCTCTAAATAGAGTCAATCAAGTATCAATGTTACATACATTGATACTTGTTGACTAATCGTAATCCGTTATTGGCAAACAGTATGAATCAGGTGTGAATCAAAGCAATATTGACTTGAAACGAGATAATGCGAGGTTTGACTGTCTCTTGTAGAGCTAAGAAGTCGTAGAGCTGGCAGGTTGCAAATAAAATTATTTTTGAGGCCGCACAAGTTCAGATTCGGATTCAATAACTTTTTTTCTTTAGGCTCACAAAATAAGCACTCAGACAAGTCAGATTTCAAACAGATAATTATTATAAAATCAGAAATAATTTGTTATAGATTTCTCTTCACTTCAATTTTATGTCCACTAGTAGTACTACACACAGGAACACTTCTAGCACGCACACCAGACACACAATTTATGTAAGTATATTGTAAAACTACGTATTTACGCTTACATAAATACAACAGACTTTAGTGAAGACATAGGTGAAAAAAATATGGTACTTATTTTAAGTCTAAACCAGGCTATCGCAAACAATAAGCTTATCCAAATAACTACATTTAAAATTTCGTTTCAATTTCACACATATTTTAACTTTCCTACGATTATTTCATAGGTGTCATGTTCTCCTGGTAGTGAAGCCCAATGGAACTTGTTGATCTTCATTCACCTTGATGAGTGGTAGCCCACAACCTGTTTGCTACAATACTATGGGTTCCACCCACCTTTAAGGTGGGGTTTTACTGAAAGATAATAATGTACAGAGAATTATTCTTTAGTATCTATTTGTATTATGGGCGCTATGGCGCTCACTAGGGAACTCTACTACCGCAGTTGACTGATATGTGCTGATGATGATGATGATCTATTTGTGTACTGTAATGTATCACTCATAACAGTATATAAATAGTATAACAAAAGCATAATTCTCGGGTACATATCAAACATTTTTTCCATCTTTCACCTTTTGTTACAGATTTTCCATTTATTTAAGTTAAAGCTAGTATTTACAATTGAAATAATTGAGGTAACTGCAGACTTTTGTAAACAAACTACTTGTAAATACTAGCTTTAATTTAGTTAGATAATTGTTATTTAAAGGCTTAAGTATTTCGGGAATAATGTAGAGAATAATAATATAACAATGTTTTAGTCCATTATGAACGACGAAGTTAAAACGAAGTTATGACGAGGTTGATAAATAATGGTAGAGAAGGCATAGTGATAATATCATCAAAAATACTACGACTTCTAGATGTCATTCATGAAACTACATCTTTACCACTTGTAACCAACCATGTGTTTTATACTTTCATGCAGCTATGATCTCCTAGTACTTTTCTTGGCAATTAACCTGTTATTTTCAAGATTCTGCCTTACTACAACGGATCTTAATGGCTTCATAGAATTATTGATTGACCATGATGTTTGTTAAAAATATGAATTTAACTTCTGATATTATGGAACCCCAGTATTCTGTGTTACCTTCACTTGTTTACAGTCTTTAACAACTTGTTGGCTTTGAAGCCCCTAATTTTTATAGACGCCTGCTTCTTTATTTTCCTAAAACCTGTTGCCCTTTATGAAATTATTATAACGCGTTTCTCCTAGTAGTTATGAGAACCTGGTAATTCCCTTCTAAGTCTACCTGTTTGGAGCTATGAATAACAAAAAGTATTTGCCAGTAAGTGTCGCCGTAGTCGTAGACTCCGTAGACTGTCGGATAGTTAACGTAATGATTCATCATTATGATCTTATTCCAACCATCTTTGATAGTATATCTTCATGAAGTTTTAAGCATTCTACATAAAAACATCTATCCATGCTATGTATTTTATTATGTACATCAGTGATCAGTTCCTATAATACAAGTTCTATTTAACTAAGGGCTGTGATGTAATGATTCTGTATGGCATTATTAACTTAATTTTTTCAGTAATTTGGATCTATATTAAACCATCTGCGAGTGAATGTCTCCATGGTTATAATGAACTATCACTAATGGACATGGTGAGTAGTAGATTTGCAAAGAGTCATTGGTTTAGGGTAGTTTCGACTTGTATGTGAACTCTCAGTTTGTTGATCCAGAAATAACATTTTTGTACCACTGACTTCTATTTAAACGACTTTCTATAAGGTGGGCCTATAAAGCACCACAGGTTGTCTTTTACAAACTTTTGCCACTTGTTTGCTCCTGTAGTTTCATAAACACCTGGTATTTTATGTTCATAACACCTGTTCGAGTGTACCGAACAAGTTCCAATAGACATGGGGTGGGACTTATATCACCACAGGTTGCCTTTTAGAAAGTATTGCCACTTGTTTGCATGATATCTCCTTTATGTTCATGAGAGCCTGGTGTTCACTTATCAAAAGACCTGTTTGAGCACTGGATTCCATGAAACCACTTGCTTACAGGGTGGAGCCTATGGCTGCCACAGGTGCTGCTATCTAATTTTGTGCCACTTGTTTGCATCGTACCTCCTATGATTTCATCAGCGCCTGGTATTTCAGGTTTCAATAGATCTGTTTGAAAGACTGTTTTCCATTGAAACCACTTGCTGCTCGAAACAAATGGTAGAATTGCTCAATAATCACGTGGTGTGCTTTCTACACGTGGTTTTTCAGTTCTGCAATTATGCAGTTAGCTCTCATCATGTCTCTAACTTTATGGAAGCCTAGTATTTCATGCTCGAAAAACCTGTTTGAAGCTTGGTTTTCGTTTCAACCACTTGTTTGAGGTATATGTATAATATACCATATCTGTTATATAGCATCACTGCTTATTTTCAGCTATCTTTGCTTCTTGTTCAATTCACTTATTTATCTTCAGTAATTTCATGGACGCCTAGTATTTTATATTGCCAAATACCTGTTCTGGATACAAAACAACTGCTTATAGGGCGGGGTTTACAGTGCTACAAGTGGTCTTTAAGCAGTTTTATAGACGCCCCTAGTTGAGCATTTTACACGTGGTCACTTGCATGCATAGTACTTACTCTCCTACCTGTTCGGAACCACCAGCTCCTATTTAAAATAAATATTTAAATCCTACCGACACTAGACTTATGTAATAGCTGATTTGGTGAGCCTCTACAGGTGTTGTTGTTACTATTTTGCTACCAAGTATAGCCTCTAATTTCTGGGTGCCTGGTGTTCTACTATAAGAATAGCCTATTTTAGATACGTGATCCTAAAAATGCTGTTTTTAAGTGTTATCCTTTCGACTCAATAAACTGTCTTAGAACGAATACCCTCATTACACTACAGGTCAACCATGCGTAAAAAACCAATACTTCTCTCATTTAAAGCTTTTGCTTATCACATATTGATTTCTAAGCAGTCAAATAAATTTCGCTGGAATTGTAGCTTTTGCCGATTCTAAAAGTTAGTAGCTCTACCCAAAATCCGCTCCACTTGTTCATCCACTGGGCGCATCTTATTACCTAACGTTACCTAACAATGCTCTGCGCGCCTGTACCGTGCCTACCGAATACCACGTGAACTGTGAACTGCGGGCATGTATCATGTTAGTGCTGCTGACATTTTGGGGTTATTCCCGCTCGTCCCCTCGCTTCGTCCCCTGAGGGGACGAACGGGAAGTAAACTTCCCGCTGGCCCCTGTGGGGACGAACGAGAACTTTACTTCCCGTTCGTCCCCGCTTATATAATATGAGGATAATTTTAAATAAAATAACATTACTTTTATAATCAACTTTTATTATATATTTTGATTAAAATTATAAACATAAGATCAACATCATAAAAAAAATTGTTTCCGAACTATTACTACTATTATGACTGTTAATTACTAGGTTTAGCGTAGATGGCTTTCATAAGAATATTTGTACATATCTTTAGGTATCATCATTATAATTTGTATTTCTTACATCAAGTTTTAATAAAAGTTATTAACAAATAATTTAATAATCAACATTATAAAAATTTTGTTTAGTTTTAGCAACAAACACACACTAGAAATGTCAAAATCTTAAAATAGTAAAAACAAAAAACTTAAATAACAATAAAAATGCCAAAACAAAAAACATGATTAAAAACAATCTTAACTTACTAGGTACAATTTTTTTATGACTATACTAAATATTTTTATTTAAAATCATGCAAAATCACAGATAAAATATCACTATCAATATTTTTTTAACATGCAAAATCACAGCTCTCCTTAATCTTTGATTATTTTCTGACCATTTCTAAGAAATGGCCTACGTTTATTTCACCATTTAGCAATTCAGTTTGACATTCGTCTATAAACTGGTCGTTCAATATATATTTTAGTGGTCTCTGTTTAGAAAGTCCTTCTTTTCTTTGGATGTCTTTAATGCTATTGAAGTCAGAGTCTTCTTTTAGTGTTTTCAACAATAACATCAAGTTAGGTTTCTTCTTGATAACCGTTTGTTTCAGTTTTCTGTGCCATGATTCTAGATTATTAGTTGTTCGGTGTCTTTGACCAAATACACACCAATCCGGTATAAAATGACTTTTTAGCCATTGTTTTTCAACATATTTTCTAAATTTTACGGACTGGGAGTCTTTGGGTGCTTTTCTGGTAATGTAAGTCCAGCCGTTCATGATTTCCGCTTCCGGGAGTAATGGCAACGCGGCGGTAAGGGATACTTCTCGCAGTTGCATTGCATTCGGTGACTTTTTCTTAAGTCCCAACTGTCGTGCCTTTTTCCAAATACAGTTTTTAAAGTGGAAATAGCACCCTTTTATCACAATCGATGGGAAAACCAATTTAACTGCCTTCATCGCTGCCGTCTCAAAATCTGTTTTATATGATTTAGGGCACCAGTCAGGTATCTGAGCCTTTATCAACATAAATAGGATAATATACGATTTGGTTTCCCTGTTGCTCATGAGAGCATACACTAGGGGGACTATATTTGTGCTGGCATTGGTACTTTGACAATCACCGTGTATTGTGTAAAGCTGATCAAAGGGCTCCGTGCAGCAATGAAAAGTTCCATCGCTGAAATAGTCTTCAATTTCAGGTAACATTTTTCTCGCTTCATTGCTGCAAAATACAATAATTCGGATGCCATCCGAACAATAGTCTGCCAAGATAAATTCTTGATATTTTGGCGGCACTTGTACTTCTTCCGCAATAGTGCACTGTAGTTTTGATACTTGCGCCT
The DNA here is from genome assembly GCA_963931895.1 of Eupithecia pulchellata. NCBI lineage: Eukaryota > Metazoa > Arthropoda > Insecta > Lepidoptera > Geometridae > Eupithecia > Eupithecia pulchellata. The sequence continues at coordinate 3,007,286 of OZ007538.1, forward strand.
TTGTATTTCTATATCTGTACAGCGATGACTTTATATTTTCAAATGACGGTATCTCAGTTATAAAGTCTATTCCTCGATCTCTCAACTTTGTCATCATTGCATTATATGTACGAGGAACTGCTGGAAATTCTGGTGAAGTTATATCTTCTTTGCATTTTTGAACTGCAATTTCTAAATCATTTCTTATTGAGTCGGGTGTACAACTATGACTTTTTTCATCAATTATGTTTTTGTCCTGAAAATAATGAGACAATTATGAATCACAGATATCTTTTACCTATAAATATGAACCTACCATGCACATAATTAAATAAATAAATAATGGAAGACAATCCACAATGTATCATCCAGCCCCAAGCTTCCCTATAGCTTGGGTTATTGGTACCAGGTGACTTACTACAATATATTAAATATATATAGGTTATGTGTATATTTATATATAAATATATATATATGTATAATATAGGTATCTTTAAAAAATACCAGAACACCCGGACCAAATATTTGCATATTATACTTCACAATCTTCTTTTAAATTATATTATATTTTAGGGTATTTATTTAATAATATCAACGTTACGAGTATGTACTTACGCGGATTTTTAGTATTCCAGTGCACTTAAGATTCCTTCTTTGTGTACACTCCCATACATTATCACCATTTTTGAGTGTTCTTTTTTTACAATATTGATACCCCGCGCGCAATAATATAAATCCACCCTTTTTACTAATAATATCAAACGACGGAGGTGCCGCACTATCACTGGGAACACTTTCTTCCATGGCGGAAGGTGTAGTACTGACAAAAATTTTGTAAACACGTGGCCGCGTTGGGAATGCACGGGAAAGCGTCACCCACCCCACCCCCCGCCTCGCCATGCACGCACCGCAGCGGCCTAGTGCTCTATTATTTTCGGGCGCACGCCTTTGAGCCACAGAAAGAGATAAGGAAGGGTTGCATTGCAGGTAGATAGGCAAACAACAGGTAAATTAGCCTTGAGTCCTCTCGTTCCTTTGTTTTAAGTAATAATGAAATTCTTTCTCTAGGCTTGCTGTTAATCACTAGATGTGTTGGTTATAGCTTTAAAGAATTATAATAATAAATGTTAAAATTCAATAGGGACGAACGGGAAGTTTACTTCCCGTTCGTCCCCATGTACCTCAAAATGGGGACGAGTGGGAAGTAAACTTCCCGTTCGTCCCCTCAGGGGACGAAGCGAGGGGACGAGCGGGAATAACCCACATTTTGTAGCTTAAATATAATCTAAGTCTTTTTTACCAAATGAAAAAGAGTTTGAAATATTATTTGTTGTGCTAAGAGTTACTTATGGAATATTTTCACTTAATATTTCCTTTAATATTAAAAAACAATTTTAGCATTACGTTTATTTGATATTTTCGTTCAAGATTTTTACATTGAAACTTCCAAAAGTTTTTTCTTTCTCTTTAATTTTTCTTTGTTAGTTTTTTATTTACATAAGTCTATTTTGAAAATGAAAACTCAAGGTTAGTCATGGACATTTTTGTAGAACCATCACACACAGTACCCAGTTAATTTCTTGTTCAAATACTTCAGTTTGTTCAAAGTAAATATTTAACGAATTTAAAATTGTAGCAAATAGTTGTAAAAGCTACAAAACAAACAAGTATATTAAACTACAGGCTCGCTGTCATGCTACGAATCAAACTCTTTATGCAAAGCGTTGCATGGGAGGAAACGAAATCAAAAATTTTAGTATGCCACTATGCATAGCGTATACCTACTAATCACTAAGCTGAACCTACCTCTACATGAAAGCTCCACATTAAATGTCCCAAGTTCACACTCATCGCAGCCACCCCACATGCTACTGATATGCCTTCGAAGGCATGCGTACAAAACATTTCGCTATAAATACGAACGGAAGAAATTGGTTCAACGCATTCTCTCGACGACTGTCTTCAATAGTAGCAAAAAAAGCAAAATGAAATTGGTACGTTTTTCGTGTGTTTAGTGCGTAAAATTGTAGTGAGAGTTTTAATAATAGTTTGACTTGATATGAAAGTGACGCAACTGTACAACTATAATAAGTGGTTCATTAGAATTGGGCGTCGTCTATTATAATCGTTTTATAACCCTGGAGGGACTTAGCTTTTCTATTGTTATTATGTGAAAATTTTACCAACAGATCTTGGATAATGATGAAGTTGTATTGGTAGTGGAACCAACGATAGATTTGGACTGTTAAAAAAACTCAATGAAGCAACTGTGGAGTGCATCCTGGTCTTGCGGCTAGTCTAAGCGTAGATTAGCAGCTAGACATAATTTTATAGAGAGAGTGTGCAACTAAAGACCATATCTTAAAGTAGAGTTGTTTCCAACTTTTCTACTAAAAGCAACTAACATTGGAAAATTTGCAATTTATAGAGCTTAAGTTTAGGCATCACTGTCTGCGCTATAATATTTTGCTTCTCGTGTCTAACATGACAGTTCCAAAAGTTGTACAAAAAATTATTAAATTAAATATCATTTAATTCAGCACACATAAAAAAGCCATACAGCGAAATAAAATCTTTAAAAAATTTTGTACATAACTACTACCAAAATATACAATAAATTCTCTGACTAAAGTTTCTGAAAACTAATTAAAAAATTATAGCCTGCTACGTGTATAACTTAATAAATCTAAAGAATTAATTCAGTTATACTACTAGGCTTATTTGGTTCTGTAAGTTTGGTTTTCGCTTTACCTACTAATAATAACTTTAATTAAAATAAATATCACTACCTACTTCTTCTATTACAAACATCAACAATATCTAATTCTTATATAAAAACTTTTTGTGACCTAATTTGTAATTATTCCAGCTTACTCCATTCGCCGCCATGGTAGCCGCTGCTGCAGCCGGCCAGGTCTACACCAGCCAACCAGCAGAATCCTATGCCAACTCCGCTGAAATCTACCAATCAGCGCTTGAGTACCAGCAACAGGGGCTATACTCTGACCAATCACACGCCTACAGCGCTGGTGGTGACCAATCGCACGCATTCTCTGGACAGCAGGGCCATGAACAGGCGTATGCTGGTTCAAGACCAGCTGGTGAGAAGACTGCAAGGATATTGAGCCAAGTGTCGGAGAACGATGGGCATAGCTACCAGTACTCTTATGAGACTGAAAATGGTAAGAGAACTTGGGAATTTTCAAACAGTATGGACATTAAATGAAAATAATAATTACCGCATGCCCAGCGTGGGGATTAAGGGCATTAACCCCCAAATGATAATGCCATCTATGGCGCTCATTAGGGGAGGCCTTTGTCCAGCAGTGGACTGTTATAGGCTGGAGATGTTGTTGATGTTGATGGACATTAAAGTGTGCAATTAATATTTAATTAATATGTAGGTCCTACTAACCTAACCTAACAGATAATCCACACAGGATCATCCAGCCCCAAAGAAAGCTTGCTTCATGGTTACTAGATATAGTTATCTAGTATAGGTATTAGAGGCTTCGGTCTATTGGGACCGCTAGGTAAAGGGACCGCGGTCCCATTCGCCGGATTGATTTAATTTTATTACTTAATTGAGATTGCCTGGAAGACATCGTTCATAGAAAAGGCTGCACTTTATACTACCTCTACTTAAAGTAGGTAAAGTATTTTCTATCTTAATGTACAAACACTATACCTTTATATTTTTTGACCTAGAAATATCCAGAATAACAGGAACCAATATCCGCGTATATTACAAAGATAATTTGTCCCGTGGCGGAAATAAAGTAAAGTAATTGAAAATCAGGCGGTTATAGTTTTCAGCCTGATTAAAAAACTCAATCGCAACTTTACTTCATTGCCATGCACATAATTCAGGCGTACGTTGTATGTAATAGTCACGGATCACAACAGTTTGAGCTATGATTTATGCAGGCGTACAAAACAATTAGTGTAAACCTTCCAAATTATTTATATCTCAATCAAATTTATTAAAACCCTCGAAATTGATGAAACAGCTTTTGATGTTTTTTGATATTTTATGGGAATAAATAGTTTATGGCTTTGATTTTCACCTTGACCCGTGGGCTTATAATGTCCACTCCAACACTGTAGCCGTCAACGACACTCTCAGGTGACGTAAGGGGCGACTATTATAAGAGACTAGCGGCCCGCCCCGGCTTCGGCCACGGGTATTAAACAAAAATTTCAGAAATTATACCCACTAAAACGATGGGTTTCACAGTTTTCATACGGATCTTTACTTTTTTTAACAGCATTGGGGTTTTTGACATTGACTCGACATTCCAAAACTGACACTGGCCGTAGAGAAAAAGCAAGCAAAGCACCGTGCGCTATACAACCTCTTTTTCTATTCTGACGCGCCATAATAGAAAAAGAGGTTGAATATACAGCCCACGGTTCAATTATTGAATTTTTCATGCGGATCCCTAACTTTTTTGAAAATATTATATAGCCTATGTTCATCACGGAAAATTAAGGATTCTAATGGTGAAAGAATTTTTTAACTCGGTCCAGTAGTTTCGGAGCCTATTCAATTCAAACAAACAAACAAACAAACAAACCTACAAACAAACAAACAATCAAATCTTTCCTCTTTATAATATTAGTATAGATGTGCATTATGGGTGGGCAGCGGTAGCTTTCTTCAGAACAAAACCATACCGATTTGCATTCCTAAACCCGCATGCCCAGGGTGAGGAATACGGTCGATTAAAATAGGAGCAGATAAAGCGCTTATCAGGGGAAGTAGAGCAGAAGTCAAACGGCAAACCTGTATCCGTTGTGGATTTTATTTCACCTTGAAACATTTTTGTACCTTCCAGGCATAAAAGCCCAAGAAGCGGGCTCCATATCCGGGCACGAGTCAGGCACAGAAGCCCACGGCTCCTACTCCTACACGGGAGATGATGGACAAGTGTACTCAGTATCCTACACTGCTGATGCGAACGGGTTCCATGCCCAGGGTTCCCATCTGCCGACACCGCCGCCGATACCAGAGGCGATTGCGAAGAGCTTGGAGCAGAATGCTAAGGATGAAGCTGCTGGGGTGTATGACAATGGTAAGAGCTATTAAAATCGAATCAAATCAAAGCGTTTATTTGAGGGAAACATAAATTAAAACAATCATAGATTTTCGCTAAACTCAAGTATTGTTGCGGCTTATAATATTTTCGTAGTTGTACGAGGAATATACAGGGTGCAAATTTGTAATGCTACCTGAAGGGAAAGTAGTCTTAATATTGTTGGCCTATGTCCAGCAGTGGACTAACATAGGCTGATGATGATGATGATGATGATGATAAATTAAAAATGTACAAACAGAAAAAATCGTTAGTACTTACAAAAAATACTTACAACGAACTTGTTTGATAAACAAAATATTTAGCTAAAGACTTATAAAACTTAAAATATTATTAAACCTAATTTTAACTACCAAATGGTCCCAACTCAGCATAGGCTGGTGTTAGTAAAAACACCTGCGCTGGTTTTTTTTGCTAGGGCCTGCAATTGGTTATAGTTCTCTCTCAGTGCTTCTGTAGCGGTATTTAGAAATTCAATTTGCGAATGTTTTTCAAGTAATCTGACATAGATTCATCATCATCATCATCATCATCACCAGCCTATAATAGTCCACTGCTGGACATAGGCCTCCCCTAATGAGCGCCATAGATGGCATCATCATTATATGACATAGATTATTATCGCAAAATTCAAGTATTGTTGCGGTTTATAATATTCTCGGCATTGTACGAGGAATATACAGGGTGCAAATATGTAATGCTACCTGAAGGGAAAGTACTCTTAATATTGTTGATAGAATAATTTAATTAATAAAATAAAATTTTATTGTTAGATAGATTTCATCCTTATAATTGACCCTAACGATCGAAGCTTATAAAGACAGGTTGTAATGTTTAGAGATATTAGTCGGTTTGATTCCCGAAGCGAATTTTTGAATACACACTGTATTCAAAACTTCTTTTCAACAGTAAAGTAATTTTCAACAGTAACATTTTAGTAAAATTTTCTATCTAAATATCTCTATCATGGTACATTTCTGTAATTGATAAACATTCGCGCCCGATTTACACTCGTATTTGACGGATTTAGGTAGGTACCTTGTATCTTTTTAAATAATTAGTTCACAAAGTTTTATAAATTTGACGCTCTGTAATTCTTTTTTTATTCTTTTCAGGCAAATACGAAGAGCCAACTCAACATCAGCAACAGACGATCCAGCTGGACTCCGGATCAGCTAACCATCAACAACTCGACTACCAACTTGCCAGCCAACTATCTGACCACCAACTGTCTGGTTATCAGCAATTAGGTCAACAATTGTCTGGTCATCAGCTATCTGGGCAACAACTCTCTGGCCATCAACTATCTAATCATGCGCTATCCGGCCAACAATTAGCGGGCCATCCGCTTACCGGTCACCAAGTATCCAGTCAGCAATTGACTGGTCATCAACTATCCGCCCAACAGCATGGCCATCAAGGCGGCCAGCAAGGTTCTCAAACCTATAGATACGAGACCACTGCCTTCCAACCGCAAGATGCTTTCCATCCCGGTTACCACATGAGCTATGATGGCTACAAAAAACATTAGGTCCTTTGATTAATGTTTATGCCAGAAAACTACTTCATTGAATGTCATGACTAGATTTCAGGCAACGAATCAAACAAGAATGGCTACTTTGGTGGCCGAAAGTTGCTACTTAGGCTTTCGGTTGAATGCTTTCAATACATTGACTTTTCCTTGAGGTAGGATTCTGATACGGAAATAAAACACTAATGGTTTGTATCTCGTAAGGAATAGCACTTTCTCTTATAGCTGGTTATTTGTATAATTCGTGTAGTTAATGATTGTGATTGAACATGTCATACTACAAGCTTTGATCATATTTACTGACACACATCAGTTGCTAAATATCCAAACGGTGTAATATGACATTTTCAATCGTAATCTACGCTGAAGATCGATAATTAACTATTCAGTGAATCTCTTGTCAACATCATTTCGCAAAATACAATTGTTTGACATGAGGTTTCATAGTTGATAAGTAAATCAGCGTACAAAGAAACAGCTGTAAGAGTATGTTCTTTGTATAAAAATCAAGCAAGAATGCTTTAAAGGTGCAGGAATATCAACTAACTATGCTATTGTCGCTTGGACCTACTGTCAAGTTGACCACAATAAAGTCCTAATTTATGGGCCTATTTTTGGAGCTTTTTAAGAACGATGAGCGTACTGAGATTTTATAATCGAACTTGATATTTCCTTGATAAAACGCCTACTCGTCTACAGTGAGCTTTCGATTTGGAAGATGGCTTAGAATGGTCAGCAAAAAGGTCCATGCGAACTTCTGAACTTGAACTGTTTTGAAATTGCCAATCACCGACTATCGAATTCGATAAATTTCGAATAAATAGTCCTAGAGATATAGAACACTCATTGCAAGAATAAACCTACCTAACTTTCCTATTGCGTCACATATTTATCGAAATAATTTTGATTGATCACACTCAGTAGGTACCTATTATTGCAATATTATGTATTCGACATTTGTTATTGGGCAATCGTTGGTCATTGCCTGACTTTAATTTTTATTGTTGAGTAAAGACTGAATTTAAGTCTTTAGCTAAATATTTTGTTGTATTAAATAAATTGTTATCTCGTTTTCGGTTGCTTTGTTGTATTTAATAAATCATTAAAGTCTGCCTTTGTTTAACATTGCATTATTTCTAAAACACTCCCATACATTTCTAACTATCACAGTACTTAGTAAGTAGGTACGAGTATGTATGTAGGTACTAGCTAAGTAGCCTATACTACTGAGGTACCACTTATTAAGTTGATAGGGTCTTCATAAATGTGCCGTAAGAGTACATATTCATGCAGCTGTAATTATCATAAGTTACCTACTTAAGTAATTCGTTAATTATTTAAATCACAATAATCGCTAAACTACATACATAATAAATTATGTTGACTACGCTATTGCATAAGGTCAATAGGGCAATAGGTACATGTAAAAAATAGACGTTTGGTTTTAAATAAATCCAAATACAATTTCTAGATAATAGCGCTGAGCATTATTAACATATTTTTATAAGTTTAGCGAGTTTAATGATTTTAATAATTAACCAATTAAATCAGTAACAAGTGAATAAAATATATTTATTTTGTCAGAATATAAAGTGAAGAAGATACAAATAAGAATAAACCTTAAACTGACAAAATAAAACTCCCATCTATATGGGTAATATGTACCAAAGCCACTGCACCTACATTATTAATAAAACTTACTTAGTTACCTCTTAATCTGTCTTGAAACTGTCTGTTTGGAAAGATCCAAAACAAACAATTACAAAATCTCTCTTTGGCCATGCCAATTAATTTGTACAACAGGCAGACCCAATTAAATAATTATTGCGCTTATTATGTATACTATCCTTATCTTCAGAGCAAACTATAGATAGATATAGCATTGTTCTACGAGTCCGCAGTCTGGTCTGACCCACTGACATTACCTCCGACCTGCCCAGTGGCAATACGTTCTAAGTCGTGGCATTATAATCCCTAATACCTAATCAGCCGTGTAGTATGGTCACCTATTAGGTATTTTTTACACTTTCGCAATTCGTTTAACATATCGAATACTTTAACGGGTATTTTATACGTGATAAATACGCGATAAACCGGGTAGAATTAAGTGACACATGTGGTAGGAAGCTGCTGGCCATGTGGAATGACCATCAGCGAAAGACTGCAGGCAAATGGATGTGGTAAGCTGAAGACAGAGGACTATGGTGCTTATTGTGTAAGAGCCTGTGTCCACCAGTGGACTGACATAATACTATATGATGAAACAGTATTTATTAACCTGTTAGATGTATTATGGTTAAGCTCTGCTAAGCTTGGTAGTAGATGATAACGTGTGAAACGTCCAGCATTATTAATTTATACTCCTAGTGGCTATACCTTGTGGAGAAACCGTAACCATATCTGAAACGTGCTTCATTAGCAAGAATTCGAATTCGATTCGAAATATGTGAAAATATTTGGACAAAACAAAAGGATAACAATAAATAAATTGTCTGTTTTGTGATATTTCAAAAAAAAATTCGAATGACCTTTAAATAAAGTCCACGTTATTTTTCTTTACTAACAAAATATTTATTATTTGTATCGATAGCTTATGTTCAGAATATTACATAATATGTAATACATAATATATAATACATAATATGTAATATTCTTTAATATGAACATCATAATATGTTACGTTTACATCTTGCCCATATCTTATATGCATATTACGGCACAATTTACACTTCTGTGCATAAATAAATACCTTCATAATTACTGCTATCGTCCTACGATACAGGCATTGTTCAAAAAAGTTAGTTCCCTTTACAACCAATAAATGACTTATGCATTTAGAGTTCGAGTTTTTGTTCCAGACATGGCCTATTATTTCCTGATAATATCGATAGGTAGTTGATATCTTTACCAAATCAATTACATCTTCGGGATTATACCTAATCTGACTTTATTTAGGGATTATGATGTGTCTACATTGTCAAACTTCGATTAAAGCCCCTATTTAAGATTGATTAACAACATAATTCACGGTGTTGCAACGTGATATTAAAGAGCAAGTGATCTTAGCATGCAAATCTATGCATGTCATGTAGATGCTGAGTTCTTAAATGACACCACCGTTATAGATGGCACAAACTTTGGGGGTTTTACCCAACAGTGGAAGAAGTCCAGCAACCGATCAAACGAATGATTATTATGACGACGTCAGCGACTATAATCAGCTGACTGCCAATGATCACTTTATTTATAGTTCTCATATTATTCCTTTAACTGGCCTATCAATACAAAACCTACATAAAAAAATTACATGACCAAGATCAAAAGTTTGAAAGGCAAACGATAACCCAATTCAATTTAGATTTTTGGTTTATGTGGTACAAAGTTTGGGTATCAAGCGGAACACACCCTTGCATCCATCAATACGCCTCTCCAAGGACACAGTTTATATTCGGATGTAATTTGATATTAAGCTATTATGTCTGAATTCTTGCGTCGAATAGATTAGTCACAGTAAGAACTTCAATGAAATCTTATTCTTAGAGATTCTTTGTACTCCAAAGTGCTTGCGAATTTTTAACACGCTTCATAGAGTGTTGGGATCAAATTTAAATTAACCTTTGTTTTGTTTTCTTAGTTTAAGTTCTGTAATTGATAGATTCTGATAAGGTTAATGCAATGCTTATCTATAACTATCTGTACTAGTAAAATTACAAAGAGGAAAAATTCGATTATTTGTTTTGAATAGGCTCCGAAACTTCTGGACCCATCATAACAAATTGACATAGACATAGACATATACATTCATTTATGCCAATAAATATTCACCAATGCTACAATTATACTGATGAGCTATAGAATATTTTCTAAAAAGTTAAGGATTCGAATGAAATATTCAATAATGTGACCCAACGTGTATATACCTCTACATATGTATATACTCGTATGTGTGTAAACATTTTTTTTTGTTAAATACCCGTGCCACGCGGCGGACCGCTTTAAGATACCTATAAGTTCAAAATTTTACTTAGGTCCTTCCTGTGTCTCATGTTCATCTACCGTCACTATCGATTTTAAAACAGACGAGTCTTAGGTACATGAGGCGTAGGGACCAATGTCTTTTGTGGATTATTATTATCCGTTCCCCACAAATATCTACCTGTCCAAAAAACTATGCACGGGGTGGAAACCCTAGGTTCTTGACACAATGAATAAGACCTTACAAGGCTATTCATAGAGTCCTCAGGTGATCGGAATGCTGGCTTATATTAGGTCCTTACATATGAAATTGGCGTTTTGTATGGGAGGAACAAAAAGTCGAATATTTTTTAATATAATATATTTAATTAATCAAAGTATGAACCATTATTTTCTATGCACTTTTGCCATCTTATAGGTAGTTCATTGATCCCTTTACTAAAAAAACCAGTCGGACGGGAATCAATAAAATCTTTGAAGGCGATTTGGACTGCCCCATCGGAGTTGAATTTTTTCCCTTGCAAGAAGTTATCCAAATTTCGAAAAAAATGGTAATCTGTTGGAGCAAGGTCCGGGGAGTACGGAGGATGTCTTAAACAACCTAGGCTGGTCAATCGCTCCACGCCACTGCTGCTTCACGACAACGCTAGACCACACACTGCGCAACAGACGGCTACTAAATTAGAAGAGCTTCAATTGGAAAGTCTAAGACATCCTCCGTACTCCCCGGACCTTGCTCCAACAGATTACCATTTTTTTCGAAATTTGGATAACTTCTTGCAAGGGAAAAAATTCAACTCCGATGGGGCAGTCCAAATCGCCTTCAAAGATTTTATTGATTCCCGTCCGACTGGTTTTTTTAGTAAAGGGATCAATGAACTACCTATAAGATGGCAAAAGTGCATAGAAAATAATGGTTCATACTTTGATTAATTAAATATATTATATTAAAAAATATTCGACTTTTTGTTCCTCCCATACAAAACGCCAATTTCATATGTAAGGACCTAATAATACGGTCAAAGAATTAGAATCGCCATACAACGTGGCAATGCTACCAACACTCTAGGCACTCTGCCTTCTGGGGACGGCTTAGGTTTTAGGAAATAGATATAAGTAAATATGTTTAAGCAAAGCAGAGCTTGCGTTATTGGCTATAGGCTAGCTAAACAAATTAATAAACTACCTGTAAATAACCACATGTAATCAAGTCAGTTAATAATAATAAATAATACCGGACAATCCACTCAGCATCATCTAGCCCCAAGCTAAGCATAGCTTGTGTTATGGGTGCTACTGTGCTAGATGACTGATATACTTAATAAAATAATATTACATAGATAGATATTTTTTATTATTCAAAGGAAACGACCAGAACACCCTGAATCAATATCTGCAGATAGTAGAAACAATTGTCCTGAAACGGGAATCGTACCCGAAATTACCTGCGTCTTAGGCGGACTTTCGCCCACGGCGCCACAGAGGTCGTCTTTAATAACAATGCATTATTTTATTGGTTTAAACTAAATAAATGCGTGGTAAGACAATAGCAAAATTAACTTGTTAAGATGAGAATCGGGATCTATAAGTATTGTTACAAGTTATTTAATCTTCAGAATACGCAGACAATAACGGAAAAGGTCAAATTCCTGTCTAATATAGGTCGACGAGCTGTATCAAGAACTAAAGGTTGGGTCAAGGCAAAACTTCGGTATTACTTAGGTAGATGAACGATATCGAAATTCGCTTACAGAATGAGGTACAAGCTGGTCAAGCATAGCATAATTGAGGCAAAATAGACCAAGATACATTTGGCTTAGTTTGAGTTGTTGAAGAAACTTCATTTTCAGTTATTCAGTATTTATTTCAGGACCTCCTGAAATAAATACTGAATAACTACGTGTACCTACACGTGTTACACTTATTTTAGTCTAAATTCTTTATCATGATTTACATGGTTACAATAAAAGCGAAAGAAAAAAAAATCAGAACAGCAAAATTTGACCGACAACTCTTTTCATATGACCCGAAATTAATAAAGACATGAATAAACGAAAGATTGGTTATAGTTTTCAAACAGGTACAGGGGGCCGTCGGATAATTTAAAAGACGGTTGTTGCTCTAAAAATTAAATTACAATACGTTTTTATTATAAAATGTATGCAAATAGCCTACAATGGGAGAAATTATGCCTGCAGAGTTAACTTAAATTAAAAGTCCTTATAAATGAGAAAAACCTTTATGAAGTATGAGGAGTATTGTATTATTTTTCAAAATAATATAATACATACTACTTATAATATAATTAAAATAGACAATTGTGTCGTATCGCACCGTCTTTTATTTTCTGAGAACATTTGCTAGACGAACTTATTTTTCGATGGGGTTTGTATTATGACCTGTCCATAAGTTAGGTTTTAACTTGTGAAGTACCAGGTTAAATTTTTCATTCAAAAATTCGTTTAAGTATAACTAGGATAGTTAGAATGGTGTGTATTTTGGTTGGGCCAAGAAGGTACCTCACGCCATTCATAATAATTTGATACATTTTTATTGCAAATCAGCCTAAATACTGTTTTTCAATTGAAAAATATAATTGTGTTGAATAAATAGTATACAGTAGCGAAAATAAAATCATAGCCCAGTCACATTCATTAAGACTGATTTGACAGCAAAATGTTGACATATTGAATGAATACTATTTACATATTTTCTATACTTTTTAAGCACATCTTAGATGACAAGATCGAAAAGTTTTCCAGCTTTAGCTGAATACCACCCACATTAACACCTCATTACCTCTTTCCTAACCATAGCTAACCGGTAATGCAGAAGACGTTTATCTTACGCAAAAAATGCCAAACCGAACACCGCAAAAATCATCGACTGAACTTCAAAGTTGGGAAAAGCATTCATTATTATCTAGAATATATTTTGTAACGCTTACTTGGATCTAGTAGGTATAAATAGGGGGGAATGCGAGTTCGTACATCACTTTGTCTGTTCACCTCCGACCTAAAGCATCAGCCATGAAATTGGTGAGTCGTGTTCAGATATCGATAGTTTTTGTCGATAGTTTTGTTAATCGATATATCGATAGTTACGTTTATCGATATGTCAATAGTAATTTTTTGATGGGCGTGACGGGTTGTGCAATGTGATTTTTTGCAAGTGCTTTGTTATTGGGTCAGAGTGAGCTTTATTAAGCTTGATTGGGAGAAGGGGTTCCGTACCTTATTTTTTGAAAGTGGTGGTGCATTTTAGAATTTTATCATATAAAAAAATTATCATTCTAGGGTAATTTATCCAAAACGATTGTTGCAATTAGTAGCATCATAAAATAAATAGATAAGGAAAATAATAATATATAGCCTAAAAGATGGTAAAGCATTTTACCTGCTAAATTGCGACCATCATAATTGATCACCAAATTATACCTATTCATATCCACGTAAAAGTAAACGTATAACTCACAAAAAATACTATTAACACTATGCCAATTATTTTAAAATTTTGTCCCAAAAACACCTTCCAATATACAAATAGCCTCTAAGGCCATCCAACAATGCTAAGCTATCTCTGATTAGATCGCAGTCGCAGCCTCAGGACAGAATAGACGAATTACAAAACAATAGCCAAAGGCGGCGCACCTTTGTGAAACTTTTTATGTCGACTACAGATGGATTGACTGATGGTGGACCATTCAATGCCTTAAAATGTCTAACTGCATTTTGTGCCAAATATGGACACATTTTATGCATCTTATGTTGCGGAGGCTAAGAAACGGAACTGGTTTATCGACACATATTTGTACTATTTTTCGGGCTAAAGAATGTATTGTACTTTTTAAATTCAAATGAGATATTTAAAATCGTGAGAACAACTTTGCGTTATTGTGTCCATTCTAAAAACAATGCTTATAAAATGATCTTATAGATATATCCGATTATAATCCTAGAAAACAATGAGATTTGAATATTAGATTTATTGCCTGATTCAGTTTTTAAGGCTATTTTGAATAATGCTTCACCAGTTTTTAATTACTTCGTAAGCAAGTTCAAAAAATGGTTTTTAAATTTTTTTTTAAAAACCATTTTTGTGACTACATATGAACAATTATCACCAAATTTTAATTCTATCGGCCATTTTTTAATTTGCACAAAACGGATTTCAAAAACTGATCCATTATGTACACAAGTTTATTGTAATAAATCCAATTGTGTTATTTGTGTGGATCAAGGCATAATAACCAGTTTCACAACCATTGCTGAACCCTAAAAATATTAACTTTGATTTATTAGACGACCGTGGTTATAAGGAAAGTGATATTGATTTATGACTGTAAACTTACATCATACGAGTAGGTTCGCTTGTGTGCGAACAAGCTTTGTACTTTAATCATTTAAATACTTTCTTAGAGGCGACAAGGTTTGTTAGGTTATGTATAATCATAATTATTTTAATACTTTTTATAAAAATTTAAACACCTATTACTTATAAATGATATTTGAAAAATATTATTTCTTCGCGATCACAATCTGAATCAGCCAACTTTTTTATTTAAAAAAAGAGACATTATAGCCCACATTGGATCCTCTGATCTCAGATAACATAATAATTTTTTTTTGTGTATTTCCCTAGAAAAATAAAATATGTCAAACTCCTTGCTTCTCGTTAGAAAACCATTTCACTTAGGTATCTATTTGTCTGAACAAATCAAAATGTAGGTACTGATTTCACGGGCAAATAAAATTGAATATTATAAATCAGTAAACATTTTAATCTTTAATACATACCTACCTAATAATTAGGTTTGGGTTTAACCCATAAGAAAAAAAAATACAATCAAAAACTTTAATTATTTCTTTATTTTCAGTTCGTGATCTCCGCCCTAATCTCCATGGCCGCGGCCGCCCTGCCCTACCCGGAGCAGTCAAACCGCCCTCAGGCCCAATACGAAAGGAACGCTCGCATCATCGCCTTGGACGCTGATGTGAAGGAAGACTCCTTCAGATACAACTACGAGACTGAAAACGGGATTAAGGGAGAGGAGCAGGGAAGGGAGGTAAGACTCATCTACTTAATTACTAACTCTTACAGGAGTTAGGAGAGAGTAATCATCGGGTTTGCCGTGTGGTGCCGGCAGCATTTCAGAGGCGACTAAGGAAGACACACAGCGTGGCGGGCAGCAGCGCCCTTTGCTTAACAACTCCACCGAAATGCAATCCCCAATTCGTATGTCGAGCATATGGATTATGGGCAATAACCCCCAAATGATAAACAATGCCATCTATGGCGCTCATTAGGAGAGGCCTATGTCTAACAGTGGATAATTATAGGCTGGTGGTGATGGTGAATCAGCGGGTTTGGTAGTAGTCGTAAACTGTAACTACAGGTTGAAGAATTCTCACGCCACGACTGCTACGAAAGTACAATAGATTGTCACTCACAGCAAACCAAGACTATTACGAGATTAATCAATATGATTGCACTTTGAAGTGTAAAATCTAAAGTCGTATTATTAAAGCTTGCTCAGTCATGTTTCTACGCTTGAGTAACGCTTTTGACGCTATGACTAACAAAGCGTTAATTTAGTCTTTCATTTGATGATCTCTGTGGCGCGGTGGACGAAAGTCCGCCTGCGACGCAGGCGCAGGTTGTGTTTTCG
Source organism: Eupithecia pulchellata (assembly GCA_963931895.1). Lineage (NCBI taxonomy): Eukaryota > Metazoa > Arthropoda > Insecta > Lepidoptera > Geometridae > Eupithecia > Eupithecia pulchellata. Next base: position 3,023,535 of record OZ007538.1, read on the forward strand.
TCTCAAGACAAATAGATGTACGATCTGCAGAATTTTGTTTCCAATGTTTTATGTAGAATAAAAACTACATATCTATTTAATATATCGTGGTAAGTATATCAGTCAGTATCCACAAGCTCTGCTCAACATGCGGCTAAATGATGCTGAGTGTATTGTCCAGCATTATTTTATTTATTTCCTTGGTGAAACAGATGATAGATTAGATGTTATAGTAGAGTTTAAAAACAAGCAACCAAGCCTAAAAGTCAATTCGATCAGTCTTATCTGTAGTGAGAAATACCTACTAATGTAGTTGACCCAGTGAACTAGGCGCGTACTGTAAAGGGCAATGACCAAGGCGTGCCACAGGTGGGATGGTAGTTATTATTACGTATTGAACTGCAAATAAACTTGCGTCTTAATTTTGTTACCCAATAGGATAGCGACAAACTTTATTGATTATTATGAATTATTGGCCCACCCCGGCTTCGTACGGGTGCAATATATGAACGCATGTTAAACATTCATTGTATTAAATCTATTATCTATTAAGACCGCTTCAAGATGCGTTGCGTAGTTTTAAAGATTCAAGAAGGTTTACATAGGGACAGACAGTGTACCTATGTATTATGCTCAATAGTGAAGCCAAAAGCTTTAGTTTGATAGTTTTAGGTATGACATACATATCTGACCTAAAAATTGCCAGACAATAGTCTGGCAATCGTCCTTCTGTGCATTGTAACGTACTCTAAAAAGGAGTCTTTTAGTGATCGGGATTGTCTTATTTTCCTCAACAAAACATTACGACGAGAAGACGTGTATAACAAAAAGTGATCAGGATTATCTGTTTCTTTAAAAACATTACTTTTTTGAACGAGTATAAAAAAATATTTTCAAACTTCCGTACAATGGATATGGAATAAATGGAATACGGAGTGGTTCGTCCCTTGAACAAATATTGTAAAATCTTTACTAATTGTATATAGCTATAATGATAAATTGACCTTTTGCAACCGGATCCTCCCATAAATTCAATCTAAGTACCTACAAAGTATAAATAATTATTGGTCGTCAGTGTGATCATAAATTGATATTTCAATATTCATTTACATACATTTCCTTACGCACATAGTACCTAGTGATGGCTGATGAATATTTATACAGGGTTAAGGTATTGAAATGAATGTTTTCATACATCTACGATAAAAACTATCGTAGTTTGATGAATTCATTATGAATGTAAGCGGGTTAACTACGAACCTATTATATGTTGTAAGAACACCAACGTTTCATCCCTTAACGAGGGACAACATACAACATAATATAATAGGTTCGTAGTTAACCCGCTTACATTCATAATGAATCTACGATAAATTCCATATGGGTAGATAATAATATGCTTAAATAAATGCATATCTCTGGCCAAAAGACTTTTTTAGCCCCGATTTGAATCAATCCTAATTTAATTTGAGTAGCCTGATAGAACTTCACATCGCGTATATAGATAATGGAAAGAAAATTTAAGTCATAATTAGAACTTACTCGTAAATTTTTTTGTAATTAATCTTTTAGGAAGTAGCAAAAAACTTTAGACAACCTGTTTATCATTCATCGCCGATGCTTAGTTTTGACAGCTACATTAGTAGCCGTACTAAAGATCAAGTTATAAATAATTTTGCAGAATTACGGTTGCGTGCGATGAATCGTTATGCAAAGATGGTTTGAACTACAGTATGACCTACTACAAAGGTGCCACAAGCTTAAGTTTGTTCTGAATGATGATAATGATGAAGCGACAACCATAGACTTTTCTAGAGCTAGCAGAGGTTTTTTAAACGTACAATTTGTTTTTACACTTTGCACTATACTTAGTATTTAAACATACTATTTTTCAAGAACATCAACAGAAAAAAGTTTATTTTTATCATTTATTTTCACCTTTAATGGTCTTATCATACTGAATAATTGAATATTAAATATTTATTTTTAATTATTTACATTGTCATTGCAGTAGAGCACCAAAGTGACAAAGTAATACATTAAAAATATATATTAAGATGTGGATAAACTGTTGTTTAATCCATTACACATGAATTAAACAACAGTTTACAAAGCTTCTGGGCACGTATTAAAAGACATGTGTCTTTTAATGCGTGCCCAGAAGCTCGTAAAATTAATTAAAACACGGAAAAAAAATACTAATGTTTAATTTTTTTTTTTTTTGCCTCTGTATTATGCAACACTGCGCACGCGCATGTAATTACGTTCGCTCTTTATTATAAGTGAGCGGCACTAAACTACGCATCGCGGCATTGACATTTCGCGTAATTGTAACTGTTGCCAATGTTAAGAGCATTTTTATCACGACCTGGTCTTGAGTATTGCCAGGATTAGGTTGTGCCCTTCTGGGATATACCATGTTTTTGCATCTGACTTTTGTGGATAGGTTTCTATTACAATAAGATAAATAATCTATAATTTTTTTTTGTTTTGATTTTGATTACTTAGATATTTACTAAGATTCTGATTTGTTCTTTAATTCTATTCCAGGCTGATGGTATCGAAGCTCAGGGCGGTTTCTCGTACACTGGTGATGACGGCCAAATCTACTCCATCAACTACGCTGCTGGCCAGGGTGGATTCCAGGTGAAAACTCTTTATTTAATACTAGCGGCCCGCCCCGGCTTCGCACGGGTATTAAACAAAAAATTCAGAAATTATACACACTAAAACGATGGGTTTCACAGTTTTCATACGGATCTTTACTTTTTCTAACAGCATTGGGGTTTTTGACTTTGACTCGACATTCCAAAACTGACACTGGCCGTAGAGAAAAAGGAAGCACCGTGCGCTATACAACCTCTTTTTCTATTCTGACGCGCCACAATAGAAAAAGAGGTTGAATATACAGCCCACGGTTCAATTATTGAATTTTTCATGCGGATCCCTAACTTTTTTGAAAATATTATATAGCCTATGTTCATCACGGAAAATTAAGGATTCTAATGGTGAAAGAATTTTTTTACTCGGTCCAGTAGTTTCGGAGCCTATTCAATTCAAACAAACAAACAAACAAACAAACAAACAAACAAACAAACAAACAAACATACAAACAAACAAACAATCAAATCTTTCCTCTTTATAATATTAGTATAGAACAGCACCTTTTTTCTCTCTTTCTTTAATTCTTGATTTGACTTTTGTATCACTCGTGCAGTCGATCTTGTATGCTGGCTAAAAGACATGGAGGGTAATATTTTCAAACCCTATTTGTGTATTCCAGCCCCAAGGCGCGCACCTCCCCACCGCTCCCCCCACTCCGGAAGCCATCCTGAAGGCTCTCGCCCAGAACGCCGCTGATGAAGCCGCCGGCATCATTGATGATGGTAAAAATTTTTACTCTGATCACTTTGCAATCACTTAAATTGGGATATATAGTGGTGCGGTGGCTTAGAATTCGCACCTTCCCAACGCCTTTGAAGTTGTATTACTGCCAGATACACAGCCCGCTGTGCATCGATACACAGCCCGCTGTGTATCCATACACAGCCCGCTGTGTATCCGGTAATGCCTCCTGAACAGACTTACCACCAAACAGCGATCGTAAACCCGCCTGTGTAGCCTGGCAATTGTGGAAGACCCGTGACGTAGAGAACCTTTGGAGGAGAGTTCTGTCCAACAGTGTAGGACTTTCACCTGAGAAGTTTATGTGCATTGCTCTTAACCAGCTAATGTAACCATAATAGTCAAACAACTTTCCTTGTTTCTATTAGGATAGACTGATTTTGCGTAATACCTACCTACTTACGAACTAGTTTCAAAAATACACCCTGCTAAGGTCCAGAAAACTTTTACAGTAGATCTTCGACACAATGATGTACCTTATTGTAAGTCAAGCTATAATGGTTGTAATCCTTACAATCTTGCAACAAAGATACCGCCCGATGCAACATTACAAATTACTGAAGACAGTCAACGTTAAGCAGTAAATTAACTTATTTAATGTGTATTTGGAAAGGTTAATGTTGAAACAAACGACTAACTAACAACTGCAATATTAAGAGGTACCTATTTACTTTTATGGCTTGATAACATTGTTTCGTTTTCTTCGCTCGCAAGATTTCATACATTTTGTTTATTGTCAATATATCTATTTAGTCCAATCAAAAAAAATATATATTACTAGCAGCCCGCCCCGGCTTCGCACGGGTATTTTAAAGAATTTTAAGTTCTTACATACACACGTTAGATAAGGTAGTTTATTATTGAAGTTTTCATAGGGATCACTAACTTTAAAAATATTGTATAGCCTATGATTATCATTCTAATGATGATTATTTTTTCCAAAAAGGTCTAGCAGTTTCAGATCCTATTTAATTCAGACCACAAACAAACAATAAAACCTTTCCTTTTTAAAATTGTACCTTTACCTCCTTTACATAGATAAAGAAAAACAGGGAGAACTTAATTTTTTGGCATTGACTTTTCTCTCGCACCGCTATATCGCCTACATCAGCCTACATCGCATGGTTCCAATCTTGAAGTTTTTATATTTTTTGACATTGAGTTTCCTCTCGCACCCCCTCTGAAAAACGAATCGTTTTTCTGAGCGCACCCCAGTCACGAATTGTGATGTCTATGACAATCCATAACTGACACTGGCGGTGAAGTCGTCGTAGCAAAAGCGGTGCCATAAAAAAAGAAGTTGAAGTTGAGTCACAGCAAAACTCAGCAAAAGCGAGCAGCGCAAAAAAAGAAAAAAAAAAAGAAGTTGATGTATATCGCTATGGTTTTATTATTGAAGTTTTTATACGGATCTCTAACTTTTTTGAAAATATTTTATAGCCTATGTTCATCACGGAAATTTTAGGATTCTTATGGTGGAAGAATTTTTGAAATTGGTCCAGTAGTTTCGGAGCCTATTCAATTCAAACAAACAAACAAACAAACAAACATACAAACAAACAAACAATCAAATCTTTCCTCTTTATAATATTAGTATAGATTTTTTTGTTATTTAAGTAATGCTTTTTATGTGTGCCCCAGTAAAATTCAATAAATGAAAGTCATGTCGACTAATAGGGCTTGTAAATTCATGATTCAAAATTTACCTACTGATTTATTCACTGTACCGTCATTATTGCATCTTGCATTATGACTAATTTGTCTAGGATCGGTATTTAAGCACGTGAACGAATGTAGACAGAATACTAATGTTTAGCAAAATGCCATGATCGTGTGAATCAAATTATGACTGGTTAGGTTTGAATTTGGCATGGATTTTAGCAAATTATTGCGTTCGTATAAGGTTTGTAAGTATAAAGTAATGTAGCTTTGCTGTATTTATTCCCAATATGTACATACGTTTGTACCTTAAGATAGCTAGGTAAACCCTATGCGGTACTGCAATTTCGATTGTTATTTATTCACACACTAATTTCAGCATTTAGTAATTGACTTTTCTGTCATTTGTCAGTTGTTAATTTTACATCACAACATAATTATCTTACAGTTTCGGGCCAGCGTTGGTATGTTCTTCAGAATTCGTGAAAATTTTAGATTACATCTAACTCTAAACTAATTAGGTACCTGTCTGGCGGCGCTTGAGATCGCCCTATTGCCTGACCTTTGCAGTTTCACAATGACCGCTCACTATATCTTGGGAACGGCCGCAATAAACTTGATAGCCTACAAGATATATAAAATATATGCGTATAAATTTAAGCAGAGAAGTTACCTTACCTTAATAGTAAGGCACCTTACCTTAATTACCTTTATTGACTTTATACAAGGATAGGTTGTTCAACATTTGCCTACAATTATTTTCTTCGAATACCTTCCCAGTGGGATCCGTGGTTGGCCTATTATAATCAAATCTAACCTGGTGGTGCTTACCTAAGCAAAAGGTTTATAATATGACTTCGTAAATATTCTTAGTTTTATAGTAAGAACTTATGAACTAGTTTTATAACTAAGAATCATACCCTCCTGGAAAGTTTGGAACGAGTTTTGCTCCAACTCGAAAACTAACAATCTGTTTTTATATTTTGTGACGTGTCCAAGAGTCTCTCCTTGTTTCTCGTTGTTTTTCCATATTTACTGACATTCTATAAGACTATCGTATGAAATGATGTTATTGGTTTTGCAAATATATTTTAAAAGAAATTGGAAAGGCTCAAAAAATTTAAATCGAAATTGAGCTCAACTCGGATTGTTACCAATTAATTGTGTATCCCTCTGCTAATAAAACACTTCTAAATGGTTCCTGCAATGTTTTTCTCATAAAAAACAATTATACCTACATCTTCTAAGTTTTCAATTTGTTTTCCAGGTCAATACAACCCCAACAAGTACGGCGACGCTGGCGCTGCCACCGGAGGACAACAGTATGCGCGCGCGCAAGCCTCCGCATCCGCTGGATACAGACAGCCCTACAAGTACTAAATAACATAGATATAGTTACATTTGAGCTATAGATAGGAATGACCATAAGACGTGCAAGATTTTTACACACGCCATCTATTGGCGTAATCAGAAACTTATGTTATAGATGTACATACTGCGCCATCTCTGTGTGATGTTTGGAAATGTTTTTGTCCGAGTATTTAGGTGTGACAAAAGTAGAGTAGAGATTGGTTTTCCATTTTCTGTAGATTTTTGAATTATTTTCCGTTAGTCATTATGTTTTGCCTGTGAGTTGTGATGCTATTTATTTTTAAGAATAAACCCTGCCTACCTATTAACTTTGCTGTTTTGTTCCTACCTAAAATTTTACCTCCCTACTTGCCTAGGTCATTAATTATTATGTAAGCCTATCTGCTTTAATATCATTTCCAATCAAGCATGTAGATTGTTATAATAAAAAAAAAAAGTTGAAATTGAATACAGAAACGAATAGACTTGAAATATCTTTCAAAATCATACACCGCATCATTAATTCTAATGTCCAAACATTGAGGTCCAGCAAGACAAATATCTAAAATCATAAAAATAATGAAATATAAGCTCAAAACATATGCACTTGTAATAAAAAGCTCGTTAGAGAATTTGCAGAAACTATTGTGTAAGAAATCTGTGAGACCTTGACATCATACACAGTAATTTGTGTTATGGTTCAGTTAATTTGAGTGAATATGATGATATGAAAGAAATAATGATAGGTACATGAGAAATCATTATCTTAAAAGTAGCTTCTGGTGCCATATTGGAGTGTGAAGCATTGATGCAAAATTAAGCACGCATCTGGGAAAACTGCTTAACCCAGACGAGGTACAAAACTTCCCCCTGAAGAAATTGAGTAACTATCAACTCCAAGAGTAAGTGGCGAATTATGACGCCACAGAATCAGGGGTGAACTCATAAAGTGGCGATCACAATAGGCTTACCATGGTTGCAGTTATACAAAAGCCTCACTAAGCAAATTAACAAGGAATGTTAGTTTCATGAAAATACTAGTTTACTGAGCTGCTTTCTTTATTTCATTCTTCATGCTTTTTTTATACATTTTTGGTTTGCTTAAATAATTTAGAAACAAAATAACATCTTTGTTATCAGTACCTACATTATTACTTCTTTATATCTTTATATTAATTCTAGCGTCTATTTTTTATAATTCCACCACCGACTAGCCAGTTAATAAGTATACCCTCTATTGGGGTTGAATCCGTTCTGGTGGCTGCCGTGACTGCTAAATCCGCTTCCGCTAGGCCTGTTACCGCTTCCACCAAAACCTTGGCCAGGTTTGTTTATACCTGGACCTCCGTGAACATCAGCTTTGTATTTCCCTGCGGAAAGAACATCGATATACATGAAAGAAAAAAACAGTTAAACAGTCAGTTATCTATACTAATATTATAAAGAGGAAAGATTTGATTGTTTATTTGAATTGAATATGTTCCGAAACTACTGGAACGATTTGAAAAATTATTTCATTAATAGAATCTTAAATTTTCCCTGATGAACATAGGCTATACAATATTTTCTAAAAAGTTAGGGATCTTCATGAAAAAAATAATATTTGCTAAATATCCGTGCAAAGCTGGGACGGACCGCTAGTTTTATATAAAATGACGACCTGGCGCGGTGGACGAAGGTCCATCTGTGACATTGGAACCTTCTGTGGGTTCGATTTTGGACTCGGGAAAAATGTTTGTATGATCTACAGTAATTTGTTCTATATGAAAACGATCAGGTTGGGCAAATAATTCTGGTGATTTTTTATGTATAATTTAAAAACTATAATGTAACAAGTATATCAGTGTACCCAATCACAAGTACTGCTTAATTCAGGTAATGCTGTGTGGTTTGTCCAGCATATCATATATTTCCATTTGTATCAAACAGCAATGAACAGCAAAATGATCTTAATTTATAATTGGATCCTTGGTGTTTTCGAGTTCCCAACTTTTACAAAAGCATAATTAACTGACCATCGTCAAAGATACCAGCTGCTTCATCTCTGGCGTTCTGCTGGAGCGCCTCCAGGATTGCCTCAGGAGTAGGAGGTGCTATGGGCAGGTGCGCTCCCTGTAAATAAAGAGTACACGTCAAATATTTATCTATATCTATACTAATATTATAAAGAGGAAAGAGTTGATTGTTTGTTTGAATTGAATAAGCTCCGAAAATACAGGACCGATTTGAAAAATTGTTTCACCATTATAATCCTTAATTTTCCGTGATGAACACAGGCTATAGAATATTTTCAAAAAAGTTAGAGTTCACTATCATTAACATCATCTGTAGGCTTTACTTATCCATTGCTTGTAATAGGCCTCACGTAAGGCTAATTTTAAAACTCTCGTCTTAATGGGATTACTAGTTACAAGGTTAAGGTTCGTTATGGTAACAAGTTGGGTTACATGTCAAATATATATTAAAGATTCATAAAAATATTAGTGCTTACATTAGCTTCAAACATAATATAATAAAATTGTAAATTCTGAATATCCGTTGACAATCAACTCCAACTCATTCTATACAAGGTGTAACAAAATATGTGTACTAAGCCGAAGGGGGAGGTTTCAGACCCCAATGGTGATCAGTTGTGGGGGGGGGGGGGGAGATAATTAAAAATTCCAATTTTTTTTTCCCATATAAAAAGTTTTAATTTTAAAAAGTAACAACCCTATCCGGGTAACCTATACATACCTACTACCACTGCAGGTTGGTAGGTATTTATCTTCGTAGAGTTCAGCTATGGCGGGGCGGAAGACTACCTAATCTATCTATCTATCACTCTACATCTGTGACTATACTGACGTCATTGTCACAGGTACAAGAAACAGTTCCCTTTAGGGTTGTCACTTCGTAAAAAATCAGCTGCCCATGTTGAAACTTTGATGCAGTTTTTTCCGAGATACCGATAGAAATTCGAAAAGTCGTTGAACAAAAGTTGGTCCCCGGGGGGGGGGTGGAAATTCACCCCCTTTCGCTTAGTACACATATTTTGTTACACGTTGTATAATAGTTCTAATTTGCTTCCTGTTATTTTTTATAATTTTCATTGTTAGTAAAGATAATTAATTAAAAAGGTTAGAAATGGATGTAAATTTTAAATTGATAACAATTAAATAATATCAACAAATAAAGCTGCGTACATTTAACGTACGCTCGAACGCATCGTACATTTGAAAAATTCATGTTTAAACATTAGTCTAACACTTATATAAGGGCGTTTTTTATTTTTCTCCTAAAATGTAAAGACATTTTAAGGTTACTGAGCAAACGCAACAGTCATACAGCTGCACCTTTTAACGACCTCTGTGGTGCGGTGGGCGAAGGACCGCCTGCGAGGCAGACGGTTGCGGGTTCGATTCCCGCCTCGGGACAAATATTTGTACGATCTGCAGATATTTTTCAGGATGTCCTGATCGTTTTCTAAGTATAATAAAAAATATCTATCTATGTAAAATATTGTAATAATATCAGTCATTGTAGGTGACCTTACTATTATTATTATATATTTATATTTATGTATATAAAACTGCACACTACATCTACACATCATATTTATTTACGTATACAATAACACTTAAACATTCATAACTCACATTCATACATTCACGCAATCATAACACTAAACAATTTTATTATAATGCACAAGCCAAGCCGCGCGATACCAGTAGTACCAGAAATATGCTGATCCAAGGGATATAGTTATTTGTCTTCGACAAATCTCGGGATCGCTCGGCTCAGCCGCGCAAGCGCAGTGGTTCGGCAACCGTCGCTCGCGAGTCGTTACCCGATCACCACGCGGAGCTCACGTCGTTTGTCCGGCCAATTCCTTTGTCCGCTCCTCCGCGATCTATTTCGTAGCTTTGTTTCTTGTTTTCTTTGTTGTGAATCAGTCTAAAACTATTAACCTATCCGTGCCTGACTTTTTACATGTCTTCTACTCCTTCTGTGCTTGTACTTTCTATGCAAACTGTGATTATACGTCTTGTGAGTTACAAAGTGTTTTTGTCTGAAATCACCAACCCACGAGAGCATCTAAACTGGTGACCCCGCGCAGAACATCAAACAGACAATGACTGATCCTGCAAGAAAATCTTCAACACTGAAGAATTCTAGTGGATCCGAGACGGACGATTCACAAGTCGGCGTAAACACGCGCCAACGACGCGAACGAGGAAAAATGGCTACCCCCGTAAAAACCGACACGTCGCCGACGCCGCAGAACATTAATATTAAAATACCACCGTTTTGGCCTGAAAAACCGGCGATATGGTTCGCACAAGTGGAGGGCCAGTTTGCGATCATGCGAGTAACAGACGACACGGCAAAATTTTACCACATTTCGGCTAATCTCGATCGTCAGTACGCCGCCGAGGTTGAGGACATTCTTATCGGTCCTCCCGACTACCAACGTCTCAAGAACGAACTCATCAAGCGACTGTCGGCGACTCGAGAGAACCAGGTGAAGCAGCTACTTTCACTCGAGCAGCTTGGTACTCGGAAGCCGTCGCAATTCTTACGACATCTACAGCGACTCGCCGGACCTAACATACCTGAGGACTTCGTGAGGACTATCTGGTCCAGCCGACTACCTACTTCGATGCAGCCGATCGTCGCGTCGCAGTGTACGCTGCCCCTGGATTCACTCGCCGAGCTCGCTGACCGCATCCACGACATCGCGGCGCCGACTCACCACGTAGCAGCGACCACTGCCGCTGCCGCCCCGGTATCATCATCATCATCAGCGGCTTCGTCACCAATTGACGAGTTGACGAGACAGGTAGCCGAGCTGACACGGCAGGTAAGCGCATTAACTGCGCAGTCGCAGCATCGTTCTCGGTCGACTGAGCGACGAGGAAGAGGACAACGCAATCGCTCGTCGTCACGCCGCTCGCAGTCCAGCTACCGGAAGTGGCCTTTGTGCTGGTTCCATTCCAAGCACGGGGCCGAGGCGCGCAGGTGCATTAAGCCCTGCGATTACAAGGCGGGAAACGCGACGGGCAGTCAGTGATGGCGACCAAGGACTGCCGCAGCGTCAGCACGGGTCGCCTCTTCATTACGGACCGCGGCAATAACATACAGTTTTTAATAGACACTGGAAGTGACATTTGTGTGTACCCGATTTCCGCGATTCGTGAACGCCGCTGTAAAACTTGTTACCAGCTCAGTGCTGCCAATGGCTCAGCTATCGACACGTATGGCTATATTCAACTAAATTTGAATTTAGGCCTCCGCCGCAATTTTCCGTGGCGCTTTGTTGTCGCTGACGTAACGAAAGCAATCATAGGTGTAGATTTTTTGTCTCACTATAGCCTGATTGTTGATGTTGGTCAACAAAAACTGATCGATAGCCTTACCAATGTTAGCACTGTAGCTTCTTTAGATTTAAGTAATTCACTTGTATCTAGCGTAAAGGTAGCGACTGGCGGTGACGGTAAGTACTATAGAATTTTAGCTGAATACCCGGAGATAACACGTCCTTCTGGTACTCCTGGTATCGTAAAGCACAAAATTACACACCACATTCGTACTACACCTGGTCCACCTGTGTCATGTTCTCCGAGACGACTCGCCCCCGACAAATTGAAGATAGCGAAGCGAGAGTTTGACGCCATGTTAGCGAACGGAACTGCACGTCCGTCCGACAGTCCGTGGGCATCACCCTTGCACCTTGTTAGTAAAAAAGATAACGGGTGGCGCCCCTGTGGCGATTATAGGTTACTAAACGCGCGAACCATTCCCGACCAGTACCCAATTCGTCACATACACGATTTTTCGCACAGCCTGTCTGGTTGTAAAGTTTTTTCAGTCATAGACCTCGTTAAAGCCTACAACCAGCTGCCGGTGGAGGAAGGAGACATTCCGAAGACCGCGATATCGACGCCCTTTGGTTTATATGAATTTCCTTATATGGGTTTTGGTTTGCGCAACGCTGCCCAGACCTTCCAGAGGTTCGCGGACGAGCTAACCCGAGGACTCGACTTCTGTTACCCGTACCTTGACGATTTTTTAGTGTACAGCAAATCACCACACGAACACGAAGAACATTTGCGCCAGCTCTTCGAACGCATGCGTAAGTACGGCGTGCTGGTCAACTCGGCGAAATGCGTCTTCGGCGTCTCGGAGGTAACGTTCCTCGGGTACCACATCTCTGAAAAAGGCACCAAACCACTGGAAAGCAAGGTAGAAGCTATTTCGCAGTTTCCACCCCCGAAAACCGTCAGAGAGCTCCGACGATTTTTGGGAATGGTGAATTTTTACCGCAGATTTTTACCGAACGCCGCGCAGATCCAAGCGCCGCTCAATGCCTTGCTGACCGGGTCGGTTAAAGCTTCCCATCCAGTAGCCATAGAAGGGGATTCACTGCGAGCATTTGAGGCGTGCAAGAAGAGCCTATGCAATGCAGCTCTATTAGCTCATCCCGACTCGCAAGCTAAGTTAGGACTTGTCACTGATGCTTCCGACACAGCTTTAGGTGGAGTTCTACAGCAGCTGAAAGATGGACACTGGCAGCCGCTAGCATTTTTCTCTCGTAAGTTGAGCCCATCGCAAACCAAATACTCTCCGTACGACCGCGAGCTCCTTGCCATCTACGAGAGCATAAAATACTTTCGGCACATGCTTGAGGCTACTCACTTCACCGTCTATACTGACCATAGGCCTATCTGTTACGCTTTCCATCAACGGAAAAGTAACTGTTCGCCGCGTCAGTATAGACACCTTGACTTTATATCGCAGTTCACTACCGACATCGTACACATCGCCGGCAAAGACAACCTGGTTGCCGATACTCTGTCGCGTGTCGATGAACTACAGATGCCGGTCGACCTTGAATTGATGGCTGAACTCCAAGCCACTGATCCAGATCTCGCAGAGCACCTTAAAGGCGATACATCTCTCCGCCTAATTAGGACGACCATTCCTGGGAGTCGTGCTGTTTTGTACTGCGACGTCAGTACAACGACGCCCAGACCTTTCGTCCCGCAGCAACTGCGTCAGCAGGTTTTCGACTGTCTTCACTCACTCAGTCACCCTGGCGCCAAAGCTTCAGCCAAGCTGGTTGCTCAACGTTTCGTCTGGCCGATGATGCGGAAAAACTGCTGTGCATGGGCTAAGGCGTGTCTGACTTGCCAGCGCTCGAAGGTAACCAGACACGTTGCCTCACCTTTAGGTAAGCACGATTTACCTTCAGCGCGCTTCAGACATGTTCATTTAGACCTGATCGGCCCTCTTCCGCCTGCTGGTGATTATCGGTACTGCCTCACTGCCGTCGATCGCTTCACACGATGGCCGGAAGTTGTACCCATTACCGACATCACAGCCGAAACAGTGGCTAAAGCATTCGTTTCCTGCTGGGTGGCCCGATACGGTTGTCCTACGGAGATCGTTACCGATCGAGGTAGACAATTCCAGTCGGCACTGTTTCAACAGCTTTCCAAGTCCATCGGTTTCGATCACCGTAGGACGACAGCTTACCACCCACAGTGCAACGGCTTGGTGGAGCGATTTCACCGTCAGTTGAAGGCAGCGATTACCTGTCACGCTGACGGCAACTGGATCGAGTCTCTCCCGCTCGTGCTCCTCGGCATCAGGAGCGCCTTCAAAGAAGACCTCCAGACGACTTCGGCTGAGCTGATGTACGGTGAGCCGCTCCGTCTTCCTGGCGAATTCTTCGGCCACGACGTAGCTCACTACACCACCGACATCACCGACTTCTCAGCCCGCATGAAGTCTTTTGCCGAGAAGGTACGACCAGTTCCGCCCCAACACCATGCGAAGACTCGTAAACCTTTCGTGTTTAAGGAGCTTGCCACTTGTAGTCACGTATTCCTCCGGGAAGAAGTGCTACGTGGCTCACTACAGCCCGCGTACACTGGTCCGTACGAAGTGATCAAAAGAGGTGCTAAAATCTTCACTATACGCGTAGCGAGCAAAGACGTGACCGTAAGCATAGACCGCCTTAAGCCAGCCTATATACTGTCCGCCGATACAACCGCGCCGCGAAGGGATACCTCGCCCTCTACTCCAGACCTGGCACAGCCGCCGCCCGGGGACCCACCAGTTAGGACGACACGATCAGGCCGACGTGTCCATTTTCCTGATTTCTATCGACCTTAGTCGGTCTCTGGGAAGGGAGTGATGTAGGTGACCTTACTATTATTATTATATATTTATATTTATGTATATAAAACTGCACACTACATCTACACATCATATTTATTTACGTATACAATAACACTTAAACATTCATAACTCACATTCATACATTCACGCAATCATAACACTAAACAATTTTATTATAATGCACAAGCCAAGCCGCGCGATACCAGTAGTACCAGAAATATGCTGATCCAAGGGATATAGTTATTTGTCTTCGACAAATCTCGGGATCGCTCGGCTCAGCCGCGCAAGCGCAGTGGTTCGGCAACCGTCGCTCGCGAGTCGTTACCCGATCACCACGCGGAGCTCACGTCGTTTGTCCGGCCAATTCCTTTGTCCGCTCCTCCGCGATCTATTTCGTAGCTTTGTTTCTTGTTTTCTTTGTTGTGAATCAGTCTAAAACTATTAACCTATCCGTGCCTGACTTTTTACATGTCTTCTACTCCTTCTGTGCTTGTACTTTCTATGCAAACTGTGATTATACGTCTTGTGAGTTACAAAGTGTTTTTGTCTGAAATCACCAACCCACGAGAGCATCTAAAGTCATCTAGTACCCAAAAAACAAGCTCTGATTAGCTTGGGGCTAGATAATGCTGTGTGGATTGTCTGGCATTATTTATTTATTCATTCACCTACCTGAGGTCTGAAGCCACCTTCTCCTGAAGTGTAGGTAATAGTATAAGTGTGTCCATCATCACCCTTGTAGGAGAAGCCACCTTGGGCGTTGGTGGGGTTGCCTTGTTCCTCCGCTCGGATGCCGTTCTCCGTTTCATATCCGAAATGATAACCTGAAAGAAGAATTTTAAAAGAGGTTTGACTGAAGAAAAGGAACTAAGAACCTTTTTTATAAATAATACTTTTGAAACTATCATGGTAATTAACACTAAAGTAATTTTTATCGGGATATTAACCATATATTTGAGTTTTGAGTTTTCCAATATTTCGGCACAGTTTCATGCGCCATCACGGAACAACTGAGGTCACTACGAGTTAGATTTTATTGGCAGATATACCGATCTAGATCTTCCCTTTTTCTTTGTCCTTTGCTACGAATGTTGCCACTACCATCGCTTGAGGTTCTATAGTTTTACTATAGAACGCAACTCGATCTTTTTTATAAAATCAATAGAAGGTCTATCGATTGTTCTAGTTTGACTACATTCTCACCTGATGCAAAGCAACTAAACGTATTCATAATGCATGTTAGCGGGTTAGCTATGAACATATTTTGTCTAGAAGAACACCCTTATAAGGGACTTCATCATAGTGTAGTAATCCGCTTAAATTCATAATGAATTAATCTGAACATAGTTTAAGGCCAAATTTGAATGCATATTTTTGTACTGTGCGATGGCAGTGTTGGATTTATGTACGTAAAGCTTTACGCCGCAATCACCACTTAGCTAAAGGTGGCTGGTGTAGGCTTCATTTTGTTTTATTGTATTTATTCATTTATTATTTTTAGGGGAAACATCGGTGTTTTATAAATAAGGTGTTTAGCATTAAAGTGACCATTAATATGTAGGTTCCCACAAATAGCTACTTTTTAAATAAGAAAAATAAAATAAAAACAAACACCATGCAACTTAAATTAAATTAATACCTATGTTGATAGTACATTTATAACTAGAGTTAATTCACACTCATATTATCAAGATAAATATGAATATACATAATATTCAGTTCCATCTAGCTATTATACAAATTAATAACCCCAAATGATAAATGACATCAATGACGATCAATAGGGGAGGCCTAGGTCCAGCCACTGCTGATTATTATAGGCTGATAATGATGATGATAATTATATACAAATTAAATAATTGAATAACCAACTCACTTCCACTCTCATCGATCTCTTGATCCTGCTTCAGTATAGCAGCATTCTTCTCCTGTTGTTGCTGTGGCCTCGTATTCCCATTGCCTCCACTGCCTCCAAATCCTCCAGAACTGAATCCTCCTCCAGAGTTGAACCCTCCAGACTGATACTGTGAGTTTTGGCTACCTTGGGAAAAGCTGCTCTGACCTCCTTGATTCTGTGGAATATAGCTTCTGGAAGGCAGCTGTGCAGCGGCGCTGATTGCAATGACTGAAGCTAGGATTAGCTGAAAAATTATAAAAAAATATAAAATGTTCTAATGAGTTTGGTATCTAGATTTAGAACTTAAAATATATGTGGCTAGGACTGGTTGAATAATTAAAAACTTTTTTTAAATTATTGCAAAGAGTTCGGTATCTAACATAAAAATATATGGCTAGGATTGTGTTTAAAATTATAAACTTTTTTTATTGTTACGAAGAATTCCGTATCTAATAAAGACTAAAAAATAATATGGCAACACTTACCAAATTCATTTTTAATACGATGTACAGACCTAAGGTTACAAAGATGCACTGTGATATTTTTTGTGTATTCTCCAGATTTTATAGTGCACAAAAACATTCAAATTGTACTTAAAATTAATAAACGGATGTAATTGGTGACAACGACCTTGCATCTGGAATTTGCCTTTGTATGAAAATAGTCAGCGAATACGATTCTCAATGTTAAGATTCAAATTTTTGCTTTCACATAAAGTTGCATTCAATTTTGGTAGCTGTTGCTGTTGTGTTTTTTTATAATGATGACAATCCACAGAAAATCAACGAGCCCCAAGCTATGGAAACGAGATCACTAATGATTGAATTACTTTATCAAATACTAGCAGCCCGCCCCGGCTTCGCACGGGTATTTTAAAGAATTTTAAGTTCTTACACACACACACACACGTTAGATAAGGTACTTTATTATTGAAGTTTTCATAGGGATCGCTAACTTTAAAAATATTCTATAGCCTATGATTATCATTCTAATGATGTTTTTTTTCCAAAAAGGTCTAGTAGTTTCAGAACCTATTCAATTCAAACCACAAACAAACAATAAAATCTTTCCTTTTTAAAATTGTACCTTTACCTCCTATACATATAAAGACTTTTCTCTCGCGCCGCTATATAGCCTACATCGCATGGTTCCAATCTTGAAGTTTTTATATTTTTTGACATTGAGTTTCCTCTCGCACCCCAGTAACGAATTGTGATGTCTATGGCAATCCATAACTGACACTGGCGGAGTCGTCGCAGCAAAAGCGGTGCCATAAAAAAAGAAGTTGAAGTTGAGTCACAGCAAAAGCGAGCACGCAAAAAAAGAAAAAAAAAGAAGTTGATGTATAGCGCTATGGTTTTATTATTGAAGTTTTTATACGGATCTCTAACTTTTTTGAAAATATTTTATAGCCTATGTTCATCACGGAAATTTTAGGATTCTTATGGTGGAAGAATTTTTGAAATTGGTCCAGTAGTTTCGGAGCCTATTCAATTCAAACAAACAAACAAACAAACAAACAAACATACAAACAATCAAATCTTTCCTCTTTATAATATTAGTATAGATTTATTTATTTACGTACTCTTTCAGTTAATAAAAATTAGGAGAGACGGCCAAAAGTCTTGGTGGATATTTATGAATGAAGAATGTTATGATTATATTTTATATTTATTTATTACTAGCGGCCTGCCCCGGCTTCGCACGGGTATTATACAAAAATTTCAGAAATTATACACACTAAAACGATGGGTTTCACAGTTTTCATACGGATCTTTACTTTTTTAACAGCATTGGGGTTTTTGACATTGACTCGACATTCCAAAACTGACACTGGCCGTAGAGAAAAAGCAAGCACCGTGCGCTATACAACCTCTTTTTCTATTCTGACGCGCCATAATAGAAAAAGAGGTTGAATATACAGCCCACGGTTCAATTATTGAATTTTTCATGCGGATCCCTAACTTTTTTGAAAATATTATATAGCCTATGTTCACGGAAAATTAAGGATTCTAATGGTGAAAGAATTTTTTAACTCGGTCCAGTAGTTTCGGAGCCTATTCAATTCAAACAAACAAACAAACAAACAAACAATCAAATCTTTCCTCTTTATAATATTAGTATAGACTAGCGGTCCGCCGCCCCGGCTTCGCACAGCTATTTAACAAATTTTTTTTTATACGGTACCTAACTTTTTTGAAAACATTGCCTATGTTCATCACGGGAAATTTAGGATTTAATGTTGAAAGAATTTTTCAAATCGGTCCAGAAGTTTCGGAACCTATTGAATTCAAACAAACAATCAAATTTTTCCTCTTTATAATATTAGTATAGATTTCATTTTGGTTATCCAGATATAATGTATTTTTAAAATTTTAGTAAAAATTTTGTTTTTAGAGGCATCTTATTAATTCAAATTCTAGAATCAGAATTTAATTGAATAAACTGGTATTATTTTGTTGTTATACTTGCTACTTGCTTCTGTGCGCAGCTTTAGGTGCGTTTTTCCTGTATAAAAAGTAAGACAGATCACAGTGACTCACTGTGTATATACCTTATCATTTTGATACTATGTTCAGTAATTTTTCATGAAAAAGTGCTGGAATATTCTTCGGTACGTAAATATTGACTGGATGAAAACGAAACATTTAAGTCCTGATATTTTTCGCGAAGACAGATTAGCATCTCTAACTTTAAAAATTAATTCTGTCTATACTCAATAACTTTAGGAAATAACCCCCAAATGCTAAATAATGCCATATTTATGGCGCTCATTAGGGGAGACCTATGCCCAGTCAGAATATTATAGGCTGATGATGAAAAATACTCAATACTCAATCATTTATTGCATTTTAAAGGCACATAAACAAAGGTCATATTTATTTTATTATTTTCACTATAGACCCTGCCAGGCGCACTATAATGTATTGAGAGAGAGAGAAAAGGACGTCATTGTTGTAAAACATTATTAAAATAATAAGAATTTATCGTTTGTATTGACGAATGTCAATTGAGTACATAATATGAATAATTAAGCTTTTGTGGTTAATAAAAGCTTTAATTTTTTTAGAAAAGTTTATCGTTTTCCTTATTTTTCAAGAGCTCAGCCAAAATTAAAATTTCGAGCAGAATGACAAGATATGATTTTCGTATGAGTGAGAAGCACAGAGCGATAGACGTGCTCCGTATTTTGCTCCGCTAAAACTGTTATGCCTAATTACGAGTTATTTACACAACTAATCGAAAAATTAAAAAGACGAAAACGAAGAAATTTAACTACGTTTCTTGACAAAACAAAAATCCAACAAAAAAATGAGGTGGTTCCTGAGATAAATAGCAAAATGTGTGCAAAACATGTATTTTTCAAAAAATAAAAGTATCGAGAAAATTTTCACCAATCGTGTTTTTGAAAAGACGGAATCCAAGATAAAAGTTCGAATTATCATTTACCTAAATATGAAGGTGGTAGCTTTCACAGATTCTGAGATAAATAACGATTTCTAACTATAAAATTACATAAGGTACACTCTTAAATAATTTGATTGTCATTAGGTACATAGGGGCTCATTGAGTGGAGTTTAAGTCTGGCCACTGGTCTTATAAACTTTGTTTTTATATCGTAAGGAATGAAGTATGCTATGAAGTATTGCATTTATTCATTCAGTCTTCCTTCACTCTATATCATCAATTATGAAAATTCATAAGCTTGAGATAAATCAAATAAATCTAGGTATATTCCATTCTTGAGGGTCAGGATCTACCTCTATTCGTCAACTTCTTCACAAAACATGCCAAAAAACTGCAATTAAACATAATTTTTTCGTAAACCAGATGGGTGGTACAATAAAACTAATAAACGTACACGAACATCTTGACGAAGCGTGTCCAAATAATAATCACACTTTTTGCTTTACTTTATTTTATTAATGTGATGTAACTTTTGGAGTACCGCAGGTCATTGGACTACGGAACGAATCATAGGACCAAATTTTTATGGTTAATAACTTTTCGTTTAGCTTTTTTATTATTATAGTGCGTAAATTCTTGCCCTCAGGGTAATCTCTAGGAAATTTAGTATTTATCCCAAAAATTTTCGATTTCGGGAGGGCCGCGGGTTTTAGTCCCGCCTAAATCGAAAATTTATGCGATAAATATAAAATTTTCGTTCAGCGTACAGTTTACCTAACTGATTCTTACTCTACCTTCTCAAAATTTCATCAGGTACACGGTTTATCATTATCACTTATATTTAATATGGAAGGAACCATGTACCTGGATTATTAGACAAACATGTCTTTTAAACAGCAGCCGAGCAATGTTGCTTTGCCAAAATAAGTAAAATATCATATAAAAATAATCTTATATAAAAAGTAGTGATATTTTACTAATTTTGCCAATCGTTTTGTTTGCTTTGGAACCGATTTGAAAGATGATTGTTCGTTCTTGATGAAAAACATAGAGGGAGCAAGCGCTAAGTAAAACCACAAAATAATACATTCACTACTATATTACAACTGAAAATTGAACATCACAAATACGCTTTTCTTACATTTTATAAAAAGAAAAAACTAGAAAAAATTACACGTATTTGAAACGTATTTTTATGGCATCATTATAAGGATACTAGAAATGAAGACTTTAAGACTGTTGATTTATCATCTAATAATGGTATCCAGTCTGCTCATCGAAGGCCTGTTGGGGAATATCCTGGAAGTTGGACTTGGGAGCCAGGTACTGACGGCTGGCGGACGGGAACTGACTGCCAGAGTTGTATGGGTACCGAGACTGGCCAAGGGAGGAAGATGCTGAGCCGTATTTGTTCTGGTTGTATTGGGAAGCGCCGCCGAAAGAGCCCTGAGATGATGATCCAGCGAAAGATTGGGGAGTGTATTGTTGCTGGGGTTGAGATCTCTGGAAGCCTGAAACGAATATTATTTATTAATATAGTTTTGTGGAAATAATAGCTCGATCTCACTGCCCAGAAGACCCACATATTCATCAAAGGTATGCTACAGAACAATTGCATCTAAGACAGTATAGTAAATCATTATAGGAATTATGTTTAACTTTTTTTGTTTTTTTTTTGTTGCTAACAGCGAAAACTTGTAACTTGTAAATAACCTTCAGTGATTTAGTTGTGATTTAAGATATTTAGATAATATTTATTGTTTTGTAATTTTCCAGCAGTAATTTTTCCCAAAATTCGAAAAAAAAAACGTAAACGTAGTATTAATGTTATCTATGTCAGTGTTTCTAATCGCGGCAAAATGAAGACCGGAGATTTAAATGGTTAAACCAATATTATAACAAATGATCACCAATTGACTTGAAGTGGTAGATTTTAAAGAAATACATATGGTTAATGAGTAGATAAAAGACATACATGTTTTAAGCTCGCACTTGTCAGTCAAAAAATAATCCAATCACGATGATTCACCAAATCATTTGAATAGTCAATTAGAACTACTTGAAGTAAGTTCACGATATTCTGTCGGTACATATTTCCATGTTCAGCCGTATAGATGAACTCTTTAGATAATGCGTGCGTGACCTCACATAACATGCAAATATTTATGAAGGTCATAAGAGATGTGCAAAAACTCTGACATATGTAAGCTTTTTGCCATGACTGTGTACATCATTAGTATCAGAATCTAATATAACAAATAGATTAAAAATCAGGCTTGTTGATAGTTACTGTTCCGTTTTATCATCAAGACTAGGAAGTGCTTCCATCCATATAGGCGCATCAGCAAAAATTATCGCAAAATCTAAAGTCAAAATCATCACCAGCCTATAATAGTCCACTGCTGGACATAGGCCTCCCCTAATGAGCGCCATAGATGGCATCATTATTTGGGGGTTATTGCCCATAATCCCCACGCTGGGCATGCGGGTTGGGGATCGCAGTTCGGTGTAGTTGTTCTGCAGAAGGCGCTGCTGCCCGCCCCCCGGTGTGTTTCCCTTAGTCGCCTCTTACGACACCCACGGGAAGAGTTGGGGTGGTGAAATTCTATGCCGGCACCACACGGCCTAAATTCTATGCCGGCACCACACGGCCTAAGTCAAAATCAAAAACGAATTAAGTTATATTAAACTATGGTTTCTGTTTAGTGAAATTGGTTGCAATATTATCGCGACTTTAGGCGCTGGAAAGTGTGATACAGTTTATAAATTTAGGCGTTTTCCATTGTTCTTCTGTATTGTCTCTATAATAATGTTTTTGTTCATTATGAGTAAATAAGTAATTGAATTTCGTTGTACAGTACTTTCGTTTCTGTTTTCTATTGCATTACTTGTCACTTTTGGATCTACTTAACAACAAATCACTGGTCTTATTCTCTGTTCCATAAACCATCATAAGCTGAAGCACATTTTGGTCGTGTCTAATCGCGAATTTATTAGTTTCAATATGATAATGTTGACTCTTTCGGCGTTCTTAGCTCGTTTATATATTATATGCATATCTTCGGTTTCAGGGATTCTTACGAAACTTACCATTCAAAGATCCGCTGAACTGGCTACCAGATCCAGAAGGTCCGTGATCAGGAGGCAAGTACTGGGTCAAGGAGGAGGAAGGGAAGGCCGATCCATACTGGCTTCCCGCGCTAGCGGAGTCGATACCGTTGGAGTCATGGGAACCGAATGAACTTTGGGATGCAGAGCCGAAAGAGCTTCGAGCGCCAATGCCTGTATTGAAAAAAACACTTTTATCAATGGAACAAGCATTAAGCTAGACACGTGGTTTTCTGAGCTGTTGATGAAGCTAAGAAAAAAAAATAAAAGTCAAATATGCTTAATTTAAAAAAAAAGCCCTAACTTATATACAGCAGTAAGTGTATATACTCTGTAGGAATTTTTTAATGGTCTGTTTTTGTAAAAAGAGGTAATTGACAGAAAAAGCTTTTGGTAACGTCGATTACAAATTTCAATAGATTCAACCAACATACCTACATCAATCTATTAACTAGGCTGTAGACAAATTCACTTAGATATCCTCAACTACTTTTAGTTTTTATGATATCTTAGAAATAGTTTTTACAAGGTCTACGATATCACAGAAACTATTTGTACCAAATTATTTAAGTAAATAAATAATGCAGGACAATCCAGCACTGACCTAGCATCATGTAACTCTAAGTAATTTTTTGTTAAGGTACTTGTACATTTTTGAATACCAGAAATGAATGATATAGGGACTTACCTGACCCAAAACCGAAGTTGCCCTGGCTGGGACTTTGGTCGGGCGGGAGGTAGCCACGCTCCAGATGCTCTAGGCGGGCAGCGGCGGCGACTGACACTAGGGCGGCTACGATAACCTGTGGACAATATTGACTCTAACTTAACCATTTTTTTATATCAAAGTAGCAAACTGGCATGTGGTCCACCTGATGGAAAGTGGAAACATCAGCCTACAATATCAGGGATATACAGTGAAGCAGTTCTGGATGCTTTTGTACAACTTTGAGGTCATCGAAACCTTGAATAAAATAGGGTTTAGGGATATAGTTGATAATAGGTTTTTTTTTGTAATGACAATTTAAACAGGTGTTGAACGCCGAATGGTTAGTTTTCAGAAATAACTTTTTTAAATCAAATTTTAATACAGGAGGGTTTCTTATTAATCTCAAATTTCTCCTGTTAATTTACCTGCTAAGACGAAAATTCAGTTATGTGAATAAAATACATACAGGATTTTTGGGTAATTCTTTCTCAGTAGAATAAACATCATTAAAAGAAAACTTTTCTTGCGAACAAATTAAAATAATGATTAAAAATCTAGTTACCAGTTTCATAGTTGCTGATGGATGGCTCCAAATTGAAACAACCAAATGTGATGCTCAGGTTTGAATGTGCTCATCTCAACGCACTGACCTATTATATACTGACCTGATCCTAATCCTGGCGTGACGTCACCACAACAGATTATATCATAGGACTCAGCCTCATAAAGCTTTGGTATGCATGTACCAAGTAATTAGTGGTATGCTTTATTTTTTAGGCTACCGGCCTCGTCTGTCAAGAGCGTTATCAAGGTTTTTATTGGTAATCAATGAAAGCACTTGATAGCTTAGAGGGTGAGAGAAAAGTTGAGCTGGATAAAAAAAGCATTTTTTACGCGTTTTGTAGTCTATAACACTTGTTTTCTTTTGAACTGTAGCTTTGTATTGCGTTGTATTTCTAAAACTTTAGTAAATTCTGTACACCAAATTAACGTTATGGAGGAGCGGGGTTCTCTTACACAAGCATATTTATGCATAAAAGAGAACCCCAACCCATGTCAAAGTGTGTCTCTTATGTACAGAAATAAAAAAAATCCGTTTAATTTTTCATATTCAGCTTAGCTTTACAAATATATAGGCTGAAGAAAAGCTGGGAACAAGAAACTAACAGTGATTTTTGCACTTCTTCGGTATAAAATTTGTTTTCTTCGTAGCTAAGTATATTCTCGCGTAGAAGTTGATCTGCACCTTTTTTTTACTTCTGCAGTTTTTTACTTTGACGTAACTACTACTTTTCTGCTAATGCTTTTTCGTTTGAGGTATTAACGTGTTTTTGGCCAAGATAGATAGGGGTTTTATGCATATGAGTTTATTATTTTGATATTTGATATTTGAAAAATAAGGATATTTTTATACCTTTTGCCCTTTTTTATGTCACCAAATGGCTATGTCTATGCAAAAAATATTTATAAGCACTTTGAAAATATGTACTTTCCTCTAAAGCTGAGTGACCCGCAGTGCCATTTATTGCTGTCCTGTACAGTTTATCTGGTAAACATTACCAGAGATACTGCTTAGGACTTACTATACTATTAAGAGAAGAAATTATTTATTTTTTATAATTTTTTAGGCACCTAGCAACAACCAAACCTTTTATTACGCACCCTGTATAGCCTAAAATTAGAACTGAAGATCGTGTTAGAAATAATTATTGCATTGATTGATCAAGATTCGTAGGATATTGATTTGCCAGACGTGTTTTTGTTTGCCGAAACAAAAGAAGCGTGAGGTAGTTTTGTATCGATGCAAAACTGTATTGTGTAACATCTTATACCTATTAGAAAAGGGGAAAAGTATCTCACTTTTTGTATAAGGCATAATCCTAAGTTTAACTTTCAACTTACAACAACAACACCAAAAAGCTATTAGGCTGGACTTAATACCACGTTATGTGTTCGTTTGTCAACAGACAGATTCTGGATGCAACAAGCTAAAGACAGGGCGCCTTATAGCCTTCATTATGGCCCGCAACAGTGGACTAACATGTGCCGATGATGATGATGATCATAATTATGTGTTGATTTACATGCGTCTGAATCACGGAATTACTAAAGAACTTCAAAAGAGTTCTTATTGGCAGATTAACCGAACTAGTAACAAAAATCTCGTAAAAGTTGAAGGAGGGTCTTTTTTCCTTCAACTTTTACGAGACCGTTAGAAATTGGTTGTTATAGAAAACGCACACAACAGTTGAACTATAAAAAGAACGAGTTACTTTTCTCAAGTAACTAATATTAAGGATTATAATGTAATGATGAGGTGTTCTAGCCTAATTTTTGGCCAGACTATGCGACAAAACAAGACGACTACAAAATCCCAATTACAATTTTTGCTGCGACCCGGGATTTGAATCTCACTATCAGCCACTGAACAAGCAACCTCTAGACTTACGAAACAATAACTTTTAGAATATAATAGAATATTTTATTTGCAGTTCAAAACATGCATAAAAAATAAAAATATAATAAAAACGGATTTATTTTTGAAATGAGCGAATTACAAACGGTCTTTTCAATAGCATCATCATCTAAAGAGAAGAAGAAGTAAATAAGGCATACTCGTCTCTTAATCCTTGAAATTTATAAATTATGTTATAAAAATTACATAAAAAATGTTATTGCTGCTAATCATTAGGTTTACAAGATAAGTAAGTTAGTCAATATGTTCATAAAAAAAGACATTTATTTTTTACCATGCGGCAAAAAATCAAACGTTTTCTATCATCACTTTGAGAATATTATTGAGTAAGCTAACTATTGAAAAGGTGATCTAACTTTATCGATGATCTTTAATCACCTGCTAAAAATAATTATTCAAACTTTGCTACAATTAGGTCCAATAAAATGCAATTGATACTAGAATTAAGCAACTTATAAGTCACGATTTTCTGCTAACATTTAAGTCTTAGAAAAATCTAAGTTTTTCACTTACAAAGGTACGTCATTACATTTTTGGTAAAAGAAAATAAATATTAAAAGAATCATGTCAAGTATTCCTACAAACCAAAGCTATCATAGGATATAATAGTTATTTCAGATAATATTTATATTATCATCATCATCATGATGATGATGATGGTAATTATAGGTTATTTTGTGCTCAGCGAGCGCGTTGATGTCTTTTGTATCGGGAAATGACTTAGAAATAGAACCTTGTAAAAATATTTTCTAAATAATAATAATAAAAAACTATTTAGAACAAGCATTAATAATTACTGCAGTTTAGCAAATTTAAATTAACTTGATTGAAAGTATGTAGTACAGATCTTTGTTATTTTAGTGAGCCCTCGCACTCGGGGGTGCGAGGGCTCTAGGAAATTAATCATTATCCCAAAAATAATCAATTTTGGCGGGACTCGAATCCGCGGACCTCTCCCTATGTGGGAAAAACTCAAACTGTTCCAGAGATAAATTAACTAGCTAGTATTTTGAAGTATTGAAGTTTATTTAATAATATTTAGATTAATCAGATTCCAACTATACACAAACAGCTAACTTTTGAATAAAACTATGCAGTGGGAAAAGTTCCAAAATTATCTTTTAGCTACTCTCCAAAACTTCTGGTATTTTTTGCGAGACAAAACATAAAACCACCATACACATTAAAACTCATAATACTAATTATTGATTATTGATCTTCCGGCATAATTTGGACGTGATGAGTCGTGATATTAATTATTCAACTCATGGAATCAATTTAGAGTTTTTATAGATACCTTAATGTCTGTCGTGAACTTCTGAAGGTTTTGAAGGAAACGCGGATGCTGCTATCTATACTAATATTAAAAAGAGGAAAGATTTGGCTGTTTGTTTGATTAATTAGGTTCCGAAACTACTCGACTGATTTGAAAAATTATTTCATCATTAGATGGTTCATCCAAAATTTTTCGTAATGAACATGGCTATAGAATATTTTCAACAAGGTAAAATATTTTTGTTAATTACCCGTGCGAAGCCGGGGCGGACCGCTTGTTTGTTATAAGAGAAGCTGATAGAAGTTTGGTGTTAATTTCGTAATTCCTTAGAGTTGAAAGGTCTAGTCTAGTGGCTACTTCTAATTTGTTTGGTACTAGATGCCCACAGAAAACTTCACACACGCGTAAGGGCGCCCCGGTGATTTAATAATATTGTGTCTATACATCACATCACCAGCCTATAATAGTCCACCACTGGACATAGACCTCCTCTAATGAGTGCCATAGATGGCATTATTCATACTTGGAGGTTATTGCCCATAATCCCCACGCTGGGCATGCGGGTAGGGGAGCGCAGTTCGGTGGGGTTGTTCTGCAAAGGGCACTGCTGCCCGCCCCCCGGTGTGTTTAACTTAGTCGCCTCTTACGACACTCATGGGAAGAGTTGGGGTGGTGAAATTCTATGCCGGCACCACACGGGATTATGTCTATAGAAAAATGGCAATTATGCGGGTTAATCCATAGCAGTACTGACATTGAAACGTCACGTAATAAGGTCAGCTCGTACATGCTCTCCATCAGACATTGGACGAGTTCGCAATATGGACCAGTGCCATATTCGCATAATTATGATCGTGCATCAAATGATGTGCAATGTTATAGTGATGGGGTGATTGTCTTTTAGTATAAAACAACGATGTATTTTTAACAAGGAAATATGTAACAAAAATTACCTGAATAAAATAATTAAAAGTAGTGTTTACACATTGTATACTCAGGTATATCTATTTCCTAAATATCGAAGCCATAAGGCAGAGTACCCAACTGCCAGCATTGCCACGTTAAAGGCGATGTTAATTTACTGACCGAAATAAAAGCCGGGATTTCGATAGTTTTACTTTTTAATTTTTACAAAAATTTTTTTTTTGCTTGCCAACCATGTATAGTTTACATATATATAAATAGACTAGGTGGGTGCCCGCGGCGTCACCCGCGTAACTCCCGATCCAGTGGAATTTTCGGGATAAAAAGTGACCCATATATTATTCCAGTTCATAAACTATAACGCCCTATGATCGTAGTGAACCCGCTAGTGTTCACAAAGATTACAAATAGAAAAGATGCTGATTATTATTTACTTCAACACTTTTTATAAGCTAAAATTTATAACACCCTATACCCATAATACACAGCAATTTGCTGTTATAGAAAAGAAACAAACCAAACTTGTATTTAGAATTTAAATAGTTGAGCTAGGTAAGTGTAGACTTTCGGGAATTAGGTAAACAAAAAAAAACACTTATAACGTACAAATTCTAGTTTAAGAACGTGATTGAAATCACTGTAAAACCGCGAGAGCCCATTCCTACCCAACCCTACCGATTCTCACAGAGATTTTGTATGACGATATCGCATTTCAAATACCGTGTATAAGAAGATTCGCAGCGAGATATATACCTGTCCTTTGTTTCATGGCTGACAAAAAGGATAAAGGTATTTAGATCGGTCGTTATCTGAAATCTCTGGTCTATTGCAGCTTCAGATTGCAAAGAGTGTGATAGAGAAATGGGAAGCCTTGGTCCACTTGTGGGACATTAATGGCTAGTGACATTATACATATTTGTATATAATGGGTACTTTAATCCGTAATGATGAGTGGATAATCCTCAAGGGCGGCGTCAGAAACTAAAAACCCACATAAGATCCTGCATTAACCTACAAATATTTTAAGGAACCGATTATAGTTTTATTTTTATTGGGTAAAACCTTTAATAATATAGAAAATGACAATTAAATTACCAAATTAGAACAAATATATCCTTAGGCTGATATGATAGCAAACCGTTGTAATCAATCAAACGTTCCATGTCAATACTAGGCGGAAGATTTCCCAATTTGTATTTTGTATTGTTTTATTGATAAGGAATACGTCGGAAATAATACTTTTATAGAACCTCCTTTGTTGACGACCCAGAAGAAAATATCAGAAAATAATTTCTAAAGAGAAGCGAAATAATCACGGAAATCGGACCACAAGTATGTGATAGATAATTCAGAATATTGATATTAATAAAATTATTCTACGTACTTCATTGTAGGGAAATTACATTTAAAGTTAAAAGTTTCACAGTGTAACAACGAGTCTGCCCTGAAAAAAAAGGAACAAAGCGATACATATCGCTACTGCGGTTAATATTTATGCGACTTCCAGTGCAGTACTACATTATAGTATAATATGTTAATATTAATTGGAGCGCCATCTAGTAGTTTCTAAGTGAACTGAAACTACATGATGATGGTTTGAGAATGGAATTTACAACTTGCTTCGTGCCTCTAGAGATAGAGGTCACTAGGGTCTTTGCAAAGACCATGTTCGTTCAATAACTATTTGATCTATCCACAGAGTACCATAATATATTATCAATTTTCAATTTTAAATTATTATTTATTATATAACATCTAGGTATTCATTTATTTACTTATATATTATAAATTCAAATTTTACCAGGTAGTAGCTTAAATACACGTGGCTTCGCGCCCTTGTCCCTGTATACCATTTGTATTGTATCTTATTTTTCCGAGCCAAATTTCATAAAATATGTATAACAGTTTAGATATGAGAAGTTAACAGATAGACAGACATAATTATTTCTGATAGACGTTCAAGAAAAAGGAGTTTTATCAATGACTTGATGAGAACAAGGCCTTATTCTAATTCTCCAAAATACGCAATCGATTGTTTCGTTTAATTTTTTTGGGCAATTTTATTTTCATCCCATTGTAGGTTTCCTTCAAATAGCAAAACCAAAATACAAAAAACCCATACCTACAGTTTCTGCCTGGTTCTCGGAAATAATTTACGAGCGTCTACGTAGCTTCGTCGGATATTACAAATGTCGAATTGAATTGTAATAACTCACACACTTGGCATTTTTTTTAAACCGCAATCCTGATTAGTAGTAACAATCATCAAACTAAGTGCAAAGAAATAAAAATGCAGTAGATAAACGAAATCAAACGAAACGTTCTTCAAAGTAAGGAAATAAATTGTGGTAGATAATTATACGCATTCAAACAAAGCATAGCCAAGTGTGGGTAACGTTACCGTTGAGTCTAACAGTACTGATTTTTTTTGTCAACTCTTCAAAAATAAAGGAATTTTGGAATATTTCCCGTTCGTACCCAATGGGAACGAAACGTGGGGACGACCGGGAATAACACAAAAATTTTACTTTTCCTCCAAGTGGCATTACAAAATTTAACTATGTACATACTGTATAGGTTATAGGTATCTAATATATTTAGGCACTACCTACTATCTTCTTAAACAGTCACGTGTAATCAAAGGGCATCATAAAATCATCATCATCATCAGCCTAATGACCTAGGTAACTAAACCACAGAAAAAACGTCCATAGTCATGGCACAATTAAATAGTTTAAGTTCCAGTGATGGACAAGAACTTATTTGGAATTTGATGGCCTGCTTGAGTCCGGGCCTTTTAAGATGATCCGTAATTGGCAAAGATGCTCTTTAATCAAGTGTAAAAAATGCACTTCAATTTAATTTATAGTTCGTTACGAGATTGTTTAAATTGTTAGGCTAGTTAGCATCTTTGCAAGCATCAACCAGTTTTTTGCTACAACTCAAGAAAAAAGGTTTTTATAGATTCGATCTTCGAATTTTAACGGATACCTACCATAGACTTGCGACTCAGGAGGGTTTGATTCCCGCCGCAGGACAAATATTTGTGCGATCTGCAGATATTTGTTAAGGGTGTTCTGGTCGTTTTATATATAATATTAAAAAAAAAATCTAAGTTTATAAATATATTGCAATATGTATTTCAGTCATTAAGTACACATAACAGAAGCTCTCCTTAGCTTGGGGCTAGGGGCTAGATGATACTGTGTCCAGCATTATTTATTTATTTATTTAAGTACACAGCTATCTTTGTGCAACCATATAAAAGTAAACCATTAAAATGTGTTTTCTATAATATAAAATAAACCTATTTGGAATGTCATTTCAGAAAATGCACCTCACGAAAGAAAATTACCTTTAATGATTAGTAATTAACGAGTATTCATCGCGTTGTTTTTTTTTTTTAAATTACCTTAGCTGTGTACGGTTTATGTAGGGTTTACTCCCTGATCGAAAATGCCGCGTGTAGGTCATATTAATTTGGCAGACCCAAACTCAAACCGCTCTTTTTAAAGACTTTCTGAGCCTTTTGTACAGAATATTTTATTTTTGTACATATAGGTAACTTCTTATTTATTTTTCCATATGGGTGCCTTTGGAGGTTTTTTTTTAGGTGATGAAATTGTTAGTACTAATAAACTGTAACCGGCTATACAAATCAAGTTCTCTATCAAATTGGATCTAGTAGCTGAAACGGTTTTTGACTTTTTTATTCAGTCCTAGTCTCTAAGACATAATTATATTATACTACCATTACTATACATATATTATACTACTATAACTGTACTCTTTCAATTTCCTTGTACGTAAGCCACTTTTATACCTAAAACAGATTGACTAGTTGATTTTTCGGCTATTACCTATGACTGACTTACGATAAATATGATAATTATTATTTGTTTATGAACTTTATTTAATAAAGCTTATTTATTAAAAAAACAAAATTACAGTAATTATCATGAATGACTCAAAAATTATTTTAAAATTATATACCATTTTATTAGGTATGCTTCTTAAATTTAGTTCAATAAAATAGGTACCTACATAGTATTTATACTCAAATTTAAAATGTATTTTGCCTTTTTCTTTTTTAATAAAAGAAAAAGGAATTAAGGATTATTTATGTCCATGTTGTGCATCACCACCATACCATTACTGCTGGTGAGGTAGGTATATGGGAATATGGTACTTATAGTGAAGGGAATGGTCGAAAATATACAAAAATATATATTGCAATTTATATTTATTCGTTGCATCATGCCGTATGTACAAAACTTATAGTTAAGAGTATTTTTATACATTTTCTGTCTTACGTCTAACGTTCTCATTTGTTTTGCTGTATTTGTCATTATTATATCTAGAGCTTTATTTTAGTAGGTATAAGATTTAAAATAGAAAATTACAGATATTATAAGCGCGGTTTAGCTTTAGATGCTTTTCTCAAGTTTTAACTTTTTTTTGCTAAACATCGCTTATAAATATTAAAGGACAAGTTTTTACACAGATTGAGATCACAATTGGAAAGAAAGGAAATTTATACAATGAAATTGGTTATAAAATTATCGTAAAATCACATTTATCGGTGCACAGCTTTTCCGTCGTAATACTAAAATAAAAACAATTGAAGGTAATTATAATAAATAAGCGTTTTCGAAAAGTTTTTGAGTTTGAAATGGTAGATCTAATTTTTTAAATAAATGTGTTTTTATTTCATAGAACTGAAAAGAACACCGCAATATTATCAAATAATTCATATTTTTATAATGAAAAAAACAAAATGAAGAAAAAAATATACAATAAGATCACTGAATATTATCAAGTTTGAGTGTAAGGAATCTGGAAATTGCAAAATTAGTTACTGTTTTAAGTATTGAACATAAAAAAATAATAACCTCACAAAATACAAATATCCAGAATTTCATCAGATCTACCCTCCACCCTCAGTGGTTCCAAATCATCCCTAGTATTTGTATCCAGATTGCGCGTTGAAGTTTCCATTACCACCGGGCCTGGGTCCAGCGTTTGGGGTCAGGTATTGGCGAGAGGTCGCGCCTGATGGAATGCCGGAAGGTCTGTTGTAGGCTGATCCAGAACCAGCGCTGGGGTAGCCATTGCCGCTGCCGCTGCCTGCTCCCTCACCTCTGTAGGTACCTGGAAACATGGAAAAGTGGTAAGTAGGATCATTGCTGTCATTACAGTAGTAGATGGTTGTCTAATTTTATGAATGTATTGAAAACTAGCAGTCCGCCCTGGCTTCACACGGGTATTTAACAAAAACTCAATTTTTCTTGTGGACCCTTAACTTTTTTGAAAATACTATGTGCCTATCAGAAAAAAATTAGGATTCTATGGCGAAATAATTTTTCAAATCGGAGCCTATTCAATTCAAACAAACAATCAAATCTTTCCTCTTTATAGTATTAGTATAGATAGAGACGTCTATTATTATGTTTCAAACCAATAGTTGGTGGAACTGAAGCGTTAATTCCACTGTGGGATGGTGGTGAAATTTTACATGACTTAACATTTGAGGAAACACAAAATTATTAATTTGCAGTCCTTTTTTCTGCATTGTAACACAAAAAATCATGAAATGTCAATTGTTTGGTTGTAAATTATAACAGAATTATATCTACCATATGACTATGGTCAAAAATCTAGAAGATATACTCGTAGGTTAGAATAAGAATGTGCGTGACTAATGTCTTTTCACTGCATTAACTACTCAGTATTTTAGAGGTCATCTCAAAATTATCTCGCTTAATAACGACAAAAACTGTTGCAACAATCGAAAATGGTTTAAAATGTTTCATGTTACAATGATGATCTTATAATAGAGGCTTAGGGTCATTTAATGCAAGAAATAATAATAAAAACAGGCTCATTGTTAACTAAGAGCTCATGCTTGAGTTATCTCTGTGGCCATTAAATTATTACGATGTATGGCAAAATGGCTTGGTTTGAAGGTTCATGACAAAATTGCAGTGGGTAACAATCAACTAAGCGTATGTCTTGATTCATTATGAAGATCGTCAATCAAGGTTAAGTCTCAATCTAGAATAAGCTTCCCATATGCTAATCTTTTTCTGTGTTAGATGACAGTTCATTTACTGAACCCTTTATGTACTTAAAACTATGTGGATATATTGAAGGTACATTAAAAGTAATACACAGACAAAAAATTGCTCAGAAGGATAGAAACCTAGGTCATAGGTCATCTTTCTGTGCATAATATTTCTGAATTATTTTTCCGTTCGTATTATAAAAAATGTATCGTGTTTTTTTTGCTAGATGATGCTGTATTAATTATCCAGCATTATTGAGACTTTTCGCTGTATGCATTTTGTTTTGTTTTAGGATCGCGTGTATCCGTAACCTACAGAATCGCCATTGAAAGACATGCATAGACAAGGCGCCCAGTCTGAGGACCAACAAAATCTCACATTTACTTCCGACGCTAAAGTTTAAAGTTATTAAATCCAAATCTCTCTGAATCTCTACTTCATATTCTAAGCTAACAAGTTCTTAAGGAACGTAGACATCATTTGAAATTATTACACCACATAATGGTCAGTTAAGCTCTAAATTTCTGCTGCAACTCCTTGATTAGGTCACAACCTTTCGTGTGTTGTTACTACGTACTGATTTCATAGATCTATGTAATCAGTACATAGTAATCTAACACATGAACTATGTAATCACGTAGTATGCTGAAATGAAAGGCCTCTGCCAATCAAATTTTGTTACATCTTTTTGGAGCTCCCACGTACATTATGGGTCTAGATATTTATAAGGTGATTTGTGGTATGTAAACTATTATTGGTTCTTTATTAAAAGTAAAAGGAACTTGGAACAATTTAACTGTATCATTGCTTCATTGGAAATATTTCTATACAAATTCGTCTGGTACCTACCCAAAATTGTTCAAAATTAAGTAGTAACAATCAACATGTATTTTCTTGTAATTTTAGATTTCGTCTTATCTAAGTTCTTATATATCGATAATTCTAAATCTTTAAACCCGTTCTTTAATTTGAGAAAATGAAAATGTATAAAAGGACGAATCCCTTAGGGATTCAACTTTTTTAATAAGTTTTAACTCCTGAGATGTCTTTGTACCCTAAATTTAAGGGTTCATTGGTTATAAGGGTTGGGGGGGTTATTTTTTATAAATTATTTTAAATTATCGCGATGATTTGTAGTTAAAAAATAAGTACTTAAAATATCTGCAAACATACTCATAAAATAAATTTACGTTAATATTATAAGTATAGAATATAGATCCGTGTCAGTTATTACTCGCACATTGCGTACAAGTGTTTGTGTTACAGAATGCATAAGTGCTGTCATTAGTGGTAACGAATTGACTTGTACGGCCTTGACGCTTTCTGATGAGACTATAGTCTCTATGTGGCTAGCACTAGCGTAGGTTGAGTATGTATGTACATACATAATGTAGAATGTGGATGGATTGATTCATAGTATGTAGTGTTGGTATTGTTTTCTTTTATTTCATCCAATTAGATTTGTTGCTGCCACCGGCTAAATAATTTTTTCATGTCACATCGCTTAGCCTCCCCTTGTATTTCCTTTTTTACTGTTTTGTTTTCTATTTCTGTGTGGTACAGTAAAATATTATGTACCTACCTATCTATGTATGAAAAAAAATTATCAAAGCTGTAATAGTTCGATCTTTCATAAAATTTTATACACATTTGAGATTGGTGCCTCAAATAAACTTTAATTTATTCGTATGGGCTAAATTTGCGCCACTCAAATTTAAGAGTAGCTCGATTTGATTTAAAACTAAGTAGAGCAATATGAAGAAAATTTAAAAATTTTTTTAACGGCCTTATCATTAGACAAAAGCGCAAAACGAACGTTGATTTGTTAAATTAAAATCTTACGCTATTAGAGCTACGGTCCAAATTCCCATGCTATCTCAAAACACCATCAAACCATCACAGTATTTACACATTTCACACTATGACATGAGATTGTTAGCATCTACAACCTCACAACTATTGTTCTACACATTCCCATACAACATTGCAAAATGTGAGAGAATCCTATTCAATTTCAACTCTATTATAAAACCGCTAAAGTTCACAAAGCTATGACATATTGATGTCAAGCTTGTCAAGCTATTTGGGACTGTGTGTCACAAACGTTAAGGAATTTTTAGACTTAGTAAATTTCGCGGTAATTTAGAAGTTAAGTCTAGGTGATAAATTCTAACTGATGTTAAAATCGTTTTGTTCGCGGCTAATCAAGATTTAAAGAGGACTTTGCTTGTTTAGCTGTAAAATATGACATTAACTTGTGTTACTCAAACCGTAGGTAATTGATTGAGTAAAATTAATTAACTGTTATATTTTCCGCGCGTAATATTCCTTCTGCGCATGTTTTCTTCTTAATTATTTCATTTCTGAATTTCGAGAATTTGGCAAATTAATGTCAATTCAATCACAATTACTGTCAATTCATCAGATAAGTCTACTACCGAAAAAGTTTTTTTCAAACTAATAGAATTTTGACTTAATCACAGATGGCAGGTGAGATATACATAGAGGAAAGCTGCAGGTCCTCTACTGGTAGGTTCCCTTAATCGGCTCTCGCAACTGTAGCTAAGTTGGAGGGGTATTATTCTCACGCAACAACTGCCACTGCCAAATCTCAATTTTAGCATAATTTCATTAATTCCAGATATTACAGTTTTATGTTTCAACATAGGAGCTGGTATAAATACAAAATTACAAAGTGAGCTTTCCTAAGGCACGTTGCAAAAGCTCGATTATCTAGATGGAGGTTCATGTCTACAGTGATTAATATGCGCACTGCCGCCCATTTACTAGAGATGGGAAATGAGTGCACAAGATTTATGAAGATTTTTCCAAGAATTCAATTTACTTATTTATAAATCACTTTAAAATTGAGGCAGGTATTTTCAGTTTGTTTGCTGCAAATCACTTATCTTTTAACTCTATTTCTAAGTCTACATATTTAGTTGATGAATAAAATATTTTATGCAAGGACGATTTATGACTCGTTCTGAAATCAAAATTATTTAGCTACATACAATTTTTTAAGTAACATTCCTGTAAGAATATGTAGTGGTGATTTCTGATAAGTTGCTATGCAGGAATCAAAAATTATACTCTAATAACCATTATTTTGGTTTCTCTTATAGAAAACCTTTTGAAAACTTTATGATAGGAGCAGTTTTACGCATACTCTTTCTTACAGATGCATGATTCTGTCCCATTTCTAGAGCAGGTAAAAACGGTAAGTATTCTTCATAAAGCTTTATAGAAGATGTTGTAATAAAAGAGCATGTTTGCTGAGATTATCTTTGTGAAATAATTTAAAAATTATAAACTTAGCTACCGTGAGCGTTTAATTGTAAATACTAGTTTTAATTTGGTTTTATTGTTTAGTTGAATATTTTCTTTGTAAATAAGAATTTATCTATTTTAATATTAGGAGTCACAAAATTAAAATGAATTTCTATTTGTCTTAGCTACAACTACAGGAGTAAAAATCATTTTATGTTTGTTTTAAGGACAATATTAATGAGGCAATTTAAAATTTTTTGGTTGTGCAAAGAAACTTGACAGGCCACACGCGTATATGTTTAACCTATCAAACTGTCAGATTTATTAAAGATACTTATATTATAATAGACAGTATTTTAGAGATTTAATTTTCGTATAGACGCTTTTTGAGATGAATATTATAGACATTGTTCCATATTCATAATTCTACAAAACACCAGTTTTCACCTTCTTCAGGAGATAATGTGGTCCTATGGATTCTTATAATTATCCTGTATGAATAGATAATGAATAAGTTTTTCAATAAAGTAGGTACCGATTGGAGAGGCCATACGCGAATAAAATTGTAATAAATGCGAAAGTTTGTATTGATAGATGGATTTATGTTTGTTACTCACATTAAAGGTTTTGAACTACAAGTTGGGATGAAGTTCTGCATGCAAGTATGATGTATGCATCCTTCATAGAAACAATAGGTTCTAAATACGTATGAACCTTCTCACAATCTCCCTAGAATGACCAGACCGAAAGATCGTGGTTCGTGCAAGCCGCTGCATTGATCGATATACAGCGGAAAGGTCAGACGTCTTTATTCCTGGTGAACTTTTGGAAAGGGATTGCTTAAAGTTTAACAAGTCTATTCTATTCTTAGTCATCGTACAATACATTGATAGCTCTGTGTGAATATTTAAAACAGTGAGACTTTTGAAGCAATCAAGAATTAGATTTCATTTGTTTGTTTTTTACTAGGATCCTGCTGGATGATTCAGTGTTGGAGAAAGTACTTATTTTTGGCGATCGTTCCCTTCAATAAGGTATTAAAAACAAAGGCACAAACAAGAATATGCTTGCTAGGCTTTATCTTAAGCCATGTAATAACTAGTGAAGTCAGAAAAAAGACTGGATCTCTCGAAGGTAGGTATTTCAAAAATCAATCAATCGGTTCTATAATTTACGTGATAGTAATCCGCAATGGACGGAATTGCTATTGACTTGAAATTTGGCGAGAAAAACTACCTTATACATAACAAAATAACTGACGATGTATGTTACTCATGTTTCAAGGATTCCACGCACATAAAATTGTACAACATTCTATGTCTTATAATACAGATAGACCGATAAAAACGGTACCGATTAAATATAGTCCATCAAATGCATTTCAATCATGGGAATATTCTTGGACTTTAAATTGCAGGTCTCGACATAAATGTAGATGAGTTTCAAGGTGAGACGAAATTATACTTAGTTGAGACTGGTATGGAATTTCTAAGGCTGTAAAATTATTACTTGAACTTACTTGGAAATGCTATTGAAGACCTACGCATATTCTTGAATTACCTAATAGGTATAAATTAAACCATAAAACACAGATTGAGACCTTTTCCTAAAGTGTTCGGACACAGCCTGCTATTTTTCGAGTTTATGGAACTTTGTAGAGTTTTCGCAAGCACTTTTAGGTACTCGTATTAGGCACACTATTAGGTTTAGTATATTTTTCTTCAATTTTTGTTAACTATACAATATAAATACATTGTAACTAACAATCTGTAAAAGAACGCTAAAATGGTTTTCTCAAATACGATGAGAAATTCAACAAAATCTTTGATTGCTTTAACAGCAATGCGTGGCAATGCAGCCAGCCAGCATCTTGGGTATACTTCCAACTGGTATTGATATTGATCAGTTAAGCTACCTGTAGTTTGTCCGCAACAGTCTGCAGTTAGCTCAATTGTTTCAATTGTAAATACTAGTTTTTATTAAGTTAGATAATTGTAATTTTCTTCGTTAATAAAAGCTTTTTGCCCTTTTAAAAAGCCTTAATAACTGGACTACCATTAAATTATTATATTCATTCGTAATTTGATGCAATGAATCCTACCATTAGCTGTTGGAAACCGTTTCTAGTTTGTTACGATTTTTATGTGCATTTAGTAGTTACGAAAACTTAAATGAGACATAATATTTTTAGTTTGGGGTGTATTATTGCAAATGAAAACTATAAGCTGCAATTAATTTCAATAGTACTCTCACAGTTGGTGCCTGCTTTAGTATTAAACAAGCAACCCGCTCCGGCTTTGTGTGGAACGCTGATACAAATACATTCCTCTAAAGTTACTCTAACTATAAAAAAACGCATCAAAGTCCGTTGCGTAGTTATAAAAATCTAAGCATAAATAGGGACAAACAGACGGATGCGGGAAACGACTTTGTTTTATGCTATGTAGTGATACCGAATAGCTATTAGTGTGTGGTCAGTGCGAGTCCATGGTCCAAAATAGATCTTTAATTCTTACTAAGGTTAGAGCTCTTTATGTTTCAATATTTTTTTATACGAATATACATCACTTTTGGAAAAAAATAAGCAATTATCAGCATAGGTTCATTAGTTTACATGTCATTTGTCTGAACTTTTTGTTTACTTTAGCCAATCAAGTTGTAAATTATGTTACAAAAATTAATTAGTGCAAAAAAGAATACGATTTTAAAAAAGTTATTCTACTTGGGTTCCGTCGGCGTAATTAGTTTGGAGTGATGTGCGCATGATGTGCGTGTTCCGGCAGATACTTAAATTTTTACTTTAACTTAGCCCTGATGTCATAATATATTATTTTGACATCAGGGAAAGATTTTAACAGCAGAAAAATTAATACTATTTTGACATCAAGGCGTTTTTTTTTCCGTTTTTTAGTCATCTCATCATATCTCAATATCTACTCTGGTCTAATCTAACTTCTATAGTTCAGAAAAAAAAAATTAAACTTAGCGTACTGAGTTTTACAGGTCAGTGTAGTTCAAACAAATTACTTACCATCATCAACAATACCAGCGGCCTCATCCCTGGCGTTCTGCTCCAGAGCCTTCAGGATAGCCTCCGGGATGGGGGGAGGGGTGGGGAGGTGAGCACCCTGCGGCTGGTATCCGTTCTCATCAGCGGTGTAGGTGATGGAATAGTCCTGTCCGTCATCACCCTTGTACGCAAAGCTGCCCTGAGACTGCACACCGTTGGTAGCCACTCCTCTAGCATCAGCACGGATGCCATTGGAAGTTTCGTATTCGTAAGAGAAGCCGTCAGCTGTAACTTCACTGTTCAGCTTCAGGATTTGGGCGTTAGCATCAGGTCCAGGGGCGGAACCGCCAGTTCTACCTCCAAAACCAGCACCGGATCCAGGCGCGTTGTATATTCCTCCAGGGCTGCCCTGGGGTTGGAAGCCCTGGGGTTGGAAGGATCCTCCTTGGTAGCTGGGCCCGGCCGGCCCAGCCCCGTTGAAGCCAGGTCCGAATCCAGCGCCAGAGTTGCCTCTGGGGGGAAGGTATTTGTTGTCGAGGCGGTCAGCGACGCACGCTCCTAGAAGGGCAGCTACTACGAACTGTAAAGAACGAAATTGACATGTAAGAGATGGATATTTGCTTATACTGTATACAAGGGGTTGAACACGTTGTTATGTTCCACCAGTGTTTTATACAAAAGTATATTGACTAAGGGCTTTTTTTCTTAGATTACAACGTTTAGTAATGTCAATCAAAATCAAAATCAAAATCAAAGTGCTTTATTTCCTTTAGACCTTACAGGACACTTGGACACGTCACAAAATACAAGTTAAATAAGAAATAAAATGGGAAATAAAGTGATCACTTTGATTAATTGTTCACTTCAATCTTTTTAAGGTAAAGTAAAGAAGCGAACAAGAAACCTTTACCTTGTTAGATTGTTAGTTTTAGAGTTGGAGCATAACTCGTCCCAAACTTTTTTGTCGTCTAGATAATCTGATATTTTATAGTAAGCCTTTTGGCAAAGGATATTTTTGACAATCCGTTTAAATTTATTTATAGATAATTTTTGCAACTCACTTGGAGTTTTGTTGTAGAAGCGTATACATTGCCCTTTAAAAGATACATTAATCTTACGTAGCCTAGTAGTGGGCACAGCCAGTTTGTTCTTATTTCTAGTATTTAAATTATGTATATCGCTATTTTTAATGAAATTATTGATATTTTTATGAGTGTACATCAAATTTTCATAAATATACTGACATGTTACTGTCATTATGTTTATTTCTTTAAATTTTTCACGCAAGGATTCTCTGGGACCCATATTATAGATTGCACGAACAGCCCTCTTCTGCAGCACAAATATGTCATGTCTGGTTTTAATAGACCTTATAAAGCACGTTCTTCTAAAAGGTACCCTTTAGAATAGCACTCCTTATTTTGATTCGACGAGGAAATTCGTTTACACATAAACTGGTCTGGAGGGACCAGAATTATGTGGGACTCGACGTCTTGAGAAGGACTAGTACCCATTTAAACCTCTCCGGTGACCCTCTCCCGTCATTTTTGCCGAATCACAGAAACAATAAACCTACCGCGGCAGAATATCACTTCCTAACGACAAATGGACATAATTTATATACAGAAAGGCCTTTCTAGTCAATAGCAATAGTGTAGAGCATTTTATGGTGGTCATTCACATGTTTAACGTTAATTTAGGAATTTCACAGATTATTTATTAGTGACAGTCAAGAAATTTGCTGAATCATAATATGTAATGGGTTTTGTGTAACAATACCTACACAAAATAATCTTTACCGACGAATAAAGCTTGGGATTTTATGTTGAGATAGCCTTACTCTTTTTAAACTCGATTAAATGCCACTTTTCTAAGTAAAGACCTTATTTGATGAAAGGACAAGATGACACGACCTTTTTGCACTACAAAAGGGATTGACCATCATTCGTTATTTATAAATACAAATGACGTTTGACTGACTGAGTGGTTAAGATACTTATTTGTTTGTTTACAGTTTTAAATATAGTTTACTATCAAAGTCTTCCCCATATCATGCTAAAGAGCTTGCCTATTCTTAGATAAATAAAATATTATTGTAGAGATAAATTATATAACTTTTAATAAATAAAATTATGAACTAGGAAAACCTGGACGTAAATATGGGTCCAGGGATATTTCCTCCAATAGAGGGATTAGAAGCGCCTTCTGCAGAACAACTACACCGAACTGCGATCCCCAACCCGCATGCCCAGCGGGATTATGGGGATTATGGGCAATAACCCCCAAATAATGATGCCATCTATGGCGCTCATTAGGGGAGGCCTATGTCCAGCAGTGGACTATTATAGGCTGGTGAT
This sequence comes from Eupithecia pulchellata, assembly GCA_963931895.1. Lineage (NCBI taxonomy): Eukaryota > Metazoa > Arthropoda > Insecta > Lepidoptera > Geometridae > Eupithecia > Eupithecia pulchellata. The sequence continues at coordinate 3,066,594 of OZ007538.1, forward strand.
GATGATGATGAGAGGGATTAGTTTGGCTTATTATAACTTTTTTTACAATTCTAGCTCTTCGCCAATCAAATTAGGATGATTTGAATGGATTTATCCCATATTCCTGTAAATAAATCTATGAAGTCACTAACTGTTGAAGTTACAACCTCTAGCAACGTCACTAATAAATCGTTATAGATTTTAAAATTTTGAACTGTTTTGCTCCAGAAGAATTCTAATCCCGAGTTTATAAATCCACCTTGGTCCACACTTACCAGTTTCATGTTTATTATTTTAAAATAGTGTATTAACTAAAACAGGTAACTCTTGCAAGTAGCTGCGTGTGACTGTGATGTGCTAAGTCGACCTGAGGTTATATAGGTGCATCTCGGTGCTCTGAAATCCGTATCACGGCCGATTGGGAAGGTTACTCTTCCTTGGTTGCGGACTTGCAAATATGTAGTGCTTTTTTCGATAGATACTCGTAGGTATGGATTAGGTCGAGATATTTAGGTTTCTTCCTTGTTTCATTACTTTAGTCTAGCTCAAATTTATATACTTACTTTAAAAATATGACTTTGTTGCTTCCATGTCCGTTCTAATTTCAAGCTACGACTTTTACTAGGTGTACATCGTGTATTATGGAAATAAAATATATGAATCTAGTTTTTAATAGGCTTTGATTGAGGGTTTATGAAGGTCATACTGGAATAATTTTTTGGAGCTAAGTATATATTTGGTCGATAAAGAAAGAGTCAGGAATCGGATATAACGATAGCGAGCAACATACCTACTTCATAAAAACCTTTGGATTTTCTTGAAATCTGTGAAAACTTGCTTTCGACCGTTGGATCCAAAATTACATTAAAAAGCATGGGTGTTGCTGAGCCATGCTGAATTTTGTATTTAAGGCATGATATAATGAAATATTTCAGATGACTGGGAAATATTAATAACGAAGAGGAACTGACCTATAAAACTAATTTATTTAAACTGCGAACTATTTTCTTAACTTATTTTGAATGTCTGCTTACACGGATTCTGTTTTATATTTTGTGAATAATTTGCATAAGTTTATTAATTGTTTATTTATAGATGCTTAAAAAGAACTGAACTGAACGATATACTGAACTAAATATAACGTGTAAGTCCTAGAGGTAATAACATTATGTAGTTTCAACATTATTGTTAGAATTACTTATGGTCATTATAGTTTTTATGAGAAAATATAGTATGATAAAATATATGTAAGTAATATAATTATAAAGCTTCTTTAACCTCAAATGATTTACTAAAGAAATAAAGTATTTACTAAAGCAACATTAATTAGGTACTTAGTTATTTTAATGTACCTATACGTAGAAAATACTAAGTACCACCGGAACTAACATCTGCAGATCGTACAAATATTCGTCTCACAGCGTCGCAGGTTGATCTTAGCCCTTATTTATTTGGAGGAAGATCAACAGATGATCTTTTCAAATTGATTTACATCGTCCATTGAATAGTAAAGCGCGGGAATAGTAAACTACTTTGCGGTTAGGAAACAGAGAAGAGCACTGTATTATGTTATTGTGCAGATAATCGTGGTTCAACTGTAAACATACGGGTGGGTTTAACGCACTCGCAATAAATTGTTTTAAAATATATATATATATACCGATATTTTTATACATTACAAATAATAAGTTCATATAATTATCCTAATTCTTTAATGTTATAGGCGGATATAAATCCCAATTTTATAATTTCTTGATAACCATTAGTAAGCAGGTACTAAGTATGTATTTTCATTATAATCTATTTTCATTATAAGCATGAAGTGCTGTACTGTCAAAGGATATTTTTTACACAAGATTCATCTTGTCATATATTTATCATACATATATATTTCGCATATATATTTCGCGTGGTTGTTAATCGTGGGGTAAATAATAATATACAGAAGGGTTTCTATCTGTCCTTTCCTCTGCTGATGCCCTTAGTTGGTTGACATCATTCACGCCGCGACCCTAAATTTCCAAGATTATTTCAATACAATAACATTAATAAATAAATATAAAAAAATTGTAAAGCTTAAAATAAAATTTTTATTATTATTTATTAATTTAACCTAACTTCTGAAAAAGACCCGCTTCTGCAACACTGTAGTCATTAAAACCTTGTTTACACATGCTTAAACTATATTGGTAAAACTCCATATGTTTTAAATTACCTGTACTTAATGCTTTCCTAAACGTATAACATTCTATTCTAACTAGATTAGATGAGCTATAAACATAGTTTGAGCAAAATACCACCCAAGAAGAAAGTCATCAATCACTAACCCAACCTGTTATAATCGCATCGCAACACCTTCCCGTGTGTTTTAGCGGTGATTTTGAAACATTTTTTTATACTCTAAGTTATTTGCAAAGTAACATCAGTTAAAAGGGCATTACAATTCATTACCCATTGTTAATTTTGTAATCGCATTTAGAGTTATCTGAAGCTTGATCTCCGATTTTGATCGTAGTGATTGACTCATCAATGAAATAACGGAAATTGTATCATTTGTTTCGATCGACATGGACGTTTTTATTTATTGATTGATTGACTTTGCAGCCTTCAGCGATCTACGAGCCAATTTTGTTTATAGTTACCAAGGATGGTGCTTCGCTGTTGTGGTATTCTACCTAACCTAGTAGGCATGGCAACATTTTGCCTTAAAAAAAAAGCTGGGTGCCCGCGGTTTTATCCGCGCATTTCACTAATGAACCTGTAGGTTACCTACATTAAAAGTCTTGTATTATTTAGATCTAGCTGAGGATTTAATAAAACTTTTCCTGACGAGTCACTTTTTGTTTGGTCCACGCGTAATGACATGACTTCGTACTGAAATGTTTTTGGAAGATATATAATTATTTAGTGGGTGTGAGTCATGATTCCAGATCAGAAAATTTACTAGCTTACATACATTTTCTCCCCTTGGAGTCGAGACCCGAGCCGACCCAGCCCACGGTGTACCGTGGCTCTCCGGTTTTTAAAACATACCTATATCTGAGCAATATATCTTCAGCATCTGGTCCAAGCGATGCATCGCATGTATATTTTACTTTATATTTTATATTTTTCGATGATCTGGGGTAGCTCTTCAACATTGCCACTAAGCGAGGCAATGCAGCCAGCGTCTTTGGGACACTTTTAACTAGTATTGATATGCATCAGTTGAGCTTCTATACATTATTCAGTTAGCTGAATTTTAAATACTAGTTCTAATTTGGTTATTTATATGTATATAATTTTCTTTGTTAGTAAATGTTTTACCCAAATTTACATACAAATTGCGCACTTTTCGATTCATTTCGATCGAATTAATTAATCGAGCGTAATAATTTACGGGTGCACTAAACGTTAAGATGGTCATTTGGCCATACCCTAACTATCTAGGTTCTCCTAGAGAGCGGGATTACTACCTACTCATAAACTTAGCTTGCGACATAGGTCTTTCAATAGATTGAGATCAATTCATTAACTGTCATAAATATTTGAACTATCCTGGGCGATACATCGCAAAGTGCAGCTATATTCCTGCCGATCGTAATATACAGGTTTTTACCATGTGACTTCAGCGGTTTCTACGGGATTTTCCTCTGTATCTTCCTCTTTTATGCGGTTTTTTTTCAGTGGACTGTAAAAATAAATATTTCACAGATTTATACAATATTTTGTATGGCTAATAAGCGATATTGAAAATCTGTTGGAACTCTAGCTATGTATAAAATACGCACATTGGGTATGCTTGTCCTTGCAATCTACGTTTTGCCCTCAAATGTCAATTCGATCGAGTGTCAATAAGCTCCCGATTGGCGATACTTTCAATACGGTTTTGCTACATAATAATAGATTGTTCGATAAATTTCATTGAAATATAGCGTTATAAAACTCTGGTGGCTGAGTAAAATTTAATATCCGTAGATATTATATTGATACGGATTGAAAGAAAAGCTACAAGATATTTACAGTTGAGCTACCTGTAGACATGTTTGCTTTTTAGCTGAAATGATTCAATTGTAAATACTAGTTCTAAATAGTTTGTGTTGTATGATTTGTTCGATCAAGGTGTTCCTTGAACAAATATCTGCGGATCGTACATAAATATTTATCTCGAGGCGGGAATCGAACCCGTAACCAACTTCGCCGCTGGCAGAGCCTTCGCCCACCGCGCCACAGAGGTCACTCCCAGAAAAAAAAATTAAAATGAGCAATAAATTTAAATATCGCGCCAACCCGCACGACCTTTAAATCACCTTCAATGTTTGTAGACTACCTATAAAACCACCTAGAATTATATTATTCTCCGCAAAACTAGCCTCAGGCTAGACTTGCATTCCAAGACCATCCTTTGGCAGTCTAGAAACGATGGCATACTCATGCTTCTGGAATCTCTTCTACCAACAATGATAGTATGCACTTAAGACTCCGGCGACGGATAAATTTTCCAAGCATAGTACCAAAGAGATTTGTGATTAGAGAAGATTTTTACTATGGTTTGCTATTATTATATTTTTATTTGAACAGTATTTATTGCAGCCAGGGTCTGAGGAACTCTTCCGACGGGTATGGATCAATTGAGCTTCCTGTACTTTGTTTGCAACTGTCTGCAGTTAGCTCTAATTTAAATACTTGTTCTAATTTGGTTATTTGATTTTTATTTCCTTTGTAAATAAAGGTTTAACTATGAGTAATTTGAACGTTATAAATCTAAAGATATTGACTGTTGATCAAATTAATGTCTATGCGATAGACTTAGCATAGAATCCAATGCAAATTGTGGGTAAGGCTTAACAGCTTTTGATGAAATTGCAACATTATTACAAACCCGATTAGCTCCATTTTCGGTCCATAAACAGAATCATTCAAATCAGAACAGGCTTGAGTGGATCTCAAATTATGCCTAAAGTGGAAGCTTTGCAATAACTAGATTAGATATGTGAATGCGAACGCGTGAACATGATTATGATTTGTGCATGGGGATTATGTATGGATGATTCTGTGCTACGTATATTTCTAGGTATATCATTAACAGCCTATAATAGTCCACTGCTGGACCTCTACGACTCACGTAATGAGCGCCATAGATGGGATTATTTATCATTTGGGGGTTATTGCCCATAACCGTATGAAACACTTCTTCGGAATATAATAAAATACTTATTTCCAACAAATCCACCCAAGGTAACAAAAACTGAAGCAGAAGATATTTCGCAAAACCAAAATCGGGTGAGTAATGAGGTGAGTATGGATTTAATACCTATCTAGTATTTAATTAACATTTTTATATTCAATCATTTCTTTGCGAGAAACTAAGTTTTTGTTAGTTAATTTCTAATACAGAACGTATTGAATATCCATTTGAAACTCTTTACAAGCAGCCGACCACAGATATTGTAAATATATATCTGTGCAGCCGACCCTTAAAATTGCAATTGAACGATTTCACCCATGACACCGCGAAAATAATCGATTCGAGATTTAGACAATATATTATTGAACTTTATAACAATTTTCTATGCAATTTGAAGTTGTAAAAAGGAATTGAACGCTGTTCATGCTACATCATATTGTAAACATAATAAAATGATACGAATTTGCACGTGGAAGCTTTTTACTAACAAAGAAAATTACAACCAAGCAGTAGAAACAAATCAATTATACTCTTATAGACATAATGTACTTATCTAACTTAAAACCGCAGGTGGACATTGCCCTTAAAAATCTGTACCTAAACGATGTCATTACCTGCCTATAATGGCATAACGAGACATCATTATAGGAGCAGACGAGCGTCTCAGGGCCTGACCTTAGAGGTAAAATATTCTACACTCACCATCAGTTCATTCAGTACGGAATTCATTATAATCTTAAGTTACTGATTCATTGAAAGCAACGTGTTCATGAGTGGGACTGCGTCTCGTCAAATGTAATGTAGGATAGCATCCGACCAGCCGTGCTATTACGCAAAATCCACCCATCCCGGTGATCTGTGATAGACCGCAGACATTACGGAATTCATTATAATCTGTAAGTACTGATTCATTGAAAGCAACGTGTTTATGGGTGGGACTGCGTCTCGGCAAATGTAGTGTAGGATAGCATCTACCAGCCGTGCTATTACGCAAAAACCACCCATCCCGGTGATCTGTGATAGACCGCAGACAGTACGGAATTCATTATGATCTGTAGGTATCTACTGACTCTTTGAAAGCAACGTGTTTATGAGTAGGACTGCGTCTCGGCAAATGTAGTGTAGGATAGCATCCGACCAGCCGTGCTATTACGCAAAAACCACCCATCCCGGTGATCTGTGATAGACCGCAGACAGTACGGAATTCATTATGATCTGTAGGTATCTACTGACTCTTTGAAAGCAACGTGTTTATGAGTAGGACTGCGTCTCGGCAAATGTAGTGTAGGATAGCATCCGACCAGCCGTGCTATTACGCAAAAACCACCCATCCCGGTGATCTGTGATAGACCGCAGACAGTACGGAATTCATTATGATCTGTTGGTATCTACTGACTCTTTGAAAGCAACGTGTTTATGAGTAGGACTGCGTCTCGGCAAATGTAGTGTAGGATAGCATCCGACCAGCCGTGCTATTACGCAAAATCCACCCATCCCGGTGATCTGTGATAGACCGCAGACATTACGGAATTCATTATGATCTGTTGGTACTGATTCTTTGAAAGGAACGTGTTTATGAGTAGGACTCTTGGTAAATGTAGTGTAGGATGGCCTGCGATCAGCCGTGCTATTACGCAAAATCCACCCATCCCGGTGATCTGTGATAGACCGCAGACATTACGGAATTCATTATGATCTGTTGGTACTGATTCTTTGAAAGGAACGTGTTTATGAGTAGGACTCTTGGTAAATGTAGTGTAGGATGGCCTGCGATCAGCCGTGCTATTATGCAAAAACCATCCATCCCGATGATCTGCGATAGACCGCAGACAGATGCTGGATGCTGCAAGCTGAAAGCAGGGTGCTATGGTGCCAAGGGGCACAATAGGGAAGCCTATGTACAGCTACGGACTGAAATTTTGATGATAATGATGACTAACCAACAACCTACCACGAAGCACAATAAGACACTTAAAATCGGAAGCTGAAATAAAATAAATAATTTTTTAGGAGTTTTTTATATGGAAAGAAAGAGATAAATGGCACCGGAAGCCTTTTTGTCAGTAGTACCATACAAGTGACACAACTTTGTATCTTAAGTACCATTAATGGTACAAGTGTCAATTATTTAGGATCAGTTGAACCATCATAAATACGATTCACTGTAGATGTATCGATGCATGGCTAGGAAAAAGTGTGAAGAAGTGTCATGGCAGCTAAAAATATAACACAATTCTAAAAAAATATTAGATCTTAAAAACTAAAACATTTGGCAAATATGTTAGTTTCGTCCCCGTCTTCAAAAAGGGAGACGTCCTCAATTTTTTTTTATATAAAATAGGCCAATGGCATGTTTTATATACAAAACTTCACACACTATTTCAAAAGGAGTTGTCAACTGCTATTGAAATAGTTTACCACCGATAAGATAAATTGAAACCTAGCAACATCCGTAAATTGATAAGTTTATGCTGCTGTTGAAATAATCCAGACAGCACTGTAATACCAATTAAAACGAATTGAAATTCCTAAGTGACCATCCTTGAACGAACCCATTTTGAAAGTTCCATGAATTAGCAAATATGTCGTATATTTGCTAATTCAGACTGACGAGATGGGAATATAAAATACAATACATAATGTTTATATAACATTTCTCTTACATAGGTTCTTTATATTGTACAGTGTTCGAGACAATAATCGTGGACAATCCTCACAGCATTAACTTAGCTTCAAGCAAAGCTAGATGACTGATATATAAAATGCAATATATTACATAATATATAAATTATTGAATGAAAATTATACAATTTGAAAATTAAATTTAAAAAAAGAATAGTTATATAACATAGTAAAGACTATGTTCAATAAATACCTAATTTTAACTATAACATCTACTTATAACCCCTCCCCTGGTTTACCTTTATAATATTGAATACCTTATTTCAGACTTCATAGGTCCATAATTACATAAAATTACAATACAAATAAAATAGCCAAACAATTATCAAACTACTTAAAGGAAACTAAATATTATCCAAAAAAAAAAAAAAATAATTTCAGCGGGACTTGAAGCCGCGCCTCTCTCAGTTTGGGGGTGCGCTGACCGCTACACTACGAAATCAAGAACCCGACTAGTCAGGTTTTCGGGACATTATTAAATTTTCTAGATTTTATCCCCAGTGCGAGGGCTTACGCACTATAATAACAAAATATAATATATAATATAATAACATGTGGGTTGGGGATCGCAGTTCGGTGGAATTGTTCTACAGAGGGCGCTGCTGCCCGCCCTCGGTGTGTTTCCCTTAGTCGCCTCTTACGACACTCACGGGAAGAGTTGGGGTGGTGCAATTCTATGCCGGCACCACACGGCAAGTAGCCACACGTTGTCGTAAGCTCTGTATAAATAGAGTAAAATAATTTTTTCGACTGGGCGAACCCGTGGGCTCTGTAGTACCCAGAACGTAAGTCGCGTACTTTTTTTGGGCACTGTAGTACCCACGAACGTTGAAGTGGCTAAACATACAAAATAACATACTCTAAATATGCTAAACCTATGCAATCTGTTATTGGACCATTAAAATTGTTCACGCACTTCAGTCGAGTCTATTTACGGGTTATGTACCCATGCAACAATTACATTGACGTAAGTGTTGTAAATTATTGAGAATAATGCAAGTGTATAAATAGAATGATTGAAGGCTTTTCGTTGAGATGAATTAGATAGTTTTGTTCGAATGGTGTAACATTATAGCTGGTTACTAGCGGTCCACTTTAGCTCACATCACACATCATCATCAGCCTATAATAGTCCACAGCTGGACATAGGCCTCCCCTAATGAGCGCCATAAGGCATTATTTATCATTTGGGGGTATTGCCCATAATCGCATGCGGGTTGGGAATTGCAGTTCGGTGGAGCTGTTCTGGACGCTCCAGCCCGCCCTCTGGTGTATGTCCCTTAGTCGCCTCTTCGACTTCGCCTCACGACACCCACGGGAATAGTTGGGGGTGGTGAAATTCTAAGAAGTTTTCGTACGGATTCCTAACTTTTTATGAAAATATGTTGAGCCCATTTTTATCAAGGGTAATGTGGAATGAATACTAATAGTAAAAAAACTTTCAAATCGTTCCGTAGTTTAATACCTATTCAATCCAAACAAACGAACAAACAATCTAATCTGACGAATATGACGACCACTGTGGCGCGGTGGGCGAAGGTCCGCCTGCGACGCAGGAGGTTGCGGGTTCGATTCCCGCCTCGGGACAAATATTTGTACGATCTGCAGATATTTGTTCAGGGGTTCTGGTCGTTTTCTATGTATAATAAAAAATATCTATCTATTTAATAATATTGCATTATGTATATTAATCATCTAGTACCCATTACACAAGCTCTGCTTAGCTTGGGGCTAGATGATGCTGTGTGGATTGTCCAGCATTATTATTATTATTATATTATTATTAAACTTTCCTCTTCATAATAATAAGTATAGATTTTCCGATGACACTCAATTCAGTGCTAAATAAAATACAGTAGCAAACCGAAGCCAGGACGTTGCGGAGTTCAACTTGTGCCTCATCTAGGATGACGTCATCCGGACTGTTTTATTAAGTTATCCGGCAAGCTCAAATTATCTTTTGAATTTTTTTATAAATTTAAAAGCGTTGGTTTGACTGTTAGTGCGTGCTCTTAGCTTCAACCTTGAATCTTCAGTTCATGCCGGAACTCATCTGCGTAAGTAGGTAGCAATCATACAGATTTCATGGATATTGTCTACTTTACAAGTGGAGCAAAGGAAACCGGCTCACGATTTAATTCGAATAATGGGTATGTTATGTTATGTACATTACAAAGGTATGTTTGCAGTTTGAATAAGGATGTTTTGGATCTAGAATTAAATATCTGAATCAATTACGTTTATTTCTTTAGGCTTGTACAACGGCGTTCAGTGTAAGCTAGCTTTAGGACTATTTTGTTCATAAGTAATAATAATAAATCATCATCATCATCATCATCATCACCAGCCTATAATAGTCCACTGCTGGACATAGGCCTCCCCTAATGAGCGCCATAGATGGCATCATTATGTGGGGGTTATTGCCCATAATCCCCACGCTGGGCATGCGGGTTGGGGATTGCAGTTCGGTGTAGTTGTTCTGCAGAAGGCGCTGCTGCCCGCCCCCCGGTGTGTTTCCCTTAGTCGCCTCTTACGACACCCACGGGAAGAGTTGGGGTGGTGATATTCTATGCCGGCACTAAATTATAATAATAAATAATGCCGGAAAATCCACAGAGCATCATCTAGCCCTAGCTATGCAGAGCTTGTGTTGTGGGTACTAGATTACTGATATACATAATACTCTAATTTTACATAATATATGTATAGATATTTGTTATTATACATAGGAGGTGCAGTGGTATTAAATTTTATCTGACAGGGGCCGAAAATTATTTCTCTAGACCGAATTTCGTGTGAAAATAGAGGTTGGTAGCAAAAAAAAAGTATCTCTGCCAAAACAATAAAAAATTAACTAATACTTTGTTTAACTATTACTAGGATAAATTATAAAATAATTAAATAAAGTTTTGAAGTCAATGACATAATGTTAATTTTAATAACAAATCTCTTAATTTCAATATATTCCAAAAGGACAATTGATTCGCAGTTTATTTTAACGTGAGTTCACAGCAAATGGTTTACAAAGTGCTAAAAATTTATTATCTGCTATCTAAATTCTGTTTTCTTTCTATGTGTGGTACAATAAAGGTTTTTTATATACTCAAAAAACCTAGAAAATAGAAATACCGATATGTTTTCACGAATAACGCAACCACCTTACATCTTGATTAGGCACAACATTTTTATGCCTGTCAGGCAATGATTGACATAATTATTTATTTGTTCATAATATCAGACCATTTGAACCCCTTCACTTTCGTCAGAACATTACTCGAACTTTCGTCAAGTACTCACTGTAATATTAAATAGGTACTTGCTCATCTCGAGGTAGGTAAGTTAGACATATTCTAAGTTTATTTCATTATCTAGCTATTGTGCAAGCCTATGTTCTTTAGTGAAACAGTTCGTCTTTGAGTCTGACCTAACTTAAGGCTCCGGGCACGGTTGAATTTCCCATACAAAAGTAATACCAAAATGATTTGTAATTTGAGAATATTTTTACCAAATACACTTCTAATACAAAGAGTACACGGCAGATCATGGTGATAATACGCTAAGATTACAAATCATTTTGGTATAATGTTTGTATATATTTGGGAAGTTCTTCTGTTTCGCCGAAGCCTTAAAACTTCGTTTCGCTAAATTTTTTAATGTGATAATATACTATAATACTTTAAAAATAACTTACCTAACTTAAAATATTTATATGGCTAACAAAATGCGGCTCTCTGTACACGGAAGTGGGTCTATTATTTTAATTTGTATTTTAATTTTAATTTATTTACCAATGGGGTTTTCTTATAGCCTGAAATAATTGATTAAATATATTTGTATCTCATTTCCATGATCGCTGGCCATAAAGTTACCCGGTCCCTTGGGAGGCACGCGTGGGGGCACAGAGATCCTTTTTGAGAGTTTATTTGAAAAACACTACACATTTTTTTAGTTAGTTTTAATAATTATATTTTATTACTGTTAAAATTCTAAATTCTTTGCCAAAATCCTTTGCAAAAGTATTAGGATTGAAAATTATTAAGCATTTCCCGATAAGTAAGTATATATATAGTATAGTATAAGTAAGAGTAAGATCCAAAAACATTGCGATTCGCATTAATCGCCGGCCCTACCATGGATTCAGAGAAGGTAAAAATAATTACCCGATTCCAACCAAACTGCAATAAAGTTTAGATATCAATGAAATTTTAATTAAAAAACAACAGGTGACTAACCTCCACTCTCGAACCACTACCGACACTTCTGAAATACTCTAATTATAATGAAGAAATTAATAATTACCTTAACATTCAACCCAGGCCACGTTGAAAAAAAAACATCTTCGAACTATAAAGGTCAGTTCATAATGGATCTCAATTTATTAAGCTGTAATTACCAACTAAATATACGAATTTAACACGTCAAAGATTCCTATTACGTTGCTAATTACGATTTTATTGTAATTATCGAAGGCATTCCAAAGGGTGAACCAAAACAAAATGCTATTTTTTAATTCAACATTAAAATATGAAAATAAGAATTAGGTCTCATCGTAATGTACCTACCTATTCAATGATTTGATAAAAAGTATCGTAGCATCACGAACTTTTATTACCTATCTATTATATGTGCTAGCTACGAACCTTTTCTGTTTTAGGTTCTGATTTAGAAAATGGCTTTGATTCATCAAGAAGTTAAACAGTTTTTTGTTGCTCCTGAAAAGTGGCCAAATGTCGATATCTCACTAGAATGATGACCTCGATATCATTTCGCAAACGAACCGCAGTATGTGTATAAAGAAAATTTTGAAACTTGAACGGCTGACCTAGCCTCCTGCAAATTGAGCCGTGTTCTCATACTTAATCATAGGATGTATGTACATAGAGCTACCAATGAACTGGACAGGTCACGCACGATAAAGTAGGTATAATTCATCTCGCAGATAAATATATAAATAAACTAGCGATCTGCCCCGGCTTTGAACGGGTATTCAACAAAAATTATTAATTTTTACATTAACTTTCAGCTTGGGTTACATTATTAAAGTTTTCATAGGGATCCCAATTTTTTTTGAAAATATTCGAATTTATAAAATATTTGAAAATACCTACACATGAGGCGTAGTTTTACACGTCAAGTTTATAGCTTTGGCCTGTCAAGTGTGTATTTAGACAGTTTTTTGTTGCTCCTGAAATGTAGCCAAAAAGTCGATACCTCACTATCTAACGATTATGTACGATCAGTGAATTTTGTTTAAGGTGATAATATATTGCCTACTAGGTCCGAGAACGCTGTTATGGCCATCTGCGGTCAAAAATATTATAGGTAGTCTGAGGGTCTACTCTTTTTCAACGAAAAACGAAGCTTCGATCGAAGGTTCGCGTAATTACTATTCCGGTTTCATTTCGTTACGAATCTTCGTTCGAACGAAAATTGTTTGACATTTAAATTTTCTAAACCTACTCTAATTCACGAAAGCACGGAACGAACATTTGAATTTGACGGATCTTTGTTCGGAGTTTTAGCCTCAAATCGACGAAACCAAAAGTGTTACCTTTTGATTTTCGTTTTTGTGATTTGACCCGAAATGGATGGAAGATTGATTTTAATTTTGGCTGCTCTTCGTGAAGAACGTTTGGAGCGTAGAAGAAACCAACGCCGCCTGCGCAATCAACTCGTTATCAGTCATATTCCAGACTTAGAGTTTGTCGGGGATTATAGACTGAGTCGGGAATTATTTGAAGAGCTTTGCCAGGAGATAGTACCTCTACTACCTCCAAAAGTGAGACGTCATGGAATTGAGCCCATTGTTAAGGTAACGAGAACATTTCTACTTTTTAAAACAAACATAAGTATAACAATAAACATTTATTCATTGTTCATAGTACCTATTTTGATTTATGATTTTCAGATCCTTACTGCCTTGAATTTTTATGCACGGGGTAGTTACCAAGGGTCCGTGGGGCAAAACATGGATGGGCCCATGGCTCAGCAGACTGTTTCTCGGATTCTGCAGGAGGTCACAAATGCACTCAATGCACCTCATATAGTATCAAAATACATAAAATTCCCTCAAAATAGGAACGAAAGAAAGCGGCGGTGAGTGTTTAATACAAAATTAGTAGATACCTATCTAATGTACCTACCTATTCGAAATTAATATTAAGTATACTATTATTGTTGCAGATTTTATGATAAATATCGGTTTCCTGGTATTATAGGGTGCATTGATTGCACTCATATAGCAATTGTCAGACCTTCGGACCATGAGGAACAATATTTTAATAGAAAACATTTTCATATATTTAATATAATAATATTTAATATATTTTCATATTTTTATCGAAACAAAGAATGCAATCAAAAAATGTTCACGTACGAGCCACAACACAATAAATAATAAGTAAATATACGGATATTTGTGGTTGCCTAGGTTACTACCCAATTCAAAGTAATAGTGGTTCTCTTTTAATCGGATAATAATGGGTGCTCATATCATTCATTCAACTTCATTCACGAAAATTGTCTATGAATTCGAACTTAGCGTGCGTATCCGAAAATGAAAAAGAGTAGGTTCATTATCGAAGCTTCGTTTAAAATTCGTTCGTTTGCGAAGCTTCGTTTCGAAGAAAGAGAGTAGCAGCCCTGTTCATTTGAGAAAAAGAACACCCACAAACAAAACGGTATTTTTAAACAATTTTTCTAGGACTGTGATCAAACCAGCACCGCCCCCGAAAATTAGGCCTCGATTTTTGTTACACCCTGTATAATTTACGTGGGCGCAGTTTTTAAATATAGAATTCTACGTCCTGTATGTACTTGACTAATTTTACCTGGAGTAAATGATTTATTATTAATAATAATAATAATAATAATAATAATAAATACTTTATTGCACACTTAATCAACAGTAATTTAGGAAAGCGATAAACTAAGGATAAGTGACAATTGGCGGTCTTATCGCTCAAGAGCGATCTCTTCCAGACAACCTTGAATGGATAGAATCGTTGGATTATACCTGGGGTAAAATGTGTGTGCATTTTAATATTCTACTACTACTTAGAAATAAATAAACTAAAATACATTTTAAAACTATTTTCAAAATATAATATATACAATATATATATATATATATACCTACTCGTACTATTTTATATACGTAATAGTAAATAAATATAATACAATACAAATACATAATAACTGCTAGGTAATTAATATTTATAAAGGGAAACAAGACAATTTATGTCAACGTGATAAGTAGTGTTCCCTTACCATTTTTCTGAAGACTGGCAGTGACTTAGCGCGTCTTACCGAGACCGGCAATGCGTTCCATAGTTGGACAGCCCGGGTGGTAAAAGAATTGTTGTAGAATGAAGTAGAGTGGGCAGGTATTCGGAGTATAAGAGTGTCAGTGGAGCGAAGGGAACGGGAGTGAGAACTATGCAGAAAAGTGAAATGTGCTTTGAGATAAGGGGGTGCAGAAGAAAGAAATAGAATATTATAAAGTAAGGTTAAAATATGCGAATTTCGACGAAGCCGTATAGGTAGCCACTCGAGCTTCCTGCGGAACTCCGAGACATGGTCATACTTGCGCAAGCCAAATATAAACCTTATCCCGACATTCTGCAGGCGCTCGAGTTTGTCCAGCTGTTGCTCGGTTAAATCTAGGAAGGAAGAATCAGCGTAGTCACCCAACAAACAATTTGGCGTCAATTAGAGCTTATTTTAGACCTTAACGTGATATAAAGGTGCTATAGCAGCAGCAATAACAACTTTTGGCAACATAAGAGTGTAGTCTAACAAAATATTCCACTGTGAGCTATACAGCATAGTTTTAAGGGTAATAACAAGATGAGTTTAAAGGTTAAAGACATACAGCAGCAATTTGTAACGCTATAATAGAGGCTAAGCATCTTGTTTTATAGCTGTAAGTGAATCTTACAACCATAGAATCTAAATAAGAAGTAAGCACTGACTACAACCCCCCAAAGTGCTATGCAAGCGCTAACGAACTCTTGCCAAGAACTAAAAGTTGTACAAAAGCAATAATTACTTATACAATGGTTATTATAGCACCAAATACCTAAAGAGGTACAATACTCTCTTATATTACTTAAAGTTGTAACAGTGGGAACATTTTTCGCTATCATAGAACTTCTAGTGCCTAATGTCACTTCTGTATAGGTTTAGGTAGAGTAATAGATCTCAATACCTCTTCTGTAACCCTTATTTGTTCACTTGTTGATATCAGAGCAATGGCGAAGTGATAGTAGGTACTAGAAGTAGTCAAGCGGGAGTTTTCTGCGAAAATGTCAATCTGGGTCCCGTACATAATTTTCTAAATAATAAATCAAATTAAACACAATATTTCAATCACATTTCTTTTATTCTTTTATACAAAGTAAATTAACTTAGTTTTTCTTTAAATGAATCATATTCAAATATATTTATTTATCACACTGAATCCTTATATTTGTCATTTAAAAACTATAAAGCAAAAAAATTATCTGATAAAGATTCATGAAATTCAGCTTATCATCAAGATTTATAGTAATAAATCAATAAAAATATAGTCAAGATCAAGAGGTTATTAATTTGTATCATATCATTCACAATCAGACCTACAGCTTGTACTAGTAGGTCTCTTTTGCAGAGGCCGCCTTCCGACTTATCAAGTCCTTTATCAACATCATCTTTCTCTTTGTTTTTTTTTTTTGTCAAGTTTTACACGTTTTCATATCGTTATAACAAAAAATCTAATTCGCGTTCAGCTTCTGCATAAGTTGAAATATTTCTTATTTTTACTTGACACTTTATTCGTCGCCCATCAAGTTGTAGTAAGGTGTTTGTAGATTTTACAAGTTTTAACGCATTGCATTTAGGCCATTTTAGTACTATTATTATGTTTCCATGGATCCGATGGAGCATGCAGTACACAGCACATATTTTCCTTTTTCTATAGTTTGTACAATTGTTGTGTACGGCATTCTGAAATTAAAATACAAGTTATTTCATGACGTCACTGAAAAGAGGAGATGAAGGAGGATGAAGGAGATGAATGAGAGGAGAGAGAAAAGATACAGTGAATAAAATATATACATAAAATTGAATCTCCTATGCCGGCATCCTATCATAAGTACTTATAAGCCTAACACAGAAATCTATATCTGATTTCTAAATAATTGATAAATTTTAAACATAAACATAATATAAAGGACCTTTTTCTTATTTTTGAGTGGTTTTAAAGTAGCAGTATGCGTTACTTTCGCGTTACTGTAAAATAGAAGTGTAATGAATGTCACTCAAAAAGCTACGGACAGACAGTACTACGGATCCCTAAATTTGTTTGCCCACCATTTAAAGGTTGCGAATTGATCTGACTAAGGTTATAAAAACAGAAGCAACTATGATTTATATAAAGTATTTTACTTATGCTTCATTATGTGTATTAATTACGACTAGCACGATACTTTAAACTGGAATAAACAATGTTTTATTCGATTCTTCGAAAACTTTTATGTTACTCCATATCTAATACATTGTTTATTTTCAGTAAAGAGACATTAGTCATCGGGCGCTTGAATAATTTGTTAATAATACATATACTTAATCACAATGTACTTACGTTCGCAGTGAAAAATCAACCTCTCCTGTAGTCAATAAGTTGGAACTAAACGATTTCATTTCAGTTTCACAAACGAGGCGCCCTTTTGGATTAATAAATATCTAAACATTTTACGCACACAAAACTAGAAGTAATTATTCTGTTGATAAAAAAAAGAATATCGTGATGTTAAAATTTAGGAACCTTATAGCTCTTATAGATACCTTTTGGAGCTCAGAGCGTTAATAATCACCCATTTGCCACCCTCATTCCACCTAAAGACATAGTGAGTGACGTTGTAGTTCTGTTGTTCCCCTTAAAAAGTTAGTAGTCACCTATTTGCAGCCCTCAAAGCACCCAAAGAGTTAATAAACGCTATATTAATCTATTGTACCACTAAAGGACTTAACTTCCGCTTATTTATCGCGTTTTTATCTCTTGTAGTTTCAGTTTTCGCTATTATAGCTCTCTAATAGCTCTATTATACCTCTAAACCAAATCTGTAACTCTGTTGTACAGCCATTAAATAACCCAAGGCGATATAAAAGTGTGCCCAATTCGGGGGTATAGAGGAGTTATAGTGCGCTCTAACTCCAAATAGTAACACTTATTAATAACTGTAAGATCTGGTTAGCGCTCTTATACATCTAATATAGCTCTTGTCTTAGCGCCTAAGTGTTAGTTGGGCAATAATTGGCAAAAGAAGAGATTGAGCAAGTGAAATTTTAGTAGCAATGGGAAGAAAGTTGCGTAATCTTCGTAAGGAGCCAGCCGAAGCAAAGACTTTACGGCTGATTTCAGACAGATGAGGTCCCCACGACAGAGTTCTGTCAATGAGGACACCTAAATTTTTCACCGTTTGACTTTGTTCAACAGGAGTCCCATCAAAGACCACAGTAGGAAGAGTAGCCCAGTTTACCCGAGCCATCATTCGCGAACTCCCTACAGTAATCACCTGTGTTTTTGACGGGTTGACCTTGAGACCGAAGCTTTTACTCCAGTAAAGAATACGGTCCAGATCTTCATTAATTTCGCTAACAGCATCTGACAGCTGATCTATAGAGGCCTGCGCGTAAATTTGAAGATCATCTGCATAGAGGTGGTACGCTGAAGTTATATTATGAGAAATAGAGTTAATGAATATAGCAAACAGGAGAGGTGAGAGAACGCCGCCTTGAGGAACGCCAGCTGATATATTACTCCATGATGAGCATACATCATCGATACGTATACGCTGCCGACGCCCTTGCAGATAGCTGCGAAACCAATCAGCCACTGCTGGAGATACGTTGAGAGAGCGTAATATTCCAACGAGAATTTCAAAGTCAACGTTATTAAAAGCGTTGCTGAAATCAAGTAAGCAAAGGACGGTTACTTTTCCATCGTCCATGCCAGAGCGTATATCGTCAGTTATTTTAACCAACGCAGATACGGTGCTGTGACCTGGACGGAAACCGGATTGGAAAGGATTGAGGAGACTGTTTCTAAATAGGAAGGTATTGAGCTGCTGATGGACAAGGCGCTCCAGGACTTTAGACAGAAAAGGAAGGATAGATATGGGACGGAAATCAGAGAATGAGGCAGGACTAGATTTTTTTGGTAGAGGAGTGACTTGGGCTATTTTCGAAGCAGTCGGAAAAGAGCTAGTGGAAAGGGAGAAGTTGAGAATATGTTGAATAATGGGAGCAATTTGGTCAAGGATGGGGATGATCATATTTCGGCTAATTCTATCGTCACCAACAGCCTTAGAAGAAATAGATGTAACCGCTCTCTTAACATCACAGACAGAGATCTGATTAAAATGAAGAGGTGAGTAGTCAGGAACCGGAAACGAAGAGAGATGAGACAAAGTTTTAGATTTCTGCTGAAAATCGAAATCTGAAAGAGAAGTGAAGTGTTTATTGAGAGAATTAAGATCAAATTGTGGAGGAATTTTGAAGCGTTCTTTAGATTTTCCGATTCCTAATGACCGTAGAAACTTCCAAACCTTAGCAGGATCAGAGTGTTCTAGTGAAGTGTGGATATAGCGGCGTTGTGCGTCACGACACGCTCTATTGCAAAGATTCCGGCGATCAATGTAATTCTGTTTATTAGACTCAGATGGTTTACGCGTAAGTTTCGATTTAGCTAGACATTTCAGATGCATTAGCGATTTTAATTCAGGGGTGATCCAAGGCGCAGGCAAGTGTTTGAGTTTAATCTCCCTGAGCGGTGCGTGTTTGTCGTAGAGGTTGATGATGATACGATTAAATTCCTCAACTTTGCCATCAACGTCATGAGCGTCAAAAAGCTTAGCCCAGTCAACGTTTTCCGTATCATGTATTAGTTCTTCCATCTTGATGCCACTAAAATTTCTTTGCAGAATCACCTGGGGCTTGGGTTTAGGGGGACGAATTTTATACGACAAATACAGCATGTCGTGGTATGAAAAAGCTCCTGCTTCACATTGACCATATCTGGCAACATGAGAAGGAGAAGATACTATAATAAGGTCTAGTAAAGAGGGAGCTGAATTTGGGAAGAAATGCGTCGCGTTTAGAGGAAGAATGGAGAGGTTGCACCCCTTAACAAGATTTTCAAGAGAATTGGACCTGCTGTCCTTCTTAAGTATGCAGGTATTGAAATCACCCATAATAATGGAATGCTCATAAGAAGGGATTAGATTTTCAAGAAGTGTTTCAAAAGATTGGAAATAGTTTATGTGTGAAGAAGGACAGTAAAAGACTCCTAGAAGCACTTTAGTGTGCAAAAGGTCAATTTCTATAAAGAGATGTTCTCCTCCTTTAGCGGGAGGTGGTTGCGCAGACAAATTGATAATATTGTAGGGAATACACGATCTAAGATAAATAGCAACACCACCCCCACGGGATCCGACGCGATCATTGCGTATGAGTTTGAAGCCGGGAAGAGTATAAGAAGAAGATGAAAGACATGGTTTCAGCCAGGATTCAGAGACAAGGAGAGCATGAATGTTTTTATGGTCAAAAGAAGCAAGTAAGTCAGGAAAGTGTTGAGGGATACTTTGAGCATTTATATGAAGGATATTGAGATTCTTAGGAACATCACAGAAAAAGGTAGAAATAGAGTCTGAAAGAGATGGTAGTATACTACGGAAACTATCGTCACTACCAGAAACAGAATTAGATAAAGATACATATTCTTCACTGTCAGAATTGTTATCATTATCACTGAGCGACATAAGTAAAGTTAATTAAAGTTATTAGGTATAATAATAGTAATAATAAATAAAATTAATGAATAAATAAAATAAATAAATTATAATAATAATAATAATACAAAAATATAAATAAATAATAATTTCAAAGTGCTTATCCAACCTTACTATCCATCTGCCAGTTGTGTCTAGGAGGAAATCGAGCAGACAAACTAATCTAAGAATTAAATAACATTTTACACTTAAAACAAGCAAACTAAAAGCTAATAAGTAGGTACTTGGGTTGTACTCTGACAATAAATAAAAAGAGAAGAATAAAAAACAAATGGGGTGAACACAAGGTGAACATGAAAAGTTGATACATAGCAATAGTCTGTATCCCCGTGTCCATCAATTATTTCCGAACGACAAGCAAGTTACGTTAAGTTACTGAGCAGACTTTTTATGTCAATGTCACTTTATGTCAATGTCAAACTGACTGAGGGAACGAACAAAACAATCGAATCACAAGTTTATGTCAACTCAGTCAAGAAAATCAAAGTACGTAAGATAAAAATGTGACTAAAATGAGGGTTGGACAGTGCGAAGATAAAGAAATCCGCTCTTGGTCTTATCGTAGAAGCAAACTAGAACCATGCAGCGCAGCCTAGGTCTTCTTGGATGACGTCGCAGGACGCTTCGGCTTTTATTATTATTATTTAAAACGATGTTACCATTTAGAAACAGAAAAACATTAAGAATAATGAAGATGGTCGTAATTCGCAATTGATGTTTTAGGTATTCAGTACTAATTGACTTCAAGACGGTTTCTTAGCAATCAACGATGCTACCTTAATTCCGTATGCATGATCTCATTTGCAACTGAATGTAGGTTTGTACCCAAGTACGTACAAATCTACATAAGCACAGTCACCGCCAAAAAGCAATGAACAGATGAAGCCTCCAAAACACCATATACACACAAAGCAACAGAAACCGCTTAACACGCCATTCCTTAAGCAAAAAAAAGACAAAAGAAGACGCACTGTCTGTAATAATGTTGTTCCTACGTGTTTAATAAAAATAATTGCAGGATACAACAGAAAATACCTAAGTAACAAGTTTCTTGAATTGATTGCGTAAATGTATATGTATTTATCCACATAATTATTTTGTAAAACTACAAATTACATTATTTATCACCTGGCAGTGCCTACGACATACCTTTGCCTTATGCATTTTTAATCAATCAATGCATCTCGCATCTAATTTTCGTCCAAAAACGCTGTAAATATTTAATGCAAGCACATTCCTACATAGAAATATGACTGAGAGCTTATTCATACGCACTATCGGTTAAACCGCCGCTTCTTGTTCTTTATCAGACTTTGAAAAAAGAACAAGGTTCTATTATTCGGTCGTAAGTTTTTTCTATGATTGATTACACTAAAAAGTTTGTTATTCATAAATTGGTCTATAATTTTGATGGAGAAATCCGCAGGTTTTTATAATTTATATTTGCATCAGATATCGGAGTGGTCCTATAAATTGTTGCTTACTATTATTTGATAAGTATACAAACTTTTAATCTTAAGAAATCCATTTATAGTTAAAAAAAAAAATAATTTAACTCCCGACACAAACCAGACAGTAAAATTCAAACAGAGTATATTTACTTTCAAGTGGTTCTTAGTTGCTACCTGTATAAAATTCGGTTTCAATTATAAGTTATAAATAATTATTATAAAATGGTAATGGCGGTGAATGTCAAACTCGGTTTAAATTATTGAAAACTTTGATTAGGGCTTATTTTCAGCTGCATGGAGCGGAAAAGTAGTACCTAGTACTGGTAATAAACTGCTCGGTTTTACTGCTAGTGCGTACGTACTCCAACTCGATGCATTAGGTCATGAGAGCTCTTCAACCTTGTATTTGACGTAATTATTCCGATTTGATGAGTCCATCTCAGTAAATTTAATATCCATAGGATCGGTGTAAACTACTGTGAAATAACAAACGATAAGATTTAACTATTTATGATACTGCCCCTTTATTGACCTTGAAAAAAAAGCCGAAAAAAACGAGATGCCGGCATTTTATCTAAGTGGCTTACAACGGAGGCTTTTTTAGCCTAACCTCTTTTATTGGTCTGCTATCTTAAAATTTTCTAAGTATTGTTATTTTCACTCTGACTTACTTAAGATAATAGAAGATAATGGAGTGAGGAATGACTATAATATTTCTTTTCACAAATTCACAAGAAACACTTTGGTCACGTCATTTGCTACAACTTGTAAAATAGGTAGATATACTAAAAAATGGTAAATATAATGAGAAATCAATAAATAAATGACTGTTTAAAGGTCATAGAGCCTTAAATTTGAATAATCAATGAAAATAAATTAATTAAATTAAATTTGTTTACTTTGCAGAATTCACAATCCAGTGATTAAAATTAATGTGACTGTAAGAACTAAAGATAACTAATCAGTCTAGGACTCTTTGTAATTAATAGAGGTACAGTCATATAGGCTAAAAAAACCATTTTTGTTGGTTTTTTATGAACATTTTTCTTAAATGCTATTTCTGGCACGTTCGCAGTATGACTAGGATTTTTACTGTAGAAGCGAAAAGAATTACCCAGGAAACACTTATGATAATTTTGTAACCTATCATCAACATCATCACCAGCCTATAATAGTCCACTGCTGGACATAGGCCTCCCCTAATGAGCGCCATAGATGGCATCATTATTTGGGGGTTATTGCCCATAATCCCCACGCTGGGCATGCGGGTTGGGGATCGCAGTTCGGTGTAGTTGTTCTGCAGAAGGCGCTGCTGCCCGCCCCCCGCTGTGTTTCCCTTAGTCGCCTCTTACGACACCCACGGGAAGAGTTGGGGTCGTGCAATTCTATGCCGGCACCGCACGGCAACCTAACCTATCATGCTTTGTTTTATATATTATCTTCGTTTTCGCACTTCGGGTACGGAATCCTAAAAAGCTAAACAGTAAAACACCTAATTGCTATGCCATGTAAGTACAAAATACATTAATCATCTTTAATGACTGAGATTCCCTTAAAAGTATTTGGTATCTCTAGATTGTGTTAACTATTAACATACTTAATATGGCATAGTATAGTTAGACAGAAATATAAATAAATAAAAATTTCAGACAATCCACACAGCATCATCTAGCCCCAAGCTAAGCAGAGCTTGTGTTATGGGTACTAGATGACTGATATACATAATTTTATATATGAAAAATATTTTTTATAAATAGAAATCGTCCAGAACACCCTGAACAAATATTTGCAGATCGAACATACATTTGTCCCGAGGCCGGAATCGAACCCGGAACCTTCTGCGTCGCAGGCGGACCTTCGCCCACCGTGCCACAGAGGCCGTATATAAATAAATAATGCCGGACAATCCACACAGCATCATCCAATCCCAAGGTAAGCAGAGCTTGTGTTATGGGTACTAGATGACTGATATACATAAAACAATATTATTAAATAGATAGATATTTTTTTATTATACATAGAAAACGACCAGAACCCCTGCACAAATATCTGCAGATCGTACAGATATTTTTCCCGAGGCGGGAATCGAACCCGCAACCTCCTGTGCCGCAGGCGGACCTTCGCCCACCGCGCCACAGTGGTCGTCGATAATAAATAAATAAATAATGCTGGAAAATCCATACACTATCATCTAACCCCAAGGTAAGCCGACTTTGTGTACTAGAAACTCAATAAATTACATACGTACATATATAGAAATACTTTAATTGTTTAATAGGAAACACGCAAAATACTCGAGACAAATCGCTAGAGATTGTACAAGCATTTGTCATCAGGCGGGAATCGAACCCGCTATAATAAAGTGGACGGAACTGTTCAAATAAGCCTAGAACTAGTCATAGTAAATCATCTAAATCAATTTGATTTGAAGGTCCCAAATCAAATTGATGACTTCATTAGTTAAACTGGGTTTTCAAAAAATTATCTGAACTCTGTCTGAATCGAGTCTGGTCGAAGCGACGACGTGTGACCCGAGAGCTGGTCAATATCTGGCGCAGCGCATCAGCATTGCCATACAGGGTGGCAATGCAGCCAGCATCTTGGATACACTTCCAATTAGTATTGATATGGACCAGTTGAGCTACCTGTAGTTTGTTCGCAACAGTAAGCAGTTAGCTCAATTGTTTCAATTGTAAATAACATTATTTAGTTAAATAATTGTAATTTTCTTTGTTAATAAAGGCCTTTTGCCCATTTAAACTGTAGGAAATAAAAATTTTACGTCTACAGTTTGATTTAAATTATAAGCTAAGTGTATAAATATTAACAACTAGCGGCCCGCCCCGGCTTCGCACGGGTATTAAACAAAAAATTCAGAATTTATACACACTAACACGATAGGCTTCACAGTTTTCATACGGATCCCTTACTTTTTCTAACAGCAGTGGGATTTTTGACATTGACTCGACATTCCAAAACTGACACTGGCCGTAGAGAAAAAGCAAGCACCGTGCGCTATACAACCTCTTTTTCTATTCTGACGCGCCATAATAGAAAAAGAGGTTGAATATACAGCCCACGGTTCAATTATTGAATTTTTCATGCGGATCCCTAACTTTTTTGAAAATATTATATAGCCTATGTTCATCACGGAAAATTAAGGATTCTAATGGTGAAAGAATTTTTTAACTCGGTCCAGTAGTTTCGGAGCCTATTCAATTCAAACAAACAAACAAACAAACAAACAAACATACAAACAATCAAATCTTTCCTCTTTATAATATTAGTATAGATAACATACAACTGAAACCGATATTCTGTTTGAATAAACAAATTAAGTCAGAATGCAGAACGAAATACGTAGCGTGTCCAACTTAAGATTCAACTTTGATGATCCATATAGCGTGGTGCAATTTGTAAAACAGCCAACGGTTTTACAAAGTGCCGACTGGCTATTGCAGACTGGCGATAATCTGCCAGATTTAGGTCCATTGTAACAACTCAGTAATCGGTCTTTGCTTGAGTAACGATTTTTTTTGTGTAGAAACATAATTATCGATGCCAGAGCATGGTTTCATAATACGAGCTTTAATTCTGTGCGAAACATAGTTTTATTCAAACAGCGTTCACAATAATACATATTTTTTTTGGAAAACTATAGTTTATGTCGCGCTATTACGTTTTTTTATTGCTAGCGATGGGTTTTATTAAGATCAAACTGTTGCATTGTCTTTATATTAATACTAGATGACAAATAGCTTGGCAATTAAGTATGTTGACCTATTTCCTAGACATCTAGATAATCAAAAAAGGGGCACAACCTAAAATTTTGCATTTTATAGGTACGGCTATATTTATTATTATGTTGCATAAGACCATAGATCAAGATTAATTTTAATTATAAACGTTTTTGTGCTTTTAAATTCTTATGCATCTACATACAATTTAAAATATCCAGTCATGATAGTGTAATTTGGTAAAAAAAAACTCCTTACATAATATTATTCTATTTGATACATATCTTCGGAAACTTTTCATTGGCCTCAGCACACAATTTCGGTTTATACCTGCATGTATTATCTAACTATTGATACAAACACTCTTCCATTGGTTCACGCAAGCTGATCAAATTCAATTCTACTCACCACTTTCAAATTTTATTTAATTATTAATTGTTTAAAAATTAATTCAACAATTACTTTATTGTAAGTTCCCGCTCGTATTTTTTTCTTTTTAATATTAAAATCGTAAATTTCAATCAATCATTCCGACTTTCAAATTTCATATTGCTCGTCTGCGGCACCCAAAGCATGCTCACAACCGCAGGCTAGAATAATCTAACTCGCCGTACATCACGACTATTATGGAGTACACTTACAATTATTATCCTTGCGTAAACTCTATTGTAATTTCCCGCTCGTCTAGGAACCCTTTCGTTTTTAATACTAAAACATCGTAAATTTGAACTTATAAATCAAAAATCAGAATAAAAGTGCTTTATTTCTTTTAGACCCTACAGGACTCTGGACACGTCAGAAAACACAGTTCATAATGTTCATGTGGCTTCGCAGGGCAACAACAGCGGAGTCCCTCAAACGGCGAAAACACGCTAATCTTGACCGAGGTTACATGCCTATATGAGACGTTTGGGGTAGGAACCCTAGGTCCTTAAAGTCCGGTAACGCTGTCATGGCCATCTGCGGTCAACAGCATTAAAGTCCATTCGAAAAAAAAAACCCTAGGTCCTTGGGGTTCTGGGGCACACACAATATATAAAGACACAATGCTACTTATAGGATCAACAGGATGATAGAGACAACAGGATGATCAACAGATCGCAATGCTGGCTTTTACTTCTGCCAACAATGTGAACACATTAAGAGCTCATTTTCTGTCATGCGGTATCCATCCGCATTCAACCCGAAGACTAATATTTCCTATCAAAAGCTAAAACGCATCCGGACCGCACGCAAACCTGGTTTGCTGTTTCGGTTAATGGCAAAGTCTTCGGAAATGAAAATAACACAATGTATGGCATTCTGTATGCAGGGACTCAATTTACGCCAAACATTATAACTCACAAAAGATGCGCTTTTGTTCTCAACCGTCTTCTTCCATAGTTATAAATATTTTTAAATGTATACTAAGACACAGTTACACTTTGCATAAATAAAGCGTGACAAAATCCACCTATATTCGAGCTGAATTTATCGAACGATCATCGGATGAGGTAACAAACGTGATCTGTCTCGAACTACGGCACGGAATGTATAGATTTCCGTTTTAGGATCTGGAGGTCAAGAGCTGTCTGCGTTGTTTAGTGTTTGGATGATCTAGTTCGTATTCTTTCGTATTAAAGACTATTTATAGGGTACCTATATAACGCGTTTTTTTAACACGGCAAAAAGCCTTTATTAACATAGCAAATTACAATTACCTATTTATTATTATATTATATAACGCGTACCTTTTCTTTTCCCATATTCCTAAATCTGAAGACAAATTGAGGGTAGTATAAATATAACAATAAATTGCAAAAGTTTAAAAAAAAACTAGGTCTTGGTAGATACACTAAGGTGCATTCAATGTATAATATGTATATTATGTATTTTCTATCGAATAAACTCATCATTATTTAAAAGACAGTTTTCTTTTCTTGTATATAACCATCTATTTTATTTTCTTTAATTAGGTAAATATTTCTCATCCCAGATTGATCCGTTCGGAAAAAAAGTTCAAGAAAGCAGTTGCATCGGATCTATATTCCAAAATTTTACCAAACTCATAAAAAAATATTTTAACTGTAAAAAATTTTCAATTCTGTACGGCACATCACTAGTGTATAATCTTCTTCCGAACTACAATAGGTTCTTATTACGAAATGAACAATAAAGAGCTAAAAATGTTGCCCTTGATATTTTAGAGATAAACATTTTAAGATCCTTCGACTGTCTATCGACGTCTAGTCAATTCCATTTTAGGAAACAGTGAAAGAGAAGGTTGTAGTTGGTTTCATTTCTATACATTAGGTAAAGTGTCTATTAAAATCATGGATGAGTATGCTGTGGTACTTGTTAGACATCGGGCAGCTTAATAAAGAATCTGATAAAAAGTCCAAATTCAAGTTTTATGTGCCTAACATAATGCAAAATGCATTGCAAAATGACGTAACGATTAATTTTATTTATTTTTTACTTTCAATGAGTTAAATATGGAAAATACTTGGGTTCGTGGCTTAGGCCCCCAGTGGTGGACTCTGTAGACACTAGGACTGACATCTGACGTCTGTAGACTATAGGATCGGAATTTGAATTAAAAGTGGTAAGAAAAAAATACCTACTGATAGATTAAAAAAAAACAAGTTTTGCCGATGAATGAGTTACTGGCAGGAATAATAAGACAAGATTAATCTATAACAATGGAGTTTGTTTGATCAGTCAGCTGTTAATTCTTTCAACTGTATAGAACTAATTTATTTCTATTCTCTAAAAATAAAATTAAACAATTTAATTAATAACTCGGGTTTTGGACCAGGCTTTTTTACGCCCTCTATCAGTATCGCACACAAAAATAAACACATAAGTACCTAGGTCACATTGTCTTCACCGTGGTTCCAATTATAACATCATCATCATAATCATTTGTTCCTTTTCTTATCCTAATAAACCAAGTTAATTATAGTAATTAACTAGCAAAAGAACACGCCTCCATAAGATTTGACGTGAATCATAAAAAATCTTGTAAAAAGCTTTGAGTTCCTCAAAATTGCCTCGAAGCCTTGACCTGAACAAAAAATAACCGGATACTTGTAAAAAAGTTACTATTTACCCATAGATAACTAGACGATAGAAAAAATTTGAAAATGAAATATTTCTATCAGTATTTGTGTAGGCACTCCTTGAAGGGACTACCTAATCTTGTTAAGGTTTGGTGTACCTAAGTGCTAAATAAAGATGCGATTTCCATCGAATGGACCATTGAAGATGCCCATAATTCATTAAAGATACATAAAGATTTAACGAGGTAGGTATTACACAATCATATGTTAAAAACTTTGGAAGCAAGGTATCTATTTTCAAGCAAGAAAATTTTAATTACACGGCCTTCGGCAATATAATATAAGAAATAAAACGTTTTGGTGTGATCATTTCCGATTTAGTTTATGATGTCGTACACCATGAACTAAATCAAACACTATGAACTATATCTGTTATTTGATCAATTTTTATAGGATGCAATCTTCTGAACATCCCACTACGATCCTCTACGATTGGAACACCCTGTATATTTTATAGGTGGTTAGAGGAGTAGGTTTGCCGTGTGGTGCCGGCATAGAATTTCATCGCCCCTAATCTTCCTGTGGGTGTCGTAAGAGATCTTTGGCGCTCATTAGGAGAAGCCTATGTCCAGCAGTGGACTGTTATAGGCTGGTGATGTGATGTGTGATGTGATGTGGAGTAGTTTCAATGTATTCCTTTTGAAATGATGAGTATGTATAGTCATTCTTTTCCGTGTTATTTCTCACACGTGAGAGCAATACGAGTACTTTAGATTAGCTTAGGTATTATGAATTTTAGTTTTTCGGGACAAACACCTTGTGAAGAAAATTTATGGGACAACCTAGAAATCATTCTCCATCGAAAGAATCTTCCAAATCGGTCCATAATTCACCGATAAATCGACAAACACATAAAAGTACATACATTTTGTAAGTAATAAACTAATCTATCCAGAATTATTTTATTTATTTGCCATAATGCTGTAAAGTTTAGCTCGCCAAGTACTTACATTATTTTTAACTTTTATTTATGTACAATTTGTGTTTGCAACAGACAATCAAGACTGATAAATTATTACCGAACATAGAATCACCTCCTCGTTTTTTGAAGTCGGTTAAATAGTTAAATAAATAATGCCGGACAATCCACACAGCATCATCTAGCCCCAAGCTAAGCAGAGCTTGTGTTATGGGTACTAGATGACTGATATACATAATACAATATTATTACATATATAGATAATTTTTATTATACATAGAAAACGACCAGAACGCCCTGAACAAATATCTGCAGATCGTACAAATATTTGTCCCGAGGCGGGAATCGAACCCGCAACCTCCTGCGTCGCAGGCGGACCTTAGCCCACCGCGCCACAGAGGTCGTCAGAAGCTTGTTTTTCGTATACTCGAGCGTCTTATTACTCTAAGTACTCGAGCATAGATTTGTAAAGTCAGTGCACAATGGTTTCGAAAACCAAAAGACATTTGTACCAGATTATTAATTTTATATATTTACCCATAGTGTCATTACTACAAACTAACGCAGACCATTATAACGTTAAGTGCTGATTGACTCATATTTTACAGCCAATTAATAATAATAATTTATAATTAATAATAACGATACATCTCATGATTCCTATCTTAAGGAGAATGAAATGCTATAAAATTTCAAAACGTAGGCTACTAGGAACTTCTTTGTATAAAATAAGTAATTATTTAGTAATAATCTGTAGCCGATAAAGGAAGAAGTGGGGTAGGCCACGCCTCACGTGCTTGATTAAGAAAAAGTTCAAGTTATAGTAGTTCACTTATAAGTTTGTTTTTAAATGACAAATAAAGAATATACTTACTTACTGATTGAAATAAAAACTTTATTTTGTTGGATATAATTTTTTGAAAATATTTCATATTTTCGTTTTGTCAAAATATACATATATTCAGGCGAAACCTCATGTTATTTACGTAATAATAATATAAATAAAAATTATGAAAAAGCTAGTTGGAGTCGACGCAAACGCCATCTATCCAACCTACCGAACACTTCGTTCTCTTTGTAGATCCAAAGTTCAGTTATGAGGTCAATGATCACTTACATCATTGCGGCTTCAATTGTGAGATGGAGCTTTTAAGCTTTATCACAGTTAATATAATACTTAGCTTTATTTAGATTAAAGCACTAGATAACGTCAGCAAAGACACGCAATTCAATGACCTCATAAGCGAAATGAGCAAGATAAGTGTTGTGTCGTTGCGAATCTGATTTCTAGCGCGTGGCACCCATTGCTTTCAGTTTATCTAATTATATTTTGTCTTGTTAGAATCTTGAGGAAAAATATAGAGAATTATGTTTCACAAAGAAGAAAACTTTGTGAACATCGTTCACAAAGTGTGTGCCTGTAATCAAATTTTCAAACTTCATCGGTTGAGTCAAAGGTTCGGTCATTTAATAAAACCGTTTTTAAAATTTGTTTAACTTTTATATTTTCTGAAATATATTGAAAAGAGTTGAAGAATTTATTAGTAGAGGTACCAACCTACCAACTGTAGGGAGTTGTCTCCGAAGTTCATCAATCATCATCAACAGCCTATAATAGTCCACTGCTGGACATAGGCCTCCCCTAATGAGCGCCATAGATGGCATCATTATTTGGGGGTTATTGCCCATAATCCCCACGCTGGGCATGCGGGTTGGGATCGCAGTTCGGTGTAGTTGTTCTGCAGAAGGCGCTGCTGCCCGCACCCGCTGTGTTTCCGAAGTTACTGATACCTAATTATACTATACGTATGCCTACATAATCGACAAAAGTTCAAAACCCTCGGCGCGCGAGTTACACTCGCACTTGACGGACCTTGTTTTTAATCGACCTTCAAGGGTGAAATCTCAAGGATAGGCAATTAAATAGAAATTATTGTTTCATAGGTCTCAAGGTACCTTACTTATTCACTGCCCAGCCCCGACGGTGTTACCGGCAGGGCCGCGCCTCGTGCCACGAAGTACAGCGAGGGGATGGGCGTGGTTCTAGTCTGTTCTTTCAGTATTCCCGAGGTGCAGCACATCCCTGCGGATGTGTCATTGTTTTCGACAGTTTTTTATGTAACTGTTGCCCGCGGTTTCAGCCGTGGAACTCTCGATCCCGTGGGATTTTCGTGATAAAAAGTGGCCCATATGTTATTCGACCTCTGTGATGCGGCTAGCGAAGGTCCGCCTGCGACACAGGAGATCGTGGGTTCGACTTCCGCCTCGGGACAAATAGTTGTACGATCTGCAGCTATTTGTTCAGGGTGTTCTGTTCGTTTTCTTTATGATAAAAATATCTAGGTATATAATGTGATAATATTCTATTATGTACCCATATCAGTCAGTCATTTAGTACCCATAACACAAGCTCTGTTTATCTTGGGGCTAGATGCTGAGTGGATTGTCCAGCATTATTTATTTTATTTATTTATTCCAGGTCATAAACAAAAAATTGGTTTAGTAGTTTTTGGGTGAAAGAGTAACAAACATACAAACTTTCGCGCTTATAATATTAGTAAGATGAAGGTTAGGTACCCATTTAACTAGGACAATGTTCTTTAGTAGACATTTTATTTGATTCCCACAAAAAATTTCATATTTAGTCGGTTTCATATTTCAAATTTCGTATTTAACACACACAACACATCCACCGAAAAAGATATAGTATTTGTCTATTCCAATCTAGACGTAAGATATTGGTTTATTATTTTAAATAACATTGAGGAGAATTATTAACGGTGTATATATTAGTAATATAATACAAATTATGGATTTATTCACATTTCAGTACAGCTTAGTAGTAATATCCTTGTTTAGGATCGTATCTCTGAGGTTGTTTCGGCCCGCTGAAATCTTCACCGATGATTGAGTCTAATCCAAGCCGCAAGTCTTCTGGTGTTCTGTTTACATCTGATCCAAATTCATTAGGAAACTGTGTGATTGATTTATCATCAAGTGTATTCGGTTTATCTGTTCTTAACGTTTCTTCATTATCATTGTGAAGCAGCGATACTTTTGACTTACTATCCTTTGGCATACCATTTGTGCTATTATCATTATATGAATTGGTACTATAATCAAATGATTCTTGACTAGTCCTTCCGAAATCATCTACTTTAACATTTGTAGTCGACTCCGTACCGACAGTTTCCTCTGTTGTATAAACGTTTGTATAGTATGTTGATGAAGAAAAATCGTCACAGCTTGCTGGTTCCGGTGGGGTTTTAAAATAACCTTCATTTTCAGAATAATCGAGATCGAAATTCGATGTTGTCAGTGCCGATTCTGATAATGTTGTTTCGTATTGATTTATATTTTTATAAGTATGAATATACCCCGTTTCTGAAGACATTGGAGTCGTTGATTGGTAACTTCCTGTGTTGAAATCTATTTGTGAAGAAAAAAGGTCAGTTTCACTTCTATTATCAGGAATTACAGTCTCTTCTTCCTTAACAATTTCTTTAGTGAAATCATTGTCATAAAGTTTTGTGTTATTTGAATTACCATAGAGCTCAGTAGTTTCTGTGCCTGATTTCTTACTCGATGATGCTTTTTTCGTATTATGATTTGACTGATCTACATCATTTTTACTTGCATAAAAATCACCATCGTATGCTTTCTGGTAGAAAGGTTCTTCAGTAGCAAAAGCTTTATCAGAAAAATAGTTTTTATTTCTTTGGTCATCTGTGTTGAATTTTGTTTCTAGATCTGAACTATTGTTAAAATTGTCATCAGCAAAAACTTTGTCTTGATATCTTCCATCAACGAAAATGTTTTCAGGAGGAATATAGTAATAGCCGTTGTAAGTGATAGGAATTTGCAACTTTTTCTCCGTATTTGAGTTCAGAATACCAAGATTGCTTTCAATGTTCTTTGAAACCATACTTTTTTTATTATTAACATTTTGACTGTAGTCAGATGTATAGTTTTGATTTTCTTTAGGTTTTTGGATATAAATTTCATCTTCTTCATTCTTTCTATTATTAAATACTTGAACTCTTTTCGTTCCTGATGGTTTTCTATTTTTATTTTGTGTGGGTTGCACATTTTCTGTACTGCTATTCATAATGTTATTAGTTTCATATTTTTTAAATTTTGATGGTGGTGTTTTTTGTTTACCTGTGACCATCTTTCTTTTATGAGTTTTTGCATTTTTCTGCAGGTAACGGTGAACTGGTCCTTGGTATTTCATGTGTCCATATTTAGTTTCGTCATAAGACCCTGAAAAAATAAACGAATCATGTAGTAAGATAAGATTCTGTGAAGTATAAAAAGGATAAGAGCTCAATTATGTACCATCATCGATGATTCCAGCGTCTTTGTTCATCTGTGTTTGTTCAATAACATTTTGAATTGCTTCAGGAATTACTGGTAAATGATCTCCACTCGGTTGAAAGCCATTTTCGTCAGCAGTGTATGTTACAGTATAAACTTTATCATCGTCACCCTTGTACGAATAAGATCCTTTAGCTTTTACTCCTTTCGCTGTTGATGCACTTTCATTTCTATGTATTTCATTTGATGTATCAAAATGGTAAAAATATTCATCTAGGTTTTGAATGTTTTCGTAATTGAGAACAATAGCACTTCTATCTGAGTTTTCTTGAGGCCTCTCAAATTTTTTACCAGTGGTTTTCATATTTTGGCCTGTGGCTACTGTACCTTCGTTTGGGCTTGATGTTGTCGTTAGGTATTGCTCTGTTTGTGGATTTACCGTCTTTTTACTTGATGTTAGCAAATTATCTGAACTGGCCACTTCAATATTATTGTTAAAATATTTGATACTCATAGGGTTTCCACCGTACATGCCGAATAAGTGTGGCTGGTAGTTTTGACCTATACTTTCAGGAACTGCAACAATAGGCATGTTTCCAGGATTATCGACACCAAAATCAAAATTCCCAGTAGGATTATCAACGCCACTTCTGAGGTGCAAAATACTTTTATAATAAGGCCCTTTTATTGCCATAGAAGAAAACGCTATCTCATCAGGAGATCCACTTTGGACGCTATCACCATCATCAGCTACATAAGCGATTCCTTCATATCCACTTTTAGGATATTTGAGGGGCGTTTGCAGATCATCTGATCTGCCTCCGGAAAATTTTGCGTTAGGTGGTGGTAAATATCTGCGATCGAGCTTTTCTGTAGCTATTAGCTTTAAAGCTAGCAATACCTGAGAAATTAAATAAATAAATAAAACGATAAGTTTTTACACAACACCATCAAAAACTCTAAGATACAATGTAGATTGAATTGAGAGAGAGAAAGAGACCGAACATACAAGGTAAATATTGTAACGCAAAAACTTTTTTAATTTAAGTATTGTTTTAGAATCGAACTAACAACGATTACTTTAGTAATTTACAGGCACTTCACTCTAAACTTCATACTATTCTAATCAAACACAATTTTGAGTGTAAAATAATAAGACCTACCACAAAAAGCTTCATTTTTGGTGTCTCCTCGATAGGGTTGGAAGCAGATGACTGTGTGACGAGTCCTGTTAAAAATGTATTTATACCATCGAATATTAACCTCTAATGCCTGTTAGTACGTGACAGACGAACGTACAACGTGACAAAACCCTAATTAATGCTGTCAAACACGAGCAAGTTATTAAGTTTATTATTCGTCACAATCGGACATCGGATATAATATGGCCTTGACATTTCTTGGCTAGGTGACACGACATAGGTGTTGTATTACACATATTACACATGGTGATGTTTAGACAATAGACCCAATCTATTGTCTAAACCCTCTACCCCCCCCCCTACGTGTGCGCCCTAGTTACGTGTTATGTACATAGATTAGATAATGAAAGCAATTTATCAAAATAAGGGTTTTCAAGTAAACCCACTCGAGTAAACCCACGGAAAACACACTTATGTATAAGTACTACATTTTCAGGTGGACCGTAGATTACTTATTTGCTACAGTTTAAACACAAATTCTGTACGGTACCTACATCACCTACTTAAAGTTGAAGAGGCCAAAAGAAGCACGATCTTTCTCGGTAGATCATTAACACTATTGTCTATTTTGTAATTGCTTTTTGTTTTCTGTGATCTTTGACCTAAGAAGCCTCCCTAAGCTCTAGCCCGTGGATAGCGCCGCGAACTAGAAGTGTGGATCACATTCGTATATTTGTCATGGCGTATGGCGCCTCATTCTTGTAGCTTGTCGGTTTGTTGTCCCGCGGCAAAGGTTTGAAAGCTCGCGTGTGGTTTGCGGGCGGGTGGAGGCCTGTACAGGATCTAGCCGCGACCACACCGGGATCGCTGTGCAGAGGTTTTTGGGTTGACCTTTTAATATTATGGAGGAGGTTATTATTGATCTTGTTACTTTTTACTTCTTAGTTTCAGCTATCGGTGATAAATTGGTGGTATTATTGGATAACTCAGGACAAAGCAAAATTTACTAGGCACTTCGTTTAATCCAGATAAAGCGTCCAAACTTTTCTTTCCCTTTCCTGATTTCTTTACCAAATTACCTTTTCTATTGCGAGGCGTGCCGCACCATACTTTAATGTAGCCGTATAACCTACGTATAAATGTTTCTACTAAGCTGTCAAGTTTTTAGGGCTAAGAAATACAAATTCTTATCATTGTCATAAATATTTTATTCACTATTCAACGAGATAAGGGTTAGTATCGGTAGCCATTCCTGGAGTCAAATTTCTGACGTCTGCCAAATCCGTTTTGCCTCGTGGCAAAGGGTGGCAGGTACGCCTTTTCAACATTGGAAGCACGATTTCCATTGAAGCTGGAAGTAGCAGCACCAGTAGATAGCGGAGTGTCAGCGGATGATGGATAGTTTCTCGAGAAGGCAGCGTTTGTGGCAATCGTATCTTCGTCGTTGCCGTTAAAAGCACTCTGTTGGTTATTCTGTTGGTTATTCTGTTGGTAGTTCTGTTGAATGTTGTCTGAGTATTTGCCTTCGTTGTATGAACCTGTTGGGTTA
Source organism: Eupithecia pulchellata (assembly GCA_963931895.1). Lineage (NCBI taxonomy): Eukaryota > Metazoa > Arthropoda > Insecta > Lepidoptera > Geometridae > Eupithecia > Eupithecia pulchellata. The sequence goes on from OZ007538.1 coordinate 3,103,468, forward strand.
AAGGCCGTATTAGATTAGGTAACGCTTACATCCAAAAATACTCTTACGGTCCATTCTTACAATAATTAAGTTTTTTTTTGTTTCATTCGACAACCTGTGTGTATAAGGGGAACAAGTTTAAGTATACGTTTACCCCATCTTGACCAAAGTTCGCCAACTATATTCTATGCATTTATATGTATTGGAATATTATTGGATATTATATTACTCTTAACTCTCTCGATAGTAAATAACATTTTATTTTGACTAGTTTCGAGACATGCTTCAAAGCTCTTACCATCATCATAGATTCCAGCGGCCTCATCCCGAGCGTTCTGTTCTAGGGCCTTCAGAATTTCTTCAGGACCTGGGGGAGGGGTGGGGATGTGGTCACCCTGAGGCACGAAGCCGTTCTGGTCAGCGGTGTACCTGAAATTAGGTTTTTCAAATTAATCTTGGTGATAAATGGCTTCGATACATAAAACTCGAGGTAGTGTGTACGTCGCCGACAAGTTCAAAAAACTGTCGCATTTCTAACCTTAATCATATCAATTGGTTTAAACTAACCTGATGGAGTAGACCTGGCCATCATCACCAGTGTAGGAGTATCCACCCTGCGCTTCCACACCATTGGTCGCCACTCCATTCTCCTCAGCGTAGATACCATTCTCAGTCTCGTAAGCGTAGGCGTACTTTTCTCCATCATTAGAGTTGTCCTGACGAAGGATAGCTGCGTTACGCTCTAAAGCTGCCTGTGCACGTTCGGGCCGAGCTTCGAAGTTCCCAAAGTTGTTTACATTGTTGAACTCCGCGTTCTTAGCGAAAGCTCCCTGGGCTTCATAATTTCCATTTCCGTTTTGGATGAAGTCGTTCCCGTTTTGGGCGAATTGATTTCCGTTTTGGGTGTATTCGTTCCCAGTTTGGGGAAACCTGTTGGGAGTTTGGGCAAATCCGCTGTTTTGGTAGTTGTTCCTTGAGAGGGGAGTTTGGAGGAAGTTTCCAGATCCTCCAGCGGTTCTAGCATTGGAGGGAGGGAGGTAAGTCCTTTCCAGTTTAGCGCCATGGGCCAAGGCGATGGATGCTAGGATAATGAACTGAAAATAGAAGAAAGCAAGATTGAGATCACTTTTATTTGTATTGATGACCTTTAAAGCGCCATGGGCGATCCTGTGACGCAGGAAGTTGCGGGTTCGATCTCGCCCCGAAACTTTTTCAGGTGCTCTGGTAATTTTCTAGGTACAGTATGGTTTATGTATGTATGTCAATCATCTAGCATCGAAACACAAACTCTGCTTTGGGGCTAGAAGATGCCGTGTGGATTATTTATTTATTCATATTCTTATTTAAACTGATTAAGGCTAAGTATTAAAAAAACAGAAACGGGAATATTCAAAATCTATACTGAGAGATACTGATAGCACAGATAACATGGTACTAGTACTGACAGGTTTTTCGATATAGAAATAGCCAAAGAAAATGCGTTGTCTCAAGCATCTTTAGCTCTATTTTTAATCTAACCAGAAATTAATCGATAGCTAATCAAATAAGAAAATAGTACAAATTATTATTTATTAACTCATTACCACTCTCATTGTATCTACTGAGCTAACCCGGTGATTCACAGCTTGTGACTGATAAAGTTCAAAGTAGCATACAATATTTATAGTGAAGCTCACTTTTATCGATCTAGTTCAGAGATGTTCTAAGTTCGTGTATTTCATAATAGATGAGTATGTAGTACATACCTACTGCACGATACTGGTCTAATTGAGTGGATGGTTGTATGCTGAATGCAGCTAAAAATTTTTAATTATCAATTGAGGTTTGTGTTTTTTAGCAGAAGCTGTGTATTTCAAATATAATGTAAATGGTGTACGTAGTAAAACACTGAACTGGTCGCTTTATCTATTTGGAAGATTAAATTGAAATACTAGACGCTAAACAAGCTACAATCAGAATTTAAATTTATATTTAAAATTAAATAAAATATTTTGGTTTTCTTGTAAATTGATTTATATAAAAGAAAATTTTGAGGACTATCAATCACCATACCCTAATGAACAATTGGCTTCAATAAACTCTTAAGCTCCCACCTCATAAGTAGGTTTTTTTGTGGTAAAATAGTTATTTCAGTTCACAATTCCGAATAACCATTACCAAGAAAGTAATTGATATTTTTTATATTAAACATTACTGTCTACTTATCACATAACACCATCCATCATTTGAATGGGTGGCTATCTGTTTGTACTTACCGATGATAGTGACCTTGCATATCATCTGCCCAATTGATAGGTACCTCTAATACACCTGGATTCTATTTGTAGCCATAATCGACTTTCAAACATTTTACTTAAGTAACATTAGTAACATGTTTGAACTAATTACCTATTTCGTAATATTTTTATCAGTGTTGTTGTAAAGTCGCTCTTTGTTCGTTTTAAATTTTAATTACACGTAATATTTTATTTTTTTTGGTATTTTTTTAATCGTTTCCTCTGCTAATCTTGGGGCTATTGTCCAGAATTTATTTTATTTTATATAGAGTTCAATTGTTAGAAGAGCAAAAAGCCTTTATTAACAAATAAAATTACAATGATCTAACTAAATAAAAACTAGTACCTATTTACAATTTTAACAATTGAGCTAACAGCAGACTGTTGCGAACAAACTACAGGTAGCTCAACTGATCCATATCAATACCAGTTGTAAGTGTACCCAAGATGCTGGCTGCAATAGAGTTCAATCATTCATTTATTGCTATTTCTTTACGCTTAAACCAAGAAAACTGATTAACACGTTCAACGCGGGACTTTATAACTACTAGTAAACATTTGCATATGTAGGTTAAAAATTGAAATAACACAGACTACTTTTTGATAAATCAGTTCCCATTGGATATAAATAATCTTGATACGATGTCATGGAAACGCGGGAAAAGCTGTAAGAAGTTAGTCCAACAATAAGCCAGATAGATCCTTTTCTACTAGATTTGGATCTGAATGAAAGTTTTTCTTAAGGATGTCTCCACTCCTTCCACCAGTCCACTGCGACCCGGCCTACCACTTAGCCTAACACTGATAGGCTACCACCAATTCAGCTGTCTTAATTCCATTTTCCAGTCAATTTCCAATTCACTTTTTAAAGATCTTTATTTATATAAATACTAGCCTGCTCCGGCTTCGCACGGGTACAATGCTCATATAAAAACCTTCCGCTTGAATCTTTTAAAAAAAACCGCTCCAAAATCTGTTGCGTAGGTCTATGCATAAAAACAGACAAACAGTGGGAAGTGACTTTGTTTTATCTATACTAATATTATAAAGAGGAAAGATTTGATTGTTTGTTTGTTTGTTTGTTTGTTTTTTATCTATACTTCTATACTAATATTATAAAGAGGAAAGATTTGATTGTTTGTTTGTTTGTATGTTTGTTTGTTTGTTTGTTTGAATTGAATAGGCTCCGAAACTACTGGACCGAGTTAAAAAATTCTTTCACCATTAGAATCCTTAATTTTCCGTGATGAACATAGGCTATATAATATTTTCAAAAAAGTTAGGGATCCGCATGAAAAATTCAATAATTGAACCGTGGGCTGTATATTCAACCTCTTTTTCTATTATGGCGCGTCAGAATAGAAAAAGAGGTTGTATAGCGCACGGTGCTTGCATTTTTTCTACGGCCAGTGTCAGTTTTGGAATGTCGAGTCAATGTCAAAAACCCCAATGCTGTTAAAAAAAGTAAAGATCCGTATGAAAACTGTGAAACCCATCGTTTTAGTGTGTATAATTTCTGAAATTTTTGTTTAATACCCCTGCGAAGCCGGGGCGGGCCGCTAGTCTATACTAATATTATAAAGAGGAAAGATTTGATTGTTTGTATGTTTGTTTGTTTGTTTGTTTGAATTGAATAGGCTCCGAAACTACTGGACCGATTTAAAAAATTCTTTCACCATTAGAATCCTTAATTTTCCGTGATGAACATAGGCTATATAATATTTTCAAAAAAGTTAGGGATCCGCATGAAAAATTCAATAATTGAACCGTGGGCTGTATATTCAACCTCTTTTTCTATTATGGCGCGTCAGAATAGAAAAAGAGGTTGTATAGCGCACGGTGCTATACAACCTCTTTTCTCTACGGCCAGTGTCAGTTTTGGAATGTCGAGTCAATGTCAAAAACCCCAATGCTGTTAAAAAAAGTAAAGATCCGTATGAAAACTGTAAAACCCATCGTTTTAGTGTGTATAATTTCTGAAATTTTTGTTTAATACCCGTGCGAAGCCGGGGCGGGCCGCTAGTAATATTATAAAGAGGAAAGATTTGATTGTTTGTTTGTTTGTTTGAATTGAATAGGCTCCGAAACTACTGGACCAATTTGAAAAATTCTTTCACCATTAGAATCCAAAATTTTCCGTGATGAACATAGGCTAAATAATATTTTCAAAAAAGTTAGGGATCCGCATGAAAAATTCAATAATTGAACCGTGCGCTGTATATTCAACCTCTTTTTCTATTATGGCGCGTCATAATAGGAAAAGAGGTTCAATATAAATAGCGCACGCTGCTTGCATTTTATCTACGGCCAGTGTCAGTTATGGAGTGTCGAGTCAATGTCAAAAACCCCAATGCTGTTAAAAAAAGTAAGGGATCCGTATGAAAACTGTAAAACCCATCGTGTTAGTGTGAATAATTTCTGAAATTTTTGTTTAATACCCGTCGAAGCCGGGGCGGACCGCTAGTACTACATGTGAAATGCAGTACACATTTATCCTAGACAATACAAAAATAAATTTATAAGTACACGTTTTAGGTATTATGCGCTTTTCGGAATCAAGGAATAAGTATAAAATAACCGTTTTTCATCACAAGTTTTAATTTAACTCTTCTCTATCATGGATCTAGTTTCAACTTCTTGTCGTGATTTACATAAAGGTCACTCATGTCTAGATCATGATCGAGCTATCTGCAATTACGCTGATGAACTAATAAACAAAATAATTTAAAATTTAATTATTCATTGCAATATATTGATATCCTGTCATTAAATTAAATTAGTTCGTTATTGAAAATGTAAGTCGACCTTAATTATAATGCCCAAAATTAAGCTTCCATGATAGCGCAAGTTTATCTGCTTTAAACTAGATAATATTCGCATAATATTCCTGGATTAAGGCGATGACGACGTAGTGACGTTACGTGAAGAATTCAACCTTATGACATTTGCCCATGAAATGAATAGGACTTGAAATGAATAAGAATGCTAGGTTAATGCAATAAATTGTTCTCCGACGAATCAAAATTTATGCTCTACAAGCACGATGGAAGACACAGAGTGTATAAAAAACCAGGGGAAAGATTCAAGCAAGCATGCATCGAAGAAAAAGTAGCCTACGGTGGTGGGTCCGTACTTGTGTGGGCCGGAATTTCCTCTGAAAGTCGCACAGAGCTGGTGATCATAGAAAACGGCTCTTTAACTAGCGTAAGATATGTGGAAGAAATCCTCAACGAACACGTTGGTCCATTTATGGTCCATTTGGGTGAGGATGCTATATTTAGGCATGACAATGCCCGACCTCATACAGGTAGGATTGTGAATGACTACCTTCAAGAGATGAACATTACTTGTATGGAGTGGCCAGCGCGCAGCCCGGATATCAACCCGATCGAGCATGCTTGGGACGAGCTAGGGAGATGCGTAAAACAACGAAACCCTCCCCCAATCACGCTTCCTGAGCTCAAAATTGCTCTCACAGAGGAATGGGAGAATATTCCCCAAAATCGTATAAGGAACTTGGTGTACAGCATGCCAAACCGCGTAAACGCAGTAATGGAAGCACGAGGAGGTAATACGAAGTATTGAAATTCAAGAAAATCGTCATAAAGTTCAAAAATTTCATGTTTCCTATTTTTGTTTTAAGGAGAGATCAGCAGTTTTTTTTCTTTATGTAATTTTGTGTAAATAAAATGTATGGTGACTCATATTTTTTTAACTTTCATTTAAGGAGTATTAAATTGTCTATTAAATACAATTTATTGCATTAACCTAGCATTCTTACTTTCCGAGATTTTTTGGATTCTTTGAGTGACCCGGATTCATTGCTCTCGAGTGTATTATTAGAGGATTAGATGAATTATTATTAATTTTGATGGATAAGTAATTGTTTTAGTTGTTTATTAATGTCCAATTTGTCTGTTTTCATTTCATTCAATGTTTCAATTAATAGTGGAAACTTTGCCGGTTTTAATGTTTTTTATGTAGTTTTTAATTAAGTTCATAATAACTGTTTGTTTCTCAAATAAAATAAAATAAAATAAATAAACAAACTCTTTACAAATCGTTAGCTCCGAACCTGTTTGTTTGGAAGAACACAAACGTTTTATCCGTTAACGGGACATCTTCCAACATAAACCCAATTCATAGTTTACCCGCTTAAATTCGTAATAACGTATGCTATTTCTCCCACACATTACATCAACTTTTAAATTTAAAATCAAAATCTACAAGGACTTGTTAAGCCTGAGGTCCTCTAGCCAATATCAATGCCAAATTGATGTGTTACTCGCATGCGTGTAACCACATAATTTACGCACTTACAAGTGTTATTTTGTAAATAATCTTGATAGTTAATATTATTATGTTATTTAGGAGTCATGTTGGCGTTACCTTGACACACATAAAAGATTAGTACCATCAAGTGTTTTTTTTAAATTTATGGAGATATCTAGGTCTCTTACCTAGATAATTATTTTTTATTCTTTCTCTAATGTTTCTGTGTTATTTTAATATTTCTCTGTTACAAGAGTTTTGCTTACCTTAGAAAAAGTATTTATGACCCCTTGCCGAAAGTTGATGCAACGAGGTGAAGCAAATACCTATATGCGACAAATTCGTCTCAATTTTTGTTAGCCCTTGGAGGTGCTCTTCTTTGTGATAAAGTACATACTGAAATTAATTTTAAGGTTGTTAGATCTCAAGTAAAATCAAATTTGGCGTCATAACCAAGGAAATTGTTAAATGCCACTATCCCTCGCTTTTAACAGCAGTGTGTTTTTAAGCACGTTCACAGTTTGATTTTAAAATTAACGGCTTTGATATCCAACTTCAGAGCATCACCTTTCAGACTGATTCGAATTTAGAACCATGAAATGATTAGCTTCCGATTGGACAAACCGTCTTTCGAAATAAAGTAGACGACATTCGGATCGACTCGCATCTTTTGTTTCTTGAAGGAATTACAGCAACACTCACAGTCGTTTAATGCCTGCTTAATTGGTTCCTTAGTGTAGATTTGAAAAATTGAGCGTGGAACTGCTTTAATTATTTGGCACCTTCTTTGACCTAACCCTACTATACCTTGCCATAATATATAGTACATTATTCAAAGCAAAGAAAGTACAGCTTTCTGAGAAATAAGTAAACACAGAAAAATTTACAAGTCTTTCTCTCACTACGGTCTTGTTTTTGTCGACTCAACAATATCAGGTCTTAATGAAAGAAAAAACTAAATTTGATATTATTTTGACACTTCTCATTTTGGAATTAACAGCATTGTAATATTTGACACTTTTTCTCATTTTTCCTCATATCAGTCAACTGCTGGACAATAGGCCTCCCCTAATGAGCGCCATAGCGCCCTGTCTTTCTATTTCTGTGAATAAATGATTATATTCTCCTATTATACACAAAAACTATCAACAACAAAGCTTTACGCTTTCACGTAAATAGATAAAGACTCGTTGGACGCCTAGTGTGCAATCTCCTTAACGGGACGTCACTATCGATCGCACGATTGCTATCATTACAGCACCTTCGCACCAGTAAACTTTAACATTACTGCAGTCGTGATGCGGAGTATTGACTTCGTTGGGCGCAATATGAGCCTATCCCCCTATCCCCCCACGAGGTGTACTGACGACCAGGTAATGGTTCAAGGAAACCGCAAAATTCTAGTCATTATGTCGATCTTAGGAGGCCTGGATCCGCCATCGGAAGTGATTTGCAAATACAAGGGTTATTCCATGCTTAATTTTGTGTATTTTCTTTTTTAATGGTGAATGTGTGTGATAATTATTGCATCGTTTCTCGAAGGACTGCGTTAGAGTTCTTGGATAATCAAAAGCAGAATAGTCTTTAGCATTACGCAACTGAATATAAAAGCTAATAAAAGCTAATTCAGTTTTCATGATATAGTTTGATGATTTAGCCATGGCAATTTCTGTCGCAAGCAAAAACCAATGCTCGCCGCTGCGACTATAAGCTTCTTCACACGACCCACACCGTAAGTTTCGTCACACGGTAATCGTTTCTAAATATTATGTTTTTGTCCCAAGAGTTTCTGAGAAATTGCTAAAGATACCTCAGTAATAGTTTCTAGAAAGGATTGAATTGTGATTTGGGTTAGTTTGTTTCACTGCGGTGATTTTCGGGGTTGAATTTTTCGTATTTATGCAACAGTTTCAAAAAATCACAGGTAAAGAGGCAAAAATCTGTGTTACCCATTATGTGTTATCCACCAATGCTATTAAATTCTGAAATTGTTTTTAAGCTTGCTATCACGCAATGCACACAAATATAAATAAAATCCTCATCATTATTAGCCCTTATGGACCCACTGTTGGGCCAATGCCTTTGTAACTCTATGTTCTCTATCCTATCTAGGCCAAGCCCAACACAATAAACATTTTTGTGAAAGTTCATCATAAGTCTGCAGTCCAGCTTTGACCCTCATTAATCAATTACGTAGGCTAATTGCATGGAATTAAAGCAAAAACTCATAAAACGAGATTCACATAACACGATTACTGCTAATCCTGCCTGGCTGTAAATCAAATTGAACGTGATAATAAATTCAGCCAAAGCTTGAGATCATCCTAATTGGGTAAATATCTCATAGTCTCACAAAGATTATTCGAGATTTATAACGCATTGTCTGGTCTAAGCTTAAGTCTAGGGCATTTTGCAAGAGCAAGCAATTTAAAACCTTGTTTGGTCATGAACAAGAGTGATAAGATTGCTCGAATTATTCAAACGGGAATCGTTTGAATCCATCCATCTATGAAAATAGTAATAGGTTGTGAACTAGGAATAGTATTTTCTATTCCACAAGTGAATGATGCAAGAATTGAACAAAAACAAACATTTCGTTTCTTATATCATCTTTACTGGTTATTTTTAGATCACACAGTGATCTTACTTTATTTACAATCGTATCATTTACAATATTTACACCATCTAGGAACATTTTTTTTGTAATTTTATAATGCATATTAATAAAATAATTCGATGTCTAGAACGCCTTTGGTTTTAGTATTTGTATCCTTCCTCTTCGCTAAAGCTTGGAGGTGCGCGGGGTCCTCCAAACTGACCTGGTTTAGGACCTTGGCCCTGGTTTGAGTTGAAGTTATTCTGCTGACCACCAAACGGAGAGTTGCCGTTCTGAGGAGCGGCTCCAAACTGGGCATTACTCGGCTTGTTGTATTCGTACCCGGAATCGGACATGGGGCTCTTCGGAGCTGGGCCTTGCGGTCTGAAGCCTTGTCCATTAGATCCAGCCTGGGGTCTGTTGAAACCGTTCGCAGAGTTCGTTGAACCAAAGTTTGCGTTGGGTCTGGCGGAACCGAAGGCGTTGGGGCTTTTAGGACCAGTGGAACCAGAAGGAGCGAATGAGTTCTGAGAAGCTCCGGAAGATCCCTGGCCGTTGGGGCTAGCGAAACCATTGTTGCCGCTTGGTCTGGAATATCCTTGAGATGATGGTGCTACATTTTGTGGGCGAAACTGAGATTGTCCGTTGCCGCCAAAACCACCCTGAGGACGGTCATACTGGTATCCTGAAGCATCTTGCGATTGAGAAGGTCCTTGAGGGCGTGTAGACTGAGGTCGGCCAGAAGCTTGGTATTGCTGAGGTTGGGAGCTTTGGAAGTTGGAAGAACCAGATGGGCCAGAGAGTTGTTGGGATCCTTGCTGGCCAAAACCATTAGGTCTAGCAGCACCACTAGGACCAGCATTGTATTGCTGAGATCCTTGCTGGCCAAAATTGCTAGGTCTGTTAGCACCTGTCGAACTAGCAGAGTACTGTTGAGGCCCTTTCTGGTTCCCAGCCTGAGGTCCTTGCTGGCCGAAGGTAGGTTTGCCGTTTGATGGTGAACCATATAACTGAGACGGGGAATTTTGAGTCTGACCAAAACCATTTGAGCTACTTGCGGCGTTCGGTCCAGGTCCAGCGCTGTACTGCTGGGAGCCTTGTTGAGGACCTTGAGAGAACTGGGCAGAACCTTGAGGCCTAGGTCCAGATGGAGCACCGTACAGTTGAGCGGGAGTGTTACCAGCCTGGTTCAAATTCTGACCAGAACCAGCCTGATTGTAGGAGCTAGCTGGTTTGCTGTTATATTGTTGGGGTGAGAGAACTTGGTTGTCTTCGTCGGGGTTGTAGGCTCCTGGAAAAGAAAGAGGAATAAATAAATAATACCGGACTATCCACCCACATCTAGCCCCAAGTTAAGCAGAGCTTGTGTTTTGAGTATTAGATGACTGATATAGTATGTAAATTTTACAATATTACTACATAATATAGATATTTTTTACTTTACATAGAAAACGACTAGAATGCCATGAACGAATTTCTGCAGATCGTACAAATATTTGTCTTGAGGCGGGAATCGAACCCGCAACTGCCTGCGTCGCAGGCGGACCTTCGCCCACCGCGCCTCAGAGGTCGACATGAAGATGTTAGAAGTATTCTATATTCTATTTCATTCTATATTTTTATCATCATATAAGGTTTATTATTATCAAATAATAATGAGCGTTTTACCTATTAATTAAACAATAAGCTAAGTGAAAATATTCAAATGATTTGTTGTGAAAATATATAATTGTCTTACCTTCTTGAGTACCAGAAGCTGCTGCTTGAGCGTTCTTTTCAATTGATTTCAAAATATCTTCAGGGATAGGGTGAGGGGTCGGAAGATGCTCTCCCTGAGGTTGGTATCCATTCTCATCAGCGGTATACTGAACACGGAAAGTTTGACCCTCATCATCAGAGTACGCAAATGCACCCTGAGCTTGGACTCCATTGGTAGCCACTCCAGACTCTTCGGCACTGATCCCGTTGGATGTTTCAAAGCTATAGCTAAAGGTTTCTCCATCATTCTGGCTATCAGATCTCAGGATTTCAGCTGTCTGATCAGCTGATGCTTGTGCACGTTGGGGTTGGCTCCTCTGGTAGTTGTTGCTCTGCTGTTGGTTTCCGAAGTTCTGGCCATTAAAACCAGCATCAAAGCTGGGTCCTGCGTTTTGGTTTGAACCGGAAGGTCCAAGGTATTGGTTTGAGGGAGCACCGAACGCATTGTTTATAGGCTGGCTGCTAAAGCCAGGTCCTGAGGGTTTTCCGGCGTTAAAGCTTGGTTGCTGGTTGAAGCCAGCAGGTTGTCCGAAGGTGGATGGTCCGAGAGGGGCGTTTAAGGATCCAGGGCTGCCTCCAGCTGATCCCGCGTTGGCTGGGGGAAGGTACGTTCTGTCGAGTTTTGCTGCATATCCGCACGCTATCACTGATAGTACTATGAGCTGAAACAAACACCAAATTAAATATTATTTTGCAATTTTTTAATAAGATTTCTGTCGGGTTCATTTTATTGATGAAGTCAATTTTCAATATTTTTGATCAACATTATTTAAAGTATTTTAAAGGATATTTTTAGTATAGGTATTATGAAAAACAAGAAGCACATTCTTGTTAACTATGCCTCGAAAACGTTATGATTTTTAGGATACGTTTGACAATTATTATTTAGACCCATTACAAAAATACATATTGCATTCAGCTTATAATTTCAATTCACTGTCCACACAAATCAAAAATATCCTACCAGCTTCATCTCAGCTGTTGTCCCAGTGGAGGATGATCACAAAATGTGCTGATTGGATCAACTGCGATCTATTTATATGAAGTAAATTCGTTCACCTCATTATGTTACTCAGATGTGTACTCACGGACCTAACCTTTGACTGTTGAAGATTCCCTGACAGCGTAATCGTGAACCAGTACCGCAATAATGAAGTACTTGCACGAAATCAACGCAGTGGAAACATAAAACAGAACGATAATCTATTTCAATATCTTTCTTGGACATAACAAACAAGATGATACTGATAAATAATTCAGTTTAATTTATTACTCTTGTTTGGATGTTTTTAACTTAAGAGTTCTCAAACAATAATGGCTTGTAGTGCCTGATTTTTCAATAATGTAAAGGTGGAGAATATTAGAACCAAAAAATAATAAACTTCATCAGTTGAATTTATAAATTTAATTATAGAGGTCCAAATTGTTCACATACACATTTTTTTTAAAAGCTCTCTTTCTATGTGAAATTAATAGAGTTTTTAATTCTATGGAGCATTTTATATATTATATCGTGTATATTTCAAGGTTTTTGTCGGTTATTTTAAGAGGCTGTACTGAATTTTTATTTTTACTTTGGTAATTGCCAAAATTGTTTTGATACATAATGCGTGTGTTTGCTTGATCAAAACTTAAGTAGGAATTACAGAGATAATTACTTTAGCACTGGTCTTTTTCAAATTTATTTTAGGGATCTCTTTAAAAAACACTTACACAAAACTGTACGTCTGACATAACTGCCCCATTCAGTACTTTATCGCACCAAAATAAATGTAAATACACACTATTTGTAATTAATTGTTTTTTGTTTGTGTATCACTGCCAATCATTTCGCACCGAATTTCGATACAATAGTCACGCAGCGAGACAATCGCCTTTGCAGATAATCCTTAACCATAATGTAAAGAAGAAAACGTTTAGGTAAGCTCAAGTAATTTACCTAATATCTAACTAATATTATATTGTTTTATGCTCGTGCTTAATTTTGTCAATACAATACAAAGTGTGATCGTAATTTATAATTCGAGTGTTTAGTCCTAAGGCCAGATCCATTAGCTGACATAAGGTGGGTAGGTACAGTGACGTTCTTCGATGAGTAACCCCCTGTTCAGCTTTAAGTCAATTTCTATTATTAAAGTAATATAATAATTATCTTTATTTCAGTACTTCGATATATAAATAGATATAAAATTATTGCCTACTTAAATCATTAGAAACCTAACAACTTATAAATTCAGGGACATGTGGAGATCTTATCGCCGAAGAGCTATCTCTACTAGACACCCAAGGATAGATGGGATCATTGCACAGTGCAAGGGTATTTGCGTCTGTGCTTCTAGGTTTTATACATAAAAACTTATAAATTTAAAATTACAACGCAAGTTGTTCGTCTTTTAAATAGTCTGCTTAAAAAAAATAATATTATCAATCCAATTAAACCAAAAATATAGTAATTACGAGACTTGAAACCTGTCTGGCGCTACCTACCGGTGAACGCCGATGTACCTTTGTTTAGTTCGTCAAAAGGGATTGTCCAAGGAAATATTATGGGTAAACCTATAGCTCCCACACCTTTTGAGCTTTGTTTGAAGAATAGGTACAGTAATTGACTATAGCGTGAACAATATTGACGTATCCAGAAACTAAAAACAAATGAAACTCATGACAAACTTAAGACAAACTTTATCATGATTCACCTAGTATGGTCTTCTTCGAAGTATAATTGATCAATTGGCAGTTTCGTCAAATTCCTATGACAGAAATATATGAGACCTTTATAAAACATTAATTAACAGTATCTTATTGTCAGATTATTTATCATATTAATTTTCATAGACCTAAATTGACGAAGCGAGCAAAGCAAGTAAAGCGTCTCAATTTCGAGATAGGCCGCTTTAGACCATCTAGCGTCTGTCTGAATTTCTGATTCGGGAGAAAATAGGGGGTGTATGAGGTAAGTTTGTTATAAAAAAAATAAAAAATCTGCACACATAAGATTCGCCGACAAGTTGACAAAACACAATCGTCCTAGAGTTTTCTATTCACACACTTTATGAATCCGCTGGGCTGTGTCGCCGCTATTGGTCTGTAGACTCCATTAAAGAACGAAAATCAACGATGATAAAGTATTTTTGTACACGTAGATGTTTCTTATCTAAGCTCTAGATTATGATAAATTGGTGTAAAAAATTATTGCGCATTTTGAACGATTTTGCTTTTGCCAAAACACGATCAAAATCTAGGTACGAGTAGGTACCTACATCTGGGTTGTGTGTTGTATTTGGTATAAAAATTATTAAGTGAACATAACACAAGCTCTGCTTTGCTTGGAGATGATGCTATGTGAATTGTCCAGCATTATTTATCACATATTTATTTAATGCAGTCTAGTATGGAACCCAAGTAGGTACTATAGCGCTTGACCAATTTATTCCATCACTCAAAACCAATAAGCTCACTGAGATCACGATCTCGTGAGGTTTTCCAACACTAATAGACTTTTAAAAACTGATCCTGTCATTATGAAGCTCGTAAGCATGTTTTGACGTCTCAATGTCAAGTTAAAATTGGGGGATCAAGATTAACTGGTCAATAGATCAATGAATCAATCATGTTAACTTTTCAATTGAGAGTATCGCTAGTATATCTAATAATTTAAAAGAGTTGGTCTATAAATGTACAAAAACCGAATCAATTTAATATCAAAGAGTCATTGCAAGCTATTTCAAAAAAGAAAGATGATCTCAATTTGGATATGTTAATTTCCTTGTTAATCAATATCGCCAATGTTTTATTTTAATCTTTGTTACTTTTCTTTTTATTAAAAAAAATATACCCTGAGGTGTTCCCTTAGTAGTATTTTAAATCCACTCTTAATATCCTTCGTGCACCTAGGCGAAACCTCCCTATCCCTTATACTATTTTAGCACCTAAGTGCTGGCCCTAGTGCGTGTTGTCCCAACCTTTACCGGTGAGGCGGCGCCCTCTGCGCCTGCTAAAAGTCCGGTTACACTGTCATGGCCATCTGCAGTAAATCATTATAAATCCATTGAAAAACAACTCAATTTATCCCGTTAAACTAAAATAAACAATAGTAATTGAAGACAGTTTCTAAATTGTTAAAAAAAATTATGTTATGTGAATTAAACATTTTTTTGAAAAATAATAGGACCTTTATTTGATTAAGTAAAGTGTTTCTTATTTTTAACTTTTTGGAATGTGTAAGCTTAAACATTCCTGAACCTGAAAGCAGCCCAATATAATATCTACTTAGATCTTACTTATTTAAAACTGTATTATTGTATTGTATGTACATATGTCTGCTAAAATAAACTGTTGAAACTTACACCTTATACCTAAGATATTTTCTAACAAATTAAAATATTTCTGGTTCCGATTCTGAAATGACCAAAGTTTTCGTTCGCATGTAGCTCACTTGAACACATAAGTTGGCAACAGCTACAGCCGTTTTATGCAGAGCTTTTTGGGCGCTTATCTTTCGCACAGCTGATCTGCTTTTGTTTCATCCTTTTGTTACACAAATGATTGGAATCTTCCAATTAGGGTTTTGTAAAGTTAACGAGCTCTTAGTGCTTTTAGTACATGGAATATAGGTGATTTCCGTGGAAACCAAGATTTAAACATTTGTGTTTCGTCGGCTTTGATGCGTAAGCATAATTAGGTTAGTAAGCATTATTAGCAGTAGGCATTATTTCTACAATCGAAATGTGGGCTCGATGAGATAATGCTCGTCAATGATGTCAGATGATGAACTTTGCACACAATCATAGAGAATGACACAAACTTGGGCATGTCCATTCCGTAACGATTGCTGTCGCTTTCGTTGAACGCGATTGCTGTCTAATGCTTTGACAATAAACGCTTAGATAGACGCAGTCTGCAGTGGCCTAGTAAAATTTTACAAATATGTGTAACAAGCTAATTTTCAACACATATTTTGTAAAGGCTTTATAAGCCAGTCCGGAGAAGGCTTTTCGGATTTCACTAGTTGGGTACTTATAGGTAAAATCTGACAAGACATTGATGATCAATCATTATTATTATCACTATCCGCAACCTGACTTCGCCCACCGCTAAATAGATTCCTCCAAACTCTTGTGCCATTTCTTGGCCATTACACACGGTGATTTTTTTGGGTGGGAATGAAACCACCAAATAATACATTAAATATAGTAAAGATGCCCCTTCGGCATCCCGATGGCGGAAGGTGCGATTACTTGAACCTCACAAAACACACCAATTAACACTTCAGCCGTAGTAAGGCAAACTCGCGTCGCGCTAACATTTATAAACTTTCCCCGCTCGATATAATCTGCAGTTGATAGAGCTCGGCCTATCTCCATAGGCCGAGCTTTAGCTCATCCCTGTTGAATTAGGTTACCCCCCTTCAGAAGTTTGAGGTCGTACAAGCCGGCCGCGCCTCGAACGGTGACCCCTAGGGCCAAGGTCGGAAGAATGGAGGAGGTGGGCGAAACTACGAATTTGCGTGTTTGGTTTTGTTTCTCTTTTTTGCGCAAATTGGTACTCTAATTCGGTGTTTGAGTATCAATTGGCCGAAACAAAACACGTAACCAAATGGTTTGTGGCTTATATTAATCACAAATATCGGGAAAGTTTAGTTTATCATATCATATCTAATTAAACTTGTTGGCACTAAGATCATGCCTAAATATCTTGTGCACAAATCATATGCAATAGTTTTTGAAGACGTGCATGATTAGCAACTGGAATTTTAATAAAAGGCCCTAAACATTTAACCTTTAAATCCAGTTACAGATCCGCAATACAATAATTATCAGCAATTAGAACAATTAGTATTGTAATTAAGCTTAAGATTTGTAAATACCTATAATAAGGAAGCGGTAACGGAGAGTGCTCATATTGATTTGCGTATATTGTGCAGAAAAAATACACGAATAAGCTTTTTAAGCTAGCAAATAAATCAGTAGATTGAATTCAGAAGCCATGCTATATGGCGTGGAACATCCAATAGCATTCATGGGGTCTCTGAGCAAGCCGGAAAGGAATTACAGCAAGACAGAGCGTGAGGCACTTGCTGTGTTGGCTGCTCTGCTAGCTGCACTAGACGCCATACGCAGACTCACTCTTAGCCCGGATTTCT
This sequence comes from Eupithecia pulchellata, assembly GCA_963931895.1. NCBI lineage: Eukaryota > Metazoa > Arthropoda > Insecta > Lepidoptera > Geometridae > Eupithecia > Eupithecia pulchellata. Next base: position 3,120,491 of record OZ007538.1, read on the forward strand.
GCGTTCCTTCTATTTAAAATTCTTAGATAAGTTTTTCGAGGTGTCATAAATTATATTTGTTTATGTTATTTTAATTTGTTTAGCACGTGGTGTAGATTTTTTACGTCGCGGGCCAAATATACAAATGATTATTTATTGGGTATTTACTGCTTACCTTAACATATTCAGTTTTCATTCCTTTATTTCTCGTAGGCACATTGCAATGCACCTAAGAAAGTCTTAAAAATAACAATATTTAATACAGGACCTTAATTTTATTCCATGATTATATTCACAAATTGCAAGAGATGATAAAGTTCTAAAGCAGTTGATTAGGGAAAGAAGTGGATAAAATTTGATAATTATTCTTTATTCTCAAAACTTATGACTGAGGCATTATAAAATTAAAAGGTAACAGAATTGGTGGACTTATCGATTAAAGTGATTTCTTTCAGGCAACCAAAGCTTAAAAATCGAAGATTATAGGAACGCTGCATTTGCGAATACAGAACAAATCTAATAACAATACGATTAGAAAATATTAACCATATACATACTAACTATAATCTTAACACATTACATATATATTAAATTGAAACATACTGTAATACATATCAAATACTGACCAATGAGGAAATTTAAGGGACTTACTTACCTATTTGTACTGAATTATCTCTTTGGATAGGTACCTACTGAATAAACTCAATTAATCAAGTAGATGTAATATCAATCAAAACTTGTGTCTCTGTCTTTACGGGTTGGGTTTTTTTAAATATCCTACATAAATTATTAATTTTAATAACGTACAATAACTAAGAGCAATTAAATGATGATCTAATAGTTCAATTTTCATTGTCACTGTAAATCTTAGAATTACCATTTGCATTTTATTATAACCAATTAGTTAATCCTTGGATTTTGCAGCAGGTAATTGCAATACCAGATTATTATAGAAGAAATCCCTTGATTTATATAAGCTATACTAAATTTCATGTCGAGCAAACACTTTTCGATTTGCTCTATCTATTTGAACACACGCGTGTACAGCACAGCATTTGAGAAACTTCCCCCCCCCCCCCCTTTTTTTAAGTCGTTTGAAAAGATCATGACTGGATTTGAATCTATGGCATCGTTGGGCCAACGGTATTATGTAAATACACTACATAACACACTCATGTATTATGTAAATACACTAAACGTGCATCCCTAACGCATCGCCGCAGTAGGGGTGTTAAAAGTATAGACGAAAGGTCTTCTCTATATCTCATTCATTCGGGTATTTAAAGTTTAATACGGTTCAGTTTCGTCAAAAGAATAATAATTATTATTATACTGGGCAATTCACATAGGATATAACACTAGTTATAAGTTTCGTTACTTAAAATCGTCGTGCAAAAATAACTGATTGCCAAATGATATTTGTTGTAACAAAAGATTAACCATCATTGTACTGTAGATAAACCGACTTTAACCGAATTTCGATTTAAAGATAGCCTTAGAAATATGGTTTGATGACTATGTGCCAATGAAATATGAGCCTAAATCTTAAAGTTCACTATTAGGGTTGTTGACAAGCATAATAATGTTATCGTAGATGGATCTTTTTGCATTATCATGATTTACCAATGATTTACCAACTGCGACTAAGAAAGTATATCTTATAGTAGTCTAACTTATCTTCGAATGATCCAAATCAATTCTTGCACTAGATTGAAATTTATTTTAAAAAGGTAACAAAAAACAATGCTGTATTATATTTACAAAATAATAATTTATTAAATACATCTTTACATGACACGAATATTTTCTTTTTAATTATCAATTTCTCAAAATATAACTTGACACCTCTGAAAATACTTGTACAGTCTTTGATGGTACTCAATAGTGGTAGCCTGTTTTGTCAAACTTAGGGGGCTGTCGTGGGCCACCAAATTCTTCTCCTTGGCCAGCGAAACTTTGAGGGTTGAAGTTTTGAACTCCTCGGAACTGGACTCCGGACTGACTGGACGCATCAGCACTTTGAGCAGGGGTGGAATCTTTAGAGGCTTGACAACAAGCACTGCTAAAGAGAGGCTTTGGTAACTCAGCAGTCGAGGTTTCTGGACGTGAGCTCAAGGCTCCATACGGTTTCAAAGAATCATCAGACTTAGAACTCCCGACAGTTTGTAAATTTTGCACTGCGACATGCTGTGTGCTTTGCCCTTGCGCGTCATTCTTGTTTAGGCTAAATTGATTCCTATCTTGCGACGCAAAAGGCTTATAATGGGGTTGCTGGAGCGAAGCTGATGCTGATGCCATAGCTTCACCTGATGCTACAGCTTGACTAGATGCAGTAGATTGGCCAAAAGATTGAATGGGAGAGTGGGGAGATTTCTGGATGAATGCAGACTGACCTAATTGTGACGATTGAGCACTTAATTCAGGTGCAGAATTTGAATTGAATTGAGATTGAGTCGTTTGCTGACTAACAGTGAAAAGAGCTTGAGCAAATGGGTTTTGAGTATTTTGGCTTAAGGTTTGTTGAGGTATGATCATTTGAGGATTATCAGGGAATTTAGAAGTAGGATTTGGGTAACTGTAACCATTGTTTTGACCGGTGGCTATGTTTCCAAATGGTGATGTTCCAAATTTAGATTGTGAAGAACCGCGAGATGGTTGAGATATCTCAGCATTTAAATCTGTTTGCATGTTTTGACTTAACTGAGTAGTCTGAAAACCTGGTTGAGACTTTGTGCCGAAAGGAGATTGATTATTATTGAATCCAAATGGTTTGAAGGGCTGTTGCGATCCCTGCACATTTTGTTGTTGAGCTGAAGACGCGAACTGACTGGTTTGAGCAGTATTGCTAAATTGGTTATTAGTTGGTCCTGACTGTGAACCAAACTTGTTCACTTGTTGAGTCAATTGTATCGCTGAGCCGCTACCAAAAGGTTTAATTTGAACATTGGGTTTAGACACCGATTCATTTACACGATTCTGCTGATTACTTTGTTGACTAAAAGAAGGTTGCGTCTCTATAGCTACCCCCGATTGAATAGATTGGCTTGAAGAACTATCTGTTTGAGTAGATGCTGGCAAAACTTGAGCTGGCTTGTTGTATTCGTAAATTGTACCTTGATACTGTTGGGTGACAGTTGGTTTATCCTCAGATGATTGTTCTGAGAATCCTGGTGTGTTCTGACTTTGTTCAAATTGTCCACTTTGTCCAAATTTGTTTTGAGTTTGGAATCCAGGTGAAGGATTGTGTTGGTATTGAACAGGTCGAGAAGGAAAACCAGTCTGACCGTGGGAGAAACTTGGTTTACCTAGCTGACTTGCAGAGGTTCGGAATTGGTTTTCAAACGTATTCTGCTGATTGAAGGTTAGTTTAGATGTCTGTGCTTGGTTAACAAATGACTGTTGAATAGGTTTGGATCCAAGCTGGTTATTTTGTGCCATATCTACTCGTGTAGGAGTTGGTGAAGGAGACGGGAATGAAGAAATAGCAGCTTGAGTAATGCCATTGTAGTTTTGTTGTTGATTAAACTGTGAAGCGGCAGTTGGAACAACTGATGAGATGAAATTCGATCCAGGTAGCTTGCCAGAGAAGGGCCTTTGTTGAGTATTCGGAGAAACTATTACATTAGATTGATAAGATGACGAACTTGGAAATCTCGGGGCTTGAGGACGATTAGCCGTCAGACCGAAGGGTTGCGATGGTTGATTGTAATAGTAGGAGCTGTCGACAACTTGGCTGGATGAAGATTGTTGCTGACCGAATGAGTTTTGAGATGGCTGAAGCTTGTTAAAAGATTTACTCGGGTTACTACCTCCGGATGATGATGACTGTAATGCAGAAGGTGTCGAGGTTGAGAAACTTGGAGATAGAGGTTGACTTGACTGCTTTCCAAAAGCATAGTTTCCTTGAAAACTGTATTGTGCTTGCATCTCGGTGTTACTAGCTAGCTTGGAATCAAAAAGACTTGGTGTGGTTTGGCTAGAGAGTTGAGAACCTTTCGAATATGCAGGTGTCTCGTGCGGTTCAAGTGGAGTAGTTAGTTCAGTATCGGGAATTGAAGTTGGCTTAATTCCGAAACTAGACTGTTCCTGACTATTTTGAGAGAAAGAACCAGCTTGTTCGAAGTTGGCATTGAGTTGTGGGTTTTGGGAAGAAAACTGATTTTGCTGACCAAAACGAGAACTTTGTGATTCTACTATCTGTCTCACTGGCTGAGATCGGAATGTCGTATCTACAAATGAGGTCGACGCAGAGTTACTAGCTAAGCTAGGATTTTGTCTTATGAGTGGCATAAAATTAGGAGTTGGTTTATTAACTGCTGATATCTGTCTGTTCAAATTTGATCCTAAAGTAAACGAATCCGGCCTGCCTACATTTGAATTAAATCCATGAGAAGCTTGAATTTGCTCAGGTTCTTGTGGAACAGCGTTTGGAGGAAGATATTCATTTTTACCTGTGATTTGGCTTAACTGTGAAAGTTTATTAAAGTTATTGGTTCCAGATACAAACTTATTCGCTTGCAATTGCTCTGTTGGTGTGTTAGGTCTATTAAAATTGGGTCCACTGAATGTTTCAGGGAATGGTTTTCCAAAATCTTGGCCGTCATGCTCCTGGTCTAATGACGCACCAGAAAAAGCTTCCGATCCTTGCGGCTTAAATGAACTTCCAAACTGTGGCTGTGTCAGTACTGGTGTAGGTCCGGAACTAAGTTGAGTGTTGAAACCTTGTTGTTTTTGTTGAGACTCAGAGTTAGGTGATTGATTTTGGACTTTTGCAGATGCTAATGCTTGCGATCCAAAGTGATTGATACCTCCTAATGTACTCTGTATTTGTGGTGATGAAGAAGGCATAAGGTTTCCTGGGACCTGAATATTTTGAAAATTTCCAGAATTTTGACTGGAACTAGCGTCTTTTTGGGATTGTCTATTTCCTTGAGATGACTGTTGATTGCGTTGCGGTCCGAAACCGAATTGTCCAGGTCTCTCATTGGTTTGACTCATGTCTGCAATTAATGCTGATTGTGAACTAAACTGTTCAAAAGCAGAGTTTCTGTTGCCTTGACTAGACTGTCCGTTTAAGGCAAAATTACTGATCTGCGTTGAATCAATTTCAAACTGTCCTGATCCTCTGTTTGATTGGCCTGATTTACCGTTGAAGTTAGAGTTCTGTTTATTTGAGTTTATTTGTCCAAAACCAGGTTGTCTAAAAGCTTGTCCGTTCTGATTAATGAGTGAACTACTAGCAGTTGCATTTGATTCAGGTCGCTTTGCAAACAGAGTCAATTGTCCTCCATTGTGTTGGATAGTGCCGCTATTATCGTTCGTGTAATCGCCCTCTGTATTGTACTTCTGAGCGTCGTAAGAACCTGTAAATAAAAACGAAAGTTTTAGCCATTTGTCAACGCTCACAACGATATATTAGTCGATACATCAATCAAAAACACAATAGGGCTTAAAGTCATAAGTGACACGGAGATTTTGTAAATGAAAGTGGTTTTCTAAGGTAACATGGGTATAATAGGAGCTGACTTCTCAAATGTGTGCGAATTGACCTGTAGGCCTTTTATGTCATTCATGACCGAAATTGTTGGTGAATCAATTTGTCAACACGAACTTCTTTGTGGTCATACAATGGTCATTCAATACAAAATGCCACTCCCATATTTTAATCGTGTCTTGTCATTTATATCCGCCTTGTTACTAATATGTATTTTTAGAAATACTCAAGTGCACACAAAATAAAGTAAATAATGATAAAACTCTAAAAAATGCATATGGCGGTGCTAATCATGATATCTTTTTTTTATAGGTTATAAAACAGGTTAAGGCTTGCCTGTTATGTTGCCTTCGGATACATAACTATAATAATAACTATGCAATGGCCAAGTCGATATTTTGATAAAAAATAAGCAAATTCCATAAACCTCGACATTGAAACTACATAATTGAGTAACACTTTACAATCTATAAAAAAAAACCTATATGTCAATAAATTTTTATCTTTTACGTTATTTTGCAGTTAGTTTTTATTGGTATAGGTTAACAATTTAAAGGATCTAAGCATTTTTAATGTAATTTCTGTCCTAAGATGATTTGTCCTTAGACAGTAATAATTATTTTATTGATAAGGTAAGCTTACCATCATCAACAATTCCTGCAGCTTCTTCTTTAGCGTTTTGCTCCAAGGACTTCAAAATCTCTTCGGGAATAGGTGGCGGTGTCGGTAAATGGGCGCCTTGGGGCCTGTACCCCCCCTCATCAGCAGTATACGTCACTTTGTACACTTGTCCATCATCACCTTGATAAGAGTATCCACCTTCAGCTTGGATGCCATTTACTGCCACTCCATTTTCACCAACAGCGATACCATTGTTTGTTTCAAATCCATAGCTGTATCGTTCTGATTCTACGTCGTTAGATAGAGCTAGTATGTTGGAGTTGCGATCTTTCGCAGCTTGCGGTCTTTCTGATTTGTTCTCAAAGTTTGAGACTTGTTCATTAGAGAATTGATTATTTCTGTTTTGACTTGGAAACTGGCCATTGTGGGCATCAATTTGACTGCTAGAAGGACTTCCAGCTACTGATTGTCCCTGCGATCCAAATGATACATCACGGAAACCAGCAGTGCCTCTAAAAGCCGCATCTCCAACTTTAGAATCAGTTGACCCATACGACTGCCTAGGACCTCCTAAGTTACTCTGATCAGCATCAACAGATGCCCGGGTACCAGGAGACGCAGCATCGACGACAACACCTCCAAATTCATTTGTGTAGCTTCCGCTGGGTAATCTTGGAGTTTCTAGTCCTTGTACTGAGCTCCTAATAAGAGGGGCTTGTAAGGATCCTGGTGAGCCACCGGCATTTACGGCCGATGATGGCGGTAGGTATGTGCGGTCAAGCTTTGCGGCGCCGCATACCGCAATCACTGCGGTTACCATAAACTGAAAATAGAAATGTTATTCTTATTACTGGTTTTGTCCTTAAATAACTTTTGTTTGAACCCCTAAGTTGATTTTCAACGTACTGCATCACATTAATTTATGTTATTAACAAAACTTCAATTTAATTGCTCGTTGACATGTTCACTTTTGTAAAAAGCTCAAAAACTAAACGATTAAGATAATGAGCGTTGCTAAAAGTTTTACCTTGCCAAAGATCTTATCTGGTAGCAAGCATCATAAACTTTGCCTATATATTACCTACATGATTATGACTTTTAACAAAATGACATGCCCATTTGTTTCAAATAACAATGAAGGATTTGATTTAAAAATAAAAAAAAGATTAACGGAATAACACATTTACAATAAGTATTTACACTTATATATATTTCTTAAACATCTAAGTCATCAACAAAAGGCAGAGTGCCCAGAAGGCTGGCAGCATTGCAACGTTCTATGACCATGCTAATTCGTAGACCGAAATAAAAATAACTAGTCTTTCCTTGTAGCTATTACAAAGTTCTTAAGGTTTTGAGTTTCAAAAACTAAACCTAGGTCAGGAAGGTAATTGTATTATTTGTGTTTATGGTATAATATACAAAAGTTTAGTTCTTCAATGCTTTACTATGACCTTGTCCAAATAAGGCCATGCAATAACTGTATTTTTTATATTAAATGTCTTCAGACGATTCGGCGCCTTATCGTCAATCTAATGGGTGGTCTGTAGCTGTAGTCTCTAGATTATAATCTTACACATATTTATCTTCAAATGCCGCTTTTTATGAAGAAGATAAGCTGTCATCTGTGAACTGTTATAATGATATATGGCTAGCAATATTTATAATACCGAGAGATATTATTCCATTTTTTTTAATTAGTGAATTTCCTTCTGCGACGCAAGAGGTGGCGGGTTCAAAATCCTGACTCGGGACAAATGTTTATATATGATCTGCAGATATGGTCCGAGTTTACTGATAGTTTTCAATGCATAATAAAAAATAATTTGCTTAGTTAATATTGTATGAGGTATATCAGTCATTTAGTCCGTAACATAAGCTCTGCTTTGTTTGGGGTTAAAAGATGCTTTGTGGATTGTCCAACATTTATTTATATGAGATAAGAAACAAAAAAGTTTACATTTCATTTTTCCCAAGTTTATAAAGAATTAGTGTAAGTTGCCGTCGGAGATTCAATGACAAATTAATTCAAAACAGGCAATTGCAATGTTACATAATTAATGTTTATCTGGTTCACACACAACTGTTGATATTTATCTGTTCTGGACATATTTGATAAAAAACATTTATAAATTGTATTTTGTCACCAAAATCAAAAGAAAATTCTAGTCAGTAGCGTGTATTTTTTTTACATATTCTATTTCAAACCCGTCTCTCTCATGATTGTGACAAGAAAGAAACAAAATACAAAATGTTTAAATTACTCGCGAATGCCAAAAATAAATAAAATTACCAAATTCATTTTGTCCAACCCCAAACTCCGGTAACTAGGATAGGCTCACACACACTGTTAAGATAGATCACTGTATTTTGCTTTTATACCTCTTCTAAACTAGCCTAAAAAACGTGCTTAAAGTTCTCTACCAACTTAACTTTACCGCTGGCGCATCCTCAATCACTCAACCCATCTTCTCTATTTCTTTACCCATAAAGCTCATTTTATCTAAAGATTGATTAGTTACTAACGCAAACATGAATGTAAGTTCAAGAGGCAATGGTGATGCGTTTTCGTTATGTTTAATTAGACATGTAAAATGATCAATGGGACTTTATAGCATCATTCTCTCTTTATTGTATTGACTTTGAGATAAAGGTTCGAATAAAGATGCTCAATTAGGATTATAAAAGGTTATGTAAGAGGATAGGTTATTTAGATACCTACATACCTATTTGCAAGAGAGATCCTAAAGTCAAAGTGGTGTGTCATTGACTAAAACTGGCAAACAAGTGTAATTTAATCTCCATAAAATAAAACAAGTTAGCACGTAGTAAAACGAATAAATTTTGCATTATAAAGTATATAAAATTTGAGTAACAAATTATGTATACAAATACACATAACCTACAATTCCTACAAATTAATTGGTATCCAAATAAACAAATCTTAACGAAAGCGCAAACAAACATCTCCGAATTGTAACAAACTAAATTGACTGTCGTCGAATTGTGCAGAAGTCCAGAAAACTAAAAATATTTAAAATTATATTTAATTAGGTACCAATTATTGTTACTCTGGATCAATTGTTTAGTTTTCTGTTTTCTATCTATACTAATATTATAAAGAGGAAAGATTTGATTGTTTGTATGTTTGTTTGTTTGTTTGTTTGTTTGTTTGAATTGAATAGGCTCCGAAACTACTGGACCGAGTTAAAAAATTCTTTCACCATTAGAATCCTTAATTTTCCGTGATGAACATAGGCTATATAATATTTTCAAAAAAAGTTAGGGATCCGCATGAAAAATTCAATAATTGAACCGTGGGCTGTATATTCAACCTCTTTTTAGGGTTTTGCCATCGGTTGCAAAACCCTTATGAAATCGCTTTGGGTCTGTTTTGTGTTTTGAATCCTTAATATCTCAGAAACTACTGCAGCTATTGACTTGAAATTTGAAATAATAATACATTTTGTGCGCCCGCACATATTTATAGAAAAATAAATGAAAATAAATGAAAAATCAAAATGAAGATTTTCCATACAAATTTTGAAATCGAAATTTTAAATGGAACGTACAAAGTCGAAAGTGGTATCAAATGAAAGGTACTCGTTTGTAGATTTCAAAATAGTTTTTGAAATTTCGGTAGATTTCATACTTTTTAAAATATTTTGAAAATGGTCAAAAAAATGACCGTTCCCCCCCCCCTATCTCCGAAGATTGCAGAGCGATCGACGTGATATGTACCAAGTGTTTGTAGGTATTGATCTATATTTTATAGGAAAAATATAGAGAAGTCTGAAAAAATAATACTTTTTGAAATATGGTCAAAAAAGCGCGGGAAAAATTTCTAAAGGGGTGACTACCCCCCCGAGTTGGGTATCAAATGAAAGGTATTGGTTTGTACATTCCAATGCAGTTTTTGAAATTTCGATAGATTTTATTCTTTTTGATATATTTTGAAAAAGGTCGAAAAATTGACCGGTACCCCCCCTCTATCTCCGAAGATTGCAGAACGATCGATTTAATATGTACTAAGTTTTTGTAGGTATTGATCTATATTTTACAGGAAAAATATACAGAAATCTGTAAAATAAATACTTTTTGAAATATGGTCAAAAAAGGGCGGGAAAAATTTCTAAAGGGGTGACTACCCCACCGAGTTGGGTATCAAATGAAAGGTATCAGTTTGTACATTTTAATGCAGTTTTTGAAATTTCGATAGGTTTTATACTTTTCGAAATATTTTGAAAAAGGTCGAAAATTTGACCGTTCCCCCCCCTCTATCTCCGAAGATAGCAGAGTGATCTATATAAAATGTACTAAGCGTTTATAGATATAGGTCTATATTTTACAGGAAAAATATAGAGAAGTCTGTAAAAACAATACTTTTCGAAATATGGTCAAAAAACGAATTTTCATACAATGGGGGCTATTTCATTGAGAGCAATATCAAATCAAAGGTATGGATTTCGACAATTCAAAACAGGTTTTAAAAATCATCTAAGTTTCATACTTAGTGAAATACGTAGAAAAAAGTCGAAAAAATAATTGTAGGTACCAACCCACTTACCTACCCACTAATCTCTGTAGTAACTGTAATAGTAGGGTTCCACAGCGCCACGAAACCGTTGTTCTCAAAATTTTAAAGTCCATACCCAATGTATTCCACTGCGCTCGAAGAATATTTAGATAATAAGATTATTGAATTCATGAATTCCACCGTGCTCCAAAAAAATATGAGAAGAGTAATGTATCCTGGATAATCCACACAACATCATTTAGCGACAAGCTAAGCAAGCTTGTGTAATTCGTACTACTACGATATCTGTTATACTTAATAAAGTATATATAAGTATCACATTAGATGATTTATTTTTGTGTACGTAGAAAAGGACTAGAACACTCGAACAAATAATCTGCAGATCTTACAAATATTAGTCCCGAGGCGGGAATCAAACCGCAACCTCCTGCGTTGTAAGCCCACCGCGCTAACAGGTCGTCAATATACGTACCTACCTAAACGACAAAAGTTCAAAACCCTCGGCGCGCGAGTTACACTCGCACTTGTCGTACTTGTTTTTATTATGGCGCGTCAGAATAGAACAAGAGGTTGTATAGCGCACGGTGCTTGCTTTTTCTCTACGGCCAGTGTCAGTTTTGGAATGTCGAGTCAATGTCAAAAATCCCAATGCTGTTAAAAAAGTAAAGATCCGTATGAAAACTGTGAAACCCATCGTTTTAGTGTGTATAATTTCTGTTTTTGTATAATACCCGTGCGAAGCCGGGGCGGGCCGCTAGTTTTATATAATTCGCCATTTTTAATCGATCAAAACTAAATCTGAGAACATCGTGCACACCGATCCTATAAAACTTTTTTGTGAAATCTTGATTTATCTTTTAAAATAGCCAAACAGATGAATGTTTTTTTTTGTCTTCAGATTTCAATAAAAAGCTCTATTCATCTTAGCCAATTAAACACGGAAGTAACAGCTGCCAATTGTAAAAATCACAGTAAAAACTTACTGCTACCCACAAACCTATCGATCTATGGACAAAGACGATATTTGTTGATACTAGATGATAATTAAGCTAATTGTGTAAAAGTGCACCCAAAAATATAGGTTCCGCGAATAGGTTAATATTCCTTAGGTTAATATAGTTAATATTCCTTGAAAAGTGAGGATTTAATTTTATTTTCATTTAAGTAGGTATTAAGAAACTGAATTATAACGACTGATGTCCAGGAGGCCTAATACGAACTTTTTACTAACCATCCAAGTTCCAGGCAGTTCAGTTAAAGTTTGGAATTATAAGTTCATATTACAAAAATGCCGGGCAGTTCAGTTTACGCCTGGAACTAAGAGTTCATAATAGGCCCCCTGTTGTGCTCTGTAATCCTTCACTCCCAGCGTTTTCTGTTAAAGAAACTTAATTTTTATAATCTGTGGTTTGGAAAATGACATGGTAGGTACCTTTACTAGGAAAAAACGCTTGTTTTGAGTAAATTACTGCCGTGTTTAAATCAGGCAGTGTACACATACATATGTATATAGGGATACAATTATTGTATGGGATTATTATTGTATTTCTATTTCGCTATGTTATGCTTATGATTGTGTTCTCTTTTTTATTTGTTATACATTTTTGCTCAGACTGAAGAATTGTTATTACCTATTTATGAAGAGGCATTTTAAGTATTTAATTAATTATATTCATAGTATTTTTTAGCTGTTGGTGTTTTGTCGGCGGCTTTATTATATTATATTTTTATGATAAAGTTGCCGTCATAAAAAAACATCAGCTGTTAAAATGAAAAGTAATGCATACCTAAGCCTGAACTAAAACTTGTTAGTTATAGACTTGTTTTATTTTGTACCTCTATTTACGCACCTCTTCTTATACTTTAACAAAGAAAACTAAGGTACTAAATAAGTTTTAATAGGTATCACATTGACCAACATTTTTTTTTTATTCAGCGTAATAATTATATAAAATAGGGGGCGGAAATTTGGTTTAGGGTAACGTCTTAAGCTTATTATGATAATAAAGTAACATAACACATAACTTGCCACTTGAGTAATTACTATCTGACTCATAGGTATCTAAATTCATGATTATCGTTAATTTGATTGAGTTGAAATATTATACGCGCATAATTTTTATTAAATTGATATTTTGACAGCATAAATAGTTTACAATGCCATTTATACTAAAGAAGTCTTCATCAGCTTTGATTCATCATAGAATTTTAATACAAGTTTGATTCATTATGAGTTTTTTTGCATAAATCTGACATTATCGAATTGAAAATAGAATAATAAATTAAATTATTTAGGCATTGTAAGCTAAATTTAACACCTAAGATAATTTTAAAATAAGAAATAAGGCGGCAGATTTTAATCTAAGTTAGTAAATTGAGTAATTTGATTTCAAAATTAAATTTCGTTACTTGAGCAGACTTTTATGGAAACAAATGGTTCCAGACTGAAACAAATGGACGCACCTAAAGCTGAAAATAAGTTGGCATGTTCAAACCTATCTACATATATTTTGCGACGTTTCAACAGGGTTTATACACTGTGGTTTGACTGAAAAGAGAGCGTCGGGAAAAATAGGTAAGTACCAGTAATATTAATTTTGTATTACATTATACTTTAATTATTGTGAAAAACCCGTAAATATTTCAATAGTAAGTGCGATAGCGCCCTGTTATCATCAGCTCACATAAGCCATCTGTCAAAATTTTTCGCTGTTCGATATCCTCCACTGCGTTTGGCAAGTTGTTATCCACTCAAAAATACGGTTAAATGCTATTTAAAGTTATTATAAGCTTAAAATTGTTAAAAGCTATTAGAGTAGAAGAATAATAACATTTAAATTTGTTATTATTCTATGTAGCTTCTACTCTAATCTAATAGCTTTTAACAATTAACATAACGGCTTCAAGAATGGCAAATATTCTAATTAGCGCCGTTATTGGAATATTTATTAGGTCAGTCGAATCTTGTCATTTATTAAAAATGTCTTTATCTTCTCTAATGACAAGCCATCTGATAAGCAGAGTTCGTTGACCGCAGGCAGGTTTGACTACATCATAGCCTCATACATATTCATATTATTTATGATCATTGATCAGTTATTGTATAATTGCAGAGAAGAATGAGTGATTATTTTGGTTTTTTATTTGACTTGAAATTCGTTAGTGGTCGTAAAATTAGGCGGGATGCGTAACCTATTAAATGTACATTACAGTTAACAGATCAATAAATTTTAACAGCCTCTTAACCTAGGGCAATCTTCACATAACATGAAATTTTTCGACCTTTGTGGCGTGGCGGGCGAAGGTCTGCCTGCGAAGGAGTTTGCAGGAGCGATTTCCGCTGTGTGACAAATTTACGATCTGGAAATATTTAGGTATTCTGGATGTTCTGTGTTTTTAAAAAATATATATCTATGTAATGTATCGTATTATCCGCTCAGGCACTGAGTCCATGATAACTTAAATAAAGATAGAAAACGAAACGTATATGCATCAGACCTGAACCATTACTCATCTTTTTTTAATAGTCGTGTATAAGTGAAAACGTGGATGGAAAAAGCAATGAAAACTGCGAACTCTTAAAAAACCTACTTTAGTTTTACTAATTGGCACACAAAATGCTTTGTTGCAAACTGCAAGACAAACTGCCAAACAAAAAAGTATGCAAGTATCATACTTTTTTGTTTGGCAGTTTGTCTTGATACCTAAAAAATTGTCTAATTTTTCGCAAGATAAGCAAGCTGAAACGCTTTTTGTAGCGCTATTTAGCGAGTAATTCAACATTATTTGTTTTAGTTATTCTTTATAAATTGTTAGTGCGCCTATTACGTAGGCGTACTAAATGCTAATTAGAACATTATGACTTTATCAAAACGGTCGAGTGCGAGTCAATTCGCACTCGGAGGGTTCCGTATCATAATACATAAATCACAACAGGAACCCTAAAGGTGCGTGGTACCTACTCAACTTGACATGGACGTTGGACGCTACAGTTATGTTATTTATTGTTTTAGAGAGAATAGGCAATATTTCAACTACCTGCCTATTACGGTTCAAGAGCCTCCATTAAAAGTTTTATGTTTTTGTTTTTACATTGGCAAGGACAATTACTCATTCTGTGAAAAGCTGACGGACGGACAGGTAGATAAAGATAAAGAGTTTATTGTTGTAAAATAGGTGTAACATTACTTTAATATTGGTCTTATGTCAAATTAATAGTATATCTAGTTTGCCGGCTAGGCTTACAACGTCAATGCAAAATAATTAGGTACAATAATAATTATAATACAATTATAATTTTTATTTTATATTCCATATCTTATGAACAATAATATATATTTAATATAGCTGTACACACATATTTTTACGGTACAATGTAGATTATAACCACTTTTGTTTCAACGATTATTTTAGATTGCATTGTAATGTGTTTTGTGTGTTAAATAAATAAAAAGAATATGTGACTGTAAGCGGATCTTAGTAATAGGGTCCCGTTTTTATCCTTCGGGGATAGAACCCTAAAAATTAAACACAACATTAACATTATTTGGTCCTAAGGGTCCCTAATTGTTATAGTGTAGGCCGCCCTACGGTTAACTCTCGTTTACCTAAACCTTTTTTAAGTAGAATTAACTTAATCACCATACATATTTTCAAATTCAGTTGGCTAATCGTAGTTTCGATTATAAAGTAGATAGGAACATCTTCTAGCAGGTACGCCCTTGATACAATCATGTCGTGTTCATGTGAATATCACGTTTTTTTGAGCAACAGAAATTTGGTGCAATACGTAAAAACAATTTAGTTGCTTTTAATTATGTTTATGG
This sequence comes from Eupithecia pulchellata, assembly GCA_963931895.1. Lineage (NCBI taxonomy): Eukaryota > Metazoa > Arthropoda > Insecta > Lepidoptera > Geometridae > Eupithecia > Eupithecia pulchellata. Next base: position 3,135,948 of record OZ007538.1, read on the forward strand.
GACAACCTCGTAAATCCTTCTCTTCTCCATACAATCTTTTTCTATAAAAAAATGGTGCTATAGAAAAATAGTTTTTTTAGAAATAGATTTCTTAATATCAACAAAACATAGATATATAAATAAATAAATTATATTGGACAATCCACACAGCATCATCTAGCCCTAAGCTAATCAGAGCTTGTGTTATGGGCACTGATGGATGACTGACAAACATAATACAATAGATAACATAGATATAAGTACTTATATCTTTTATTATACCTACATAGAAAACGACCAGAACACCCCAAACAAATATCTGCAGATCAAACATACATTTTTCCCGAGGCGGGAATCAACCTACTGCGTCGCAACCTACTGCTTCGCAGGCGGACCTTCGCCCACCGCGCCACAGAGGTCGTCGATAGATAAAAAATATTTTAGAGCCGAAGATTTAGATCGTCTTTTGTTTTTAATTAAAATAAATCTTTTGCTTGTAGGGGAAATAATCAATTTATTTTATTAATATTGAATCAGTGTACATATTATATTGATGTGTATTAGAAGACCTTCTTCCTCCGCCCCTCTGTTCATATCCAAGAACAATAAAATCTAACACTATAGAATTTGATTTATGAATCAGCTTGGTGAGTGTTTAATAAGGGTAAGGTATTTTAGTTTCAATGTTCTAATCAGCTAGAGCAACCTCATACGCCAAATAAGTCACGTTTGTAAGTGCACAATTGTCGATTGATTTTAAAATTGGTGATCACGATAAGTAAATAACAACTTGTTAGAAGAGTATATAATAAGTTGCAAATGTGATGAAACAGTGAAGCGTCAGTTAAGACGGCCAAGTCCGTGTTGATTCAACGTTTGTAAAGAAAGCAAACTAATTATTACAAACAAGTTGATTCAGTTCTGCAACACCAGACGCTCATAAAAGTGAGGGGTTGGTTGTGTTCGTGGGATCAAACAAGTGGAACACAGCTGATGGGCACTCAGAATAAAGCAAAGTACGTGGTCAGCACGTGGTGTGAACAGGTAGTAGGCAAAATGAAATACCAGGGGCTCATAAAACCAGAGTAACTTTGGAAATCTAACAAGTCAATTTATACCACTACCCGACCACCTGTGGTGCTCTAGGCTCCTCCTTTTACTTAATACATAAGTGGTGAAATGGAAGCCATTGCTCCATTCCGAAAAGTTATTTTTGTACCGTGAAGTAGGTTTTAGGAGTTCATAACAGGTTTTGGGTTTATTTTGGGGAATTCAAACATGTTATTTTTTTTGGATGCACTGCCAAGCCACCTCCCACAAGAGCTAGGGGGTTGGAATAGAATCCAAGCTACCAAACAGGTATTTGCAACGTGAGGTACTAGGAATTCATAAAGTCACAGCGGCTAGGCTTGGGGAATTCAAACAAGTGAATGTCGGGGGCTTTTGCAGGTGGTTGGTGGCGAGGAAATCAGACCTCCAAACAGGGATTTTGGAACGTAAGGTACTAGGAGCTCATGACAGCACAGTATCACGGGAAAATCAAACAAGTGACTTTGTCACTCCTGTTAACCTGTAGCGCTTGTATAGTGCTTGCTTCCTAGTTGATATACCTAAAGCTCCACCCCTATGATGCAAACAGGTTTTTTCTTAGGAGAAATACTAGGAGTTCATAATATGACAGTAAGTATCTTAGTATGAATAAAAGCCTCAAAGCCAGCGTCATATAATTTCCCGCCTCAGTTCCAAAGTTGGGTAGGCCTCTCGTACAAAGTCCAATAGATTCTAATTCGATCTACCAGGACCTCATAAACATAGTGCATGAAAAACCAGGTGCAGTGCACCTATTCTCATTAAAACAGGATCATGTTGCGTGAGTTCCTATCTTATCTACCCAAAGACAGTTTAAGTTCCTAAATTGTCATCATTGTCAAGTCAATCAAGTAGGTAGGTACCTACGCATATAGGTAGAGTAATCAGGTTATGTAGAGCTAGGAAGTATAGATCTATATATAAGTACCTAGATACATTAAGATCACCGGTCATTGACATCACCTTGATAAAGCTTCATAGAAACAGGTGAATTTAGTGTCCTTCCTATGAAGTAAGCACCTTAATTACCTACCTATAAAACTTCCTAAGTATCCATTGAGATATAGATAGGTAGTCATCATCATCATCATCACCAGCCTATAATAGTCCACTGCTGGACATAGGCCTCCCCTAATGGGCGCCATAGATGGCATCATTATTTGGGGGTTATTGCCCATAATCCCTACGCTGGGCATGCGGGTTGGGGATCGCAGTTCGGTGTAGTTGTTTTGCAGAAGGCGCTGCTGCCCGCCCCCCGCTGTGTTTCCCTTAGTCGCCTCTTACGACACCCACGGGAAGAGTTGGGGTGGTGAAATTCTATGCCGGCACCACACGGCAGGATAGGTAGTACCTACATACAGCTAACTACATAGTAGGTAATCTGTGGTTGGTAGGTAGGTAGGTGGTATACTCTTGACGAAATCGATTGATCGTGAATTCGTGATAATGTGATGATGAGAAAATTGATTGGTTGGCTACTGGTGGAAAAACCTTCAAGTATGTAAGTAGATAACTGGTCTCGAAATTGCTTTTGTACCAAATTTAAGAACTCAATGCTTTAAATTAGTTTTCAAATGACATACGAGGTTTGGCCGACACCTTTGAAAAAAATAAAAAAAATCGACATAAAATAATAATAATAATAAAATAAAAAAATATAAAAAAGTCATAAATCGTCTCGTCATTAAAATTAAATTTTTTATTGGCAGCGATGGTGTAGGTTTGAAGCCCGCCCAGTCGCGCAAAATGTTTTGGTTATACGCGAGACGATACCTGCTTTAACAGTAGGTTTATTATGTTATGCTAACTGAGTAAGTAATAGATAAAACTGAGCTCCACTATATTTTCGGTTCGATTCCCGCCTCGAGACAGATGTTTGTACGATCTTTGTTCTGGGTGTTCTGGTCGTTTTCTAAGTACCTACCTACCTATAATAAAAATATATAGGTATCTAAGTTATCTATAATATTGTATTGAGATCAGTCATTTCGTAGGTATTAACCCATGTACCCACCCCGGCCCGTATAGAAGGAGAGGGGGGGTCAAACCATAATTGTAAATGAAGATGATGCATAAAATACACTGTCTCGGGCGGGTCTAAGGCTCGGCTGGGCTCATTTTCACTGACCTCTACTATGAACCATACGTACTATTATACGATGATCTCTATGGCGCGGTGGGCCCAGGTACACGCAGAAGGTTGCGGGTTTGAACCCGCAACCTTCTGTGTCGGGAATTGATTCCCGTCTCGGATTTGTACGATCTGCAAATATTTTTTCAGGGAGTTCTGGTCGTTTTCTATGTACCTACCTATAGTAAAAATATCTATCTATATTCTCGTATGTACTTGTATGGTTTATCATATATCTAGTAGGTACCTACCCATAACACAACTTGGTGCTCGTTATTGATGTGTGAATTGTCCAGAACTATTTATTGTATAATACACAAATAGGTACCTACCTTATACCATAATACTATTTTCCAATAGTCAGTGGAAAATATCTAAAAGAATTAAACAATATTATTTTATATTCTTAGACAAACGAAATCGCCCTTTTTCATTATCGCAGTTTCTTCCTCTTTTATTACTGTTTTCTTCTTCCTAATCTAGTGGATTTATGCGTAATAACACTCGGATTCAGGAGAACCCAAACGATTTTTCTATTTTTTCTCTCCTTAGACAGTGTTCCAATTTCAATCCACTATGATGGAACAGATGCTTTGATCAGGCAAGGAGTTCCATTCCACTCCATATAAGAATTTCGTTCGTTCAACGTCAGCAATAACTGACACTGACAAGACCAGGTGACAATGACAAACATTTTTATGAAATTCATCGTCCGGTCGGTCCGTCACGTCACGTCACGTCAAGTAAGTGTTTGTTTGACAAAGTTCACAAGGCAACCAACCAGAAAATTATCACTATTTATTGATTTAACAGGTAAAAAGCTGAGTAATTGAGATAAATCTAAATATAATAAAATGGAGAAAGCTTTTGAGATACAAAAACAGATACGTGATAATTCCAAAGTCTTGAATTCCTACATGACTGACCTGCAGAATTGGGAAGCCGAAATGAAGAGAAAGGAGGCTGCCCTTAGCGGGGAATTTGAACAGGTTCTGTCCTATTTACCGTTAATTTACTTATTCAACTATTTTCATGCTTATTACAGTGCATTGTAGAAGTTTTTGTATGTAGCGTTAGAAGATTTTTCCATTCTTTTATTTGAGTTTCGAACCCCATTAGAATTCGCACTTCAGTCGTAGCGAAAAAGGGTTCTGCGACTTTTTCTGTTTATACACTATTTTACCTATTAAGTTTTAGTTTTACCAGCCTTTCTACGCATTAATTTAGTTAAGTAACCGACATTCCTTTTTTTGAGGTTAGGTGATACCCCCTGTAAGGAGCAAAGTGAAAAAGGAGAAACCAGTCGTAGTGAAAAAGAAGCCAGAAAAGAGGATTTCTGCCTCTGATTACCTGTCGTGGGAGAAATTTGATGCTGTAAGTAGACTTCTTTTCTATGTATTGCTCCTTTGTTAATTATTTTCAAAAAACTTATCACGCTGTCATCAATGGGCAATGTACACGGTTCCAAAACAAAACTCCAAGTGAGTTGCAATAAAAAGTTTTAGGACTAGTTTTGCACCAACTTGAAAAGTAACAACCTAATAAAATAAGGTAAGGTAAGGTTCTTGTTCGCTTCTTTACTTCACCTTAAAAAGATTGAAGATTTTATACTGATACTGTTTTCTATGTTGAAATAGGTTTACAAAGTAGACTAAGATACAATTTTCTCTTACAAAATACATGTGTTTTAATGATTTACTTAACTTAAGTTCCTAATTGTATGTTTAGCTAAGTACTTAATTAATAATTAGGTAATAGTGTTTGCTTAAAATTATTGTTAAATTAATATTTTCAGTTGTTTGCTCTACATGTTCTACTTTTTCTCTGTATGCACATAAGTTGTAAAATAATCAAGCATTAGATCTAAAACATTTAAATTTAGTGTATTTTGTGATTATTTTATGTTTTGTGCATCTCAATAAACAAAATAAAAAAAAAATGATTGGCATGTAAACAAATCAGTATTGCAATTCGTTAGAATTTCTTACTCTTAAATACAGGCTAATCAGTAGGCAAAAACTTTATTTAATTATTTCTGTCTATCATACAGCTTCATCACTACATAGTATAAAACTAATTCACTTCCCCCTGTCTGTCAGTCTGTACGTCCCTATCTATGCTTAGATCTTAAAACTATGCAATGAATTTTGATGCGATTTTTTTATCAGTATTGCACCCATGTGAAGCCAGATCGGGTCACTAGTCTAATATGAAGCCTTGATATGCTTTGCTGTATAAAAAATCCAAGACTATTTTAAAATGGTATTAAAACATCAAAATCAGAAAATGGAAAATGGAGGCTTAGGATTAAAAAGATGAAGTCACGCTTTTGCACATTTAACACGGGCATCTTTTTACAATGTTGGTAAGAAAATTATAATTCTAGATTATAATAATATCTTAAATATTTACAGGATCAAGCTTGTGAGCAAGTTGACATAATGGATGTAGGACCTGCATCTCTGGACAGTAAAAAGAGTCAAGCGGCCAAAATGGAGAAACTAAAGGAAGAGGCACAGTATGAGAAAGAGAGGGTATGAATTATTCTTTAGCATTATAAATAATGCTAGACTATCCTCAAAGCATCAACCCAAACTAAGCAAAGCTTGTGTTATTGGTACTTTATATCTGATATAATATATTTTTACTATAAGTACATAGAAAACACAGTCCTCTCTGGACAAAAAAAAAGAGTCAAGCAGCCAAAATGGAGAAACTAAAGGAAGAGGCACAGTATGAGAAAGAGAGGGTATGAATTATTCTTTATCAATATAAATATTGTATAAATAATGCTGGATAGTCCACATAGCATTGACTAGCCCTAAACTAAGCGAAGCTTGTGTTATTGGTACAATATATCTGATTTAAATATTTTTACTATACATAGAAAACAGAACACTCAGAACAAATCCAAAATAAAATACCTTTTTTATTAGGAATAGAACATAGTGTACAGCATACAATTGTGGGTTGAAAACCACAAAAGTTGTACAATTTGTAGCGGAGATCGTAGAAAAATTGATCCAGAGGCGGTAATTGAGCTGGTTAGGGCCTTCTTAGGCAGGGGGATGATACACAATACACTCCTCTCCTACGTGAGATGTCAGTGCAGATCTTAGTTCCCCCACTTAGAATTAGATTAGTTAGATTCTCTTCAGCTCACAGAATGAAAGTCACTCGACCATGAAGTCGAAGTAGAAGACATGAAGAAACAATGCATCAACTTTGTTATAAAATTATGAGTATTATGTGTTTAATTTTTTGTTTTTTTCAATTTCAGGGCAACAATTTTGTGAAGAACGAGAAGTGGGATGAAGCTATCACCTGCTACAACAGAGCTATAGAGCTGGTCAAAGATGACGCCATTTACTATGCCAATCGAGGCCTGTGCCATCTCAAGAGAGACAGGTATGGTTTTATGTTACTTAATCAACAACATCATCATCACCAGCCTATAATAGCCCACAGCTGGACATAGGCTTCCCCTAATGAGCGCCATAGATGGCATTATCATTTGGGGGTTAATTCCCATAATCCCCACGCTGGGCATGCGGGTTGGGGATCGCAGTTCGGTGGAGTTGTTCTGCAGAGGGCGCTGCTGCCCGCCCCCCGATGTGATTCCCTTAGTCGCTTCTTACGACACCCACGGGAAGAGTTGGGGTGGTGAAATTCTATGCCGGCACCACACGGCCGAACATAATGCTAGATAGCATTTAAATAAATAAATCTGAAATCAGTATAAAGACAAAATATTTATTTGTTTAGTTTGAATAGGCTACGAAACTGATGAATTGAAAGATTCTTTCGCCATTATAATGAAGAACGATGGATAATTTCTGCCCCGGCTTCAGACTGAAAATATTCTATGGAATAGCTAGTCTATACCTATTATAAAGAGGTAATATTTTATTGTTTGTTTGAATTGAAAAGACTCCGAAACGACTGGACCGATTTGAACAAATTCTTTCACCATTGGAATCCTAAATTTTCTTTGATAAACATAGGCATAAACATATAGAATATTTATAAAAAATTAGGGTTCCGTAAGAAAAATTAATTTTTTGTTTAATACACGTGCGAAGCCGGGGCTAACTGCTAGCAAAAAATAAAGATGTTTACAGGGGGTCGACACTAGGAGGAAAGAAATCGTACTATGGCGATGTATTATTCTTATTGCCAACCACTGCAACTTAATCTTATTTTTTCAAGTTGGCATTAATTTTATTGTCAAATCTATCAAATCAATAGCGTCTTATTCATAACCTAAAATGGCGATTTGGTCAGAAATTTTCTTACGTTTGAATTTGCGTTAAAATTTCAAAATGCTATTAAATATTTCTCTATTGGAGTAATAAACAGATTTATGTTATAAGTTACGCATTCCCTGTTATAGTTTTCCATCAAATTCTAGAGAAAAACAACAATATCGATCAAAATAACTATTCTGAAAATTCAAGTTTCACAGCACCATCACAGCACCTTATCTAACGAGAAAACTTCAGTAACATGGAGATTTGGCGGAACGTACGCACAGGAAATGTACCAATGTGTATGTATGTAATGTATTTGTGGTAAACGAAAGTTACAGACGGACAGGCTTCTTTCAAGTTTCCCACTAGACCCTGACCCGTAAGTACCTTCCTAACCTTAACTTGACCTTATATATGGTTATTGTTGTGAAGTTGCGTTCGATGTACCCACTGTAGTTAAAAGACCTCCCTACATATTGGGATCTAGCGAGTGGGCTCTCTTATTATAACCTACTCGCTGTATCCCAATGTTGGAAGTAATTGTGGAAGTGTATCACTACTTTGCAAAAGCAGTAACCAGCAGCTCCTCTTTGCGGCTTCGTTCACACGTTACCGGGATAAGATAGCACATTTCTGATACTCCGTAGTTTTTGTAAGTTTAAAAAAAATGCAAAACCGTACAAGTAGTGCCAGAGGTTCTCGTCAATTATCATTGTAAATATCATCCAAAATTCAAAATATATTTTTTTATGAACGGCAAAGAGAATACACAAAACGCACATACATAAAACTTTCATAGAAAACAGAAATTTCAGTATTCTGGGCACTCTGCCCTCTGGTGCCAACTTAAATTATAAGGAAAAAGAATATAATGCTTGACAATCCACACAGTATCGTCGAGACCCAAGTTAACCAGAGCTTAAGTTATGGGCACTAGAGGTCTACAATACATTAAAGATGGATATTTGTATCTGTGTACTTATGTACTGCTATTATGTTTTTCAGATGTCGATTTTGGGTGAAAACATCGCTTGTAGTAGATTTGGTTTATGTACCAATTGAGATATTGGGTGTATTTACATGTAATGCAATATATTTTAAATGAATATATCTGACTATTTAATGTGATAAATTGTTTTATTACCCTGTACACAATTAGAATATAGTATAATACCAGAGTAGGTACCTACAGCACTATCTAATCGATAACGATAGCAAGTACATCACTATTCTATCGATATCGATATTAATTTGGGTGTGTACATGACTAGAACTGTCAAAAAAATATTTATTCGTTATGTTGGCAGTCCTTTTTGTTGGAATTTCTAGGTTGGTATTCGTTTTCATACATTCATGTTTAGCTCAACATCCTGGACGAAGCTGCCGTCTCTTAGAACGTAGTGATTATATGCTCTGTGGTGTTTACCGTGACGAATCGATCGCCCTCTAACTAGAGACGGTAAAATCAATATGATCATGTTAACACGGGTTCCGTAATCTGTCAGTTTTCCTCCGCGAAAGGAATTACCGTTTGCGCACTACAGCGGAAAATGAGAAATGGTGGAGTTAATTTCAAGTGGTCGCTCAGACCTTTAAGCTCGACCAGAACAAATATCTGCAGATCATAAAAATATTAGTCCAAAGGCGGGAATCGAACCAGCAACCACCTGCGTCGCAGGCAAATCTTCGCCCACCGAGGTCGTCATAATCCACCAATGCTCTATGGGTTTTAACTATAGTATAATATAATGGCTAGGTAAATAAACATAAACTGCCCAAAGAAAATTTTGGTAAACCTATGGTCGGGGTAGCCCCTTCAATATTAAAATTAAATATAACTTCTTACTCTAAACCCTTCCAGCCTACACCAAGCTGTAGCAGATTGCACGGAAGCTCTCCGCCTCGACCCCACCTACGTGAAAGCATATCAACGGAGGGCGACGGCGCGGGAACGGCTCGGCTCACTCCGTGCTGCTTCCAGTGATCTCATTGAGGTTCTGAAGCTGGAGCCTAAGAATAGAGCTGCTAATACACAGCTGGAGAAAATCAGAGCTAGGATGGGCACTAAAGGGGTAAGCTATCTACAGTCATAGCAAATATAAACATTATAGAAATCAGAGCTAGGATGGGCACTAAAGGGTAAGCTATCTACAGTCATAGCAAATATAAACATAGAAATCAGAGCAAGGATGGGCACTAAAGGGGTAAGCTGTCTACAGTCATAGCAAATATAAACATTATAGAAATCAGAGCTAGGATGGGCACTAAAGGGGTAAGCTATCTACAGTCATAGCAATTATAAACATTATAGAAATCAGAGCTGGGATGGGCACTAAAGGGGTAAGCTATCTACAGTCATAGCAAATATAAACAGAAATCAGAGCTAGGATGGGCACTAAAGGGGTAAGCTATCTACAGTCATAGTAATTATAAACATTATAGAAATCAGAGCTAGGATGGGCACTAAAGGGGTAAGCTATCTACAGTCATAGCAAATATAAACATTATAGAAATAGAGCTAGGATGGGCACTAAAGGGGTAAGCCATCTCTCTATAGCAGATATAAACTTTTTTGCTACAGTCTTTCATAGCATATATACATGGGAATCAGAAGTGGATTTATTTAAAAGGAATTACATAATATACTTAAAAAAATTGTCATCAATTTGTATGACCAATGAACAGCTAGACCTAGCTGTTCATTGTTCTAGCTCTACGCACCTGTGCGTAGAGAACAAAATAACGTCCGCACTGGGCAAAAGACGAAAGCAAAGTGAGCGCGCCGTAGCCTACGCGTTTTATGTACAAAAGAACCATAATTTGTTTTTCTAGTAGTAGTTTTCATTCAACAATATATAATATGGTATTTTTAAATATTTATTTATTTATATAATTATATACAAATATATATATTTGGTATCATTATTTATTATTAATCTAGTAAGCTTGTGGGGATTATGGGCGATAACCCCCAAATGATGGATAATGCCATCTATGGCGATCATTAGGGGAGGCCTATGTCCAGCTGCTGTGGACTGGAATAGGCTGGTGATCATGTGTAAGCTTTTGACTTAGTAGGTTTTATTGTATATTTTTTTTCGTTTTGTTTGTACACTTTTCTATTCACACTCATCTTGGAAGTTTTCTTTAGACCTGGTGTGCAATAAAAACTATAGTGAATAGTCCGACATAATTGATTGATTTATAATTAATTAATTTCCAGGCCAAATCCAAATCATCGCCATCTTCAACACCGACTGTTGAAACCAAACCGCTGCCCAACACCTCCCAGCCTAAAATCGTAGAACTAGATGATGCTACCGAGCCCGTTTCTCAGCCTCGACCAGCCGAAATTGCTGAGAATTGGAAGAATGGTGTTGGTGAGAATGTTACCGTCTTGCGACCTGTGAAGAAGCCGCCGCATTTGAGGTCGAAGGTTTGTTTGCAAATAAATATTTTATTGTTATCTCTTTAATTGTATCATTTATTATCCATTCATTATTTATTATCCAGCAGTGGAATAACATAGGCTGATGATGATGATGATAATGATGATTATCTATAAAGCATAATAATAAAACATACTAAATGAATAAATAATATTATAATGCTGGAGAATTTACAAAGCATTATCTAGCCAAAAGCTAAGCGAGCTTGTGTTATGGGTACTTATTTATTTATTTATTGAGGTAAACCACAGATAGAATAGAATAGAATATTACTTTATTGCACCATCAATAAGGTTAAAAGATTACAATTATATAGATAACGGAACTTGCCGTGTGGTGCCGGCATAGAATTTCACCACCCCAACTCTTCCCGTGGGTGTCTTAAGAGGCGACTAAGGGATACATACCGGGGGGCGGGCAGCAACGCCCTTTGCAGAACAACTCCACCGAACTGCGATCCCCAACCCGCATGCCCAGCGTGGGGATTATGGGCAATAACCCCCACATGATAACCATCTATGGCACTAGAGGCCCATGTCCAGCAGTGGACTGATATAGGCTGTCGATGTCGATATAGATAACTGATAATACATAATAAAATACGAAATAGATAGATATCACCACTTTCATATTTCAATAACTTTATTTCTTTAGGCTTACAAAATAAATACTTAGACTAGTCGAATTTCTACTTAACATATTTATTTACTATTATGATAATTCTACAACTTTTATTCTTTATTATTTAAAAACACATAAAACATAAAAGCATACAAAAGGTGGGCATAATGTCGATTGCATTATCTACCTGCCAACCACACATGGTAGTAACGAAAAACAAAAAAAGACGTGCTATAAAAACTAAGCTCTATAATATCACTAATTTCAGATAAACACTACAGCAGATTAATACTAAAGTTACATCGTATTTCTATTAATTTATTTAAACATTAATTATATATTAACTTTTCAGAGGCCGCTAAAACCCGTAGCCATTCAAGAAATCCCGCTCGGAAAAACTTCCCCTGAAAAACCTCCCACCCGCCTCAAGATCGAAGAAATCGACTCTGTTAATGAAGAAAACAACAAAGGCGATGTCATAGAGACCAAAGCTAGTCCAGAATCGGTAAAACTCATCACCGAGGCGTTGGATTCGGAGAAGGAAAGCCGGGTCGCTAATCTTACGGCGCCGGTCAACAATGTCCAGTTTATGAATGAGTGGAAGTATTTGAAAGGGAACGATGTGGCTAGAAGCGATTATTTAAGCGTAAGTACTGTCAAAAGTCATTGAAAATTATTTATTATATTATGATTTCTTATCTATCTTTATGATTCATAATTCCTAAAATATAATAGTGTAAAATTAATGGGACACTCTAAAATTCAGTGATAGGTGACTTTATTTTACTGCATTTGGGTCATGTCATGACTGACAGCGTGGAATTCTTGTTGGCGCCAAATCTTTCGGATTTAGATTTTTCTTAATTTTGGTACCTATTTTACTGTAATTTGTTTGTGTTTTCTTTATCACTGTGTGTCTTATCGATTTTCGGGTTGTTTCATTAACTTGATATTAGGTAAAAACAGTTTTGGCGCTAGAAAGTACGGCGCGCGTCTATCGCTTTGGTCTTCTCACTCACGAGAAAACCATCTTGTCATCCCGCTCTAAATATGTGTCATAGCGGCGTTATTGCACACACACATACTAAAAACATTAGAACCTACAGACATACACACTTCTTAGTTATACATATTTTTTTCCATTCCAGATAATCGAGCCATCCAAAATTCCGTCCATATTCGCGATGTCACTTGAGAGCGACGTGCTATCTGACGTGCTACGCGCGTTGCACGCGTACAAACATAAGTTCGCGAGCGTCGGAGCCTACATTTCTGCGCTTGCGCAGGTCAAGCGGTTCGCTGCGCTCGCTATGTTTCTTTCCGCTAGCGATAAAGAACGTAAGTATAAAAGTTATTATTTGGTCTCTTAGTCATGCCGGTGTGCAGTGCCACCAGATCGTGAGAGTGAAATAATACGAATAGATAGTATGGATGGATAATAAATAAAATAAATAATGTCAGAGCTTTGATAGGGGTACTAGATGACTGATTTACACGATATAAACTTCAATGTTGCCGTTGTAAGTGGAGCTAACGGCGCTTTAGTCCGAAGAGAGTTCCAAAGATTTTCGACTGGTCGGGAACTCGATTTCGTGGTGTAGTGGTCTCTCACGTACTGAGGGAGAATCGCGGGTTCAAGTCCCGCCGAAATTGAAAATATTTGGGATATTATTTAATTTCTTAATAGAGTGTATATTGAAAAGAATATTGCAACTGCGTTTGCGCACACACTTGTCCACTATAGTATGTCCTCCCCACTTAGCTAGTCTCTTTAAGGCCAAAGGCGAAAAGTTGGCCGTTTTTTTTGTTTATAAATATTTATCGCCAATACGTAAAATTTTGTCAAAAGTACCCAAGCAATGGAGATCCTGGAAGACTACTGAGAACTGCAAGTTCCAAGAAAACATTTCTTTGAAAATGCTTATAGCGCTCACATCAACAATCTAGCTAGCTACATGTACACAAACATGACTTGTAGTTTCCAAAAAAATTACTGAGCCCACACCAAGCAACGTGACGTATTTTGAGATCTAGAGACGAAATCAAAAATCAAAATCAAAGTGCTTTATTTCCTTTAGACCTTACAGGACTCTTGGACACGTCACAAAATACAAGTTAAATAAAAAATAAAAATGGGAAATAAAGTGATCACTTTGATTAATTGTTCACTTCAATCTTTTTTAGGTAAAGTAAAGAAGCGAACAAGAAACCTTTACCTTGTTAGATTGTTAGTTTTAGAGTTGGAGCATAACTCGTCCCAAACTTTTTTGTCGTCTAGATAATCTAATATTTTATAGTAAGCTTTTTTACAAAGTATATTTTTGACAATCCGTTTGAATTTATTTATGGATAATATTTGCAACTCACTTGGACTTTTGTTGTAGAAGCGTATACTACATTGCCCTTTAAAAGATACATTAATCTTACGTAGCCTAGTAGTGGGCACAGCCAGTTTGTTCTTATTTCTAGTATTTAAATTATGTATATCGCTATTTTTAATGAACTTATTGATATTTTTATGAGTGTACATCAAATTTTCATAAATATATTGACATGTTACTGTCATTATGTTTATTTCTTTGAATTTTTCACGCAAGGATTCGCTTGTATTTGTATGAAAACCGATGGCCTTGATACTGTTATCATAAGCCACGGTTCCTAAACTTTTTCGGGTATGTTACCTGTGTTCACTGTGTCTACCTTTTATATACCACTTGCCAGCCTCTGCGGCATTAACCGTTGGGGGGCTCCACGGCTTCCACCAGAACTATATGTGCCGTGGGCAATAAAAGCGTTAAACTAAAGTACGAACCAAACCTCTTGTTATTAATATGATGTAATCATACTAATATTCCACCGCCTAAATTCTTCCCGTGGGTGTCGTAAGAGGCGACTAAGGGACACACCGGGGGGCGGGCAGCAGCGCCCTCTGCAGAACAACTCCACCGAACTGCGATCCCCAACCCGTATGCCCAGCGTGGGGATTATAGGTGTTAACCATCTATGTCGCTCATGAGGAGAGGCCTATGTCCAGCAGTGAACTGATATAGGCTGACGATGCGATACTAATATTTATACACAAAAGTTTGTAATATGGATGGATGTTTGTTACTCTTTCACGCAAAAACTACTTAACGGATTTTGATGATACTTGATACACAGAGAGATTATGACCTGGAATAAAATATGGGCCACTTTTTATCCCGCTAATCCCACGGGATCGGGATTCACATGTGTGAAACCGCGGGCACCCAGCTAGTATTTAATATTTTTTGCTAGATGATGCTGTGTGAATTGTCCAGCATTATTGAATTTTTTATCCTATTTATTTATTTATGTCCACAATAAATACTATTTCTATGTGCTCAAAGGTTTTTTGTTTTGTTTCAGTGGTAACCAGTCTCCTAGAGCATTGCAAAAAGGCTGAAAATCTAAGCGAAAACGAAATCGCTGATCTGAAGAACAAATACGAAATCTAAATAGTCAATTGTAGATTTAATGATACGATAATGATTATGCCTAAACATTTTGTTTGTGTTTTTACGTGTTTTTTAAGAACTGAAGGCATACACTAAGGTTTTGCCAAATAGAAGACAGAACAAACGGGAAATTTGTCTAGTTTTGGTTGCGGTACGGAATTCTATGCAAGGCCAGCCTTATCTAGATGGTCAAACGGGAAATTTGTCTAGTTTTGATTACGGTACGGAATTCTTTACATGGCTGGTCTTATCTAGATGGTCAAACGGGAAATTTGTTAGTTTTAGTAACCGTACGAAATTCTATGCAAGGCCAGCCTTACCTAGATAGTCAAACGGGCAATTTGTCTAGTTTTGATTGCTGCACGAAAGTTACATGATCAGAAACATCATTTCATCATAATAGTGCTGTAAAGCTTGAAACACAAAAACAATAGTAATTGATCTGATGTTTGTCGCTAAAGCGGGAGAAGAATTTTGATTTCAGTAAAAATTTCGAAAAAAAATTGTGGTAGGAACCTAATTAAATATAAATTTAATACAAACAATAGACCATGGTGAAAATATCCTCTAGTTATAAATCACTCTGGTATTACATTTATTATATTTAAGAAATTCATCAGTGTCGCCGTAGCCTTAGCGGCAACGTGAACACTGGGCATTGCAATATTCATATATTTCGTCAGTCTGTACCCACCTGATTATAAGTTATTGTAACTTGGTGCTATCGCAATTAATTCGCATGTGTTCAGTTCTGATCCAATTTATTAATAGACTGTTACCTAAATATATCAAAATGATCGGTTTATTTAACATATTCGTTGGTGGCTATTACAAAAATATTGTAGGTTTTGCACCCTAAGATATTACATCTGTTGTATCTAATAGAAAATTTGAATAAACAATAAAATTATCTAGAAATTGGTATGTATCTATACTAATATTATAAAGCGGAAAGATTTGATTGTTTGTTTAAATTGAATAGGCTCCGAATCTACGGGACCGATTTGAAAAGTTCATTCACCATTAGAATCCTAAATTTTCCGTGATGAACACAGCCTATAGAGTATTTTCAAAAGAGTTAAGGATCCGCATGAATTAATATTTAATTTTTGTTCAATACCCGTGCGAAGCGCCGGATCGGTAGTTTATTACTAAATAATATGGGTAGGTCCCATTTGTTCTATGGAACATGACGTAATAGAACAATTTGAGAAAATATTGTCCCTATTTGTACTATAGAACAGTTTGTAATTTTTGTCTCAAATTGTTCCATAGAACAAACTAAGTACATAGGTATATAAACTTCTTGAAGTTGATATGTAAACTGGCCACTCGAGAATGATTTGCTACCACTTATCTTAGTGACATTTTTGATTAGATGGTTACTCACTAACAAAAATTATAATGTGATTAATGTCATTCACGTCTTATAATCTCACCATGGAAGGTTTTGGGAAAAACTGATTCTCATTTTGTTCTATGACATGAAACTCGGGTGAAAAGGTAGTATGTAGTTCCATGGAAAAAATTGGGACGAAAATGTGTCATTTTGTACTATGACGTCATGTTCCATAGAACAAATGGGACCTACCCAATAAAATTATAACTTAAGAATTGAAACAAATTACAACTAGTATTTACAATTGCATCAGTTGAACTACAGACTGTTGCAATGAATCTAAAGGTAACTCACCTGGTCCACTGATCCAATACCAATCGCAAGCGCGAAGCTTTGTAGCGTCAAAATGATGGCCTCAGTGCCCCGCTGTAAAATGATGGCCGCAGTGCCCCGCTGTAAAATGATGGCCGCAGTGCCCCGCTGTAAAATGATGGCCGCAGTGCCCCGCTGTAAAATGATGGCCGCAGTGCCCCGCTGTAAAATTACATCACGCTTAATTTGTTTTTTTTTTTTATTGATGACGGTATATTAAAGCAATTTGTATTTATATTTATGTTTGTTTGTACCATTTTGTGCAATTTATACACATTCTAATAATGCATTTTGGTTCTTCTGTATTTTTGTGAAATGTGTTGATATGGGCTCCGACTTTGAGGTAATAATTTAAGTAATTAAAGTTTTTTGTGTCGTCCCGAATATTAATTATCAATAGTCGGGGCTCGCATTTCTATCATTGCACTATCGAATACATAACACTTTTCAAAGAAATTATGCGTTTATACATTGGCCAAGTAGCCTATATTCACATAAATTATCTAAGTTTTTGTAATTTTGTGTAGTTTTGAAAAATATGTTAATATTACGTAAAGAAGTCATTGTAAGCCAAGTTGAGGGAATTTTGATTTATGGTGCGAAGAAGTTTTAGTTCTGTGATTATATTGTTTTGTACTATAATAAAGTCAGTTAAACTTAAATTCTTGTTTTACTCGTCATTATTAACACTTAATGATAAGTAATTAACGGTTATTTTATCGCGCTTTTTTTTTCTTTTTCCTCTCGACGTTTCAACAAGTTTGCACTCTGTCGTGGTCCCGAGATGACTAAGTTTAAAAACATTAATCATTAACACTTCCACTGCCGCTGACTAGCTTTTCGAGTTCACGTAAATTTTATTCCAGTGCTAGTAACGCATCTGGTGCGTCCACCGTGAAATACATAATAATGATGCAACACATCTATACTAATATTATAAAGAGGAAAGATTTCTTTTTTTTTGTTCTTTTGTTTGTTTGTTTGAATTGAATAGGCTCCGAAACTACTGGACCGATTAGAGAAATTCTTTTACCATTAGAGGGTTAATGTAGGATACATTAACCTTGATGAACTTGGGCGATTGAATATTTTAAAAAAGTTAGGGATCCGTATCAAAATTTCATAACGTAACCTAGCGCGTAAAAAAAAATAGCAAAAAAAATCCTTAAAGTGTCACGGATCTACGCTGTGGAAATGAATGACAACAGAGCAATAATTATGTAATGTTACAGTTACTTACAGTTTTGTAGAGGACATAAATTCACAAAAAACTTCACGATAATATAGCTGTGTCTATTAGGTACATACAGTCATAACCAAGAAACTTTTCTTAAATATTCTTGCGAAACCGGGGCGGGTCGCTAGTATAGATAAGAGTTGTTTGGATCCGTTCGGATATTCGAATATACTACTACTACGTAGTGCTCTATTATTATGCCTGCAAGGGGACACCGCTGTGCATCGTCGACAGACACCCTGATGCGTCACACGCCGCCGTACCTATTGTGTACCATTTTAGTTATTAAAACTTTATATTTTTGTATGTATGTTAGTC
Source organism: Eupithecia pulchellata (assembly GCA_963931895.1). NCBI lineage: Eukaryota > Metazoa > Arthropoda > Insecta > Lepidoptera > Geometridae > Eupithecia > Eupithecia pulchellata. The sequence continues at coordinate 3,154,212 of OZ007538.1, forward strand.
TGTAAGGTATTTGTTGATATGGGACCTAGAATAAGTTTTTTACCATCCTTAACTGTTGTTATGTTGCGTGAAATAAATGATTCATTATTATTATTATTTATTCCACCACACAGATCAATTTTACACGCGCGTTGAATGTTTTTATTAGATGTACGGGCTTACGACGATTAGGTGTGAACTCTCAGCTTTTGATACAACAAAGGTGCAATAACCTTTCTTGTATCAAAAGCTGAAAGTTTAAAAAATAAAGTCCATTTTCATAATCATCATCATCAGCCCATGTTTGTCCACTACTGGACATAGGCCTCCCCTAATCAACACCATAGCGCCCTGTCTTCAGCTTGTCGCATCCAGCATCTGCCAGCAGTCTTTCGCAGATCGTCATTTTCCCGTTTTCATTAACATCTTTAATTAATAATAAGCATTCCAATTAAAGTAATGTCTGTTCTGTACATTAGCATAATAACACTGAACTGCATTTTCACTAATAAATAGTCTGAACCGAGTCCAATTTGCATGTGCAGCTATCGTGAATGTCGTTGGGAATAGGGTTCCTTTGGCGTTTTATAGAAACTTTATGTTTACTAATTTGTAGGAGTGAGGAGTGAGGAAATGATGTGACCAAGAGTTCTGTAAGGTCTAAAGGAAATAAAGCATTATGATATTTGATGTAATTAGCGTATTCTAGAGCATAAAGCTAGAACCCTGCATTCTCGATGGTGATTACGTTATTAAGTTATATTTACCTACATACCGTGTATGGAACCATTGGGGAATACTTACACCATTCCGCTTTGACTTTTGATGATGCTAGCGTACAGACACAAAACGCTTATGCCAGTGGCACAAGCGTTTAAAGCTTATGCCTCCCCGGATAATATCCGGGGAGGTTATATTATAATTTTTACAACATTAGGTTTAGATTAAAAATTTTAAAACATTATTTTATATTTATAACCTAATGCGCGATAACAGTGGGTGATGCCTATGGACCGCTTAATCAGGCCCTTATAAGAGTGCAATAACGCCGCTACGAAAGGTATTTGGAGCGAAACAACAAGATTTGGTTTTCTTGTGAGAGAGTAGTTTGGAGGCATATGCCTCCCTCCCCCAATATAACCCACTCGATCTGGTTTTCTCGTGAGAGAGAAGTACAGAGCGATGACGAGTAAGCATTTTTATCATCATCTTTTAGCTGATACTTGCACTGCCTCGCCACGAGGAGGATAAGGCATAGCGCAGACTAAAAGGGAAGGCTATATATATTACTAGCGGTCCGCCCCGGCTTCGCACGGGTATTAAACAAAAATTTCAGAAATTATACACACTAAAACGATGGGTTTCACAGTTTTCATACGGATCTTTACTTTTTTTAACAGCATTGGGGTTTTTGACATTGACTCGACATTCCAAAACTGACACTGGCCGTAGAGAAAAAGCAAGCACCGTGCGCTATACAACCTCTTTTTCTATTCTGACGCGCCATAATAGAAAAAGAGGTTCAATAATACAGCCCACGGTTCAATTATTGAATTTTTCATGCGGATCCCTAACTTTTTTGAAAATATTATATAGCCTATGTTCATCACGGAAAATTAAGGATTCTAATGGTGAAAGAATTTTTTAACTCGGTCCAGTAGTTTCGGAGCCTATTCAATTCAAACAAACAAACAAACAAACATACAAACAATCAAATCTTTCCTCTTTATAATATTAGTATAGACTAGTTATGTTTGGATTAAGCTTTACTGCAGAGTTTTGAGTAGGTAGGTATAAGGTTTTTGATCTGTTGTAAATACTTTCTCTTTGTTTTTTGTATGTGTGCTAATGAACTTATATTCTATTCTATTCTATATTGACCTCCCCAAGATGGTGGTAGAGTGATGGTAAGAGAGGTAGGTAAAGTGCATGTGTCTTACATGTATTACTTATAGACTTTTCTGTAGGCTTACTAATCGTATGTAACTAGAAAAAACTTCGCAATCTAGATGAAGCGATACTAAGCTCTAGCTAAAAGCACTTACCTAGGTAGAGATTAATGGTAGGTAGAGGTATGTTAACTGCAGAACGGGCCGTCTAATGCATTGCATGTAGGCAATGATACAGTCTCTGCAATGCCATGCATACGACTGGCAGCCAAAGTTCCGTATGTACCTACGTACCTACTTATTTAACAAGTCGGAGGAAGATAAAACTTAGCTTAAAATTAAAAGCGTCCCATCCGAACCCTCGCCACATAGATTAACTCCCTCTTCGTTTATTTACCGGATAATTGTACTTTTTACTATTACCCGGTTAATGGGATTTGTGCCGATTGTCGTTCGTCGTTCTCTGATAGGGTGGGTTATCCGATTACCACAACATTTGAGTTTGGAGGTATGCAGGTACCTAGTTAATTGTTTTTTGTCAACCGATCCGAGCAATCATGGTTCTCGCGCCATTTTTCGTTGTTTTTTCGGCTGGTTATTGACTTTTAATTCTTGATTTTGCTACACTTTATAACACACTGGTAATAAAATTAAACACCTAGGCAAGTCGGTACTCCAGGTACCTACCTAAAAAGTTTTTATTTAAAACGCTTAAGTGTTCCTTAACAGTCCTAATTAAGTACCTTCCTATGGTACCAATATAAATAATAAATAAATAAGTAATGCTGGACAATTCACACAGCATTATTTAGCCCCAAGCTAAGCAGAGCTTTTGTTATGGGTACTAGATAACTGTAACGAAATGTAGAAAAAAGTACTCAAACTTAATACTTCTAGGTACGGAATTAATTATTTGCACTAGGGACAGATATAACGAAGCAATAAGGCCTGGCAAAGCAAAACTATAGTCAAAGTTATTTAGTTATTAATAAAATTAATCTAAAGTTTCTCTTCACCCTTAAGTAATCGTCTAGAGAGGAAACAAAGTTCGCTTCATTTCATCGGTATAATCGAGCGATTTTGGGGTTCCTTAGGAACTTGCAAATTCAATTACTTAGGAAATACATAAATCAACCTCGGATGCTCAACTAATACTGGTCGAGGGGTTTCGCGTTCTTGATCTAGATTTAGTTGCCGATTATCTAAGGTGTTAAATGCATTTCACACTGGAAAATAAATACGTAAGAAGATAGAAGATTTATAAATGGTTCTCTATTTGCAAGGCATAAGCCTGGATTGGTTTTCGTTTCGTGTATAGCTTACCTTGAAACTGGACCTTGAAGCTTGCTTATAATTCTCCGTTTGCTACGACCGACGACGTAGAAACCTGTATACGTCTACGCGCCGTAGCTTTTTTCCAAATCCTATTGAACATCGTGCTCCCATTTACAAGAAACAGAACATTTTACTCCCTTGTGTGGTATAAAGCATTCTCTATTCTATTTTAACACTGAAAATCTTTAGGTTTCTCCGCAGTTTAATTTGATTTCATCGCATTGTCAACAACCACCTTTTCAAATGAATGTAGGTATCTAAACAAAATAGCGAAGCAATCTAAAAGGAAGACTGAACATACAACCATTCAATTTACCAGGGTCTGCGGTTTCAGACTTGTAAGCACGTTCTACAATGAAGGGTTAAATACAAAAGCTCGATTGAGAAGATCCGTGGATACCTCCTTTAGGACCGCCTTAGTACCCGCTAGGTCAGACGAGTTAGACAGTACCGTGGCGACTCACGGGTATCTCTTTCGACTGAATGTTTAGATTTAATTTGATCCATCCATCCACCACATAATGCGACTCTAAGTGCTGTTCGCTATTTTTGTTAATTGCTGTCCTGTTATAATCCTGAAATAGATACAAAAAAAATCTAATTATATGTTTTGTGCTGGTAATTAGGGTTTTGACATCGGTTTCAAAACCCTTATGGGATCACTTTGATTCTGTTTTGTGTTTTGAATCCTTAATATCTTAGAAACTACTGCAGCTATTGACTTGAAATTTGAAATAATAATACATTTTGTGCCCGGAGCTGTGTGGTACGGATTTGGACAATTCAAAACAGGTTTTGAAAATCGTCTTAGTTTCATAATTAGGAAATAGGTTGAAAAAATTCGAAAAAAAATTGTAGATACCAACCATGAAACTATAAATAAGTACGGAAGGAATATCAGAAAAAAATAAAACGAAGCACTCCAATCAAGCAAGCATGCCAATCACTCAAATAGTATGTCGGTCATCGCCATTACGGCTTTATACACCAACTGATGAACCCCATTGTAAACAAACCAAAATAAATGGAAAACGCCGTCTTGTGTGGTCAGATGTTGCAAAAATCACAATGGGTTTGTCAATAAAAAACACCGGATCACATTTCCTAGGTAAATTTCTTATTTCACCAACTTATTTCATTGATTTTACGCAAAATTATTATGAACAAAATAATCAAAATAGAAGCACAAAATCTATCCAGTGCTGCCAACATGTAAACATGTAAATTTTCCGGTAAATGTGGGAGTATATTAAATAAGTTTCAATTCTCATATTTTATTGACTTTAAATTATGAATCAGGTAAATAGGCATTTATTTATCATTCTGGTTATCTATAATAATATGTATTATTTGAAATATAATTATGATATTGAATTTCTGTTTGTAATATCAATTCAATAGCTTAGCTTTTGATAGACGAATTATTATAGTGTTTATTTAAGCTAACCTCCAAAATAGCTGAACCCATTTTAATAATAATTTTACTGACGCTGATGCTACGCAGATAACATGTTATATCGAGATTATAGGTAGCCGCAGGGCATAACTAATAGTCAATATTTTTTCAGATTTCTAGGTGATGAAAATTTTAAGTTAAATTGAATTCGTATAGGTAATCAGAGAATCTCACAATGAAAATAATTGGAATCCCACTTAATCTAGTATAACATGCAGTGTGCATTAAGTTTCATTTATAAGAATTTTGGCAATTAAAATTAATAATATTTATGTATCCATAAATTTTTATTTCTTATTTATCATACAAAATAATGTATATTTATTCATTATTACGAACGTTTAATTGATCTTCCTAGTAACAATCGTAATATATGGCTGCTTATTGCCACTTTTAAATAAGTAATTTTTATTTGATTTTTGGTTAGGCATTTCCATAGGAACAACGCATGCGAAGCATCAGGCAGAAAAAAGTTGTCAGCCAGTTAATAGGCACAAAGAATTATTTATTCAAACTAAAATTAGACAGTGAACGGAGAGTTGGAATACACTGAGGGCTGAACAGATTTTGTTGAAATTTCTTCTTTCTAGCAAATACGTTACTAAATGATCTCGGGAAAGTACAGTGTTCTGTTCTGTGCTTGTGGGATAATCAAATTCACTGCAGTTAGCACCATAAAGCGCTGGCGTAAATTGAAAATTATAAAAAGTATGTCTAATAGACGATGACCGTGGCTAAAGCAGTACCTACGTAGATTTTTTATAATCTACATATTCATTTGTAAACAATTATTAGGAAGAATATTTATAAAAATTATGGGTAAATTTTTCTTCAGTTGGCATCTCAATATACAATGACACTCAATGTCATTCCGCCATTGTTAGGATTCAAGTTTGATTTGACAGGTTGCTATCCTTACTTTTCATAAATCCATGGTTGGTACCATGAGTGTCATTGTATATCGAGATGCCAACTGAAGAAAAATTTACCCATAATTTTTATAAATATTCTTCGTAATAATTGTTTATAAATGAATATGTAGATTATAAAAAATCTACGTAGGTACTGCTTTAGCCACGGTCATCGTCTATTAGACATACTTTTTATAATTTTCAATTTACGCCAGCGCTTTATGGTGCTAACTGCAGTGAATTTGATTATCCCACAAGCACAGAACAGAACACTGTACTTTCCCGAGATCATTTAGTAACGTATTTGCTAGAAAGAAGAAATTTCAACAAAATCTGTTCAGCCCTCAGTGTATTCCAACTCTCCGTTCACTGTCTAATTTTAGTTTGAATAAATAATTCTTTGTGCCTATTAACTGGCTGACAACTTTTTTCTGCCTGATGCTTCGCATGCGTTGTTCCTATGGAAATGCCTAACCAAAAATCAAATAAAAATTACTTATTTAAAAGTGGCAATAAGCAGCCATATATTACGATTGTTACTAGGAAGATCAATTAAACGTTCGTAATAATGAATAAATATACATTATTTTGTATGATAAATAAGAAATAAAAATTTATGGATACATAAATATTATTAATTTTAATTGCCAAAATTCTTATAAATGAAACTTAATGCACACTGCATGTTATACTAGATTAAGTGGGATTCCAATTATTTTCATTGTGAGATTCTCTGATTACCTATACGAATTCAATTTAACTTAAAATTTTCATCACCTAGAAATCTGAAAAAATATTGACTATTAGTTATGCCCTGCGGCTACCAATAATCTCGATATAACATGTTATCTGCGTAGCATTAGCGTCAGTAAAATTATTATTAAAATGGGTTCAGCTATTTTGGAGGTTAGCTTAAATAAACACTATAATAATATATTACAAACAGAAATTAATATCATAATTATATTTCAAATAATACATATTATTATAGATAACCAGAATAATAAATAAATGCCTATTTACCTGATTCATAATTGAAAGTCAATAAAATATGAGAATTGAAACTTATTTAATATACTCCCACATTTACCGGAAAATTTACATGTTTACATGTTGGCAGCACTGGCTAGATTTTGTGCTTCTATTTTGATTATTTTGTTCATAATAATTTTGCGTCAAATCAAAGAAATAAGTTGGTGAAATAAGAAATTTACCTAGGAAATGTGATCCGGTGTTTTTTATTGACAAACCCATTGTGATTTTTGCAACATCTGACCACACAAGACGGCGTTTTCCATTTATTTTGGTTTGTTTACAATGGGGTTCATCAGTTGGTGTATAAAGCCGTAATGGCGATGGCCAGCATACTATTTGATTGATTGGCATGCTTGCTTGATTGGAGTGCTTCGTTTTATTTTTTTCTGATACTCCTTCCGTACTTATTTATAGTTTCATGGTACCAACCCACTAATCTCTGTAGTAACTGTAATAGTAGTTCCACAGTGCCCCAAAACCGTTGTTCTCAAAATTTCAAAGTCCATACTCAATGTAGGTATTCCAATGCGCTTCAATAGTTTTTGTCCAAAAAAATATGAGAAGAGTAATGTATCCACGATAATCCACACAGCATCATTTAGCCACAAGCTAAGCAAAGCTTGTGTTATTTTTACTAATACGATAGATGTTATAGTTAATAAATTATAGGTATCACATTAGATGATTTATTTTTGAGGACGTAGAAAAGGACTAGAACACCCGAACAAATAATCTGCAGATCGTACAAATATTAGTCCCGAGGCGGGAATCAAACCGCAACCTCCTGCTTCGTAAGCGGACCCTGGCCCACCGGCCCAAGAGGTCTTCAATATATACGTACCTACCTAAACGACAAAAGTTCAAAACCCTCGGCGCGCGAGTTACACGCGCACTCGTCGTACTTGTTTTTAATTGCTGTCCTGTTATAATCATGAAATAAGTACTAAAAAATCTAATAATATGTTTTGTGCTGGTAATTGTGTGGGGCAAAATCTCAGCTTGCCGCTCTCTGAAAGAAAAAGACCTGCTGGGTATTTAGACCACTTTTTCGATATTTGCTAATACAAACATAGGGCAGTAAATCTGATGTGTTAGCTTAGTAGATATACAAAAAAACATAGGGCAGTAAATCTGATGTGTTAGCTTAGTAGATATACAAAAAAACATAGGGCAGTAAATCTGATGTGTTAGCTTAGTAGATATACAATAGTTACTTGCTGTCTACACGCGCGCTGTATGCACCGTGCTCATTGTAATCCCTAAATGACAGTTACTAGTCAAAAACCAGCAAGCATCGTAACAGGTCGTTTCACTAGCCCCTAAACATCTCAAAAACCATAACCAACAGCAACACAGTAAAGCCATCAGCAGATTTCTTCCTAACCTCTGTTTGAAAATCGGCGAATAAACGAGATGTGGCATGAATCTCTTGCTAACGAACGAGTGAAAAAAACTCGTACGTCCACCGTGCCGTAAAAGTTAGGAAAATTCACTGAATATTAAATTACTTTTTACTGCTTCTTGTATTACCGACTAACAAACATTATTTACTCGCGAGTTGATATCTAGTGCTATAAGTTAGCGCTGTTTTCTAGTACACTCGAGAGCAATGAATCCGGGTCACTCAAAGAATCCAAAAAATCTCGGAAAGTAAGAATGCTAGGTTAATGCAATAAATTGTATTTAATAGACAATTTAATACTCCTTAAATGAAAGTTAAAAAAATATGAGTCACCATACATTTTATTTACACAAAATTACATAAAGAAAAAAAACTGCTGATCTCTCCTTAAAACAAAAATAGGAAACATGAAATTTTTGAACTTTATGACGATTTTCTTGAATTTCAATACTTCGTATTACCTCCTCGTGCTTCCATTACTGCGTTTACGCGGTTTGGCATGCTGTACACCAAGTTCCTTATACGATTTTGGGGAATATTCTCCCATTCCTCTGTGAGAGCAATTTTGAGCTCAGGAAGCGTGATTGGGGGAGGGTTTCGTTGTTTTACGCATCTCCCTAGCTCGTCCCAAGCATGCTCGATCGGGTTGATATCCGGGCTGCGCGCTGGCCACTCCATACAAGTAATGTTCATCTCTTGAAGGTAGTCATTCACAATCCTACCTGTATGAGGTCGGGCATTGTCATGCATAAATATAGCATCCTCACCCAAATTGACCATAAATGGACCAACGTGTTCGTTGAGGATTTCTTCCACATATCTTACGCTAGTTAAAGAGCCGTTTTCTATGATCACCAGCTCTGTGCGACTTTCAGAGGAAATTCCGGCCCACACAAGTACAGACCCACCACCGTAGGCTACTTTTTCTTCGATGCATTCTTGCTTGAATCTTTCCCCTGGTCTTCTATACACTCTGTGTCTTCCATCGTGCTTGTAGAGCATAAATTTTGATTCGTCGGAGAACAATTTATTGCATTAACCTAGCATTCTTACTTTCCGAGATTTTTTGGATTCTTTGAGTGACCCGGATTCATTGCTCTCGAGTGTATTTGTTCTAGAAGCTGGATCCTTGCATGTGTTGGAGAATTCAGGACAGTGATCAAGATATTAAAGAGCAAAGATTTCTTCACTTCCTTAGAAAGTTTCGTGAGGTTCCTACTCAGCACTTCCTACAGCATTATGATTATTTCACTCCAAAATCTTCGGTCTACCAGACCCCATTGACTCCACACTAGTAAAAATTAGTAGGTGTACCACGTGGTAGTTTTTCTGTGCTTCTGGAATCTAGGTGAGATTGCCCTCGAGACATTGTTCAAAATAATGTTTATCTATATTTTCTTGTTTGAATTGAACCGTCTCCGAAATGTTGTAAGTTGTTAGTAGGTATATGTATGTAAAATAAAATATACTTATTTTTTGTTTAGCTAACTTGCGTTTTTATTATTACATAAAAAATATCAAATACAAAATAATATATTAGCAACAAAAGTTTACACTAAGGGATACATTAAGGAACTTACTTAAGAGATAACTGAGGTCTAGGATATCTATAAGAATAGCTACGGCCCCACACTAGGCTCTAAGCTTTTACTTCCTTGTATTTATAATGAAAAGTACAGTGTTTACCTTGGGTGAAAGTAACTTATTTACTTTGATCATTTACTTGTTTAGTCCCTCAAACTATTGGGGGCCTCGCTACGCTCGGGATCCAAACCACGTCTCGGGACGGGACTGAATAAGTTACTTCCAACCCTAGAGTAACAATGTACTATTGAAACAGAGTTATATTGATACACATAGTACATTTAGATTCTGACTGAACCTTCCAACTAGCTAGACAGTATACCTCTCCGTGTGTACCCTCACGTTATCTTGGATGGAGTAGATAGCTTACGGCGCGCCACAATGCCGCAGTGGCTGTAGCAAGTAGAAACGAGCGTGTAATCTGCTGTGCCGGTGGAACCTAGGCGAGCTAGATTCCACAGCGCTTCAAAGAATTTGGTTTTCTCTGCCTTCATCATCATCAGCCTATATTCACTGCTGGACCATAGGCCCCACAAAATGAGCGCCATAGATGGCATTATTAATTTTATATTATATAAAACGGTTATTAAAACCAATTACATTATTAAAATAAATTAAATATATGTCGGCGCGAAGACGTTATTTCTACACTACGATCTAGTTTTAAGAATTAACTGAGTGTTTAAACCTCTAAAATATTAGGTTTCCTATAAGAACTTTGTGATAATTCAAAAACATCGCCCCGAGTTTGCTCCTTTGTTATTGTGAAAACGCTAGGCAACCTTTTGCTATAAATAAAGCCACCGGGCGAGTAAAACATTCAGTCTTGCTCGAGCACTCGGAGGGAACGGACCTCCCTGGAATAAATCAAACGTTCTTGTTTCTAACTGCTGTTTCATTGAGACTACCTTCTATCGAGGAATATCCGGACAACGAAAATCGTGACGTCATCACTGCTGACGTCATCAACTGTGTCGTGGGATCGTTCGGGCCAGGAATCTCTTTCTCGGGTCGCCGGTTGGATGGAGCAGACTTCTACCAACAAGACAATGATGATAGTGACGTCATTCCTGGTGACGTCTCCTATTTGAAAAAGCGTAACGAGGGTTCTTCCCTCGTCATCAGAAGTGGGATCAGGGCCTGCTAGCGCTTCTGATCCAAACCACCCCAGCGAGGTCATCACTGCCTCAATAACTTCATAACCACGTACCAGCCAGTAAAACCACTACTCCGGGGTATAACAACCACGGATACACCAAGCCCCTCTATGGCAGGAAAAGCCGAACGCATAGACAGTCCTGGAGAATGATAAACGACCGTGGAAAATTGCCCTTGATCATCTCCGCCCAACAGGCATGCAGCAAACCATGTCGGCGGAAGAAACCAATCCACACGGTCCTCGAAACACTTTCTACTTCCCGTGCTGTACTTTGCGAGCTAGAAACGATGGATAAACAACCGTGGAAGATGGCCCTAGATTATCTCCGCCCAACAGGCGTGCAACAAACCGTTTCGGCGGAAGAAACCAGTCCAGAAGGTCCTCTGAACACTGTCTACTTCCCGTGCTGTACTTTGTGAGCAGGCGTGCAACAAACCATGTCGGTGGAAGAAACCAATCTACTTACCGCGCTGTGTACTTCGTCAGCTAGACACGATGGATAAACAGATAAGTTGATAACCACTTTTACTTGCGAGCGTTCATGCTTCATTACAAACTACATCTCACTTCCTATTCTTATCCTCCTAATCTACGAGAAACCTCCGAGTACCATCTACGAGTACCATCTACGAGTACCATCTACGAGTACCATCTACGAGTACCATCTACGAGAAACCTCCGAGTACCTATAACCTCCGAGAAACCTATAACCTCCGAGAACCTATAAACTCCAAAGACCTTACCCATTTTCGTAATACTTACAACTCGTTATAGTATAAACAGGTACCAAACTTAGAAGCAATTTCTCTTTGTTACAGAATCTACGAGAACATACGAGAACCACACAGCCATGACCAAATTAAACTAACCTTTTTCGAGAACCTCCGAGAACCATCTACGAGAACCTCCGAGAACCATCTACGAGAACCTCCGAGAACCATCTACGAGAACCTGCGAGCACCATCTACGAGAACCTCCGAGCACCTTCGATATACAAACTAAACTAACTTCTTCGAGTACCTTCTAAGCTAAGTTAACCTGACCTTCTACGAGAACTAAACTAACTTCTTCGAGTACCTTCCAAGCTAAGTTAACCTGACCGTCTACGAGAACTAAACTAACTTCTTCGAGAACCTTCCAAACTAACTTAACCTGACCTTCTACGAGAACCTCCGAGTACCATCTACGAGTACCATCTACGAGAACCTCCGAGAACCTTCGATAAACAAACTAAACTAACTCCTTCGAGAAACTTACAAACTAAACCTGACTTTCTACGAGAACCTTGTTTGCAACTCGATGGAGTTGTACACAGATACCAAACTTAAAAGCAAAACCTTTGTTACAGTTACAGTAACCGCTGACCCGGCTGGTGCAGAGCGCGCACCGCCGTGCAGAATGGCCGTGTCGGCGCGAAGACGTTATTTCTACACTACGATCTAGTTTTAAGAATTAACTGAGTGTTTAAACCTCTAAAATTAACCAAGTCCTATAAGTTCCTATAAGAACTTTGTGATAATTCAAAAACATCGCCCCGAGTTTGCTCCTTTGTTATTGTGAAAACGCTAGGCAACCTTTTGCTATAAATAAAGCCACCGGGCGAGTAAAACATTCAGTCTTGCTCGAGCACTCGGAGGGAACGGACCTCCCTGGAATAAATCAAACGTTCTTGTTTCTAACTGCTGTTTCATTGAGACTACCTTCTATCGAGGAATATCCGGACAACGAAAATCGTGACGTCATCACTGCTGACGTCATCAACTGTGTCGTGGGATCGTTCGGGCCAGGAATCTCTTTCTCGGGTCGCCGGTTGGATGGAGCAGACTTCTACCAACAAGACAATGATGATAGTGACGTCATTCCTGGTGACGTCTCCCATTTGAAAAAGCGTAACGAGGGTTCTTCCCTCGTCATATACAATTATTAACAAATAGTCAATAACTAAATTAAATTAAATTATTTGGGGGTTATTGCCCATAATCCCCATTTCTCTGCCTTAGATATATGTAGCAATGTGGTAGGAGATTTTGGAACTTAATTTCCTCGCCATCGAAACCCGGCATACCTTTTAATAGGGTATACGTACGTAGCAATTTATGTATCCTGATTTCTGTTATAAAGTCAAAAGCGACTTATGGCATAGAGAACAATATTCCTCAAAAGTTCATTAATGTAATTTACATAACAGCTAGTTCTTATGTAAATTACATTTGGGTGACGAACGTTCTACACTAACGATAAAAATTGGTAACTGTTACATACTGGACGAAAAATTTAAGTGAAGAGAAATCAATAACAAATTATTTCTTTTTTTATAATAATTATCTGTATGAAATTTTACTTGTCTAAGTACTTATTTTGTAAGCCTAAAGAAATAAAGTTATTGAATTTGAATATGAATCTATAGTCTAACTAAATTGGTAGGTACTTTGTTAACGAAAAACTGTATAAACATCCATGTACTTTAACAAACCAACAAAGTTCTATAAAAGTTCAGGAAAAAAAGAGAAAATAAATACCTACATAGAATTTTTTGGTTTTACGATACAAATTTAGTACATACCTCAGGACTAAAATTTAAATAGAAGGTATATACCACCCAGTGTTTCTCTATACATAACCATGATTTAGATACATACATTGTACCTCTGTAAACAGCTGGATGTTCACAGAATGCTCCACAGAAATGTATACCTATAGTTTGCAGGCAACATACACCGACCTTTAGCTGAAAGGTTTTACCTATATCAAATGGACTTGTAAGAGAATAGGCTTACAGTAACAATCAAGATACCTCTATACCTGATGGTGTCGGGTTTGCTGGAACAGGACAAAATGTGTTGCGATGTTCAGGTAATTGTACCTACTGGCTAAGCTGGACGTGAATAGGTAGGTATATTTACAAAAGCAAAATGTATGTATATTAGTACCCGTTAGTACAACTATCGACCAACTATTATAGTACATAAATACTTGATGAAGATGATGCTCTACTTCAACATTTTCACCTTTGAAGTAGAGCATCATTTTCATCAGCATTTTTATGATGTCCACTGCTGAATAATAATAAAAAATAATAAAACTGTTTGTATTAATAACTTATTCTATACAAATATTTTTTACAAATATTTTTATTCAAGTTAACTTAAAACTACTATACATTGCATGGGTTTGGAACCCTCTTTTAAGTATAGAGATACCTGTGTTAGAGGGTTCCGCTCTTCCGTAATATACGGTTATGTTAACATTATTTAAATATTAAATTAGCTTTAAATATTAAAATTTAAAAATACATATTATAATAATACTTAAGTTTGTAAGTGATTTTGGTGTGTGCCTGTGTTTGTGTGTGAACGTGTGTGTGTGTGTGTGTGTAAGCGTGTGTATGTGTTTTGTGCACGTCTGTGTGTGAGTGTAGTGTGCATGTGTGTGTTGTGTGCAAGTTTGAGTACCTATTGTGTTAACTTTGTAACAATACATTTGTAGAATTTGTAGAACTGCTAGAATAGTGTTTCGTGTGTTTCGAAACACTATTCAAGCAGTTTTTCAGTTTCCTCGTAGTTTAGCATTATTAGCCATTTATTTAGGGATTTCTTGCATTCGTAATTACTCATAGGGTATATTTTTAAGGTTTTATTTATAGCGTTATAGAGTAAGGCAGATTGCTTGGCATACTGTCGCGACGCAAATCGGGACCGTGTTGATATTTTTGGAGCCGAACAAGGGGGGTTTTTGAAAGGTCATTGTGTGTTCGTAAATAAAAACAACCGGAGAATATTATAATACCGTCAACAGCCGACGACCTCCGTGGCGCGGTGGGTGAACGTCCGACTGCGACGCAGGAGGTTGCGGGTTCGATTACCTACTCGGTACAAATGTATGTACGATCTGCAGATATTAAAATTAAAAAATTAAAATTAAAATTGTTTATTTCATTAAAGTACATAACACTATTTAGGGCTCTCATTACCAATGTAAGCTATTATAAAAATAGCTTGTGGTTTGGTAGTGAGTGCTTCCCCTTACAATCATGACTGTTTATTGTACAAACAAGACTTAAGTATTTCTTATTAAAATAATAATTATTATAAAAATTTATACTCTATTGTCTTCATACTATTATTTTATATAAAAAATTAAAATTAGAATTAATTAAAAATAGCAATTGATACATTACAATTATCTGTGGAATTTGTGTGTGTGTGTTTGGGTATGTGTATGTTCGTGCGTGTGCGTGTGTGTATGTGAGTGCGTGTATGTGTGTGTGTGTGTGTGTGTGTGTGTGTGTGTGTGTGTGTGTTCGTGTTTTGGTTGACGTGACGGGTAATTATTTATTAAGTATATTTTATTTTAAAATTGTAAATAAGTTCTCAGTTTCAGTATAATCGAGCGAGCTGAGCCATCGTATTAGTATTATTTTGCATATATTTCTAGGTTTATGGTAGAAGCCCATTTCTTTGTTAACTTTATTGTACACTCGGGCACTCAGGACACGGTAATGGCGCGCCGCGAGTGCCAATCTGTATCGCGGAATGGCATGAATTTTATGTTTTAAGCGTTTATTCATGTTCACATTTGGGTTATATGGGGTTTCAATATGCTTCCTCAGTATGATTCGCATAACAAACAGCTGTCTAACGGTCAAAGTAGGGAAGTCTTTGTAGAGTTGAGTAGTCGAGAAGCGGAAAGGTCTGTTCATAATGACCTTTAAGATGCATCTTTGTGCTCTCTCTAGCTGCAATATGTGGGTTTTAAAGGTACCTCCCCATGCAGTTATGCAGTACGAAAGAAGAGACTGTGCTAAGGCAGAGTAAACCAATGTCATTACGGCTTTTGTTGCAACTGATCTTAGAGTTTTAAACACATAGATGAGCTTTCGTATTCGTGAGACAACTGCCTGTATGTGAAGATTCCAACTAAGACCGTCATCAAGGTCATCATATAAAAGAGAGAGAAATTAAGTAAAGGCCGACTTATCAAATTACTTCGGGGCGAAATAATTCTATGTGAAATGTTCCCGTTTGCTCAAAAGTTATTTATATAGGTATAGATATATACCTACCCTACTACCCATACAATATAAAAATACTTAGTTAAATTTATCGCTCCCATTACAGAACAATTGGAATCTCCATGCTATTGGGAGGGCTATAAAGCTAAATCTCTCCAAGGACAACATTTCAACTTCTACGAAGGGCGCTGAGGGCGCACAGCTTAATATGACACGGCTGGTTTATTTCCAGCTGTGATAAAGTTATTTTTTTTTATATATATTTTTTAGTGTGAATATCTGCCATGTATCTTTATTATTATACAATGCTTACACAGTAATAATATTTGGAATTCGGCCTCTCGCGATACAGGTTCTGAACCTAGTGCGGGGACCACCAGTAAAATGTATAAACGACAAATAAATAAATTTGTATTTGTAAACATTTTGGTGGGAGGTAAAAACAGCGAATTAATTGTTTTTTGAGTTCGCCATTTCAACTCCAATACTGTAAACAAAACTGTAATATAGAAAAGTTGACTCAAGTGTACAAGTATGTGTTTTTGACGGTCGACATTTTTTCCGTACCTACTTCTAGCCTTTGGTAACGTAGCTAAGTGGGAAGTTTATTTTTATCGAGAATAGATGATCTTATCACCATAATTAAGGTAAATGGCGATGAACAACGATTTATCATGAAGATCTAAAAACACCTAAAACACTTTACAATTCCTATAAAACTCTTATATCCATTGGCAAATGAAACATATATTATTATAAAAACTTGTACCGAAATCTAAAAAATATTAGGTACTCTATTCTCTCAAAACGGGCGAGCCTGTCATTTGCTCAAAAATATTAATTAAATGAATTGTTATGTATTTAATCGCTATCTCCCTAACAAACCAATGTATGTAGTGAACCGATTTCTCTACTTCACCTATCCAAGGAATTAACTGTATAATACCAGAAAAAAAACGGATTTATTCCGTCCAGTTGGAGTAGAATAATTGATAGCGCGTCGCGATTTAATTTGGACAGAGAGCATGATTATACGGCTAAAGCGTTCTTAGGACAGATTCTGAAGCGCTGTAGTGTGACTCTCAAGGAAATGGTAAGGGAAAATACGCTTTAGGGTGTCGAAAGAGATTTGGAAGATAAGAACTTGATCGGAAGATTATACTGTTAAATTTTATAAAGCGGAAGGAAGGTCTTCATGGTAAATTTTGAAAGTTAGCTAGAACTACAGATTAAACTTGAAAAAACTTATTTAACTTCGTCCTGACAATGATATTCGCTAGAATGGATTGTCCACAAAGCACCTCAAAGCATTGCCTGTTAGTGACATCTGTCAAAAAATCTAATTATGCTGCGTCCTCGCATTAAATTTCTTTGACTGACTGATTGAAAGGTTGCAATATATCATAGACTGCTTCTTTAATGCGTAAGAAGAATTTTATTGCGTATCCATCGCCTCCAAAAATATTGGGACTAGCGAGAGCTAAGTTATTTATTGAACTGACATTACGTGTACGATTTTTTTATAAAGGTTGTATGTTTTTTATTGTATATGCCTACAACGGTGTGGTGAATTGAAACTTGCCTTAGATTCATTCTGAACCTATTTAAGAAAAATATCAGCTGAGCTACCTGTAATTTGTTTACAACAGTCTGCAGTTAGCTCAACCTTTTTGAATATAAAAATACTAGCTCTAATTTAGTTATATAATTGACTTTTTTTTTCTTATAATAATAAATAACATAAATAAATCTGGCCTGGAATCGCCTGCCATGCTTGCAAGTACGGATATCAAGATACGGTATATAGCGTACTACATACCAGCAGGCTTACAGCACATAGGCGCTGGATTATGAGATTGACTCTTGAATTTGTGTGATAGCAAATTAAAATTAAATTAAATTAAATAATGCCGGACAATCCACACAGCATCATTGCAGATATTATTTTGTTCTGGTAATTTTCTATGTATAATTATTAATAAGAAATACATAATGTATAAGTATCCACGTAGTGTACTTATAATATAAAGTATATAAGTCATCTAGTAGCCATCACATATTAAGCTCTGCTAACTTTGGACTGGATGATGCTGTGTGTATAGTCCAACATTATTTTTATTTATAATTTTCAACTCAAAAGTACCTTTGCCTTCCCAAAACAAACCGTAGAAAAACTGCAACACTAACATGATATTTCTCTTACAAAAGCTTGCTGATTCGGTTGAAAACGGGAACCCGGGAATCTTATTTTAGGTAAATTTCACACATGAAGTCGTTCAAAACCGGCTGACCTATTTACAGTAACGTTTAAATTGAATTTTCAGAGGCTTGAGTACAGTCACCTGGTAATAATGCAGGAAGGTTTTGACGCGCTAGCGTATAAGTCGTGTAGATAAAAACTGGAATTGAAAATGTTATTATTATGGTACCGGCGATTGATCTAATTGATCGTTTTTGTCAAATATGATGTAAGCAGGACTGTATTACTTTACAATCACATTATTTATATACCCGGATTATACTAAAAATAGTCTTATATTTACCACTGAGAATTTATTGTGTCCGATACGACACGTCTCAGAGAGGACTCTGTGAAGATGGATGGAGAAGGCAATCATCAAAATAGGCGTATTTTTTAAAAGAAACTATAAAACTATCCATAATTAAGAGCGTTTATTCCTTCCATGCGCAGAAACAGTACTTTTCAAACCCGTTTAAACTATCCATTCATCGCGCGCTAGGCGTATACGCTCTTAATAATTATTCATGAACTTATCTAATATTATTTATTCGAACAGTGTTAAGAATGGTCTTTCTCAGGGCTGTTTAAATTAAAAAAGTTCGGTGTATGATTGTAAAACAGTATGTAATGGAGACTAATGGAGTTAAGAAACTCCAACGTATTTGACGGCAATGAGGACAAGGGAACGCCAACTCCAATAAACCTATCGCGTGACAGGGTGTGTTCGTAAACCTATTACCATTAAAACCATTATTTTTTTTTGCTAATTGTGGTACAGAGAAGATCTTAAATTTATTTCCGTTTTACGCAATCTACTCTTTCTAGCTTACTAAGTTTTTTGCTTTTCGACTCATATATATAAAAAATTTACAAATGTAATTTATATAAAACTGAATTTCTCACATTTGTCTGAAGCGTGAATTACCAGCTACCCAAGGATCATATTAGGTAGCAATTTGTGCAGGTTCTAATTGGTGAATTTTAGGAATCTGAAACCAATAATCAAACTATTTGCATCAATTAATTTGGGAGAAAATGGCCGAATACGGTAATTGCTCAGCGGACTCTGAACAACTCGAACGGTGGAATGAACGGTTCATATTTTTGAAAGAGGATCATCATCATCATCATCACCAGCCTATAATAGTCCACTGCTGGACATAGGCCTCCCTTAATGAAAGAGGATGCGTATTGTAAATCATCGTTAAGCAAATAAAACAATTTACGTAGATTTTGATTATAGGTATGACTTCTGGTACTACTACATTGTTCTTAATAGTTAACTGTACATTATTATTATTTGTTTATACTAGTGTACTGTATAATTATTTATTTTGTATTGTTTCTGTCCGCAGTTTCAAATTAAGTGTTATCTATCTTAAGCCCGGCGCTCTGGCTTTTGTAAGACATTGGGGATACTTTTCGTGAGATGATGTGTTGAGTGCGTTTTTTGGACTATGGGGATAAAACGGTATGTCAAGCAATGTTTCATAAAATAATTAATTTGATCATGTTATGTGTTCCTGTAAGCTTTATGGATTTAAATTTGTTATTATTAACTCATATATTTTAAAATAGAATATTTACAAAATAATTAAGTGTCACGCACAGTCAAATTTCATTAAAATATAATAATTAGGTACGTAATGATACGATAACATAGAATATTTAAATGTTTAAATAGATTAAATACGTATGATTCTAAAGTCAATTTAAATAGAATTTAATTAATTTACTTTTTATAGGTTATATTGGATGGGTTTATTTTCAATTACTTATTGGCAGTTCTATTTACTTTTTAATAAAATCAAGAATATTATACGACCTTACAATATCCAAATGATATGAAAATACAACTCGAATAAGTACGTTATTTTTTGCAATGATTCAATAGCAGAGCAAAACAGGTACGTTACTCTACAATTCAATCATAGCAAGTGAACGTCATTATTTGCTCAGCTTTCTTAATTGCAACCTAACGAACTTAAAAATAATGACCCTATTATGACTGAACTTAAGGTCATGTAAAAGAATATTTTTGTAAGAAACCTCTAATACCATAAATCGCGAAGCATGCTAAACATACGGCTACGAGAAACATGGACAGTTCCATAAATAAGAAAGAGAACAAAAGTTACATTATGTTAAAAAATAATAATAATAATAATAGTCATTTATTGCCCATTCCTTAATTACTTAACCTAAACTAAACAAAAACTTGGTAGTATAGAGGTACAAAAAATAAGAATAATAGGCAAAGGGAGTAGATTCAGCATTGCATTTCTTACTGAAATAAACACGGTCGAATTATATATATTATTATATATTTTGTTTATAATACGGTATGTGTTAAAAAAATTTATGTGAAAATTTTAAGTATGTACCGTGTACTGTAAATTGGTCAGCGAATAAAGGATTTTTTGATTTCATTTCATTTCACCATAAATCAGTTTCCTAATTCATACCAATTCACGGTACATATAAACTTAATCTTAATCCCGAAAAGCCCCCGTGAAATTGATAGCGCCTGCCATAAAAAATGTGGCGTCATAAAAATACGTCATCAAAATAAACACGCTTCCATCAAATTCTAAATAAATAAAGATACCTTTTCGTATAACTTGGAGACAAAGAAAACAGGCTCACCTGTGTAACGTATAATCTGTGCGCGATCAGAATGGGATAAAAGCATTTACTGAAATAAACACGGTTGACATTAACTTCGACAAGGTAACATGCGAATTGTATTTGATGAGGTGAAGATATCGTAAAATTTCTAAATTATGGCGATGTTCAACAACGCAGGAGGTTGCGGGTACGATTCCCGCCTCGGGACAAATCCATGTTCGTTTTCTATGCCTAGTAATAAATATTATTAAATATAATGTATTAAGTACACTATTGTCTAGCTCTGCATACCTTGGGTCAAGATGTGTGGATTGTCCAGCATTATCTATTTGTTTATTAGTATTTATTGACAAGGTCATTCTGCTCGATTTACATGTACCTAATAACTCGCAAACTCGTCATGTAATTTACAGTCGCTATTCCTACAGCACACTGTCTATAAAAGCAAACGTCACCCTGTATTAGGCATAAGAGAAAGTCAGACAAAGAGAAAAAGTCTAAAATCCACCGACAAAGTTACAAGAATGAATCGAAAAAGTTACCTCTTCCCTAACTTTCAGATTAACCAAAGCAAAAAATTCTGAAACCAGTATTGGTATAAAAATTGCAAGAAAGTTTATCTTTATTTTAAAAACGCAAGTCATTTTCTTCAACTTTGATTAATTATCGCGCAAAGGAAGGCAGAAAAACTGCTCCAACTCTTATTGGTATTAAGGGGAATGTACAATGAAGCATTTTATTGTTGTAAGGTTTAATGGTGTGGCAGGCTAAAATTATACCAAAATAACAAGGCAGATAATGATTAGTAATTAACGGGTATTTATCGCGTTTCTTCTTCCTCCTTTCTGTCGTGGTCACGAGATGTCATCTCGTGACCACGACAGAGTGCAAACCTGTTGAAACGTCGAGAAAAGAAGAAGAAGAAAGGAGGAAGAAGAAACGCGATAAATACCCGTTAATTACTAATCATTATGTGTTCAGATCGCGTAAGTTTCAAAACATTAACAAGGCAGAATTGCACAAAATTTATCGGTTTATCATAAGAATGCTATGATCACAGAATTACACATTTTGATATCACCCTTCTGATTGGCTCATGCTTTTATGAAAGAAACCACAGAGTTAGGGACTCGTGTCAAGTTTCAAGAGTGAAACCTTTTCTATCAATCCCTCCGTGCAAATAGCACCGCAAGCACTACCTAGAGTTTCTTTCAACTGTGGGCCATATAATGTATTTTATGGTCCATTTCATTTCATTCATTCATTCGTTCATTGTATTGTAATACAATACTCTTTATTGCACACCAACCGAACAGAAAAACATAAACAACAAACAGTTGCATTATACAATGGGCGGCCTTATCGCTAAAAGAGATTTCTTCCAGGCAACCTTTGGATAGACACGTAACTTTTGTTCAGATAAAGACGGTGGCGTATTGTAGCCCAATGAAGGTATACTATACAGAACCTACATAAATAAGTATACAGGTAAATGTAACTAAGTTTAAGTAAAACCAAATCTAAGTAAGAGTTTACTTAGATTTTTCCGATGCGGACTGTACTCAATATTTCGGTAATTTTAAATTTTGGAGAAAATTAGTAATTGTAAAAGCTTTTACTAGAATATTTCCTTATGTGAAAACTTCCTAAACGACTTGAAATTGCAATTATTTTTACCGCTTATTTTAATTGAACTTTTTTGTATGAGTTTAATTGGTGTACAGTGGTTACATTTTCAGTTTTATTAGGAAGTTGATGGTGTTATTTCCATTTTAAATTTTAGCGTAATTTTAAAGTTTTAAAAAACAACACTTGCATTTGGATGCATAGTTGGTATTTCATTGCTAAAATTAAATGCATTTAAGCTCCACAAAACACTAAAAAAGATTGTATAGTTAGTTCCTCTATTATTCTGACCTATTTTAAAATCGTGCAATGCAATATCAAATTTGGCGTTTCCTTGGAGTAATAAAGTTTGGTTATTGAATGTAGGCCGATGTGATCCGGTTGATTCTTACGTATTTCTGAGTTTATCAGTCATAATATTTTCGCCAGCCATTGGTTAATTTTTTTCCGTAAACAAAATCTATCTTATTAGCGGCAAAGAAGTGTGAGTGATACACTCAGAAATCTGAATGGACCTGCTGAATAGGACAGAGCCTAGTTTCCGTCACTGTTTAACACAATTGCTGTAAAAAAACTTTCCAAGTAAATATCACACAAAGTTTATTTTAGTTAAAAAGGCTTCAGAGATACGAATCTAAAATGGCGGCTTGTAGTTAGTTAGTTGTATCATCATCACCAGCCTATAATAGTCCACTGCTGGACATAGACCTCCCCTAATGAGCGCCAAAGATAGCATTATTATTTGGGGATTAATGCCCATAATCCCCACGCTGGGCATGCGGGTTGGGGATCGCAGTTCGGTAGAGTTGTTCTACAGAGGGCGCTGCTGCCCGCCCCCCGTTGTGTTTCCCTTAGTCGCCTCTTACGACACCCACAGGAAGAGATGGGGTGGTGAAATTCTATGCCGGCACCACACGGCAGTTAGTTGTATAAAATGATAATATTATTTTTTTCCGCTTCGTTACAATAACATAAGAACGGGTCGTATTTATTTTTCATCGTCCAGCTTCAAAATATGACTAAAGTCGTAAACACGTCTTATACATTTACCTCAGTTACCGGTTGGGAAGATTTCCTACATTTCACAACCTCCGTGTTTACTTATATTATAAATGTGAAAAATTGTGTCGGTGGATGTACTGATGGATTAAGACAGCTTGCTAAGCAGATCAAGATTTTTTCTATCTATTGTACGCGCGATAGTGAGTATAAACGGCACTAGTGTGCAAGCGCAAATTATAAGTCGGTCATTCAGATTTGTTTCTTTAATGAACCGGGTTAAACAATGATGTGGCTGGTCGTAGCACAAAGTAGCATTTCGTAGACTATCTACGGCGTAGACTATCTCCAGAAGGGCTCTACGGCGTAGCAATTTTTTGTCGATTGATCATACAAGTGTAGGATGCCCTCCGGCTAGGTGGGATGACGATCTGCGAAAGACTGCTGGCAGATGTTGGATGCGACAAGCCGAAGACAGGGCGCTATGGCGCTCATTAGGGGAGGCCTATGTCCAGCAGTGGACTAACATAGGCCGATGATGATAATGATGATGATGATCATACAAAATCATAAAAGAAACCAAATCTTCATGATTTCGATCGCAGGGCTTCAAGTTCGAATGAGGGAGGAACAAGCAGCCAGCAGAGTGTGGGAGTGGTGCCGAAGGTTGGTTGTCTGAGATACCGCTGGAGCGACGATGTTGAGAAAGAGCTATAAGAGTTTCGTGACCAGTTATTCTGTGGTCTCGTTATCGATAAGCTAGGGCTAACTATAATTATAAAAAGGCCTCTGAGATGCTGATCCGCAAACTAAGATAAAATAAACCTTCTGTCATAGTAATTATTAGTAATGCCAATATAATATTTATTAACTGTATTTTTTTGTTTGTAAAAAAATATTTTTCACTGAATCCCTTTTTGTATGCGCGAACTTTCAGCAAGAAGTAACGAAAATCAAACATCCGTTCTATTTGTTCATACAAGTTCCTACAAAGTTCATACAAAGCTCTACAAGTTGTCGTCACTCCAAAGTCAAACCCTTGCATTTGCAGTTAGATTGTGTCATGAATAAATTTACTGAAATGTGTTTGGCTTCTGTTATACGCAAACAAGCGACCAAATCTGAGGTCCTTTAGGAGCTGAAGCTGATTCAAAGCGGTTCTAGGTGTTTTAGAATTCTAGATTTATTTTTACCGGTATTTTGAGTTTAGTTTGTATTTGTTTCTGTGCATCGTCTGTTTGCAGCACACGTACTCAGTGAGAGTACGTGTGTTGCAAATAGAGGAAGCGATTTTAAATTGGCTTTTAAGGATGATTGTTCAAATAAATTTTATAGATAGGTATAATTTTTAAGAAGTTTTGTGACATTTTCCTCTTCATCTCCAATTTTCTCCACCGCTTGAAAGAAGTTTTGTGACTTTTCCTCTTCATCTCCAAACCTCTCCGCTGCTTGAAAGAGACCTCCACTGAAACTTTTTATTTCTTTAAGATGTTTTGTGGTCCTTTGCTACGTTCCGCGAAATTTGCTTTCACTTTTTAAAAGCCTATTTTTCTATCTATTTTTATTTATTTTATTTATATATTCAGGTAATAAAAAAGTTTACATTAGGTTTCGGTTGGAAGTGTTTTAATTTATTTATTACATAGCGTTCATATCTATCATCATCTATAACCTACGCGGAGGAGGATAAACTTAAAAAACTGAAAGATTATTCCCCCAGGTAGTGCAATAGACTATCGATCGACTCATCAGCGCCGCAAGTTCCGACGCGCCGACACTACGAGTCCTTTCAAAGCGTCAAGTTGAGAGCACTCGTAACTTATCCTACACAGTGTAGTGAGTATGAATAAGTAGTGTAACTTTGTTAATAGGACGAAGTGGAAGCTCTCATAACCTGAACCTGCCTGAACCAAATCTGCACACGTACAGTGCGCGTCAGAATTAAGTACCCCTCTTGTCTAAAAAATATTTTTGACTACTTATAATTCCCATGTAGCTTGTCACAAATATTCACATGCAAAAATTTATCACGCCGTCGCTCAGGATCAAACCGCTTACCCATAATACTCAAAGTCTGAAATTCCCAATAATAACAACTATTGTGTCCCACGTCCTACATATTATGTAGGTACATTAAGATAGGGGGGGTTCTTATATGTGACTGCCGTGTGGTGCCGGCATAGAATTTCACCACCCCATCTCTTCCCGTGGGTGTCGTAAGAGGCGACTAAGGGAAACACACCGGGGGGCGGGCAGCAGCGCCCTCTCCAGAACAACTCCACCGAACTGCGATCCCCAACCCGCATGCCCAGCGTGGGGATTATGGTCATTAACCCCCAAATGATAATGCCATCTATGGTGCTCATTAGGGGAGGCCTATGTCCAGCAGTGGACTATTATAGGCTGGTGATGATGTTGATGTTATATGTGACTTGGACGTGTACATATCCACACATTATCCGTGTATATCCACAGGTGAACACGCCTAAATAAGGGAGTTTTGCCGTAATCACTACCCTTGGCGGTGAATGCAGTGGAGGTGATAAAAATAGAGGAAACCTCCTGTGTCAGTGTTCAGTTCGGTTGTAAACTGTCCTGATGAGATTTATTTATTTATCTATACTAATATTATAAAGAGGAAAGATTTGATTGTTTGTTTGTTTGTATGTTTGTTTGTTTGTTTGTTTGTTTGAATTGAATAGGCTCCGAAACTACTGGACCAATTTGAAAAAATCTTCCACCATAAGAATCCTAAAATTTCCGTGATGAACATAGGCTATAAAATATTTTCAAAAAAGTTAGAGATCCGTATATTAACTTCAATAATAAAACCATTTTTTTTCTTTTTTTGCGCTGCTCGCTTTTGCTATGACTCAACTTCAACTTCTTTTTTTATGGCACCGCTTTTGCTACGACGACTCCGCCAGTGTCAGTTATGGATTGTCATAGACATCACAATTCGTTACTGGGGCTCAATGTCAAAAAATATAAAAACTTTAAGATTGGAACCATGCGATGTAGGCGATATAGCGGTGCGAGAGAAAAGTCTTTATATAAGTAAAGGAGGTAAAGGTACAATTTTAAAAAGGAAATATTTTATTGTTTGTTTGTGGTTTGAATTGAATAGGTTCTGAAACTACTAGAACTTTTTGGAAAAAAAATCATCAATAGAATGATAACCGCTATAGAATATTTTTAGAATTAGTGATCCTTATGAAAACAAACTTCAATAATAAGTACCTTATCTAACGTATGTGTGTGTAAGAACTTAAAATTCTTTAAAATACCCGTGCGAAGCCGGGGCGGGCTGCTAGTTTATTTATACAGGTACTACACGAACAGTTCAGCTTCATTAATATAATATTCGATCTGCGAAAGACTGCTGGCAGATGCTGGATGTGACAAGCCGAAGACAGGGCGCTATGGCGCTCATTAGGGGAGGCCTTTGACTAAAATAGGCTGATGATGATATATATTGACAAGATTAGGTCAGTAGGTTAACATGCAAGAAATCCCATGGATTTTGCCAGAGTTGCCCAGTCTAAGATTTCCGCCATAGATGATATTGATTATATTATAAGAGATGATAATTGATAGAAGATATAATAGATATTAGACTGATTCATTGATATGAATACACGAGTACGGTCGAACGCGTACTGCTTTGCTTTATATGTAGGTATGTACTGTTTTAATAACCAATATTTGCACTTTTGCAAACAGTGCATTAATTTACATATTCTGGCTAAGTCAAAGCAGAACTCTTTCGACCACCGTAAATCATATACCTGGATAAGACCAGGTAAGGCAACACTTTCACTTTACTCATGCAATGACTTTATTTCTTGGTTTTATTTATGTCTTATGATTTTCTTAACGAGCCCAAGAGTTCTGTGAGGTCTAAAGGAAATAAATTATTTTGATATTTGAAGAGTACGCTACAGCTGTGCTACTGAGGTTCATATACTGTGCTTGTGATACCTCGGGAGGATTACCTACTCGAGCAAGAGGTGCTTAGTGTAAAGCATGCGAATAGACCATTTCCGTAATTGTGTGGTATCTATGTTTGATGTAAGGTGAATGTTGTGGAATTCATAGATGTAGCTCAATTGCGTAAAAATTAAGCGAGCGGAGATAGAGAGGAAGTTAAAATACTGCGATGTATGTTGCGTTTTCGATTCCTGTTTTGGGACAAATATTTGTACTAGGAGTTTTCCGTATAATAAACATATAGATAGATAGAGTCTATTAATAAAAAGATTAAGTCCATTTTGGCAAGTAAAGCTTTAAACCCTAATTAGGTTTAACTAGTACTAGATTTAGAAATCTAGTTCATAGTTTATGAACTTAAAAACGCTTAATGCCTATGAGAGTTTGTGTATTTTGTTCTGACCGATTTCATTTAGAATAAAGTCATTTATTTCATTTTCAAATATACAAAACACTTAGACTTAGAATCAATGTGCCGAATTAAAAATCCAGCAACCTGAAGTGACGTTAGCACACGAGGCCTCATATAGTGGCCCTAAGCCTCATCATCATCATCATCATCATCACCAGCCTATAATAGTCCACTGCTGGACATAGGCCTCCCCTAATAAGCGCCATAGATGGCATCATTATTTGGGGGTTATTGCCCATAATCCCAGGAAACACACTAGGGGGCGGGCAGCAGCGCCTTCTGCAGAACAACTACACCGAACTGCGATCCCCAACCTAAGCCTCACCATTGACCAAAAACTAATTTTAAGCAGTTTGCTCTACCGTTTGCACCTCTTTAAAAAATTTTAGATGGAACCATGTCATTATTAGTTAATGACATTGTTCCATTTGATGGCCTCCCAAAACTCTCGCGTTGTTTTTTCCGCAATTATATAGCCTGCTAAAGGAATCTTAGCTAAGGTCCATGATCAAGGACCAATTCTCCGGATTCATAGGATACTAAAGCACCCATAAATTCAATAATCAATCATTTATTGCGTTCTATATGTAATTCTAATTCTAAGTGGGGGAACCTAAGATCTGCACTGACATCTCGCGTAGGAATGTATTGTGCATTATACCCCTGCCTAACCAGGCCCTAACCAGCCCAGCTCCTTGAAATACCGGAGCAGGATTTTTGGAGATTTACAGCTTTGTGTCAGCTTTTCTTGAGGTGTCGACGGGTTTGATGACTCTATAGACTCTTCAATCCCGTTTTCCGTCTGGCCTCTTTTGTGGTTGTGCAATGTATCACCACGTGTTCCACAGTTTCCTCTTCCTGGAAGCAGCCACGACCAGGCTACTGTATGTGGTTCTATATGTACATATACAATGGTTATATTTATTTATCGCATTTCACTAGACCCTGCCATATATACGATAGTTAGACGTAACGTTAAGTTTATAATGCTTAACGTAATATACGTTATCCGCGTTATTAGCGCTAATTTCAAAGTGTATATAGCGTTAATTTCAAAAGCTGCTGAAAGAATTTCTTTATTTTTCTATGAAAAACATGTTTGGTTTTTCCTTAGCCGTCAGATTACCTTATTTTGTTCGACGCCATTATTATTTTAAAACAAAACCCTTTCCCACGCCTGACGCTATTTAGCAGGTACATTATTAACTTTAACGCCTTGCAGCTGTTTATTGGCAGCTGCCTATTGTGGTGTTATTACACCACTACATCCGGGGCGAGTGAGAGAGCCCCAATATTGACACAATAGGTCCGATAATCAGCAGATTGGCCCCAATCAGCGCCGGCGATTGCCCGGACAAACATTGTCCCGGTTTTTAATTAACCTGGTGTAGATTATTCGGATTCACGCGGGACCCGGACCTTAGCCTTTGTGTGAGTTGATAGGGTTAAAAGTTGATTATGTTCAATTGTAGGTATGCAAGTTGATATTTTTGGTTTAAACCATAGAGGTCTGAGTTTAAACCTTCTTGTGTACAAGCCACTATATATACACTATAACTAACACTACCTATTATATTACACTATAATTATATGAAATTCGAAATCTATGCCTTACCCAATATTATAATAATAATAATAAATAATATAATATTATTCAATTATATAAATTTATGGGAAATAATAATTCTTATTCTATTCTCGAATTATTAGCATACTCTACGACATTCCAAGAAACTAACTGACCTATCTTCTTTATTTATTAAAAAGCAAGCAAAATAATTCTAGCCATTGACTTCCCTATAATTTCTACCTGAGTTTTGGACTTTCTCGTGCAGATACCCTCAAAAAATTTAAACACTTAACTGTAAACCAGAAAATAAAAATATTCGATCCACATCACTGCATAGTATAAACCAAACTCGCTTCCCGCTGTCTGTCTATTTGCCCCTATGTATGCTTAGATCTTTAACACTACGCAACGGATTCTAATGCGGTTTTTTAATTTGAAGAATGATTCAGGTTTTTGTATCAGCATTGCACCCGTGCGAAGCCGGAGCGAGTCGCTAGTGATAGATAAACAAGACACGTACCGTACTACCATAACTCAATAGCTAGTAATAATTGGTTTGTTAGTCCACGCGAAATAATCCAGTGATTGTGTTTGTGTCAACATTAGCGCTGATAGAATACTACTTAGGTTATGTTTGCAGGGGTGGATTTAGGACTGGGCGAGTGACTAGGGACAGATAGGGACCAAAATATAAGCAGCTCGCTTCGCTCGGCTTTCGTTAGCTTTTCTTTCGATTTTCGCTCAAACAACAACCGTCGCTCAAATGCTAGAGGCCAAAATGTCTAAGTGTTTCGTCATTTCCTTTGTCCTAACTGCCTTGACTTTAGTTGACATATTGCTTAAAATCACCATCCATCTTCTTTTGTCTGTATTTCTTCTTCCACCTCTTAAGGCTAGCTTGTTTTATTTTTTGCATTAGATTCCTTAACGCAAGACAGTGAAACATTTTCCTGGTTCACTTTTCGCTAATGCTCTTTTTTTGCCTTAAATGCGTGTAAAAAATTGCTTCTGGCTAAACTTGTCATTTTTGCCATTGGCCAGCTCTAAATAGTCTTATAATTTCAGCTCGCTTCACTCTCCGTTCGACTATTTTATTAACCGTGTCAAGAATTAAGTCATAAGGGGCCTCAACACTGGTAGCCCCGAGCCCTCTACACTTCTCTTGTATATTCAAACCTTTATGTTTGTTTAAGTCGGCTTTGGGTGTATAGACGTTCGAAATTATAGGTCATTTAATCTAACACTGTTATAAAATTAACGAAGGATTTAACAGAGTTGTGTTAATTAATAACTCATTTATTTCAGATCACAATCCAAGTATCTACGAGGTAATTTGGTAAATTGATTCGCTGTGAGATAGGTACCTATTTTTTTTTGTCTGGTTGTTTTCTGTGTACCGGATTTATACAACAAGATAATTTTGTAACATAAAATAAACTCGATTAGTTTGGTGCTTGACGATGTAGTACCCATAACCTAAGCTCTGCTTAGCTCAGGGCTAGGTGATGCTATGTCGATTGTCCAGAATTATTTATTATTTCAACAGCAGCCCGGTTTCAGTTGGCAGTGTTACACCTCCGTGCCTCGAATGGTCTGTACGGAGACAGATAGTTCCAAGAATAGCTAGGCACGTAGGATTGGCTGCACCTGCCACCACCATTTAGACGTAACCTTATATCGATCGCACAAAGCTATGACGGCAATAAACGCAAAACGCAATTCACGTGCGATTAAAGCCAGGCGGTAGTTGGATATAGTTGGGACATTATGGAATGGTTGATATCGATTAATTGAGTAGATACCGATTATCGATAACATCAAATGATTTTCGTACTTTGTCATTCATAATGTGACGTTTTACACATTTACTAGCGGTCCGTCACAGCTTTGCACGGTATTTAACTAAAAATATAAAATTTTATCCACGAAAATTCACGTTAGATCATATTACTGATGTTTTCATACCCCTAATGTTGATCCCTGACTTTTTTTAAATATTCTGTAGCTTATGTTCATCAGGTTCTAATGGTAAAAGTTTTTTTTTAATTGGTCCACTTTCGGATCCTATTTATTCTAAACAAACAAACAAATATTTTCCCTTTTTATTTTTAAATGGTAAAAAGTAACATTCTTACCATTTTTATCGATGAAATGTTATCGATAAAAATGGTAAGAATGTTACTTTTTACCTTTAAAATAATTGCACATTGGTAATGTACATCACTAGTTGCAAATAGCACATGGATTACTTCAAAGGCCGTATGAACATGGTCGATCGGGCGCATGTGAAATGATGCCGAACTGGCTATATGCTTGAATACTTCCAACGTGGGATTTTCAACAACATAACTTCTAGCATGACCACTTTAATGACATAAATAAATAAGTATTGTCAGACAATCAATACATAATCATCTAGCCCCGAGCTAAGCAAAGCTTGTGATATGGATACTAGACCTATTTTAGACGACTTTTGTGGCGCGGAGGGCGAAGGTCCGCCTGCGACGCAGGCAGACCTGCAAGGTCGCGAAGTTGCGGGTTCAATTCCCGCCTTGGAACAAATTTAAGTACGATCTGCAAGTTTTTTTTTTCAGAGTGATCTGGCCGTTTTCTATGTATAGTAAAAAATACCTATCTATATACTCATATATTATTATGTATATCAGTTATCTGGTACCAAGTTATAACACCAAGCTCTGCATAGCTTGGGGCTAGATACTGCTGTGTGATTTATCATAAATTATGTGAATGCAGCATTATTTATAAATTAATTTTTCCCGACGTGGTAAATACCTGTTAAACTTAAAATAATGTGTTCAGATCGCGTAAGGTTAAAATTTTCATTATTGCCTTATTTAGCTTACATTTTACTATTGTATTTTGTATAAGTAGGTATTTTATGTTCTGCGCTACTCCGATTTTGTGTTTATCGAGTTCACGTTTGCATGGGTTTTATTGGGATGAAAAATTTACTGCATATCTCGAACAGATCCCTTATAGCACACCCATAACAGTTAATAAACAAAAATTACAAGACATGTAATAATTTTCGGTGTTATCACTCAAGAGTGATTGAACACATTATCTACCATTACCTACCGCTGGAAGCTGAACTACCCACAACATACCATACCCGTTCAAAAAGGGATCTAAGAAGATGGTGGCTCAAAGAGGAACAGGAACATACCTACAAATTTGTTATAAACCCTGAGGTGTGAGTTAAACCCAATCTAATAATGTAGCGGACAGGCAAATGTGCCAACCACAGAGTTTGCATTTACTTGATTGGCCACGGAAATCGCTGTTGGTGTCGCCATTCGCCAGATCAAAAACTCTAATGAGGTGCAGTTTAGTTGAATGTAGTGACAGTTAATAGTGGCGCCAAATAGTGTCATTAAATCCTGAGTGACGACAATGATAACGATTATTTGGAGAGTCGATATTTGTTTTTGTTTATCGAGATGCACAAAATATTAGAGAATCAGAAAATAAACTAAATTTAAACAATATAGATCTATAAATTGATTATATAACCACTTGCGTGGACCCAGAGAATGAGTATGAACAAGACATGTACATCAAACAACTTAAAATATTGGCCTTTTTGTTCTATCCTATTGATATGTTTGTCCAATATTATACCAACAAGCTTCCTGAAGCTAGACAAGAGTGTAGGTGACATTCACTCATTAATTTTTCCATTTTCCGACGGCCAACGTTTTTTTTTTTAGTGAAAACGGCGATGAAGGAAGCAATCTTCCTCTTAAGAGTTCTTACACTTTCATACTCTTTCCGAACGCCCAATCGTGATTGATTGTCATCCCCTTAGGCCCGTATTAAGAAACCTTTCTCCGCCCTCTATGTATGCTTGATAAAAGCTTTTCTTTGGCATAAAAGTATCGTACAGATCTACGCTCAAGTATAGTAAAGATCTATGACTGTGCAAGCTTCATAATACGAGCCACAAAATCTAGTTTCCCCCCAACGCTTTATCTCAACTTTTTATTCAAGAAATCACCAGAAATAATCAGAGGCGAAATACAGTTTCGTGGCCACACCGTTCTTGGTTTGGGCACGTCTTAGTTCAGGCCTGAGACCTGAAGTTTGCTTAAGTACCTATCGACCTAAGTAACTTCAGTTACTACTTAGGTTAAGTATCAGAAGCCAAGTAACAGATGCATGATAAACTTACGGGCTAGTAGTTTGCGAAATTAGGGAAACTTGGGTAAAAGATTACTTTAACATTTTGTTTATAGCTTAGTTATTAGCCTGAGGATAAACGAAGCGTGTATCAATTCGATACACGCGATCGTAAACGAAGATGACGAAACATGGACTTGCTTCGAGCACGCAATCGGGAAAAAAGACAGAAATTTGTACAAAAAGTTATTCGCACTAACTGGCCTTGAAAAAAGCATTACCTACTTCTATGTCTTTTATTTCTACTTCTATGTTTTTTCGCATTTCGCGAAGAACAGACATCTGCTGGGGTAAACAGGTTCCTGAGTGGAGATCGTGACTAGGTAAACGTAGGGAAACGTATAGGACGCCCTCCCACATGGGAGTGGGATGAAGATCTGTGAAAGACTGCTGGCAGATGCTGGTTGCGACAAGCTGAAGATAGGGCACTTTGGCGCTATGCGGAGGCCTATGTACAGCAGTGGACTGATATGGTTTGATGATAATGATGAAAACTAGTGTAATTATGAGTGTTAGAGTGGTCATCTAACGATAAACGCTGTCCGTATTATCTAGATTGCAGGTAAAAAGTGCGAGCAAAATGTCTAGATTCCAAAATGTGATAACATCCATTAAACAACGTTCTACATGTTTCGAGTCACCACCCATAATTTAAAATATTATGTATAATATTATATATAATAATAATTATATACTAGCTGAGTGCCCGCGGTTTTACCCGCGTAACTCCCGATCCCGGGGTATAAAATAGTAATAGTGGCCCATATGTTATTCCAGGTCATAAACTATCTGTGTACCAAGTTTCATCAAAATCAGTTTAGTAGTTTTTGCTTGAATTAGTAACAAACATCCATCCATCCATAGGTACTTATAAACTTTCGCGTTTATAAAGACAATTTATCGGATTTATTTATAGGAACAAAAACTACCTATCTTAAGTAAGTATATATTAACTATTCTATACCTATTTACTTCCAGTAACTTCACCTATGCATATCCGCCGTGTAACGGATAAATCTTAATCAATGCAATAACGATACTGCACCCAAACCGCATCGTCTTCAAACCAAACTGCACTTTATCGTAGGGCGATAAAACATAGTTTCTAGCAGCAGTGTATAACAATAACGTACGCCACTAAGCTCCAAAGACACGGAATTATAACCTAGAAACTGGGAGTGAGCTTCGGAATGGTAATAATATAGCAATTTTTTAAAATAGATATAAATCCATATATTTATTATTAGCAAGAATTTAATCGTGATATTTGAAGATGCTGCTAGTTATTTAATTGGAAAATAATATACAGGTGATTAAATTTATCCCAAAAATTTTAGATTTCGGCGGGACTCGAACCAGCAATTGAAACTTTTTGGGATAAATATTTAATTTAATAGAGATTACCCTGAATACAGGGCTTACGCACTGTAATAACAAAAATCATACAGGGTACATTGTCAAAATACTCACATCTAAAGACAAGTTACAAATACCCTGCTTATTTTTCAACCATTAACTAAATAGTTAGTAATTTTCTTTGTTAAGTAATATTACTTAACAAAGAAAATTACTTTTAACTGTATACCATTTGACTGGTCTATGTGCTTATTTTGTAAACCTAACGAAATTAAGTTAATGAAATCTGAAATCCTAATCAGTAAAGTTACCGAAGAATAGTAAATATTCTTGTAAAGTTAACCCACCGACTCCGCAAAACATAAGTTATATACCTACTTCACAACGATCAAATTCTGCGAACTGGAATTCAACAGTTCTTAACTACCCACATTTCAAGTAAATATCGCTAAACTAGCTAAGCTGAGTCGAGAGTTAATCAGGCAGTGCAGCCTTTAACAATTCGGACAACAGCAATGGAAATTTACTGTATGCAGCCGAGTATAAACCACTGAGTGTAAACCACACTGCTAAGGTAAATTGGCAAAGGTACTGTTTATGCCTGATATAAATTAGAAGCAACAAGCTAAAACCTTATTGTAAAAAAGTAGCCGTAAGTTTTCCTAAAATTCGTAATATGAAAAATAAAAAAAATCTCTTCAAGCTGATACGTTTTTAGTAGGTAGGCATTAATATTATGTACATTTTGTCAATTCATAGTAGATTATTTCTCCGTGTACCATTACCTTAAAAACTGTATGTCAATACAAGTTTAG
The DNA here is from genome assembly GCA_963931895.1 of Eupithecia pulchellata. Taxonomy (NCBI): domain Eukaryota; kingdom Metazoa; phylum Arthropoda; class Insecta; order Lepidoptera; family Geometridae; genus Eupithecia; species Eupithecia pulchellata. The sequence continues at coordinate 3,189,811 of OZ007538.1, forward strand.
TTATTTCTGCATTTCGGGAGTTTCATTTGGGTACCATTGTGTCTGAAAGCTTTGTAATTTTTGTTCAAACGTATGTTTATTTTGGACAGAGATGGCAACTAATGAGGTGGCAATTTCACTGTAAAAACTATCGTAGTTTAACAATTTCATTATGAATGTAAGCGGGTTTTGTGTTGGAAGAACACCAACGTTTCATCCCTTAACGAGGGACGTCATCCGGGTGAGTGCGGCTCACGTCGCGCCGTTATTGCTTCGACACGCTAACAAAGTGTTAAAAAATTATAGATTATTTTTTAATTTGTAACCCGCTGATGTGGAGAGTTAATCAATTTGTCATTGACAAATCCCAAAGACAATAGTATAATACGACCAAGAACCACGTGTAATTTCAAATCTGACCTGATCCAGAGAGAGCAGAATACTAAAATCATTCAGCATTCTTCTTATTTTATTTGACCGGATCTTAGAAATATTAATGAACATAACATTAACCGCGGGTTATTTGACTCTGGGTTATGTTTTAATACTGCAATGTACACAGCGTGTTAAAATTTAAAAAAAAACTTAGAGATAGTAAATCTTGGTTTATAATAAACTAGCTGACCCCCTCGCAATTTCATTTGCGTGGACTTTAGGGTAAAAAATCTTGACGAAATCAGCTAATACCCTATTTTAAGAGTCGGAAATTCCTGAAACCCGCTTTAAATATCATGTATCCCGTAATCCCGTTATAAGGGTTTTCTTTAAAAAATAACCATTTACTGTATTTTTTTCATAGTGAATGATAATGACACGATGGATGAAGTCCATCGTGTCAACATTCTACTTTAGCCCATCTCAAACTTGAATAACCGTTTTTATCCCATTTTCAGGATTACTTTGAAAAATCCTAAAATACTTATTCAACATTTTTGTTTGTGTAGTTTCCTCTGTAAATTTCAAGCCAATAGCGTCAATGGTTGATAAATTTCACCACAATAACCTCAATAATTCGACTACCTGCTTATACTTATAAAGTAACATTTTTGAAAAATGCTGAAACACGTGGTTTGATTTATAGTTTTTTCAATACATACTGAAAGTTTCAAGTCATCAGTTTGCTATATCAAAAAGTTATAGACATTTCAATATGGAGCCAAACTCCGAATCTCAAACTTGAATGACCCATTTCACCCTATTTTCAGGAATATTTTGAAAAATGCTGAAACATGTGTTCAATATTTTTGTATGTTTAGTATTTCCTGTAAAGTTCAAGAAAATCGGGCAACCGGTTACAGAGTTAGAAAAAAGACCAAAAAAACTTTCATCCCCCTTTTCACCCCCTTAGGGGTAGAATTTCCAAAAATCCCTTCTTAACGGGTGCTTGTGTTGTAAAAGGAACCTACCTTCCAAATTTCAGCTTTCTAACTTCAGTGGTTTAGGCTGGGCGTTGTCGCCAGAAAATCGCTTGTTCCTTTATATTTTGATGTTTTTTCAGGAATGTTTGAAAAAATCCTGAAATATGTGTTCAATATTTTTGTTTGTTTAGTATTCTGAGTAAGTTTCATGTTGGGTCATTTGTTAAAAAAAATCACAAAAATCTTAAGTAATTCGACTTCCTTTTTAAACTTATATAGTAACATTTTTGAAAAATCCTGAAACACGTGGTTTGACTTATAGTTTTTTCAATACATACTGAAAGTTTCAAGTCATCAGTATGCTATATTTAAAAGTTATAGACATTTCAATACGGAGGCAAACTACGAATCTCAAACTTGAATAACCCATTTCACCCTATTTTCAGGAATATTTTGAAAAATCCTGAAACACGTGTTCAATATTTTTGTATGTTTAGTATTTCCTGTAAATTTCAAGAAAATTGGGCCACCGGTTACAGAGTTAGAAAAAGGACCAAAAAAACTTCCACCCCCCATTTCACCCCCTTAGGGGTGGAATTTTCAAAAATCCCTTCTTAGCGGGTGGTTGTGTTGTAAAAGGAACCTACCTTCCAAATTTCAGCTTTCTAGCTTCAGCGGTTTAGGCTGGGCGTTGTCGCCAGAAAATCGCTCGTTCCTTTATATATTAAGATTGATGTTTTGGTGCAAGTGGCACTTAGACAAATAGTAAAAATGATATTTATATAACCTAAAAATGTATGGCATGGTGTGGTGTTATTGTGAGTGTATATTTTTGTGCGTGAGTGCATACGTCATCATACTTTGTGCTATAAGTTCGTTTAATTACAAAATCCTGTTCTGTAACCCTGTACTCTCGCAATGTTCGCGGAAATTTTGTAAAAACATTTTTGTAAAATGATTTTTTTAACTTAAATTACGAAAACCTCGTCTTGAAGCTTGGTTGATGAAAACTCGTAGAAAAGATATGTTGCATGCATTTATTTGACTTTATTAAATCACAGATATTTATACAAATATAAAAGTACGTACAAACTTTATAAGGTAGAGTTCCGGTTGAGGATTAGGTTACGAGAACCAAGGTTATCAACATAGCTCAAAGAATTAGCAAACTGAAGTGGGCCAGTCATATAACGAAGAACCGAGAACCGCTGGGGCAAACGTGTTCTTGTAGGAGACCACGACTCGGAAAACGTAGTGTAGGACGCCCCCTGGCCAGGTATGGATGTAAAGTAAGTACAAAAAGTAAATTAATGTAAATACTGTGAAAAAATAAAAGATAAAATTTATTAAGATTATTGTTGAACCCGTTTCTAAAAAAAGGAGGTGTTTCTGAGTGTAAGATTTTTATGTAGGTGTTCTCTGATCAATCCGTCAGCAGTAGATTGATTGTGATATACCCAGTACCTAACTGAATAAAGTTTTAGTTACAGATTAAAATCTAGCCACAAGCTAAGCAAAGCTTGCGTTATTGGTACTAGATAACTGATATGGGAAAAAGATTACTATTGTTAATTAGAACATAGGGTTCATTTACTCTAATCAATCATAAACACACGCCGAGCTAGATTTTGTAATCAATTTAGTAACCATTTGCTCCTAATTTATCACGCATATTAAATTAAGAAAAGGTTCTGATAAATGGTTCAAAAATTAGAGATGTGATAACCAATTGCGATTTTTCGACATTGAAGCGAAGTCGATAGATTTTAAGTTTCTTTATATAGTTTTAGGCATACCCATGTTAAAAAGCATAAAAAGATTTCCATACATATTGACTAAAATAACAATATTTGTCTTTCTCTAAAATTAATATTTATTAAGACGCATCCCTATTCACTATTACTTTAAAACTATAGATTATAATGAAAATATAGATTATAATGAGCGGCCCGCTCCGGCTTCGCACGAGTCCATTGCTGATAAAAAAACAATCTTAGATGATTCCGAAAAACCATAATATTTATTTAAACCTGCTTATGCGTCTAATGCAAAAGCATGATACACATTTTATTAAATTCTAAACATTTTGAACTTAGTATTATTTTAAAGCAGAGTCCATAAGATGAAGCCAATTTATTTTTCTCCGAAATCGTTTCACCACTCTACCTTCGTCTGCCCCAAGCGACCTTGCTTGACCCATTAAGGTGAAACTTTAAGCATATTGTAGGTAGAGATTTGCGACTGATTTACGGTCATCCCCCTTGATAGCAGTAATTATTTGAATAACTGGCCTTTAGTCCCGTCTTGAGTTTGGGTGAAATATTAGAGGCTGAGTTTTGGTTAGGTGAGAAACCTGGCTTCAGTCCTGGCTTTGTGAACAATGTTATGGAAAGTTAGGGAAATGTCTGCGAGATTTAGCTAAGCCTGTGTTTATAATGATAATAAGTGCATAGGTAGGTAGTAGGTAGTTTTTTTCAGGGCTACTTGGAGAAAGTCTTGTGGTAGCCGTGAGAGTTATCGATAAGCCATGTTAGGAGTTACATGCTCGATTTAGAAAAAAATAAGTCCTGCTTTTAAAACAAATAAATAAATAAATAATGCCAGACAATCCACACAGCATCATCTAGCCCCAAGCTAAGCAGAGCTTGTGTTATGGGTACTAGATGACTGATACACATAATACAATATTATTACATAAATAGATATTTTTTATTATACATAGAAAACGACCAGACACTGAACAAATATCTGTAGATCGTACAAATATTTGTCCCGAGGAATCAGACAGAGAACTTTGTTATGTTTTGTGGAAAAGTGAGTTTAAAAAAAAATATTTTCGGAATAAAATACCTATATTACATAAGCGTGATTGCAAAAACCGGTATTTATATCCACGAAACGCTAACAGCTTTAACAGCTTTCAAAAGGGTAAAGTAGGCATAGCTACTTCAGTGTTAAGACATGCTTCACTACCAAAAACCTAAGTTCTGAAAATTGATAGGCTAGATATTTTAAGCTACAACTTAGCCCCACAAAAATATAACGATCTAGAAGTTGGATTGGGCTTTTAAATAAGGTCACATTAATATAAATTTGAGTTATTATGAATGAGCTTAAAGGAATAAACGTAAAGTTGCTGGTTTTTTGAGAGAATCATCATAAAGTTATTTATTTATTTACCAACTTTAAAATTATAAGTGTAACAAAGAAAACTTATAATAAAAACACTAAAAAACCACAGAGTCAGTCGAGTAACTATCCGATACGTACAACTGAGTATAATAATTTAATCTCTAGGCGTAAGATTGGTTGACTTTCCTTGACTTCTTCTATATGGCAATAATAAGTTTGGTTAGTAGGTACTAAAGAAGTGTAGGTAAAGTAGGCAGAATGTAGTACCAATTATTACAATGCGATATACTATTCTGAAAATTGTGATCATTATATTAGAATTAGGTGATAGTTAGATAGCCATTTTGTTGGTATACAAGTGAATTATCGAATGAAAATTATATAAATTAAATGTTAAAATAACGATCGATTGTCAAGATCATAAAAATAATTCAATACATTACAAATTAAAATAATTATTACTAATACAAAGTAATAAGTTAATTAAGAATAATTTAAATAAAATTTTATGTCACATACAAAGGGTCATTTATCCCATGGGCCATCAATCAGGACTTCACCCTATAACAACTAACTAAAACAAAAAAATCTACACTTTCTCAGTATACTACTTCTGTTTACTTTTTATTCAGGAGTGGCGCCTAAAATTTTACCACCCAGGTCGCGAGGTAAGTGGCTTTATCTTTGAACATTCCATTTCATTACATTATACAGTAAGCTAAGACTGGGTGCACACTTACGATTTTATGATAATATATTTTATACTTCAGTTGACACACATAAATGTGGCTACTAAGTTCGTGACTGTCAATGAAAGGACTGCAAAATCGTTGGAATTCTCCGTTTTTGGCGGAGGAAAAATTCCAAACCTAAAATGTCACTGAAGTCTGTACTGTTTAACCAGTGAAAGCGTTGAAAGTGTACTTTTTCTACAGGATTTAAAGTCACCATAGGGCATAGGCACCATAACATAGGTTTACCAAAGCAGTACACTATTGTAAAAAACTACATATAGCATGATGTCAAAATCGCTTCGAAAATACATAAATATGCTGGATAATACAGCATCATTTAGCACCAAGCTAAGCAGAGTTTGTTTTATTGTACTAGATGACTGATATACATAAAACAATACATATGTTACATAGATAGTTTTTTTATTCATAAACATATACAATGGCGAAAGTTATCAGGTGAGCCATCAGCTTAATCTTTTGGGTAGAACTTAGTATGAATAAAACTTTAGCAAGAGATGGGAGCTCATAAAAGCAAGCTGTTGCTCACAAGTTGCCTAGTGTACGAGCGCCCTAAATCCTTGGAAACACCTAGAGACATCTCGTCAACGATATCTAACGCTTTCTACGTCAAAACCACAGTTTGATATATTGCAGTCATTTGCAGTATATTAAAGTCTATAGTAAGAATATGAATCTCATGAAATAATAGTGTTTATAAGAATTATTTAGTCTTATAAACACTCCTGTTTCATGAGATGTTATGTTTTTCTACTGTAGACTTTGATCTACTGCAATATATAAAACTGAGTGTTTACAAGAACCTCTAAGATATAAGATTTTAAATTAAATGAGAACCAATTAGTCATAGTTACATCAATAATAAATACATATATTAATACTAGAGAAAAGCTTTTGAAGCACTAGTAAAAGCTATGCTACTAGTATTCTTTTTAAATGAGAATGAATTTATTCATGTTACAAGGCCTGCTTTAGAAATAAATAAATAAATAATGCTGGACAAGCCACACAGCATCATCTAGCCCCAAGCTAAGCAGAGCTTGTGTTATGGATACTAGATGACTGATATACATAATACAATATTATTAAATAGATAGATATTATTTAGGTACAATACATAGAAAACAACCAGAACCCCTGAACAAATATCTGCAGATCGTACAAATATTTGTCTCGAGGCGGGAATCGAACCCGCAACCTCCTGCGTCGAAAGGATTAAAAAAATATATTAATGGCTACATGCCTCTTGGCTACGGCAGGAGTGAATAGGAATATCAAGACAATCCAATAAAAATCACTCAAAAATTCATAGATAGGTAAGCCTTCGAGAATTGCCATTGGCAAAAATAAAAACAAACGGGAAAACTTTTCACACGTTAGTATAGCATAAATATACATTGAATTGATATTTTCCTACTCTTTATTTACTGCTTACATACCGATAGACTGAAATACCAAACTGTGTGTACTTTTGAATATAGGTATGGGACACAAGTTTTTCCCTTGCGATATATGAACTCTAGGCCGTGTGGTGTCGGCATAGAATTTCACCACTCCCACTCTTCCCGTGGATGTCGTAAGAGGCGACTTAGGGAAACACACCGGGGGGCGGGTAGCAGCGCCCTCTGCAGAACAACTCCACCGAACTGCGATCCCCAACCCGCATGCCTAGCGAGGGGATTATGGGCGATAACCCCCAGATGAAATAACGCCACCTATGGCGCGCATTAGGGGAGGCCTATGTCCAGCAGTGGACTGATATAGGCTGGTGTTGTTGTATTATGAACGTACTAAGTCAAGCCCCACACGCAAATCGTAGAGGTAAAACACTGATAACAACAACTGCTGACATAGCCCACTAAGGGCCTCTTTCACCACCCTCAAGTAAAGTATCGAGTACCCTAACCGCCACATAAAGTCACGCGTAACTTCATGTGCGAATTTCACGACGTTCAAGTAGCACTAATCATAAGATTACCTGACCCTTAAGTTACTTGGCACGACATCTGCCAATTAGCGTATTTACTTTACGGTTAAGTCGTTTGTTTTGTTGTCATTTTGTGTACATCGGAAAACAACAAGGCTAAATTTTTTTAATTGTATTATTAAAAATGGATTTATTTGACTTGATTGATCAATCAACATTGATCATCAACTGGATGAATTAGAACATTCTACTCGTACAACGAAATAAGTATCAAGGATTCGTGTATTTAAATTCCGTGTTGATTATTTTTCGGACCTAGACTAAACTGATTTTTTGGCTAGATTTCGTCTGTCGAAATATGCAGTAAATCAAGTGCATAACTTAGTTAAACATGAAATATTTTTTACCATTATTAAGTAATAAATGTAATAATAGACAATAAATATAACAAATATTATTCATATAAAATTCTTTTCTAATTTCAATTTATATTCTTCTTCCTTCCATTTGCTCTCCTTTTCTTTCAACTCTGACTCCTTTTGCGTTCATTTTCTTCAAACTCCCACACCTTCCTTTTTTTCAATGATTTCTGATTCCAAGAATTCTTTTTGCAGTTGAACTAGGTAATTCCAATTGAGCCTGAGTCAACTAATCGAAAAGTGTTTTTTTTTTGGCACACTAGCTGTAAAGAAAACAATAGTAAAGTTTGCACTCCTTTCTCTTTTAATTTTATCCATCGATATATCGGCAACAAATAAAATCACAAGCTTTCCAAATTAACACGGTACCCGTACGTAAGAACTTACAACGAAAACAAACAGCAAAAAGCAGTTATTTGACAACTGCCATAACCTTTGATGAGTGACATTGACATATTATTGAATGAACGTAACTTACGATTTCCTACCTCATTCACTTAACCAGTACGTAGTTACTTGAAGCTGTAATAACGTTGGTGAAATTGACAACAGATACTCGACACTTTTACTTGCCAATTAACGTTAACTAGGAAGTAACAAATCAACGCTTTACTTGAAGATGGTGAACGAGGCCCTAAGTCTACCCCAAAAACGTCAATCATAGAGGTAAAATAAGGAAAGTGCCACTCAAGTATATTTTCTTGATTTCGAAGGCAAGTGCCTTCGAAATCAAGAACGCACGCACACGAATAGGGGAATAAGACGTAGGTATTTGTTGTATTTTCTTTTTGCTATCTGAATGTCTATTATTTATATTTTATCATTCTAAGCATTCTTTTTCTAAGACATTAATGGTTCTAGAAAATTGTATCGCAATCCTATCGTATCCAATGCTACTAGTACCTATGCAGTATCTACTCATTAGAGTAGATACTGCATACTAGTAAAAACTTATTAAAGTAAAACAAATCAGAGCACCAATTTGCACGGAAAAAGAAACGTAACAGGCAATTTCGTATTTGGAGAATTGAAATAGCCTCCGTAAATTATCTCTCAAAACAGAGCAATCTTCTTCCTCGAAGTAACTGTAACTTTGTATATTCCATATTTTTCAAGTTGCAATAAATATTCCATTATATTCCGTAACTAAGTTATCCGTGGCAAAGGCTACTTGGCTAGCGAACAACTTATACAGAAGTCAAGTTAAACTTAGCAAGTTGTAGGTTTGAAGTGAATTTACTTGAATAGAGAAATGCAAATCATAATTTCCTATTCATTTGCAAGTAAGTTGGACTAGAATTAATTTAACTTTCGTTCTAAAATTCTACAAAATTTAACAAACAAAGAGAGGTCGGGGTTTCAAATACCGAAAAAAACTGATTTCGGACGTTGTTTGATTTCATAGAGATTACACTAAGTGTGAGGGATTATTATTAAAAAGGACCATTATACCTCTGTTATACCTATGGCCTGCCATTCCAGCACGGGATTATTCGATAACGTATAATAGACAATATTTATATTGCATCGCCATGCCTTCTTTATGAGATAGGAGTTTCCTAGTCCAAACCGTGTGAAGTTACAAGGATGTTCTACACGTATGAGATTTCTAAACGTGCCTTGGTATGGAATCACAAAATTTTATTCTATAAGCCACAAGATCAGTAAACTAGGAGAGCGTTTATTTGACAGTTCAAATCAGTTAGCATATCCGATTCCACGCCGCGTTATCTTGCATTACCTGTGTAACGCGTTTCGATTGGCGAAACTGAATAAAAGCCTAGATCACGGATGTGTTAAATATGTCAAACAATTTTTGGCCTATCCAATCTTTCATGTTGGGAAATCATAAGGAGGAAAACTGGAGTCTTAATTTTATAAAGTCAAGAATTCCCCGTAAACGGTTCCGTCCCCGGAACAACTAGAAAATTACTTAAAAAATTGCGGAATAGTTTGATGATTTTTGCTGGGCAACACAACATGCAACACATTCTACTAGCATATTTCTCACTCTGTGTCAGAACAACCTGCGATTGTAATCTTCGTCGACACGTTTAGGCAAATTGCACAGTTCCGCGTTATGGTAGTGGTTACTAGCGCCAGTCACGGCTGAATCACTTGTTTATACTGTTACACTTTAAAGGAATTTATTTTTATTGTTACACTAGAGGTACGCCCGGCACCGCATTTAAGAAAAAATTTAATTTTCATGCGGAACCCTAATTTTCTTGAAAATATTCGATAGCCTATGTTCATCACGGTAATTAAAGGATTATGATGGTGAAATAATTTTTCAAAACGGTCCAGTGGTTTCGAAGCCTATTCAATTCAAACAAAGAAACAAACAATCAATTCTTTCCTCTTTATAATATTAATAATAATATATAAATATTAATATAGATATAGACAAAACAAAGCAACAAGGTCATTAGCATTGCCATACAGCGAGTCGATGCAGCCAGCGTCTTGGGAACGCTTCTATCTGTTATTGAAATGGATTAGTAGAACCTGTAGACTGTTTACAACAGCAGTTAGTTCAATTGTTCTAATTTTAAAACTAGTACCTAGTACCTAGGCTCTATAATTTGATTGTTTTGTTTGTTAGTTGCGTGCTTCTTATGCGCATAATAATAAGACAAAACTATTAAGTCGACATAGAAGAAGAATCGTTTTGAAGGTTTTCGCACCAAAGTCGTGACGTGGTCAACGGTTTTTTTAAACAAAAGACTGTCGGCCATATTTTTACGCTAAAAGAATAATAGTTAAGAACTAAAATACACAACTAAGACAAGTTTTATACAGAGCTCGCATATTAAAACTACGGAAGGAATATTAAAACATTTTTTGATAGTCCTTTGTTAGTATGAGTCCAACTTAAACTTGGTCGGTTATTCTATTGATTACATCGCCGCCCCCACCGAATAATATGGTTACCGACTATTACGATAGAAGTGTTTTTATTTGAAATAATTGTTCCTGAGGTGCGATTACACCTTGTGAATTTTACTTTACATGACTTCAAACTTCAACATTTTGCAATCCTGTTAGATGTCAATAAAAAATTATTTGTATAAATTATCGATACGCAATGCTCCATCAAGCAGTATTGAATATCTGAGAAACCCATTACGATGCGTGTAATGATAGAAACCATTATTTTCTTCTTCGTCGTTAGGACCATGTTTAGATTCCACAATGTCATTTTTTCGCTCGCGGTCTCTAAGCCATTATTTTTGTTGCGTAGTAAATTTGAGTTTTTTATCAGAATAACAACGCACTCTTCAGAAAAATAGCTATAAGCTATAAGGAAAAACATTTTATGAACGTGTTTTGAAAAACTAAAACGAAAATTCCTGTAGAATAATCGTAGTAACATTCACCAAGCACTAATATTGTCATTTTAAAAAATATTTTACTAATGCAACTACATTTCCCTAACGTAGATTATTTATATTTCATGTATCAAGTCACGTAGCCACAAGCAAAATAGCTTATTTCAAAGGAGTGGAAATAAAAAGGAATAATTTGTGAGTTTGTCATTAAATCTTTATCTAATGCCGTCAGCTATTAAAAATTAAATTATTTCCAAAAGATAATCATATTTCCGTTGACAATACCCACAAGTTCACCACTTCACAATAGACGAGCAAACAATATAACTTTTGAGCGGAATACAAACTTTGATCCAACATAACAAGGGTAAATCCGTGCAGGTTACCAGATTCAAAACCGCTTGAATATGACCTTCACGGCCTCGATTCTACCGTATCTTATGTAATACACCGATGTTACTGGTCACCCATTCAGTGCCCAAGATCCGGGCCATGCCTTATATGTTATCCTGGTCAACACACACAGCATTATTACGCCCAAATTAAGGAGCAGGATGCATTATTTCGTAGATCATCATCCCCTCTGCAGCTGATGTATTCGTGATTTTCATAACACTCGTATTGCCATACCATGTACATACAAGTAATATTTTCAGTTGCTTTTGTGGAAATTTTTAAGTAGTTTTCAAAACCTTAATCTCTTCAATAATTTAGCAGTACATTTCCTGAACATTTTAGAAATAAATTGGGTCCATTTTCATTCAAAATACAAACAAAAGAAAATTAACCGATGAGCACCAAACATACCTATAGTATCAGTAATACACTCACAAGTCTCCAATCTGGCTTGATATGGTTATAGGAGTCGCGGTCTCCACTCTACCCCAAGAAAACGTAGAGATAGCGGAGGTTTTCCTATAACATTTCGAGTACTTACTATTAAAATAGTCACAACATTATATTTCAAATTCTGTGTTTACAAAATTTAATAATTTGACAATTCTATTTTTGGCAAATCCACATCTGAAGTCGGGGCCGAGCTACGCAGGGGCTACGCACCAAACAAAAGCGGAATCCACGGTGATAAATCAAAAACTTTAAATGGCCTGGATTTAGGTTTGTGTGGCCCAGCGTGACATAACTTTTAGAGTTCCGTAATATTGTGCTCCTTTATTGAGCGCTAGTTTCTGCCCACAACTTCGCACGTGTTTTCTAGGATAAATATAGACTGAAATTTAATTTAGGTGTAGAACTTGGTAAGTAGCTATAAATACAATATAGGCTGGACAATCCATACAAATTCAGAAGAGTTTGGGGTTATGCGTATGATCTGACTGATATACTTATTAAAATATATTACATAAACAGACATTTTTATTTTCCATGGAAAACGACCAGAACTACCTGAAAAAATGTCTACAGCAGATCGTTTAAATAACTGTCTCGAGACGGCAACCGAACCCACATATTCCTATTTGCACTTGTTTAAATAATAAACATAAATGAGTTTAACAATATTATAGTATAACTTTCAATAAAGAACCCAGAGCTCAAATAAAATCTCACCCATTCCGCGTGTGATTTGAATGCGTAGCCTCGCATAAGTTTACTTTGACAAGGTGTTATTTACACTCCAATTGCTGCGAAGTTTTCGAGGATTTGGAGTTGGTTTGTGGGGTATGGTTATAACACAATAACGGTACATATTGTCGTAACATAAACACGTCTTGCAACTCAACTATAGACTCGTTTTACACGACTTTAGTCTTGGAATGTTCTGACGACCGATAAAGCTTCAATTAAAGAATCAATATCGTACTTGAACATAAAATTCTATTTGACCATATAGAGAACTATCGTCTATAAACTTCATTATAACGTTAGACGGTTGGCTCTGAGCGGTTTGTGATGTAAGATTACCAACGTTTCATTTTACTTCAAGACGTTGGTTTTCTTCCAACACAAACAAGGTTCGGAAATAACCCGTTTCCATGAATAAAACCGTTTGAATACTCAAATATATTTTTGTGGACACCTCTTGGGTATAACTATTGGTCTGTAAGTCAAATTGAATAAATAAATGGGTAATTTTTGAAAATCAGTGTTTACGTATCGAGCAAAACTATACGCTGTGTGCCTTTTACTGGGCTGCAGCATACACTGATTTGTACCTTGCTTAATATAATTAATGCTACCTCTTTTATTGTTTAGTCAAATGTGTCTATATATACAACCCATGTAGTAAGTATATGTATTAAAGTTCTATACCGTGTACCGTGTTGTGTTGCAGATGCAAAGAAAAATCTTTATCTGTTTTCTACTTTCCTCCTGCCAACTTAATACTTGTTTTCAATCATTTTTTATTTTCGCTAAACGTAGCCAAATTCACTATGAGAGCAAAAAATCGTTTTAAAAAACAAACAATTACGAATATCGATTAGGTATCGATATTCGTAATTGTTTGTTTATTACATTAATTTTAAATTTAGAATTTTTATTAATGACCGTGCAAAGTCGGGGCGAACAACTAGTTCTATCTATAAACAATGTGTAAACGAAAGTTCTATCTCTCCGACCAGCGAATTTCACGATTCTCCCTTCCCGCATCGCTGTCTGAACTTTTTGATTTATAGTCTCGTTACGGGAACTATTAATTCAGGACTTATCAGTTATCGATAGTTTGATGACAGCCTTGAGGATTATCCTTGGGTTTTTCTATTAGTTCAGCTCAAAGTTACAAGCGAAAGTGGAGAACATTGAAAAGGTCGATAGAGTTCATTATTTGACTGGAAAAATTTGAGTCGCATATTACTAAGTCCAGAATTCAGATCCGTTCAAGGGTGATTCCATTCTGCAGTATTATTATTCCATTCTACAGCTGTACTCGGTTTTTTTCTAGCTCTTAAACACATTCGTTCTACTACTGATCATACTCATACTGTAAGTATTCGATTATTATTATTTTGTTATACTTTAGTGCCACCGTCTATATTGTCCCTTCATTTCCATTCCATCCCAAGGTAGCCTGGAAGTGATCGGTCATAGCGATAGAGCCGTTCTTTATACTTCTTCTACTTTAAGCATGTCTGTTGTAATGATATCTTTGTTTGTGTGGAATAATGAAGTATTTTCTATCTATCTTTATAGGAAGGAGACGTTTCACAAAATACCTACATAAAGTTATCAAGCAAGAAAACGAAGAATAACAAATATGAAATAAAATAATCGAACCAGCGCCAAGGTTAGACCTACCACTTAAAACTATTTTCTGATATCTTTAGCCGTGATTTTTCCCGTGTACCCAATAACATGGATCAAATGGAGGTATTTAAGTACACTCCCGAAAATAAAGAAACCTCTGCATTCATCCTATTTTTATGTAAGACTAGCTTTTTCCCGCAGCTTCTCACAATCTGTTCTCAAACAAGAAAATGTATCTATCAATATTAATCTGGTCGAAATTAACGACGTGTGATCCGAGAGCAGCGGCACTATTGTCTAACTCAACTGGTAATCTTAATCGGCATCAGTTTGGCATTTCGAACCTAGCCTGGACTTCGATTGTCACATTCATATTGTGTAAATAGCTGAAACAGAAGACCAGTTGAATACCTACAATACCGACAATATTCTGACTGGGTCTACTACTGTAATCGGTAATCGGTTTGAAGTTCACTGGTCTCATTTCAAGTTAGACAATAAGGCTGCTGGTCAGTATCTGGCGCAGCGCATCACTATTGTATTGCCGTACTGCGTCTTTTGGAAATTAGAGTATAACAATATCAAATGAAAAAAGTTACAAAAAATAGATTAGCAACACTGTCTAGAAATTTGAAATTGTTGGTTTTCCTTTCGTTTGACATGACATACCCTAATTTCCAGTTGAGGACCTGCCATCTATCGAGTTAATAGGAACTAACTTTTGTTTTTAATGCAAATCTAAAACCGGTCATTGATTTTCTAATGGACTCTGCTAGTCCATAAATATAGTATAGTCACAACATAGTCCACAACATTATGGCCTGGATAGAGAAGGATATTAAACATTTAAGTACTTATTAATAATATGAAATTGTAAAACTAAGAACTCAGAATTATGCCACGCCCTTACAGGGTTCATGTAATTTCTACCTATTAAAATGTTACATCTTGTAAAGGACATGAATGCAATAAATAAATAAATATGTCGTAGGAAATCGTTTACTGATGTGGCTTATTCAAAACCAGATTTTACCAGCATGACCATAACCCGTAGGCCCAGCGTGGGGCTTATGAATATTAACCCCCTACGATAAAGGTGCTTATCAGAGAGCCTGTGTCCACAAGTAGAACACAGTAGGCTATACATGAGATGATTATTCTACGATTACACCAAACACAGCTTCAGCCCGTTGAATGGATCTGCCAAAACATCCATCCATACATCCAAACTTTCACGTTCATAACATCAGTGTGCTATGATGGTAATATATGGCACGTTTATAAAGGTTTTTATACCCGGCATAAATATGGAAAAGGGTTGAGAAGTTAAAGCTTTTCTCAAGTGCGATTGTGGGTATAAAAATGAGCGTGTTGTATGAGCAGAGAGTTTCGCGTGGTTTGTTGATATTTTGTACTAATGAGGCTCTCGAGACTATTGAATAGGTTACATATAAATATCGGGTATTTAAAATATGATTTATTTTGCTTGCTTTACTCATGTGTCGAAGTGTGCGTGAGTAATGTTAGAAAGTTAGTAAAATCTGTGCATGAATATAATATAAGAACATAAAAGAACTATTTATAAATATTTCTAATGTTCTTTCATGCTATAAAAAAACAAACAATAATAAGTATACAGGGACACTTGCCCCTTAAAATTAAAAAAAAAATCTTGGTGATATAGAAGCTATATTTTCTACTATAAAAACTATCGTAGTTTGCCGAATTCATTATAAATATAAGCGGGTTGACACAAAATAGGTTCGTAGTTAACCCGCTTACATTCATAATGAGTTATATTTTCCTTGTAATGTAATATCTCATTAACGGGCAAATCCTTCGGGATAATCCTTTTAACCGACTTCGAAAAAAGAGGTTTTCTTTACACAAGTAGTTGCAGGACAGGATCTGTATTTATCTTGTTTTTATGACTGTATGTCTGTCGATTTTACAACTTGCATAGAACTTCTTAGTGACTCAAGATAACCTTTTCGCTATTGTTTTTAGTAAATTTAGATTAGGTATAGTTTATTACTTTAAGTTTATTAACTTTCTTGAATAATAAAGTTTATTCCATATCATTCCATTTTCCAGACAATGCGTTAGGTACCTTAGATACAACGATAAAATTAACACTGAAAATGTATAAAGTTCAGAAAGTCAGGGTTCAAAGAGTTTATAAAACGCGAATAAAACCGAGAATTCCTAAGCTCTTACCCATAGATGACCGGCTATTAAATAACAACCCAAACCAAGGTAAAGACTTGACCTTTGCCCGATAATAAATCTAGGGCCTTCAAGCTTTGGTCCTAACTGGATTTGCTCAAATTGGATAACGTAGGATTCTTTCGACGTGTGCGTGCTCAATCACAAATCTAGGTTTTCTGGTCTCAAGGTGACATATTTCATTAGCAGTGACATTTAGTGGGGTTTAGTGGGAACAGAAAATGAGTTGTGATAATCTTATATAGGTATGTAGTTTGTTTTTACCTAGACATTGAAAACGTGTAGAAGCGAATAAAAATCTTTTCACCTCACAACAGAAAGATTCTGTTTGTGATTATAAATCTGAGTGCAAAAGGGCATTTTGTCTCTACGGACTCAAAACGCATCAGGTTTAATGTTCATTACGATGGATCCCTAATTTACACACATTACAACAGAACAAATTCTTCCAGCCAATAGATTTCATTTGCAGGGTCTATGTACAGTGCGCGTCAGAATTAAGTACTTACCCCCCTTTTCTACAAAATATTTTAAACTACTTCTAATTCAATTGCAGTTTGCCACAAATTTTCACATGCAAAAATTGATCACGCCGGCCGCGCTGCTCAGGATTGTACCGCCCAAAGTCTGAAATTCCCAACTATTTCAACTATTGTGTCCCACATACATTGAGATAGGTGGGTACGATAGGTGGTGACGCGGACTGTACATTATAACAAGAACCGCTTGAAAGAGGTATTTTTATTATTCATAGAAATTGAAAGAAAGGTATTTTTTGAAAATTTTTATTCACTTATCCTCCATTTCAAGTCAAACTTTCTATCTCACTCAGAATCGAGAATTCTCGCTCAAGAAGGCTATTATCCCACAAACGTGTTATATCCATAAAAAAAGAAAAACTATTTATTCGCCAACTGTTTTCAGACTGCCAGTAACCTACTATCAGGCAGTTTTAAGGCTTTACACAGTCATGTCACGGGTACGACACAGCTTTTAGAGGATAACTGGTTCATAACATCTCAATACTTATTTAATATTATCTCAGTATATTTTGGTTGTACCTAATTAGTTAGTTACTACTAGCAAGTGTATATTGGTTGTACTTAGTTAGTTACTACTAGCATTATCTTACATGACCTTACTAAAATTAGTTACAAATCATTGCTTTCTTTTCTTCATATACTCTTCGAAGTCCACGTAGTTCTTTGGAGCCAGAATAGAACCGTCGTGTGTCGACCAGTGCCATTAGATACATTATAACGCGTAAGTAGCCTTGTGTGTCTTTCACGCCTAAACTACTGAAATTATTTTAATGAAATTAGACATGTAATTGCCTACACCGCTGCACCGGGAGAAAGAAAGGATACCTTTTATCCCGGTCTCATGTTCCCACGGGATAGTAGGTACAGGGACACGCGATATAACCAAATACTATATTATGTTATAAAATATTAATAACTTTAAAAACCAATTAAAAATACTATTCGACTATGTTGTGGGTAAAATGTGAAAGTTTGGACGGATGTTTGATACCATCGCGCTGAAACTTTGCATATCACTGCGTCGGTATTAAATATAGTAACTTCCCGTTGTCTACCCTGATGTATGCTTATATCTATAATGCTACGCAATTTTTTTGTGTCAGTATTGCACTTGTTATAAGCCGGGGTGGGTTGCTAGTAGAAAAATAATACTTTGTTCTAGTTACACTTACCTGGTATAAGGTGCTCACATCATTTCTTGTATGTGGTACACCTCCGAGCTTCAAAAAACACGTTACGTACAACGTTACGCATCTATTCCTGCGCCTGACCTGTCCCCGGTCGCTTCGTTCTGCTGTCTGAATAAAGAAATAGAAAAATATGAGCATCAACTGGTAGTTAAGCGATGCTGTCATCATCAGAGCGTACCGCAGAGTTAACCAGCTGTTAACCATATTGCCTGCGTCGTCGGCATACTTTATTGCACGAGACACGCTAGGCATAACAAAACCGATGTGGCCAGATTAATCTTTGTTTATCTAAATTAGATGGCGCTGCTAAGGATTATTAACACTAGAAATTATAATGTGAATGTTTAAAGAATGTGGTGTGAATTGGTAATCATTATTATCTATATCTATACTAATTTTATAAAGAGGAAAGTTTTGATTGTTTGAATTGAAAAGATTCTGAAACTACTGGACCGATTTGAAAAAACCTTTCATTTGAATCCTAAATTTCCTAGATTATTGATTATACATAATACAAAGCGCTTTATACCTTTAAAAGCGAATTATCTACCTACCTCACCAAAAGACACCAAGAGTTGCATAGATAAAGGATAAGATTGAAAATGACAGCCTCTAATGCTGTCTAGGTTACTTTGCTTAACAGCATGAGAGGCTGTCACTTTCATTCCCGATCTTAATGTAGGTACGTACCTACTTATAACTGGAACATGATGAATTTGGTGACATTGATTTATGCCGCCTAGACTTTGGGCCGGCTAGACCTAGAATTTGGTACCTACTCTAGATCTAGCAGTACCTAACATAATTTTTGAACAGTTATATTTATAGGAAAACTATATTAAATTTAATCATCAAGTTCAATATACAGGGTTATAGGTAGATGACCAATAACCTTTTATAGGCGGCTTGGTTAGAGCTAGGCGAACAACTTTTATTTTTTATCACTTTGTCTAACTCAATGATTTTTTTCCATGCAAAAAGAAATTGTAATTAAATTATCAGTTCTGATTTTCTTAGCTTTTTATTATGTAGCCGGTCACAGTTTAAAGACGTGATAAGAATGCAGCATAAGACAATAACAGATTAAGGCGCTGTATTAAGAAAAATTTAGATATTTCAGGGGGTGAAGCAGGGGAAGTGGTGCACGTAGCTCCGCCCCTACGCGTTGACAGCAGCGCGTAGCCTTATTCTGGTGCGGCATCCGTATTCTGTTCACCGAATGGGAAAACCCGGGATGAAAGACCGGGATTTCAAAATAAATTTTGCATTTGAGTGACATCACTCAAATGCAAATCACTCAATGTAAATTAAAGAGAAAATAATTATTTATGCTAGCACTACAAATTTATAATAAAACAATTTTCGTTTAGTAAGAGTAATAATAATGTGATGATTCTTGTAATTTTAGATTTTTATTAAAATAATTTGCTGTTGATCAATATAACATATGCAATAATATACATTTGTTTTAATTTAAACTTAACACTACAAGCGGGATCCGTTTTCAAAACTATTTTAGGTAATTTTTTGTAGCCACGGATACCGGGATCAGTCGATAAAAATATTTATCGACTGATCCCGTCATCGTTTTTCATTGGAAAACGATCCCGGTATCAGTGGCCAATTAAATCTGATCCCGGGATCCGTGGACACAAACCCGAATTTTTTATGTGCGAAGCAGGGCGGACCGCTAGTATTAAATGTTTATTATTTTGTGTTTTTTATTGTTTCATATATTGATTGGGTTTTCTGGTCTAATCAACATATGAAATACAAATCAATAAACAATTCAAATATATGAACAAGTAAATAAAACCAAGGAAATACAGATCGTTACACGAAAGCTGTTTTGAGGCCTCCTTTAAAAATGGGTTAGCTGCTATGCTACTGCTGTTCCTGAGATGAGAATATCCAGACAAACAAGAATATCCAAGAATAACCAATATCACTTTTTTATAACTTTTGTAAATGCGGCCGTACTATTAAATATACAATCATACATAAATATGATCCAATCAAACTAAAGGCAATTTACTAGAACATACAACGGAAAATATTAAAAATAAAAAACGTTAGCAGTAATAACTTATTTTATAATTTGTCGGCACGTTATAATAATCCGTCCATACTCACAATCAAGATAAACAGTGAAACGATTATTTAGAGTTTATGTACGCTACATAAACTCTAAATAATTGGTTCTCACTGTAACTTCACATAGGTAAACGTTTCAATAAAGGAAATAAACTAATATTTAGCAGGTTGAATGCGTGACACACATAAAATGAGAATTAAAAGCAATGATTTCATTTTGACAGTTCACACGTCCATTGCGGTATTTACGTTGTTGTTGTTGTTGTTGAGCAGACGAATTTTTCAAACCTATGAAGGAATGGTAGCCATATCCTTCGGAACTCCCAGATTATGATTGAAGTAGTAATTTAAAATTAAGTAGTAATAATTATTTTATTACTACCTAACTTTTAAAAAGTTAGCTGTCTGCTACAATAGGGCATGTTTTGTTCATTGACATTTGCAGAAAGAAATTTAAATAAGAGTAAGAGGTATTTATTAGTATTATGTTATCTGTGACAAGAGGTAATTTTTCGTTAGGAAGGTATGGAAGCAACTGCTGAAAATATTTTATTTGAAAATAAAATCCCGGGATTACGGCATTATATCTAATACATAATCTAGAAAAATGATTCCGTGATTCTCAACAAAGATCACTCAATCCTGGAATCGCTAAATTTTTCCGATACAAAAATACCTAGGTTTATAAGTCAAAACCTAAAGATTAGGTCAATATTAGCATCCGATTATAATCGGAAAAACTCAAACCGGAAAAGATCAAAACCTAAACTTTAGGTCAATATTAGCATCCGATTATAATCGGATGATGTTTTGACTTATATACCTAGTCAAAGTCGCTCGCTTAACTCTCGCGCGGCGGAAACTAGTGCGGTGTTTTCACACTCGACGTATTGAGGAGCGAGGTTCTGAACACCATTCGGTATTTTTGTATCGGAAAAATGTAGCGATTCCAGGATCGAGTGATCTTTGTATTATTTATCCGATCTCCGCTATTACCCAGTATATTATTTACTACACACATACAAAGCTTCATAATATTCCAGTGTGAGATGATCTCTCGTTGGTAAGGCTTTCTGTACAACCAGAGGTCAACTTATACTGGAAATTTATATATTAGCACACACGCAGGACACAAATGTCAAAAATAAACAAAGTAACGTGACCTATCTCTGTAACAGCTCGCGGCTGACTGGCGTGATACTGCCAAACGCGTGACAGTAGTTCTTTGCGCAAGACAAATAAAGTTGAAAATGGCGTTGCGTTTGATTTTAGTTGAATCTCTTGTTCGACAATGTGAAAATTATTTATCGGTTTTAATTTAATTTAAAAATAAATACACCAGTTAGTTAAAATCTTTATACATATTTCTCTAGATGATAAAATTACCTTTCTTACAGTAACAAAATTATAAAATGTTATCACTCAAAATATTGAGCAATTCGAGACGAAAAAGTATTTTCGTGTTCTTTCTTGCGATTTGTTTTTCAAGTTCCTAGATGATTTTTATGAAATATTTTTGTATAAGTCTTTGGTCCATACACTTGACTATACACTGTATTTTTTTTGGGCTTGTAATATGTCGCAGTAAGCCTAACTGAGCGACGAAAAAGTGGACGTTTTACGACTTCTGTCTTAGGATAGCGCCTTAAGACAAGTCGATAAGTGATGAGGCACGCGGGCGGCGCCTGCGTGTCGTTATGCAGCAAAGAAAGGAAAGGGGCTGCGTTCTAGAATGGGTTGTGTTGTATTACGTTTTGCCATAGAACAAAAGATAAAGAGTTCATCTACCTATAAACCTGTATATTTATAATTTTACAAAAAAAACAGAAGATAACAAACGCCCTAAAACCGCGCAAAAACTTACATAGTACTTTTTTACAGAACAAAACATCTTTCGAACTTGCCAAAGCCCAACATGTTCCAACCGTACAAAATTTTTCAAAGCAACAATGGTCGGCCCAGCTTTTTATTTTAGGATTCCGTAAACAACGTCATAAAACGGAGGAAACTTTTAAGTGTCAATCGAGAAGCTTGAAGTCGATGAAGTTGTTAATTCCGTTGCGAAGTATGTTTGTTATTTTCTGTTGTTATCTGATACAGTAAAACCTTTTTTGTTACTTGATTTACATTTTCCTTCTGGAACGTCGCGGAAAGGCCGAAGTAGTCAAGTATTATCAGATTGTAGAAAAAGCTATATTTTCTTGAGTATCTTTTTGATGGTTTAATAAATTTATTTACTTATATATCTCTGTATGCAAATGTGAATGCGTGTGATATCTTCTTTTTTTAGTTTATTATTCATAACTAGTTGCAAGTAAATTACATTGATACCGTTAAGTAACATTATTATATATCTATCAATAGTCTATACATTTTGTACTGCAATACCAATTTCTGTGTGCTGAAGAATTCCCTAAAAATAATTAAATAAATAACTTCATGGATTTTTAAGTACAACGGTTTTTGCACGCGCGTGCGCTTTATATTTGGAATAAAAAGTAGGCATACGTTGTTGTAAGCATATAAAGAACTAAAAATCGTTTTAAGGAAACTCTTTATTATCATTTATATCTTATGGAAACAGATTTATGAGATAACAAGTTGTTTTACTTCAGATGGACTTAAATCATTACAAATTTAACCACGACTAAGTTAAAAATAAATTAAAAATAAAAATTTTTAAAAAATAATATATTAATTTTATTTTTTTTTAATTAATTTATTATTATCTTATATTAATTAAGTCGCTCCTCTTACGGTACTTACTTAATATCCGAACACTACGCCACACTTTTTAACTTTTTTGCGACGGCCTCTGTGGTGCTGTGATCGTACAGAAGGCAACCTTCTGTTCGTCTGTTTGTCTGGGTTCGATTTCCGACTAGGGTCAAATGTTTGTACTATCTGCAGATATTGGCTCCGGATGTTCTCGTAGTTTTCTATGCCTAGTAAAAAAATATTTACTTAATATGGCCGTTTGTAAATATATTGCATTAAAGTACTATATCAGTTATCTAGTACCCATAATTGAAGCTCTGCCAAACTTAAGGATGGATGATACTGTGTGTCCAGCATTATATATTTATTTATAGGTACATAGTATAAAAGTCGCTTCCCGCCGTCTGTCTGTTTGTCCCTATGTAGATCTTAAAACTACGCAACGGATTTTGATGCGGTTTCATTAAAAGATAGAGTGATTCAAGAGGAAGGTATTTTTATCAGCATTGCACCCGTGCGAAGCTGGAGCGCATCGCTAGTTGTATAATAAAACAACTCTGGCTGCTAAGGCTTAGATTTTAAAGAAATAGATATAATTACAAATAATGGTTGTAATTGTTTTACTATCGGTTATTCTTATTTTCTTTGTTAATAACCTTATTTATTATTCATTATGAATGTAAGCGGGTTAACTACGAAATTATTATATGTTGTAATAACACCAACCCGCTTACATTCATAATGAATTCATCAAACTACGATAGTACTTATTTATTATTCTTATTTTCTTTTTTATTACCCTTATTTATAACAATCTAATCTAATCTAAACGTTATCTTGAAGTACGCTCAACCATTTTGGTATGGTACACGCTACTCTGAAAGTTCTTCTAGAATCACTGGAACCTAGGTACTTAAAGCCTTTCTGAGCCAAGCCCATAAAGAAGGCTATATAATAAATTATACTGAACCACACGTTGCGAGTATCACGCTTGACTGAATACTTAAAGAGCACAAAAGTTCGTGTTTTCATTAAATTTAATACCCTACTGTTTAGGGAGATTTTCACTGTGGTTCATCTTGTAGGATGTTGGAAATTTTATAGTCGTTTAAAGTTGGAAACACCAGTCCTCGGTTACAATGTTTTGGGAAACATTTTAAGGATGCTGATATTTTGGAAAACAGTAGGAAAGTAGGATTTTGCTTAAAATGTTTTCGTTTTCTCCTGATTATATTTTAAGCTGGCTCTAGGTTTGTTTATATGGTTTATATTATGTATGTTGTTTGTGATACTCACGTTTGTTTAGAGGCTGAGTTGAGTCTCAATCTTATTTAATTTTTTCCCTAATAATTCATTATTAAAGAAATATTTAAGATTGTTTTTGTATTTTTAGATTATGGATCACACAGATATTATAAATAATAGTTATTTATTATTAATGTTTTTAGTTTCTTCAAGCCCCTCCTACAAAATTTTAATAAAAGAACAATCTTTATACGACTAAAACAAAAAAAAAAAACTTAACTACTTTTTTGTACGTATAAACAACGTAAATAATTTCGTAAAGCACAACCAAATTGTATTACTTGCCAACTCGTGGAGTTTTCCCTGTGTATTGTGAATCTAAGCCAAATAAACAAAGACACAATACGATTTCCAACTTCTAACAAAATAAATAGGATGGTAAGCTTCTACGTGAAATATTTTTCTGAATAATCGAATAAACGAATATGTAGATCTAGGAAGAATGGCCGTTTAGTAGGTGCTCTCTGTGTAACTCTCTGTAAAATGTATACTAATCCAAGCTGTTCTTTAGCTATAGTAGTAATTAATGTAGCTCTATTGGTTATTCTCTATGTATAACAAAAATATTTATCTATGCACTCGTATATTATTTTGTGGCAATGTTTATTTTCTCTTCGATTCAAATTCAATTTAGAAAATAACTGCTTAACACGTTCAGCATTTTTAACTTTTGTATCAAAATAACAAACATCAAAATCCTTTGAGCTTTGAATATCAAGCTTTATCTGTGATAATTCTATGTCATTAGCTGTTGTATTTAAAATACGTATAGGTATCTTACCGTTAATTGGAGCTACTAACGTACTCGCTACAAAAATACCTTCCGAAATCTCGTTCGTACATACCACACATTCCTCTGTCAAATTCGTACTTACATAATGGATAGATTCAGATCTAGCAGGCAATTGCATTGAATATTTAGAATTATTAATATTTAAAACAATCTTATTTCCATTCATCCATAATGATAATACGTTGTTATTAAAGTCAATAACCGATCTGTACTTGCTTAAAAAGTCTTGGCCTATTATTCCATGTGCCTTACACGGTAATGAATCGAAAACATAAAACCTATGACTAATTATTTGGTTATGAGTTGATAATTGTAAATCAACATATCCAATTGCTTGAACTCTACCTCCGATTCCATTTATAATTATGTTCTCCTTACAAATAGGGATGTTGAACTCTAGCACGTACTTACTCGTATGTTTTAGAGCTGAAATTGATGCGCCTGTATCCAATAGCCAACTAAATGATTCATAATGATTCACAAATAATGTAATACAATAACTACTGCCACTAGCTAAAATATTGTATTGTTTAGTCTCGAAAAAACTCATTTTCGTAAGAAAGTATTTTTTCTGACGCTGATGATGTACTGGGCTGCTGTTCTGTAGCAATGCGTACCTGTCCTCGGGACGGCCTATTCCCTCTGTAATTATTTTGAAATGACTTACCTCTGGGTGAAGCTATTTCATTTGGCTGCCAACCTCTGCCACGGGGTTGATATCCACGGGACACCCCCGAGCCACGCTGCTGAAAACCACCTCGGTTGTAGCCTCGAAAACCACTTCCGTAGCCTCGAAAACCACCTCGATACGCACCTCGGTTGTAGCCTCTATGACCGTTGTTGTACGCCGGCTGCCTGGAATTGTTTTTGTTATACGCGTTATTATTGTTTCGGGACATTGACAAAATATCTCCAGATGACGTCATTGATGATGATGATGACGTGTCCTCGTCGATCGCACCTTGAACTGCATCTTTTAGGCATTCAAACCTCTGAGCTGAGATTATCGTACCGATCCTACGGCTCCGTAACCCCTCACTAAACTGTCTTATGGCCTGTTTTTCATTAATAGATTTTAAAACATCATATTTCGTCGAATCACCTTCAGATTGAGCAATTGTCAAACTCACAAACATTTCCGAAAGCTTCTTACCATAATCATCAACTGACAAATCATTCTGCTTACAGCTGAGCATTTGTTTTTGCAAAGCACTTGCCGATTTTTGTGGCAAAAGGAGTCTTCGCATGTCACTCAAAAGTGATTTTATAGTGTCATATTTAGGTGCTAATTTTAATTTTGCACTTTGAGACAACCTTGTTCTCAAAACAAAATTAATAAAGTTACAGTGCGATTCACTGGAAATAAGGGAAGAGTAATAATCAATGCCATCGATTAATTTTTGTGTGTTATAAATATCATCCGTAAGAACGGGTAATAAATTCAAGGCAACTATCATGTCAAATTCCATTTTTACACAGGTATCTTTTACCTTTTGTGTTAGTAATTTTATCTCAGTGTACAAAGTATTTATATTCGCACAGTGTTTCAAAATACACTCTTTTTCTTCTACGCTTCTTTCAATTTTATTTATATTTTCTACATAAGTATTATACTGATTAATAATCACTTTACATTCATTTAATTTTTTCTCTGAAATTGTACCTTGCCTACGAGAAGGTCCTATTTTAATTAAATATTTTCTAATTTCCACGAGTTCATTATAAAGTACATTTAAATATTCTGCCATTAATTATCTTTAAAATTTAAAATAACATTATATAAATTAAACATTAAACATACCTCTTATCCTATTATAATTTTACCGTAATAAACATTCAGCTGATTATTGTTCATAGTCCAGTAGAAATCCATCAATTAGATCCGCACAAGTTCATTCACATTATCAGGTTTCAGTCTCATACGTCTTACCTACATTTATCTACTCATACCGCACATATCACATATCGCGCTCGGTTTCGATCAATTTTTAACACAACACTGATTCATAATTTACTGTCGTCGATCTTCAAATCCGGGAACAGCTGCTGCTGCTGCTGCTGACGACGGCGGCGACGGCGATGAAGGAACGAACCTCGGTTAGCCATATCGAACTGCTGTTGCGCCATCGGATGTGACATCTCTTATACTGCTTGTAGATGAAGTACATCGCAGCGATCAACAGGAGGGTGCACACGACGATCATCGCTACGCTCATCATCGAAAGATGACTTTTTATGTCTTCCAAATGACCATTGTTAGAGCCTGCGGCGTTTTGGTTTAGGAACACGGTTTCTTTTTCGATATTTGACCGACACATTTTTTTTTTGTTTTTATGAAATAGGAAGTATTAGAATTTTTAAATCATTGTTCAAATAATTTGATTTTTGTTCGCACTCGTATGCCACTAGGTATTCGCGTCACGCGTTCCGAACATGGCACGGGATGCCATGTAAGGAGCTGGCAGGGTCGCCACGTAAGGATTGACGTCGGAGGCGAGTGAAACCACTGAAATCTAGATGATGACTCTCTGTTTATTAAGACACGTTAATACATTTATACCACAGATTAGTACGATTACATACTAGTTACTACATCTCAATATCAGTTATCTAGTACCTATAACACAAGCTCTGCTTATATTGGGGTTAGATAATGTGTGAATTGTCCATCAATATTTATAAATGTATTTTATTTATTTTAACACATTATCTAATAAATAGAGTTACATTTAAATTAGTTAT
The DNA here is from genome assembly GCA_963931895.1 of Eupithecia pulchellata. Classification (NCBI taxonomy): domain Eukaryota; kingdom Metazoa; phylum Arthropoda; class Insecta; order Lepidoptera; family Geometridae; genus Eupithecia; species Eupithecia pulchellata. The sequence continues at coordinate 3,217,524 of OZ007538.1, forward strand.
TTTAAAATTCGTTTTTAGCTAAATTAGTGTAGAAGTTTGCTGTGGAAGTACTGAATAATGTCTAGTAATAGTACTTCAATGAATAATGTGGACGGATTTGAAAAAGAAATACACACACGAACATGACATGTACCTATTTATTCGAATTGCTTGACAGATTCCTAATTTTACACAGATAACAAAGAAGTGTTGCTAGCAACAATGATATTGCCAGCTTAGGTTATGTCATTGGCGTAGATTGCCGTCACGACCGTACCCTGGCACTTTCGTACCCAGTCTACCCTATCCTATGTCCGTCTCCTGGTTGACCTGGTACCACCCAATTTTCAGCCAAATCAGATCAGACCTTCTAGAATTATAAATAGTGTAACTCACACGACCTGTTTTTATAAACCTTTATATTTGATTAGATGCCCGAGTCGCGATACAAAGTCACACATAAATCAGAGAATCAGACAGTTCGGCTATCACTCATTCAGATGTATGTCCTTGGTGATTGCAACCCAGATAAACAAGGTTATTTTTTCGTAAGTTTCCTTATTTTGTGACAGTTTTTGCGTTACGTAGACGGAATATAGGGATTATTCTAAAAAACTTTGTCCGCAATTTCGGAGTGAACAAAATGAGACGTTTTCCAAAAGACAGAATTATACGAAAAAAACTTTATCTCACAACTGTCGGTGTGAAGAAAATGATCGAAAAATAAAAATCCTTTGAATGACTATCGCTTACGACGAAATAACGGCGAATATTTTTATTTAGGTACTTGAAAACTCATTTAAATAACGAGAATCTTTCTCAGAGTGGAGATGATATCAATGTCAAACTATGTAAGTCTATGAAGGTCTATGTCACTTTTAATAGACTAATTTGATTGACAGGACAACAAAGCGATTTTTTTCAGTCTGTTGGAACTATTTTTCATTTCAACGCCTTAATAACGATGTGACACAGAATACCATATAGTTATCATGTATCAATCTTTGATATTTAGCCCTCTTTTTGTCTTTAGAGATTTTGCTTCATAAATAAACAACTGGCTGCTTCTGCAAAAGAATTTGAAATATTCTCTCAATTGTTGCCTATCAATTTATGTCATACTGTGTGAGACGAGGCGATAATATCTAAATACTAAATTTTCGCGATTCATTGGTTTATTTTTTAATCAGAATAAAATTTTAACCTTAAGAGCTATTATCACAACTTGACAATCACAACTTTTTCGCCAACACCGTAACCGATCCTTAGTATGAAACTTGTCAATTTCTCGTATTTGATTATGAGCGGACGGACCATCAACTAGTACTTTAATCGAGTGATTAGATCTTTTCCCCGTAATCGTCAATTCCGCGTAGCAAACTTTCCATTCGCATTTTCCCCACTCGAACTTTTACCCGCCACTTTTTTTTTCTCATTTGCTTGCTTCCTCATTCTCAATTATACTAATCAGTCAAATGTATTTTTGAGCGTTTTGTACATTTGTTTTGAACAATAACATCATAGCCACGCAATAATATTCCTTAAACTTTTAAAATAATATTGTAGAGAAAGGGAGACAATAAATGGCAACGTCTATCAGACACCGGTCAGTCAACTGCTGGTCGAGGGCTTGCGAAAACAGTAAGTACAGATGGAATAACAGTAAAATGATAGATATATAAAATATTTGTTTGATATAGCTCAAATTCAACAAAAATATGTTTTATAATACAAAATACAATTATGTGTGCTGCAACCTGTCAAAGGCAAAACTTTGCGAAAACTTACAGTATAACTCTTTGAGGCGACCAGACTTAAGGTCGTCGTTATACGGACAATTTGTTAAAATACTATGTATCACTAACATGAGGAAGTCTCCTTTATCCTATATTTTATTAGAAAAACGATCTAAACTAAGCTATTTTATTCCTCAATTTATCATTACACTGACCTGACAAACAACAACTTCCAACAATATTTCCGTAACCATAGTTACCCGTTAAAAATACAAAAATTAAACTCAACGAAAAACAAACTAACCTCATCACAATTAGGCAATTCTAAATGTTCAAATAGTTTACGGCCCAAAATTTGGTATATTTCTCAAATACAATTACCGCCACCTTATAAGACTATTTATCGGATATTTATCGGGTACCTTTTGTTTTATTACCCCAACGTTTCCATCCCGTTGCAGCGATCGTGGTCACTGGGCGATATGTACCAAAATTGCGAAAGTTACAAAAGTCTCAATTCATACCATAAATTATTATAACATAAGAATACCTAAGGATTATAAATTTTCGCTTCTTAAACTTTTTAGGTGGGAGGACGATCTGCGAAAGACTGCTGGCAGATGCTGTTTGCGACAAGCTGAAGACAGGACGCTATGGCGCTCATTAGGGGTGGCCTATGTCCAGCTGTGGACTGATGTGGGCTGATGATGAAACTTTTTGACAACTAATTTTTTACTCAATATCCCCGCTATTTTTTACCAGTTTTGTTGATTATTTCTCCTTTGTGTAGAGAATAATCCCGAAGTGATACAATAATTATCTTCACTAGGTATCATTGATACATTTGGTACGGTAAAGCATAAAAAACTGAGCTTAACTGTTGCCGATCGAAAGAGGATGGCTTCTGCTAGCTGTACTTTTAAGGTTCGGTACATTTGTAAACATTTACGCAAAGGGATTGTCCTCATCAAGTCCTCGAACATGTCTCGAACTTTAAGTTACAGACATTTTTGGAGGGTAAAACTTTTAAAACTATCATGGTTATTAACACTAAAGTGTGACCTTCAGTTGTTCCGTGATCATGGCGCATGTAACTGTGCCGAAATATTGGAAAGCTCAAAACTCTAATCATGGTAAATATCCCGTTATAAATGATTTTTGGAGGGTTTAAAAGTGTAAGTGTAAATGCTTGACAATCTACCTTGCATTATCTAGCTCCGAACAGTGACGGATAAAACACTTTGCGTTGAGTAATCTTCGAGCACAGGAATGCTTCCATGTTTTATCAGTTCACTGGCCCCGAACTAAGCAGGGCTTTTGTTCTGTTTACTTTTTCTTCTGTTCTGATTACTGAGATATCATCATCATCACCAGCCTATAATAGTCCACTGCTGGACATAGGCCTCCCCTAATGAGCGCCATAGATGGCATCATCATTTGGCGGTTATTGCCCATAATCCCCACGCTGGGCATGCGGGTTGGGGATCGCAGTTCGGTGTAGTTGTTCTGCAGAAGGCGCTGCTGCCTGCCCCCCGCTGTGTTTCCCTTAGTCGCCTCTTACGACACCCACGGGAAGAGTTGGGGTGGTGAAATTCTATGCCCGCACCACACGGCAAACTGAGATATAAACTTTTACTGAGATATAAAACATAAATTTCATATAATATCTGATTGTTTATTTTTTTGAATTGAAAAGGCTCCGAAAGTACTTGACCGACATGAAAAATTATTTCACCATTAGAATTCTACATGAACATAGGATGTATAATATTTTCAAAAAGTCAGGGATCCGTATGAAAACTTTAATAATGTAAACCAACGTGTAAATTTTTGCTATATCCATACGAAGCTGGTGTGAACTGTAGTTTATTATAAATTGTAAGCGATCCCGGAATCTGCGAATCGTACAAAATATGTGTCTGAATTCGGGAATCGAACAAGCAACATCCTGCTGGCTGATCTTTGCCCACCACGCCACTGAGTCGTTAAAGTGCAAGAAAATTTATATAATTACTTAATTGAACCGTATCCGCTTGTGACTATCAACGAAATATACGCGATTAAAAAAATATAGAATAATAATATTTTTCAAATGTTTAATTTGCTACTATCCAGTTTCGATAAACGTTTCAAATCTGTTTTTTTTTTCAGCTAAGTATTATGTTAAATTAATTGCTATAATAACGTCCAGTTATCATCATCATTATCATCTGCAGCTGGGTCTTACACTCTGCTGGGTATATTCAAGTTATATTCTTTTATTATATTCTTGAAAATGTTTATGTTAAATATTCGATTGAGTGAGTGTACCAGGTATCTTGTACCATAACACAAGCTCTGCCCTCTTTGGGCTAGATGATGTTGTGTGTATTGTTTAGCATTATTAAGCTATTCTATCAAAAATCCACTATCAGCTTGCCTATTCGTACAAAACCACTTCGCTAAATCCACTTTCCGATACCATACGTGGGTTATAAACCCGATATTCTGTATGTATGGGAAGATCAACAATTCAGTGGCGTAGAACGTAAAGTTTTCCGTTTTAAGTTTTTAATGTTTGCTGGCACTGAGTGTAGTTGATGGCTTGCTCAAGTAGGTAAACATAATGTGTTCTTTAGAGGTACTTTGGACTGGGTAAGTAGTTTCTGATGAGTTGTTTTACTAACTACAACGTTGCAAGCGTAAGCGTAATTTGGAAAGTATAAATACGAATCCCAATCTCTAAATACGATAGTTCTTAGTTTAGATCCCTTTTTTGTCAAAAACGAATTCACTACATAATATTAGGTCTTTACCTATGAAATTGCCGTTTTGTATGAAAAAATTTATACGAATTTTTTTCATGTATTTTTTATTTGTATTAATCTAAGTAATCACCCATGCAATCAATGCATCTTTGCCAACGCAGTGGCAGTTTATTGATGCCCTTATTAAAGAAATCAGCAGGACGGGAGGCAACAAATTCTTCAAAGGCATTTTGTACTGCCTCTCGGGTATTGAATTTTTTTCCCGCCAAGAAGTTATCCAAATTCTGGAAAAAGTAGTAGTCTGTAGGCGCAAGGTCTGGTGAGTAGGGCGGTTGACGGAGAGCTTCCAACCCCAGTTCTTGCAACTTGGATACCGTCTGCTGTGCAGTATGAGGTCGCGCGTTGTCGTGCAGGAGCAGCGGAGAGGAGCGATTGACCAATGCTGGTTGGAGATGTGCCAGCTTCTCCATCATTGTGTTCAGTTCTTCACAGTACACATCTGCAGTAATGCTCATCCCATTTGGTCAGAAGCTGTGATGAATCAAACCGGCGCTAGACCACCAAACAGTGACCATCACTTTTCTAGGGGTGAGTTTTCGTTTAGGGCATTGTTTAGGTGCTGAACCAGGATCCAACCAACTTGCTGAGCGCTTGCGGTTATCAAACAGAATCCATTTTTCAAAATTCCTTCATTTGTGTGTCTGTTGAGCAGTGCAAGGCACGTCTCGACGCGTACTTCGCGCTGGCGATCATTGAGTTCGTGGGGCACCCATTTGTCAAGCTTTTTTACCTTGCCAATTTGACGCAAACGGACCAATATTGTTTTGACGCTAACGTTTAGCGAATTAGCTGCTGCTAATTCAGCCGTAGATTGTGTAGCATCAGCTTCCACAATCGCCTTTAATTTGTCATTGTCAGAACGGCAATTTCATAGGTAAAGACCTATTATAAAACGAAGTCGCTTCACGTGTCGTCTGTCAAAAACGACTTAACTACTTAATAAAACAAAATCGCTTCCCGCTGTCTGTCTGTTTGCCCCTATGTATGCTTAGATCTTTAAGACTCCGCAACGGATTTAGGTGCGGTTTTTTAAAAATAAAATTATTAAAGGTTTTTTATCAGCATATGAACCCGTGCAAAGCCGGGGCGGGTCGCTAGTACGGTATAAAATTATATAAGTAGGTACTAGTAATAATTCTAATTCTCACTAAGATCTGTATTGACGTCTTGTAGTGGATATATTGTAAATTGCCCCCTGCCCACACAGATCCAGGCCAGCTTCTTGAAGTACCTACTGTAGCAATTCTTTTGGTAATTGACAGCTTTCGATTCAGCTGATTCAATTTTCTGCCGGTGTGGCTTGAAGCCTCAATGAGTATCTTCAATCCGATTTTCCGCTTGGCTTCCTCTGTGCTCGTGCACTGTACAACGTGTTCCACAGTCACTCCTCTCCTGATCTACTCTACTGAAATCACGGAAGTATGTTAGAACAATACCATAGCGCGACCAGCACCTCTTTTACAACCTACGCATATTTTATAGCAATTCTCTCAGTTACGTACAAGTTCAACATAAACATAAATAGGTGACCACCCGAATTGAGTACTTCTCCAAAAGGTAAAAAACTTTTTACCCCATTTAGCGTAATTGATGATCCTGAATGATATTGAACTGATCACTTTATTAAATGAATTATTGTATTTTAGCTTTTTGTGTCCAATGAACCTGTAATAAGTTATCATCTAATTAGGTAGGTATATAGATAGATCTTTAATTTACTTAGATCTCTTTGACGTAGCTACACTTAAACTATGCATTAGATAGAGGTTTTAGTAAAACATAATATTAATTATCTGACTTTTCGTATAATTGTACAAAGTTCGTAGACATCTAAGAATCGAGCTCCTGATAATAGAATTAAAATCAATTAAGAAGCAGTGGGTATTTTAAATATGCCGTGTGGTGACGGCATAATAAAGAATTTCACCACCCCAACTCATCCCGTGGGTGTCGTAAGAGGCGACTAAGGGAAACACACCGGGGGGCGGGCAGCAGCGCCCTCTGCAGAACTACTCCACTAAACTGCGATCCCCAACCCGCATGCCCAGCGTGGGGATTATGGGCAATACCCCCAAATGACAAGAACCGCCACAAAATGGCCCCCAGTTCCCGGCCGCCTCGCTATTCCTGGCCATGGTAGCGGCCACGGTAACGGCGGGGCAGGGGGTGCTAGGAATCACCGGGCTACATTAGGCTACCACACCCCACACACACTGACCCTGGCAACGTTTAACGGACGCACTCTGAGGCTTGATCACCATCTAGCGCAGTTGGAAGTGGAGTTAGAGAACATTAAATGGCATGTTCTAGGGTTATGTGAAGTCCGTAGAGAGGGGGAGGACACCGTAACCCTAGACTCGGGCCATCTTCTCTACTTTCGTGAGGGTGATAAAACATCCCAGGGTGGCGTAGGTTTCCTCGTCAATAAGGCCCTCTCTAACAACGTCGAAGAAATCTCCAGTGTGTCGACCAGGGTAGCGTACCTGATCCTTCGGCTGTCTAAGCGCTACAGCTTGAAGGTCATTCAGGTTTACGCACCGACCTCGACACACTCGGATGATGAAGTGGAGGATATGTACGAAGACATATCCAAAGCCTTACATCACACCACCAAGGCTCACTTCAACGTTGTTATGGGGGACTTTAACGGCAAGGTGGGAACCCAGACTGGCAACGAATCCCGAATAGGCCCGCATGGTTTTGGTGTTCGAAATCACAGGGGACAAATGCTCGTCAACTTCCTTGAGAAAGAGGGGCTGTTCTTAATGAACTCTTTCTTTAAGAAACAGCCCCAAAGGAAGTGGACATGGCGGAGTCCCGATTCTGTGACTAAAAATGAGATCGACTTCATCATGACGGATAGCAAGCATATATTCAGAGATGTCTCAGTGATCAACAGGTTCAATACCGGATCTGATCACCGACTCCTTCGAGGCTCTCTGAATATAAATTTGAAGCTTGAAAGAAACCGTCTGGTGAAGTCCACGCTCCGACCGAACCCAATCCAAATCATGGCGGGCACCGAGAAGTTTCAGCAGCTTCTCGGGGATAGATTCGCTGCCTTGGAACCCACTGATGACGCTGACGAGACCCTACACAATCTGGTAGAAACGCTGAGGGACGAGGGCATCAAGTTTTGCAAAAAGCAGCGTACTGGTAAGAAGTCCAAACTCTCGGATGAGACTCTTGGGCTGATGACAAAAAGACGGGAAACCACCCAAGCGACTTCGTCAGAGAGGTCAGACCTGAACAAGCGAATTGCGAAGATGGTACGACGCGACCTTCGGAGCTCTAATACACGCCTCATTGAAGAGGCGATAGAGCGAAACCGAGGGTCCAAAGTATTCACTCAGCAGCTTGGAAGGAGCCACCTGACGAAGCTTTCAACGCACGACGGAAGGACCGTTTTGTCGAAGCCGGAGATATCGGCCGAGATAGAGGACTTTTATGGCCGTTTATACGCTGCACATGCTCCCCGTTCCCAACGAGACGACCACGATTCTAGAGCCACCTTGATACGCCACTATACCGACGAACTGCCAGACATCAGTCAAGACGAGATCGTGTTAGCTCTGAGGCAGCTTAAAAATGGAAAAGCCCCCGGTGAGGACGGAATAACATCAGAGCTTTTGAAAGCTGGAGGATACCCTGTTATACAGGAGTTACAGAGCCTCTTCAACGCCGTCCTTCACAGTGGGAGAACTCCAAAGGCGTGGAGTGGGAGTTTGGTGGTGCTCTTTTTTAAGAAGGGAGATAAAACCCTTCTTAAAAATTATAGACCCATCTCGCTCCTAAGTCACGTCTATAAGCTTTTCTCACGAGTTATATCGAACCGTCTCGCCAGGAGACTCGACGAGTTTCAGCCACCGGAGCAGGCTGGGTTTCGCGGAGGATATGGTACCATAGACCACATTCACACAGTGAGGCAGATTATACAGAAGTCCGAAGAGTATAATCAGCCCCTGTGTCTGGCTTTTGTGGACTATGAGAAGGCCTTTGACTCCGTTGAAACCTGGGCTGTTCTACAATCCTTACAGCGATGCCAAGTAGACTATCGTTATATCGAGGTGCTGAGATGTCTCTACGAAGCCGCTACGATGAGTGTCCGAGTACAGGACCAGCAGACTAAACCGATCCAACTGCGCAGAGGAGTGAGGCAGGGGGATGTCATATCCCCGAAACTGTTCACGAGCGCGTTGGAAGATATGTTTAAGACGCTGGACTGGAAAGACAAGGGCATCAACATAAACGGCGACTACATCTCACACCTGCGATTCGCTGATGACATAGTCTTAATGGCGGAGTCGCTAGAGGAGCTGAACCGGATGCTGGACAGTCTAGCTTCAGCCTCCCGATGTATCGGTCTTGGCATGAATTTGGATAAAACCAAAGTCATGATCAATGCCCACATTGATCCAAGACCGGTGATCGTACATGGCCACCTTCTCGAAATTGTTTCTGAGTACACTTACCTCGGGCAGATTTTGCAGTTGGGTAAAAACAATTTCGAGAAGGAAGCCAAGAGGAGGATCCAGCTAGGCTGGGCAGCGTTCGGAAAACTACGTCGAGTCTTCTCGTCATCCATACCGCAATGTTTGAAAACGAAAGTTTTTAATCAGTGCGTCCTACCAGTCATGACCTACGGAGCTGAGACGTGGACACTCACGATAGGGTTGGTCCACCAGTTCAAAGTCGCTCAGCGCGCTATGGAAAGAGCTATGCTCGGAGTTTCTCTGAAGGATAGGATTCGTAACGAATACATCCGACAGAGAACTAAAGTCATCGACATAGCTCAGAGAATTAGCCAACTGAAGTGGCAGTGGGCCGGCCATATTTCGCGAAGAACCGATAACCGCTGGGGTAAACGTGTTCTTGAGTGGAGACCGCGACTCGGTAAACGTAGTGTAGGACGCCCTCCGACCAGGTGGGATGACGATCTGCGAAAGACTGCTGGCAGATGCTGGATGCGACAAGCCGAAGACAGGGCGCTATGGCGCTCATTAGGGGAGGCCTATGTCCAACAGTGGACTAACATAGGCTGATGATGATGATGATGATGGGTATTTTAAACAACTCAATATCAAAGATATTTTGTAGTTGACTGAAACGCCTTGAGGCTTTTGTAGTTATTTAAGTCATAGATTACTATGTAAATTTAATAGAATCAACTTAATTATACAAATTGTTGACATGTATAAGAGATAAGATATTCCACTCACTACAAAATAATATAAAATTAGTATAAATACTTGAAATATTGCGGAACGCGGAGCGATAAAATAAGCTAAGTCATGTCGATACCTCTGGGCTCACTTGGCGTAAAGGACATTTGGTCGAAATTGAGTTAATAATGCAGTTTTACTTAGTTTTTAATTCTCTATCGAACTGTATATTTACTTTCCTAAAATTCGCGAAAAAAACGCCTTTACGACCCAGAATTTTTATCACGAAAACACAATTTTTTGGAAAAAATAGGGTGTAAATGACAAAACGTTATCGGAGTGTAGTCACCTTAGTAGTATAGGAAATATACAAAAAAAACTTTGGGTCATAAATATCAATATTTTAACAATTGTCCTATACAACCTTGCAAAATGATATAAGAAAAATGATTTGTCCTTTACGACCTTGCTATTTTAAATTTAAAAAATCAATTGTTTATTACGGCCTTACTAAATAATGCCTACTGTTATTTAGTTAGGTCGTAAAGAACAATTGATACTTTCGAAATACTTTTACAAAGGTAACCTTACATTAGAGAATTATTTTCTTTTATACAACCTAGAGATATCAAAACAAAACATGAAATGTCTGTAATTACTTTGTGAATTTTATTAAAGCCTGAGTTACTAACGATTCTTTGAGACAAATTAAAAAACCTCGACGAGTTTCGTTGTTCATTATAAATATAAGCTACGAATCTAGTTTGTGTTAGAACCCCTCACCCTGATGGAGGTTCTCGGAAAGGGATGAAATGTTGGTTGGTGTTCTTCAAACACAAATAAGGTTCGTAGTAAACCTACTCACACTCATAATAAATTTAAAAAAAAACTTGTTTTATAGTTTTCTGTTATTATTTAATTATTGTGCTATAAAATACCAATAATAAAACCTATTAAATACCAAAGCGCATCGCAGTGATTGTGCCTATTTAGATGTAAAGTCGCTTTTTGTCCTTTACGCCAAGTGAGCCCAGAGGTATCGATGTGTTGTAAGAAAATATAATGGAACAGTCACTTCTACGTTTTTATCTGAAGCACAGTGTACATATAGACAGTGTGGAAACTACCTACAAACGCTCGAAACGGCTCACTCACACAAGCATGCGCATCTACGAGAGCTCTAAGGGGTTTTCGCAGTGCTGTCAGTAGCAGTAGCGGTTGTCGCGTCGCGACGAGCGGTCATGCGTAATTTAGTTTTTTGAAAAATGCTCGATAATATTGCGTGTATACAGCTGTGTGAACTCAGTTTCATCGAAACCGGAGCTTTCGTATTTTAAACTTCCTGCTGATTAATATAAGAGAAAGAAAAATGTACCATTATTATTATTGTTATCGAATAATGAGTCCGTGTAATTGATCATAAAGAATTCTTGAATTTATTTTAAAATCCAGAATGACGGCGGTTAAACCGCCGTCTTTCAGGTTGTATAGCTAGAATGAGAATATTTTATAAAAAAAATCCTATAAATAATTCCGACGTGTCGTAGTAGATGCAAGTACTTTTATGTGAATCATTTGTAATAATTAAGATTGACATATTAAGAAATGTTCTTTTAATTACTAGGTAGAAATCAAATGCATTTTCCTATTGAAACACGGTACGGTTTGCAGCCGCTCATGAGCGTTGCCCACGCGCCACCTGCGCTGCAGTGTCTGCGCGCGCCGTAAAGTTACAACCCTAGTGCTATAATGGAGCGTAGGTATTTATTTCATCAACAAGGCTTAGTTTCGATACTGGTCCATACTGTGTCTGAAGTGACTCCAAACTCATACATATCCTCAAAGGTATTTATTTATTAGACAAAGTTATTTAACTATTAAATATTCAACATCCGCTGTCTTTAGTTTAAAACACATTAATACTTATCAAAACATACAGTCAAAGGTAGCAAGGCTCAAAAACAAAGTAAACAATGATGGAATAAATAAATAATCGACAATTCAAACAGCACTATCTAGCCCCAAGCTAAGCAGAGCTTGTGTTATGGGTACCTACTAAATAACTGATATACATAATAATATACAAGTACTTAGATAGGTAGATATTTTTATTACACATAGAAAATGAATACAAAATTCTTATTCACTAGAGGTATCTAAGTTGCTAGCAAAGTCGTGTGAATGCAGTATAAATCCAAGGGCTTCTAGGCTAGGATCTAACCAACTTGGCCTGTTTCCCAGCCAAGACTGAGTTTGTTTGTATGTTAGTATTAGGGATGTCCTAAATCCTTCAAGGTTATCGATAGAGCATTAATCAGTTTATTGAAAGGATTCTGAAGTTTTGCTAGCTTACTTACTTTCTTAAATATTTTTAAGAACGTCAAAAAATTTACTAATCCTTCGGATTTCCGTATCCCTACCAGATGTTTTAATAAACAAAATTTTAAATTCATTCAATGAATTGATCTAACCACGAAATAGATATTATATGATAGCAAACGACTGATAAACTAATCTATCGATAAATCCATCCATTGAGTCCCCCCATGACCATGTCCGCTGTAACGCTATGGAAATGTAAAACATAATAAATATTTAGAATAAGTTATCCTATTTTTTTTACAAATATTTTAAAAGGTTTGTATACAATTACCCCATCTCTAGTTTGGATCAATTCCGCAGGTGACGTGAACACGGTATTTCTATATTACGTTGCCGTCGCTTTGGCGGGAATTCCACTTTCGATTATTTTATAAGGATTATATGAAATATCGACGGTAGAAAGGCAAAAGTTACCAAACGCCAAAATGGCCCTTATGGAGTTATATATACCATTGGATTCGATTTTTTTTTCTGCGCCGATTGGTCTCATTCTCATTCTTCTACGGTGAACTTTTTTGTCGTTTGGTAAATTTAAAATTCCCTCCATTCGTCTATTTTACCTCCACCTAGCGACATCATTTTAGGTAGTTTATGAAAAGTTTGTACTTAGGAAGCTCTTTTAAATTGCACCGCGGACTAAGTAAATTTTACCTTACAGACTTTTTTACAATATTAGGATTAAGTAGTTTTTACTTTCCTCTAAAAACTTGCTCGAAGTTCTTTAGTAACCTTTACCAGCCTAAATTCTATAAACAGTTTGATTTAGTATTTTATTCCCCGACCAGTTTTCTGAACGGTTGTTATTTGGACATTTTTACCAGCCTGCAATACTATAAAGATAGCAGTAAGTACATTTTTACCTTACCAAAAAATATGCTCGAATGGCGGATGGTAACATTTTACCTTCCCAAATCATAAATTGTTTTGGTGTTTGGATAAGTTTACACGAAAATAATTAGGTGCTGATTGGCGGTTCGATAACTCGCGTTGTCTTATTTTTGTCGGTTGTCCGGGCTTAGAATTACTCCGGCGTCGTTGCTTGGTAAAAAACAAAACATCAGTGCGCGACAAGTCATCGCTTAGGACGCTCGTGCATTCCGCGAATGGCGAATGGGACGGCGAGGTAAGTACTAATTTTGTGTTGGCTGATACTTAGATCACGTATTTTGTTAAGTAATTTGGTTCTGTTTGTCTGTTAATATTGCTTTTTGTTTTAGTTAACAATGCATAGAAGAAAGCGTCTTGATGATATTATCGGTCAAGCGTTGAACAACGCTGAAATTGCTAGTCCTCAGTCAGAGACTTCAGTCCAACCATTTTTGGCTAGTTCAATATCAGAAATTAGAGCCATGTACACAGTCGGTAAAGGAACTATCTGACCCATTCTATAATACGATTGTCTATTCCGTGGGTATGGCATTTGGGTCAGGTGATTCCTTTACTGACTTTTCCTACCTACAGCAAATAAACCGGGCCACCCGCTATTTCGGGACTCTGATTCGATTTTCTCAAAAAGTATAAAACTTACAACTATCAATGTTACAACATTTGAAAGTGCGTTTCATGCTGATTAAAATGATATAAAAATTGATGAGATCAATCAATTTATTAAATGTTTATTAGGGATTTTACAAAGAAGAGTAGTTTTTCAGTCATGTTAAAACCAGAAATAGAAGAAAAAATAAGTACCTAAAAAGTGTTAGTTCAATATTTAGTATTCCCTCCATTTGCTCAGATAACTGGCAGCATCCTCTAATTCGAGTGATTAGATCTCTTCCCCGAAATCGTTAATTCCGCGTAGCAAATCTTCCATTCGCATTTTTCCCCACACGGACTTTTACCTATTCTCCTTTTTAATCATTCATAAATAATTCCAATGTCAAAATTTCCAGCGTACTTTTCCGATCCTCTTGTTTATCATTCGCGAATATTACCAAAATCATAATTTCCTTATAACGTATTATATAATAATCATAATTTCCTAATAGCGTATTATCCATTTTACCTTAAACTTCTCAATTTTCAAGTTTTCTAGCTGAAAATTGTATTCTTGACCTTTAAACCAAAGCAGCAACAAAAAAAACCTTCCTATTATTTCACAAAATGAAGCAGTAACAGGCAGTTTCACGTCTTCATTTGGCGAGCTATATGAATACTAAACTACTAAAGTATTATCAAAAAAAAATACATGGAAACTTTTAGTTTCGGAAAAATATCGTGTAAGAAACCAAACTATAGCAAAAAGAAGCGAATGGGAAACTTTTGTTCTGGAAAAAATATAGTTTATGAAATAGACATATTGTGATAAATGTCGCTTGGCCATAATTGAGAATGAGGAAGCAAACGAATGAGAAAAAAAAGTGGCGGGTAAAAGTTCGAGTGGGGAAATATGCGAATGGAAAGTTTGCTACGCGGAATTAACGATTTCGGGGAAAAGATCTAATCACTCTCTAATTCATCGACTTCACGAGCCTGACGATGAAATTTTGAGGAATTGCATTCTTCTCCTCTTTAATAGCAATTCGCAGCTCTGGAAGCCTTTAGGGGGTAGGTACCCGGGCTCGAACCCGACGTTTCGGCTCATCCCATAAGTGTTCCATCGGATTCAAGTCCGGGCTTCAAGTTGGCCAGTCCAGCGTACGAATGACGAAGTCGCGTAGATACTGGGTCACCACGTGAGCAACATGAGGCCGTGCACTCTCATGCATCAACTGCATATCCTGCCTGATATATCCTGCGTAAGCTACCACATGGTCTTCAAGGATTTCAGAAATGTAGCAATGAGAAGTCAATCCACGTGTACGGCCCGTGGGTTGATGAAAACTAACGTTGTATGTGCGGTTAACGAGTTAAAGAGATGCCGCCCCAGGGCATCACAGATCCTCCTCCATAAGCAACAGTTTTCTCGATGCAACACTGAGAATAACGTTCTCCAGGGCGACGATATACTCTCTGACGTCTATCGCTTCCATTTAGACTCACCCTGGTCTCATCAGTGAAGAGTAAATTACCCCACTACTCGACCGTCCAATCCTTATGCTCTCGAGCAAATTCAAGTCGTGCTCGACGGTGGGCTACCGTTAATTCTGGACTTGTTGCAGCTCTCTTTGGAGTCAGGTTCTGTTCAACAAGTCTTCTGCTGACGGTATCCGAACTTATGACCACTTAGCGCTCGTCACGCAGACTTTTTTGGACTTGAATTGCGTTGAGAAGGCGATTTTACAGAACAGTAAGATGGATATAAAGATCGTCTGCTGCTGATGTAGCTCTAGTTCTGCCCGTACCTGGACGGCGATCGAATGCTCCAGTCTCTAGGTATCGTCTGTAAACTCGTTGCAACGAAAATCTGCTACATTTGACCTCACGTTGCGCAACGCCTGCTTCAAGTAGTGCTATAGCTTGAGGTGCTTTCTCAGGCGTTGTATCTATTATTGACCGAAAAAAAGTCTCAAAATTACACTCATCTTAACAAACGATGAACAAAAACTAAAGAAATTATAAAAAAATATCCAAATATCCATTGTAGAAAAAAATAACGCTAATCGCGAACTCTACTCAAAACAGAACAAATCGTTAGCATTGTGTTTGTTGCTTAATTACAATGTGAGCTGACGGTACTTTAGAATAATTGTATAATCATTTTAATCAACATAAAACTCTCTTTCTGTAGGTACATCTATCATAGCTGTAAGTTTTATACTTTTTGAGAAAATCGAATCAGAGTTCCGAAGTAGCAGGTGGCCCGGTTTATTTGTTGTCCAGTGTATTTTGGTCATGTAAAAATGGATGTCAATTGTTTTCATTTGCTAATGTTACAGTAGAGACCTAGGTATTTACAAATATTTCGGTACAGTTTTTGTTTAACAGGCGATTATAACCCCGGTATTTTAAAACAGAAATCTTTCTTTGAGTAACTAGATTTACCTTTTTTGTAGGTTAATCAATCAATCACTCTAACTACACTGCAGTACAATGTACTTACTCATGGAACTTTTTTTGTTCCAAAATACCGGGGTAAGAGCAGTCACTATTAGTGAAAAACGCGGTTTTATTTATATGAGAAGATCTTTATTTTTTGTTATCTTTTGATTGAAAATTTAGTTATGTTTAAAAATGTCTGTTTGAGGATGTTACCTAATTACAAATACTGATTAAGTTTTAATTATTTAGGTACTCATTATGCTGTTTCATTCTAAGCCTTAAAGGCATTTAAGTTGAATTTGTTATGTTTAAAAGATAAACTGCGATATGATTTTTACCTAACTATTAGGAATAATTTTAAAGAGTTACAAGACTGATTATGCAACACATAATACCTACCATTGATTTTATAAATTGTATAATTTCATTATGACTGTATGGTGTGCTAAATAAAACCAGATATTCAATAATGAAGAACATTTATTCTTTAATTTATATTTATAAATCAAACAGTATGGGATCAAAGCATTATAAGGTGAGATGGGATCAAAGTCGTCTGGTAGCTAAGGTAGGTCATGAAACTGAATAAAAATCAAGGGAATACTACTTACTACAACTTTTAATCAACAAAGTATTGGGGAAATATGGGTCAACGTTAGGTCACATTAGGGATATGGTAAAAAATCCTGGGCCATTGCTGGATTGACAGCTGAGCATGGTAATATTTGCCCGACGCTGGAAACTGATATTTTATTTTTTAGTTCTTTGTTCCCATATCCTAACATAAAACAATTTCTATTTAGTAGTTTTTACCCTACGTCATATTAATTATCGTTGTCGTTAAGTAATTTTTGCCTGCACATGATATTTGGTAATTAATTACCAAACGACACTAAACTCTAAATTAAAAGAGTAAATGCTTAAATATTTATACAGTTGTATAGATAAATTAAATACCTTTCCAATGTAGTAGCTCATATCTATTTCTGATTAAAACTGGATTTTCTATGATTTTTTTTCTAAATTTCAAAACTTTAAATCGCTCTACTGTAAAGTTATGTCAATGGCGTTTGGTACGTTTTGCCTTTCTACCGTCGATATGTAGTATTTCCGGCAAGTCCTTTGATATGTCCTGCGTAATAATAAAATAAGATGTTCAATGTGAATTTGAAGTGACATAACTAGGATTAGAACCAAGTGATTCTAGAATATTCTATGTAATCAAGACCATAGTTTTTGTACATAATGGTGTTGAAATGTATCTTATACTAATATTATAAAGACACAGAAAGATTTGATTGTTTCAATTGAATAATGAAATTATGCTCCGAAGCTTCAGAGCTTTAAAAATTATTTTACCTACCATTAGAATCCTAAATTTTTCCCGATAAACATAGACTATAGAATATTTTCAAACAAATTAGGGATCCGCAGAAAAATATTTTTTTTTTATTAAATACCCGTCCGAAGCCGGGGTCGACCGCTAGTATAGAATAATTATTATATGACATTATCTTTGAATTTCAACAGCTTTAATTCGCTTCTTGTCAGTTTTTGAGCTAAAATTTTGCACACTAACTGTTTTGGACATGGAATAATAATTTTTTTTTCGGAAAAACGCATGTGAAGTCGAACGTAGTACTTAAAAATATTTTTTATTATAAAGTTAATAATATTAATTATATTCATTATTCATATATCACCGCCACCAACGTTTCATCCCTTATCGTTGGTGTTCTTACAACATATAATAGGTTCGTAGTTAACCCGCTTACATTCATAATGAATTCATCAAACTACGATAGTTTTTATAGTAAAATTGTTAATAATATTATTTTTGTTCTATGACAAAGGTATTGTCATAGTGTCATAAGGCCAATTTTATCAATTTAGCTAGGTTGATGAAGGGTGTTACTGAATCACAAGGCACTTCACCCCTGTCAACGGATATCTCACCCGAAAGGTCACTGATAAAGATCATTTTAGATTAATTATAATTATAACACTCTATTATTCACTGTTATCTCTATCTATACTAATATTATAAAGAGGAAAGATTTGATTGTTTGTTTGTTTGTATGTTTGTTTGTTTGTATCAATATCCTTTTCACCGATCGACGCTAATATTATTAGTAAATCTAATATTATTATAGGTACGTTGATAATTAATTTTGGTGATGATTGCTGGATGCGATAAGCTGACGTGGCGGTATATATGTAGCGCTCTTTAGGAGAAGATTACCATCGCAAGTGTTTTTTTTTATTCTAAATCGATTTCAAATGAGGTTTAATATTCTTGATTGTAATTTTTTTTAACAATTTTTTTGTTATTTGTGGACTAATGTTGATGATTCCTTCGTTTTTGTAAAAATATGAAACTATAAATATTTGTTATTTTGGTTTAAGATGTATATTGCATACTTAAAATACTTTATCAATTTTTAGTTAACGTTTTAGCCCTCAAGTTAACCTTTAGTTGAATCACAAGGAATTATTTATTTATGTACATATGTATAAATAATAAAAAATTATGTTAAACTGGTTCTTAAAGTCGATTTTGAGTAAAGAAAAATACTTTTTATAAGAAATCGCCTCAATGACTTGAGTCTGCAATGGAAACAGAACGTGGTTCTAGTAGGCTTAAGCAAACAGAGTCTTCATAAATATTCAATAGAATAGGGAATACGTTTGTAATAACATTTTCTGTAATACTGAGCAAGAAAGTTTTTGCAATGAAATCGGTTTGAAATTGTTGGTTGATTGGCGAAATTGAAATCAGCGTTTCGTTATAATATTTTGTTCAATTTTAACTATTTGATCAGTTAACTGTTCAAATTCAATCGAGAATAAAAATCTCCATCAAACCATCAGCAAGGCTTTGTTTGCAACTAAATTATTAGTAAATAATTGATTATTAATTTGCTTGGTCAGCAAAATTAATGTTTTATCAGTAGAATTATATTTATTATAAACACAAAATTATTGCATAAACTAAACGTGAGAGAAAAATGAAATCCCAATACAGATTAGCTTTTAAAGAAATACATACATATATAGAGGTATAATAATGCGCAGCGCATCAGAATTGCCATACAACGCGTGGCAATGCAGCCAGCATCTTGGGTACACTTCCAACTGGTATTGATATGGATCAGTTGAGCTACCTGTAGTTTGTTCGCAACAGTTTGCAGTTAGCTCAATTGTTTCAATTGTAAATACTAGTTTTTTATTTAATTAGATCATTGTAATTTTATTTGTTAATAAAGGCTTTTTGCTCTATTAAAAAAAAAGATACAATAATTATGTAATTGTAAATTCTAGTCGTAAGTTTTATTCTGTTACTAGCGACCCGCCCCGGCTTCGCACGGGTGAAAAACATCCTTATTGAATCACTCTAACGATTAAAAAAATTAACACGTGTATGTTAGTCATTAATTAACAAAGAACATACATACTTCACTACATGGTATAAAAGAAAGTCACTTCCTACTATCTGTCTGTTTTTTCCTATTTTTGCTTAGATCTTTAACATTACGCAACGGATTTTGTTTGCAGTTGTTTCAATAAATAGAGTGATTCAAAAGCAAGATTTTCGTATCAGCATTGGAACCAAAGCCGAGGAGATAGCGCGGGTCGCTATCTCCTTATATTTTGCTAGATCATGAATAAAAATTATTTCTTCACACTTAACTCGCTCACTTCACTTTGAGTCTTTCTCACTTATCGTAACTCAAACTACACACCCTTCTGAAATGTCATCGGAATTGAAGATACTCTCAATAAAACCTCAGTCTCATGAATATCAATAATGGACCTTACCTTCATCAGAACTGTCACAGTTTAAATATCATAGCTGGTATACATTTCAGAAAAAAAAACATGATCAAAATGGTTTCTTAATATTGCTTCTTTCTCCCAGGAATAAACTCACATATTGTTAACTGTCATGGCAGGTGACGCGATCAAATATGTACAAGTTAGATTTTTTCATAAAGAAGATTTATTTATCCAAAATTTTGTACAAAGATCATTGAAAGGTGAACCTACTTTACCAACAAAAACGTTTTAATAAATGGTACAATCTTGCAAACTATAACAATCCTGTAAATAGTGAAAACAAAGAATAAGGTAATTAATAAAATAAATAACAATTGTAGTAATTAAAAACAAGAAACTTTACAAACAAAATACGTTTTAATTACTTTGAACCTCTTTTACGGATGAAAAATCCTCAAACAAAAGAAAAACGCCTTTCGCATGACGTATCTTAGATTCCGATCAATTATCTTCAATATGGAATGTGACTTTGCAAAGCAAACTTTTCTAGGAACTTTTAGAGCTTCGTCAATTTATTTTGACGACCACTGTGGCGCGGTGGGCGAAGGTCCGCCTGCGACGCAGCAGGAGGTTGCGGGTCCGATTCCCGCCTCGGGACAAATATTTGTACGATCTGCAGATATTTGTTTAGGGGTCCTGTCGTTTTCTATGTAGGTATAATAAAAATATCTATCTATTTAATAATAATGTATTTATGTATATTATCAGTCATCTAGTACCCATAACACAAGCTCTGCTTAGCTTGGGGCTAGATGATGCTGTGTGGATTGTCCATCATTATTTATTTATTATTTATTTATTTTATTCATTTTATTCTTTCATGCAGTACCTATCTCGCAACACAAATAATTTAACAAACGATATTCATAAAAAATGGACGTCAGCCCTCGAATCTAGTTCGAGAACTATTCGAAAACCATCCATACATTTATTCATGAATCGTCTCGATGGTACTATTGTCATCCGTTATCCTACAAAATTGTATTTTCATATTTAAAACTCTTCTTACAATTTACATAAAATTCAAAGTCGAGTGACAAGAGATTCTCGATTTTTGTCAAAAGCAAAGAAGTTAAGGAACGATTTGCTATTGACGAACATTTATTGCGGTGGTATAAGGTTTAATTTTCACGTGCATGTTTTACCGTTTTTTCAGGTAATAAAATTGTAGTTTAGGAGGTTTTTAGTGGATTTTTGGATTCAAGCGATGGCTTTATGTTTGGTAAAGATAGTCCCTCAAGACTTACGTGCGTGATCGCCAAATCTACTTTGGATTATATGTTCCTTTCAAAGATTTACCCGAAACGCTAGAATCGTTTTATAAAGCTTTACACCCTGTACACTTCTTTTTGACGGAATGAAACCTGGTTATTGGTGGTGTTATTGGGCGGATTTTGTAGAATTTACGCCTTTTTGGCCCTAAAAGAAGAGATTTTATATAATAGAACTGCAGTTCAGATTTTATATTAATAATGGTGGTGTAAGGATAAATATGAGGTGTTTAATTATGACATAATTTTTTTTAACTATTTATTCACATACATTTTTTTATTGAAAAGTTATACAGGGAGCTAAGACGAAAGGCCAAACCCCGATACCCCATCGGGGACCCATCATATCCATCATAACGTTTGTCTTAGGATTTTTTGAATCCTTTCCGTAGTACAGTATAGGTCTACAATTTTTTGACAAAATTTTATAACATTGATGATAACTATCATACATTTTATTTTTAAGGATGTTTATTTTTTATAATCGAAAATAAAAACAAATTTTTTGAAGTGTTGTGATCAGTGCTTACATTTTATTGGTTACTTTTTTTAGATGATCACATACTTTTCACACAAACAGATTACATAAGGTAGGAAAATCATTTATGGGCAATTGCGTGCGCTTCTATAAAAGGCTTCCAACCCGAATCAACTGAGCTCCCTATTCGTAAATTTAAAAAGTGCATAAATCAACTTTTACTTGATAGATGATTACATTAATGATGATAATGCTTGGGCAGATATCACTCCATTCCACACCGACATTAGCATGTAAGAAATTGAATGTTGTGCTGAGCTTTAGGTTTAGGTACCTACTTAAATAATTATTGACATGTATCTATATTACATTAAAATACAGAATATCTATATAGTACTTACATTAAACTTAGATTAAGATAGGCAAAACAAACATTGTATTCAACACATAAGCTATATTTTGTACCAGTGGTTTCTTTTTAACTTACTCCACTTGTGGATAAAAAATTGGTTTAAAGAGAAAATCAGCAACTTCTTATTTCTTATTTTATAATAATTAACTGTATAAAACTTAACTAAGTTGTTTCGATAAGACTGATTTTGTTTAAATAAACACTGCTATAAATCACTTGTTTTTTCATTTATCTTGTTTTTGGGATACGTTTTTGAGTGGTATTCGTTAGGAAAATAATTTAATGAGGACAATTAACAAATACCATTTGGTATTAGTTGTTTGGTATTTGACAGGAATAGATCGTGCTTATTATGTAAGCCTAAAGAAATAAAGTTGGAATCTGAAATCTGAGTGTCCTCGTATGAGGTCACGTGGTTCGAGTAGCTGTCAGACTGATGCTGGTAAAATCCCGACGGATGATGTCATTAATTGAACTACGTATGACACACGCCCTGCACTAGATACACATGCGAATCAAGGTGACCGAACATATCGACGATTTCGCCCACGCAAAGAGCACCTGAATTTAGTTATTGTGTGAATGGTGTATCTACATTTTGTGAAGGTAGAACATGTAACCTAACCACTGGGCGAACTAGTGGGCTCTGTAGTACCCAGAACGTAATCGCCTACTTTTTTTGGACACTAGTACCCACGAACGTTCAAGTGGCTAAGTCTGATTCCGACTCGGAAACAGCTAATAGAAGAAATGGAATTGTTAATCAATCTAAGTCTTAGTTTTTAAAAACTCGGTTACTGAGGGTTAATGTTCTGTATTTTTGTGACCCATTGAAGAAAGTTATTATCAATATTATGTAAGT
The DNA here is from genome assembly GCA_963931895.1 of Eupithecia pulchellata. Classification (NCBI taxonomy): domain Eukaryota; kingdom Metazoa; phylum Arthropoda; class Insecta; order Lepidoptera; family Geometridae; genus Eupithecia; species Eupithecia pulchellata. The sequence goes on from OZ007538.1 coordinate 3,240,371, forward strand.
TATTATCAAGCTCTATGATTCCACCCCATAAATAAACTTTATGCAATTAAAGAGCACTTTATTGTTCTAAAAAATGCACAGCTTTTTTTACAGCTGAGAGCAACTTCTCCCAAGCAACCTTGATTGAAAGTTCAAGGTATTTGTACAATCCACAAGAATCTACCAGCACCAAAATGCATCCAGTTCTACAATCAAAAGCAACACTTTTCAAATCCAATCCATTACCAACAAGGTAAACCCGAAGAGACCAAAAGCCAGTGGTTCGGTATATACATATGTACATAGGGAACCTGGAACTTTAAGTAAGTACATTTCGTGCTCATTAACTCTGCTTACTAACTTCGTCTCTTTCTGAAGCGTGTTGAGACATGTGTGTATCTCTTTCAAGCATTCAGGCTCTCACGGGTAACTTTTCACGAACATTTCACGTTGAAAAGTGTTTTATTTGAATGAGAGCAGAAACTGCTTCCACCTGGATGGGTTTATTATGTTGAACGAGACAGAAACGCTTGAAAGCGGTATTAAAATTTAAAATAACTTCTGGGTCAATACAAAATACGGTAGGTACATACTTAAAAATATACTGAATGAATGAATAATTTATTCAGTATATTTTTTATTTAGATAAATTTAGACTAAATAACATTGAGTTGGTTGACTAGCAAGCAAGCAACCAACGCTGGTCTTCCGTCAGAGACACGTCATGTTGGCTTTACTGCAATAACAGGCAAATAAATAGTTTTTCCCACGGACATTTTTCTAAATATATTGCTGATTACATATTTTGAAGATAAGTAAAGCATAGATTTTGTACAATTCGATTTACAATTCCCTGGGAGCCACAGTCATGGTTAGCGGGTGGTTTGTGGCTTCGAGCGGGCTTCTCAATAATAGCGGCTAAACACGTGACCGCAAAACCTTATCTATGTTATAGTTAGTGGTCTCGCTCTACAGAGCTAATTCCAGAAGGTGCTAGAATTTTTTCACAAAATTTCCACGATTGTACTTGGCCTGAAATGGTTATACATCGTTTCGATACCGTTTCTCGGAATAACAACCCCATCTGCATTAGAATGTTATGTAGCAGACGCCATATTGGAGCGCATTTGTGGCCGACTGCCGAAAATGTTTTATGCAACGTCCGAGTAGGAGCTTAAGGAAATTGCTCAGTTATTTTATGCATCAGGATTTTTCGTTTTAAACTGATTTCAGGAGTTTTGCGTCAACGCTGTTTTAGAACTTTTGAAATGACATTCGGTGAAAGAGTTTCACTGTATTTGAATAGGGGTTTACAAGATCTTTCAGTGAGTCTACTCACCAAAGTAGCTTTTCGGCCGATAAGAAATGTCGGCTGCTTTATTCACTCACAGAAATAAGACGTGCATTCATGATTTTATAATGAAACCGAAGAGTGTTTTTCCTATAATTACAGTTGCTGATCTGAGTTTGTTTACTTCAAGCTATCGAAGCATTCCAATTTTGGTTTAGGATTTTATACAAAATGTCTTTTATGCGGATACAGAAAAACGCAAATTGAACATTAAAATGGGAACTTCTGGGTGAGGTTTCTATGCGTTTATGTAACCAAACTCTTGGCTTAGTATTTCACTTCCTGCCGCCCCATTTCGAAGTAAACATCAGTTTATTCTCACCCTAATTCAATAAACTTTACACATATTCACCTTTCCATAATTCAGCGTAGCACACATTGAGAAAGTTTATTGTATCGTAGCTCCGAACTCCAAAAGCCATTATCAAGACAAATTCCTGGTTAAATTGTAAACTATTGTCTTTATTCGGTGTGAAACTGTTCTGAAAATTTATGGGTTGCTTTATTAAAACTTGATTCGTGCCGTGATTTTGTACGAGGGCTTGCAAGGTTATTTTAGGAAGACCATGGTTGTGTACAAAGATTAATAAGATGGGTAACAGACTGGAGGAAAATGAATTAGATCTTTCCAGATCGTACCTTCCTTTCAGAACTTAGGTTGTTTACGAGATATTTGTAATGTGCGTGTAATGTGTATTTGTTGTGTTCAGAAGGTTTAATATGTAAGAATGAAACAAAACGCCAAACTTATTATTTGAATGGGTCAAAACTCAATCGAATAAGAAATGGGTTGTAGTAACTAGGTAAGTGTGCATATATACATATAAAAAATTAACAAAGCATAACATTCTTTATTTTTGTGTTCCAAAATACAATTGAATAAAACATGGTACCAATAACAAAGTACTAGGGCGTCATAACTTGGCGAGAGTAACTCAATTTCTACTCTATTGAGTCAAACAAGTTAAGTGCTGTCTAAAAATGTTACCAGAGATAGCCTGGTAGGTGAAAGACCTCTACGAACCACTTAAAAATGAACCTGAATATTTTCTTACAAAAAGTACCAAAAGGATCTTGAAAACTGCTTTTTATCTCGCCCTATGAATTTGGAATGAATCCTCAAATCTACGGTCCTCTGTGAAATATCATCGCCCAAAAACAACGGTAAAGTCGAAGTCACCCAATGGTTAGTAAATCAGACCCCAACCTATAGTAAATGACGAGAATAGAAAAAAGACAGAATAGTTTAAACAAATGGTGTCATTATTTGGTATACAATTAAACAGAGGGACGCGTAAGCGACCGACTAGAACCATATTATTCACCTTTGATGTATATAAAGAAAGAATGAAAGAAAGAAAATCGTATATACAATAAATATATAATTATTGTGCATTTTGTGTAAACTCTCTGCCGCTTATAAATTAATAAATTTAGTTTTTTTTTTGATAAACGGCTTTCAGTCAGATTATATATATTAAGACTTACAAAATAAGCACTTAGAAAAATAAAATTTTATACCATTATGTTATTTATTATAAACAAGCGGTCCTTTGCATTTATATTATATTTGTACTTACCAAATATAGACAAATTTATAAAAATTTTCACACACGTTGAGTTACATTGTTGAAGTTTTTATACGGATCCCAAACTTTTTTGTTCTAAGGGATAATGTAGATGTCTAATGTTGAAATAATTTTTTGAATTGGTCGAGTAATTTGGGAGCCTATCCAGTCCAAACAATCAAATCTTACCTCTATAATATTAGTATAGATAAGAACTAAGCTGGTATTGATTTTTAAAATTAAAGTGCATGCAAATGCAATCATAATGAATCAAATCATCATACCGAAACTTACCGAAAACATCTTTTAATTCATAAAACTTAAACGAAAGCTAATAACCTGAAATTTATACATCAAACTTGTTGTGACGAGCATCCAGTTATGGTGGACCCACCACCATAGTGACTACTTACCCCGATATTCTGCCTCCCCAAACAACGTCTTGTTGTCATTTTGACTCGAACTTCAGAATGGCAGTTCTACCTTGGCAACACTCTTCGGCAAATATGTAGGTACCTAATCCAGTCGTTTGTTACCCGCCAGATAAAACTGAATATATTCGGAATCTTCTAAAACTGGGATATCTTTATTAAGGCCCGGGAGATTTATACGGGGACGAGCTATTCAATTAGGTGTAAGGATAATTTTCCGTATATCTTCGGTGTTTCTTGCGATTTTTCAGACCAGTAGATTCTTCTGGATTTTTGGACAGGTAAAACCAATTATATTAGTTTTAGAAGAAGATTTGCACTTGTATAAGTGTTTTGTAAATGGGTATACATATGTAGACGCGTAATTTATTTTGCTTGCGTATAATTTTATAATAATTCCTTAAAGTTCAAGTTATAAATATATAGTATATATATACGTTACGTTATTATACAGTGTGAGTCTGCATAAGGTGCACAAACTGAAATGAGGAAAACTACGCCCTATTTTATCGACGGAAAATGTGTTATTTTTTTTTATATTCTTTAAATAATTTTTTTATAGCGTTTTTAAACTTTTTTTTCGCTACTCGGACCCCCATGTAAACAAAACGGTATAACTTATAAACTAAACGATCAATTACTATGAAACAAACTCAGCAGTTATCGGAAATAACAGGAGCTCCTTACTGAATAAACATTGTGAAAAAAACAACGATCAATTAAAAGCTATGATGTTTTTATTAAGCAAAATCAGCCTTTTTTTCATAGATTTTTGTAATAATTTTAAAATATCTCAATAAAATCAGTACTTTTTCACATTTTTTTATGACGTTACTTTATTCTCCATTGTATTATCTATCTTATGGTAAAAATTGCTTGTTCCTATCTCAATCACAACATTATTTATCGACTGTTAAAGAAAGGTACTCTCCGATCATGCTGCATCTCTCAATCATAAGGATGAATAATTTGGGGTTATAAAAACAGGAATAGGTGTTATTAAAATCATTTATTATTTAACATTAAACCTAGTCCATAAGGTTCTCAAAATGCCCACCTCTTGCTTGTAAGCACAAAGTCGCACAATGAACTATTTGTTGCGTAGCTCTCCTTATCATGTCGGGGTTATTTTTTATTTCATTCGCGCAGTTAATTATGCGGTCCCGCAGATCATGCTCACTGTTGATGGAGGTGCTGTAGACGCGTTGTTTCATGGTGCCCCAAAGGAAGTAGTCAAGTGGCGTCATATCAGGTGAACGCGCAGGCGTTGCGCGCAGATGGCACTGGTTGCCTGTTAGGAAACGCAGCTATGTATGCTGCACGTGCAGCTCTGGCACTTCCTCGTGCAACTCCATAGTAGTAATGAATGTCAGCAATATGTGCCGGGGTGAATTCGTTTAAACGCGGCATCGCACGATCAAAAACAAAGTAAGCAAACGAAAATTACAAAACACAACTAGCAACGGCGAATAGTTCGGAGCGACTGTCTATCATGACAATTCACGGTCCTTGTGTCCTTTGCCCAGCTTTGACTCACCCCCCCGCATCCTTACCCGCGCGCATTTGTAACAATAACTAACAAAAAAGGGTCTCTACCTGATGATAAGTGATAAAACAACGGTGCGTCACAAAACAAGACCTTTCTTTAACAGGCAATAAATGATGTTATGATTGAGATAGGAACAAGCAATTTTTACCATAAGATAGATAATACAATGGAGAATAAAGTAACGTCATAAAAAAATGTGAAAAAGTACTGATTTTATTGAGATATGTATAACGAGTACCTAATAGCGTCGTCGCTCGGCGGTGTTGATTACCTATACATACCCACGCTTTCTATTGAGTCCGGTTCGCTTCCCCGCCCCGCTTGGGGCCGTAAGTCTAAATACTAATAAATCATTTTCCTTGTGATTCTTACCTAAAGTATTTAAATTAAAATATTTTAGATATACGGCATCATCAACTGATCCCAAAGACTGTAATGTATCTTTTGATATGAGCCCTGGAATAAGTTATTTACCATCCATAACTTTTCTCATGTTTCTTAAAATAAATGATTTCAACATCAACATCATCATCACCAGCCTATAATAGTCCACTGCTGGACATAGGCCTCCCCTAATGAGCGCCATAGATGGCATCATTATTTGGGGGTTATTGCCCATAATCCCCACGCTGGGCATGCGGGTTGGGGATCGCAGTTCGGTGTAGTTGTTCTGCAGAAGGCGCTGCTGCCCGCCCCCCGGTGTGTTTTCCTTATTCGCCTCTTACGACACCCACGGGAAGAGTTGGGGTGGTGAAATTCTATGCCGGCACCACACGGCTAAAAATGGAAATGATTTATTATTAATATATTAATATACCTAATAGCAAATGTGTGCGAGCCCCGAGTAACGATAGTTTCGAGACGCTGCGACCTCGGTGTGTTTCCCTTAGTCGCCTCTAACGACACCCACGGGAAGAGTTGGGGTGGTGAAATTCTATGCTGGCACCGCTGATAAGCTAAAGGTTTTTTCGTCACTTGCTGGCTAAGTATTCGAGGCGTCAGAAATCAAAAATATCACACAATTTCCGTGACAATGTGGAACTTAAAGAATTAGACGCTTTTTTATTGCCTATACAATTTACTGTAGATATTTGTAGAATTAAAGAATTTTTGATTTCATTTGAATAAATCTTGTTCCATCAGGTAAAATGAAGGTCAAACGAGGGAGTAGTCATTATTTCCCAGAAAAATTATGTGGACACAATAAAGTCTTATTATAAATTAATTAATTTATCAATCCATTATGTTCTACCATTAAAAAGTTGGCAAACGAAATTTTAAATACAGCACAAAAGCTCACGTAATATATTGTATTACATAATCTATACTAATATTATAAAGAGGAAAGATTTGATTATTTGTTTGTTTGTATGTTTGTTTGTTTGTTTGTTTGTTTGAATTGAATAGGCTCCGAAACTACTGGACCGAGTTAAAAAATTCTTTCACCATTAGAATCCTTAATTTTCCGTGATGAACATAGGCTATATAATATTTTCAAAAAAGTTAGGGATCCGCATGAAAAATTCAATAATTGAACCGTGGGCTGTATATTCAACCTCTTTTTCTATTATGGCGCGTCAGAATAGAAAAAGAGGTTGTATAGCGCACGGTGCTTGCTTTTTCTCTACGGCCAGTGTCAGTTTTGGAATGTTGAGTCAATGTCAAAAACCCCAATGCTGTTAAAAAAAGTAAAGATCCGTATGAAAACTGTGAAACCCATCGTTTTAGTGTGTATAATTTCTGAAATTTTTGTTTAATACCCGTGCGAAGCCGGGGCGGGCCGCTAGTAAATTATATTTTTAATATATTATACAGATTTACATGCAATTTCCCAGCAGCTTCATAATTCAAGTAAGTTTTTTGCAGGCGTTAAAAATTTAGTAAAAGCAGTCAAGTAACCATTTAAGTAACTTAGATTTCGGGTTATTATTGGATAGCACCTTGAATCTATTATTGTAGTAATGTGACCATAAAAATATACTTTCCTCTTTTCATGTCAAACCTAGGTATATAATATTATGTATCTACCTGTTTCATGGCCAAAAAAATTTGTCGATTCTCTAAAACATTGTTAATAATATCTCGTTCTGCTGCTTGAAACATTTCCCTGTACGTTATTATTGTCCTTAAAACCGTAAAATATAAAATTTGTCTGTTTCATCTCAACAAAAGTTGCAGACTTGCAATAAATAGGTACCCGGACCAAGCCCCATAATCCGATTAAAACAACTGAACCAATTCATACCTTATTGTTACAGTGATAAGATCTAAAAAGCCATTCACAAACTGTCGTCTTTAGTTTCAATTCTGAGGACCGACGCGTCTGAAAATTCAATTTTAGATGCTGAAAGTTTCGAGAAAATCTCGTTTCGTTTTGAAATGTGCATTTAAACTGTCATTGGATGGAAATTAAAAGTTATTTCAGTTCCGGCTTTGCATTCGTGCAAAGTTTTGAAAAGCCTCTTGCAGTTGTTACAGAGTTTTAGTTAATTTTAGTAGGTTTTAGTTAAACATACTTTATACTTACCATATTTTGGAATCAAAAGGTTTGTGATGTCACTTATCTGGCGCAGCGCAAGCATTGCCATACAGCGAGGCAATGAAGCCAGCAGCGTCTCGGGGACACTTCCGACTGCTATTGATCTCAATTGAGCTATCCTGTAGATTGTTGATAAGAGTTTGCAGTTAGTTGAATTGTTTCAATTGCAAATACTAGTTCTAATTTGCTTGTTTTTTTGTACTTTTCTAGGTTGGTAAAGGTTATAACCTAATTATCTATTTCAGAATACCGAAAATATTGCTCCCTTATCATCGTGGCGTAGTATTCTAACCACGGATATCTGAATAATCTAATATTCACCAATATGCCTGGGAAGCGTGATCATGGCATGCATAATAAAAAAAGTTTTTCAAACAATCAATGTAATACAAAGTGTGTGCGAAAAAAATATTTTTTTTGGAATATTTGTTGAATACCCGTGCGAAGCCATGGCGGACCTCTTATTTCTATATTTTTGAGGTCTTTTTACCTATGTAGTGTGAGCCAATGTGAATCAGTGTGAGCCAAATAAAGGCATTTCTCTATATTTCAACTTATTTTATTACCGACATACCATCTGAGTTGCGCCGCACCGTTCCAACCCTGGAATGGGATCTTCGAATATCTGCAATAGCCCGATTACAGGCAATATGCAAAAATCTCGACAATGCCCGAGCATGGCTTGTAAGCCATTATTAAAATACGGCTGGATGCTTGGGGGCCTACTACAAAACGAACTTGCCTGCAAGGCAAGGTCGTTTTGGAATGTGGTAGGTACTTAAAACTATATAAAATAAAGGAATATTAATGGAATTTAACCACTATAAGTTAAGTTACCGTGTGGTGCCGGCATAGAATTTCACCACCCCAACTCTTCCCGTGGGTGTCGTAAGAGGCGACTAGCACTTCTACCAACAAAAACCAATCCAAGTAGCTATAGACCTATAGCACTTCTACCAACAATATCAAAAATATTCGAAAAATCTATGGCGAACCGCATTTATAGTTTTTTGGAGAAAAATAACATCTTTGACGGAAACCAATATGGCTTTAGGAAAAATTGTTCTACAACACTTGCATTATATAAGTACGTACAAGAAATTTACGAATGTCTCAACGAAAGAAAATACGCGGTAGGACTCTTTCTCGATATGACAAAGGCATATGACAAAGTTTCCCATAAAATACTCTTAGAAAGACTTTACGATGTTGGGATAAGAGGCCCTGCCCATGATTGGTTTCGTACCTACCTATGCAATCGTAAACAGTACACTCAAATTGAATATTTCGACAAAGACATCAGCGAATTTAAAAACATAAAATCGGACATAATAACTATAAATTCATCTATTCCCCAAGGAAGTGTGCTTGGATGCCTTCTTTTCTTAATATATATCAATAATCTACCAAAATGTATAAAAACTAAATGTGTCCTTTTTGCAGACGACGTTTCTCTGCTGTTCAAAACTAGCCAAAATATTGACTTAAAGTTTATAACAGAAACTTTTGAAAATACCAAACAATGGCTTAGTGATAATAATTTGGAAATTAACCTAAAAAAGACTAAAGTTATGCAATTCAGAACCAGACAAAGATCCCCCTTAGACCTAAGTAATTTGACTAGAATTTTGGACATAGAACAATGCAACGAATTTAAATTATTAGGCGTTTTATTAGATACCCATTTAAACTGGAAGAGTTATATTGACACGCTAAAGACTAAACTTGCGAGATTTACCTATGCCCTTAGTATTTTAAAACGTAATACTGACTATCAAACCGCCTTATCAGCATATTACGCTAATGCTTATTCTTGGTTTAACTATTCAATTGTACTGTGGGGAAATAGTGTTGACTTCAACGATATCTTTATAAAACAAAAAAAACTGATAAGAATATTAGCTAATATAAAACAACGACAAAGCTGTAGGCCGCACTTCAAAACATTAAAAATATTAACCTTGCCCTGTATATACATATTGCAAATGACCTTATTCGTAAAAAAATATCGACATTTCTTTAAATCTAAATCCGAATTCTTTACTAAATACAATAGACGAAATAAAGATAAACTAATTCTACCTACGACTACCCTTAAACAATTCAGCAAAGGTCCTTACTCACGATTAATAAACATTTATAATAAAATACCAAGCTCCATAAAAGATATTAAAACTGAGTCAGTTTTTCGTAATCAACTAAAAGAATACCTTATTTCCAGATGCTACTATTCCGTTGACGAATTTTTAAATAAAAAATAAATCATAATCATAACATGTACTTGCGCCTTAAAATAACTGCATGTCCCCAGTTATTTCTATAAATAGATTATTGTTTTTGTTGTTATAATAAGTTCGAATTATAATTTATAAATAAATATTGCTGCGCCCTTACAGGGTACATGTACTTACTTTTAAGCTAACTACCACCTAAGCTAAATCTATGTTACAATGTATATGTTTGCAATAAATAAATGAATAAATAAATAAAGAATACATCCGACAGCGAACTAAAGACTAAGGGAAACACAGCGGGGGGCGGGCAGCAGCGCCTTCTGCAGAACAACTACACCGAACTGCGATCCCCAACCCGCATGCCCAGCGTGGGGATTATGGGAAATAACCCCCAAATAATGATGCCATCTATGGCGCTCATTAGGGGAGGCCTATGTCCAGCAGTGGACTATTATAGGCTGGTGATGAGGTACATAGCATGCAATGTGTTGCACCAGTATGTGAATATGTCTGAATGAATATTAGCTGTTTGTAATTTTATATAATTTATTTATGAATCATCATCAGCCTATGTTAGTCCACTGTTGGACATAGGCCTCCCCTAATGAGCGCCATAGCGCCCTGTCTTCGGCTTGTCGCATCCAGCATCTGCCAGCAGTCTTTCGCAGATCGTCATCCCACCTGGCCGGAGGGCGTCCTACACTACGTTTACCGAGTCGCGGTCTCCACTCAAGAACACGTTTACCCCAGCGGTTATCGGTTCTTCGCGAAATATGGCCGGCCCACTGCCACTTCAGTTGGCTAATTCTCTGAGCTATGTCGATGACTTTAGTTCTCTGTCGGATGAATTGGTTACGAATCCTATCCTTCAGAGAAACTCCGAGCATAGCTCTTTCCATAGCGCGCTGAGCGACTTTGAACTGGTGGACCAACCCTATCGTGAGTGTCCACGTCTCAGCTCCGTAGGTCATGACTGGTAGGACGCACTGATTAAAAACTTTCGTTTTCAAACATTGCGGTATGGATGACGAGAAGACTCGACGTAATTTTCCGAACGCTGCCCAGCCTAGCTGGATCCTCCTCTTGGCTTCCTTCTCGAAATTGTTTTTACCCAACTGCAAAATCTGCTCGAGGTAAGTGTACTCAGAAACAATTTCGAGAAGGTGGCCATGTACGATCACCGGTCTTGGATCAATGTGGGCATTGATCATGACTTTGGTTTTATCCAAATTCATGCCAAGACCGATACATCGGGAGGCTGAAGCTAGACTGTCCAGCATCCGGTTCAGCTCCTCTAGCGACTCCGCCATTAAGACTATGTCATCAGCGAATCGCAGGTGTGAGATGTAGTCGCCGTTTATGTTGATGCCCTTGTCTTTCCAGTCCAGCGTCTTAAACATATCTTCCAACGCGCTCGTGAACAGTTTCGGGGATATGACATCCCCCTGCCTCACTCCTCTGCGCAGTTGGATCGGTTTAGTCTGCTGGTCCTGTACTCGGACACTCATCGTAGCGGCTTCGTAGAGACATCTCAGCACCTCGATATAACGATAGTCTACTTGGCATCGCTGTAAGGATTGTAGAACAGCCCAGGTTTCAACGGAGTCAAAGGCCTTCTCATAGTCCACAAAAGCCAGACACAGGGGCTGATTATACTCTTCGGACTTCTGTATAATCTGCCTCACTGTGTGAATGTGGTCTATGGTACCATATCCTCCGCGAAACCCAGCCTGCTCCGGTGGCTGAAACTCGTCGAGTCTCCTGGCGAGACGGTTCGATATAACTCGTGAGAAAAGCTTATAGACGTGACTTAGGAGCGAGATGGGTCTATAATTTTTAAGAAGGGTTTTATCTCCCTTCTTAAAAAAGAGCACCACCAAACTCCCACTCCACGCCTTTGGAGTTTTCCCACTGTGAAGGACGGCGTTGAAGAGGCTCTGTAACTCCTGTATAACAGGGTATCCTCCAGCTTTCAAAAGCTCTGATGTTATTCCGTCCTCACCGGGGGCTTTTCCATTTTTAAGCTGCCTCAGAGCTAACACGATCTCGTCTTGACTGATGTCTGGCAGTTCGTCGGTATAGTGGCGTATCAAGGTGGCTCTAGAATCGTGGTCGTCTCGTTGGGAACGGGGAGCATGTGCAGCGTATAAACGGCCATAAAAGTCCTCTATCTCGGCCGATATCTCCGGCTTCGACAATACGGTCCTTCCGTCGTGCGTTGAAAGCTTCGTCAGGTGGCTCCTTCCAAGCTGCTGAGTGAATACTTTGGACCCTCGGTTTCGCTCTATCGCCTCTTCAATGAGGCGTGTATTAGAGCTCCGAAGGTCGCGTCGTACCATCTTCGCAATTCGCTTGTTCAGGTCTGACCTCTCTGACGAAGTCGCTTGGGTGGTTTCCCGTCTTTTTGTCATCAGCCCAAGAGTCTCATCCGAGAGTTTGGACTTCTTACCAGTACGCTGCTTTTTGCAAAACTTGATGCCCTCGTCCCTCAGCGTTTCTACCAGATTATGTAGGGTCTCGTCAGCGTCATCAGTGGGTTCCAAGGCAGCGAATCTATCCCCGAGAAGCTGCTGAAACTTCTCGGTGCCCGCCATATATATTTATGAATAAGTGAAATAAATTCAATTTAATAATTTGGATTTGTTATTTTATTGACTGTAATATTTATTATTCAATTAAAATTGATTATTTTACTATCTGGAATACATGAATAATAGAATGTTTACTCTATACATAAAATAGAAAGATACAAAATAAAAGGTAGATAGAGACAATAGACTACCTTTACACCACATAAGTCGAAAATAAATAACTCAGAAGAATTTTGGGAATCGAGGGAGTACAAACTACTATTTCCAGGTAAGTTTGAGAGGGGTGCAACATAAATTGCCATATGCAACAGAACTGGGCGTACAGCATGATTGAAAATCTAGGACAGTATACTATTCCCTGTTCTGAGCTAAGAAATGAAACATTTTGTTTGCTTAGGGTTACAAGGGAAATATTTTTATGCCAAAACGAGGACTAAACCCACAACTTCTACGTCTTAGGCGTATTTTAGACCTTCTGGCAATATTTCTGATATTGCCCGCCATACATAATAGTTCGGGCATGAGAACATATTTTTTTAGTTGTAAAAATATGATGCAGTTAAAATAGAGATGCCAAATTATTTTGCGTCGCCCCGTGTGCAACAAACTAGAATTTTGTTTAAAGTAAATCACTTCAAGGAACTTGGATTTAAAAAATAATATTTTCGCTACAGAAACGTGGCAGTTTTTCATTCCTATCTATTTCTATAATTATGTGAGAACTTATTAAGATACACTTCTAGGTCCTATCCTCTTCATTCTCTACACTTCTGACATTATCAATAGAGTGACCTTTTGTCATTATCATCTCTATGCTGATGACCTCCAGCTATATTACTCTTTTCTTCCCCAAAATTGTCAGGCTGCTGTAAGTAAAATTAATAATGATATAGCTGAGATACTGCAATGGTCTACATCAAACTCTTTGATCCTTAACCCCATAAAAACAAAATATATGCTATTTGGAACCAAAAAAGTTTAAATAAGCTTGCAAACTGCAGTATAGACATTAGAGTGGATGGTGAGTTGGTTGAGAAGGTTGACCAGGCAAAAAATCTTGGACTGGTTATGGATAGTCGTCTACGCTTTGAAGCTCATGCTGCTGAAGCTGTTCGCCAGTCACTTTATCGCCTGAAACTACTTTATAAGATACGTCCATTTTTAAATGAAAATATTCGTATCACCTTATGTGAGACATTAGTCCTTTCACGACTCAACTATTGTGATACAGTATATGGCCCTTGCCTGTTAGGACGTACCGAACAGCTAATTCAGCGTGTGCAGAATGCCTGCGCGCGATTCTGTTTTTCGATTCCTCCTCGTACACACGTAACTCCCTACCTCAACTCTTCCAACCTCTTGAAAATGAAAGCACGAAGAGAACTACACCTTGCAACATTACTTTTTGGGCTAATGGTAACTAAAAGTCCGGCCTACCTCTATGCTAAACTAAAGTGGGCTGATGATACCTCTCGGTATCCTAGAAGAGCATGTAGTCGTCTCATTTTGATTACACCGAGGCACAAATCTGTTGCTTTTAGAGGTTCATTCCGGTTCGCTGCCACGCATTGTTGGAATGTTCTTGATCCCCCTCTTCGCTTGCTTAAAACAGTTACAACATTTAGAGCCGCGCTCAAACGGGAACTTTTACGCATACAAAAAACCATATAGACAGCCTGAAACTTACCGAATACATCTCGGCATAATTTACCAATGGACAACCAACAGCAGTACTATTCTTATTATTCTTTACCCTGCAACTATGACCTTCACTGATTTTCTTACAGATTCGTGAAGTTTACGCTTCTAGAATGTACTTAGCATAATTTATTTTCTTGAAAACTTTGGGATAAATACCACGTTTATCTGTCTGCCACGTCCCAACTTCAACTTCTTTACTTTATGGCACCGCTTGCTTTTCGCTGCGACGACAAATATCTGCCACGTCCCAATAGATGACATTGATGACGTGCCGGACGGGAGTTGAGGTGACACATGACAGCACAATCTCGCGACAATGACACTTTTGGATGCAGTATGTGTCATTTATTGTTAGTCTATAGTTTCACTCTATGGTTTCACTCTATTTACAATTTTTTTTTTTTTAATTTTAACTTTTTGATGCCTTTTCCATTCTACTTTAAATTTATTTTTTGTTGTTAAACACTATCTCTTTGTTAATCCTAGTTTTTGTTTTCTTTGTCTGAACCAAGTTGTCAAGTTGTTGTAATTAGAATATTATCACTTAATATTACTATATTTTAAGTAACTATAATAAGCAAACTCTTCTATACTTACATCTGTCTTGAGCAGCCCTTTTCCGCGTTCGTGATAGCACCAAAACAGGATCAAACTGAAAACCAGCGCTGATCCGCGCTTGGCGTGGTTTAGCATAAAGCTGAGTTTGACCCTTTTTGGCCGACAGGGGCAGCACAGACGCTAATTGTATGTTATAATAAGCCTTATCTTGTGTATTATCTGTGCTGTATTCTTATATTGTTACTTTTTTCTTCTTTTTTACTTTTCTATGTTAAATATTGTGTGTTAAATGTATGTTAAATTATGTAACTACCTGTTTTTGGCCAAATAAATAAATCTTTCTTTCTTTCTTTCTTTCTTTCTAGTTATCTGTAATATTTATATTTGTGGTGAAATATCCTTCTCCCTCCTCTCCTCTTATAAATATTTAAAAGATAAAACCAATAAATATTTATAAAAAAAAATCAGTATTCCAACAGGAAAACATTTTATCGGGTAGGCCTCCTGCATGCCTAGTACTAGAATAGCTATTCATAAGTATTCGAGACCAGGTTCGGTACTTCCCGCGTAGTCCGCTTTGTACAGCGTATGGAATCGAATATGAAAATTTGAATAGATCTGAAATGGATGTCGAAATTGTCGAATAAAATATTACAACTGAGTTTTACGATCTGTGTCATATTTAGCGGACTGGGTGTTGGAGAATGTTATGTTATTTATAGATAGTTTTTGTAGTTTTTTTTATAATACACTCGAGAGCAATGAATTCGGGTCACTCAAAGAATCCAAAAAATCTCGGAAAGTAAGAATGCTAGGTTAATGCAATAAATTGTTCTCCGACGAATCAAAATTTATGCTCTACAAGCACGATGGAAGACACAGAGTGTATAGAAGACCAGGGGAAAGATTCAAGCAAGCATGCATCGAAGAAAAAGTAGCCTACGGTGGTGGGTCTGTACTTGTGTGGGCCGGAATTTCCTCTGAAAGTCGCACAGAGCTGGTGATCATAGAAAACGGCTCTTTAACTAGCGTAAGATATGTGGAAGAAATCCTCAACGAACACGTTGGTCCATTTATGGTCAATTTGGGTGAGGATGCTATATTTATGCATGACAATGCCCGACCTCATACAGGTAGGATTGTGAATGACTACCTTCAAGAGATGAACATTACTTGTATGGAGTGGCCAGCGCGCAGCCCGGATATCAACCCGATCGAGCATGCTTGGGACGAGCTAGGGAGATGCGTAAAACAACGAAACCCTCCCCCAATCACGCTTCCTGAGCTCAAAATTGCTCTCACAGAGTAATGGGAGAATATTCCCCAAAATCGTATAAGGAACTTGGTGTACAGTATGCCAAACCGCGTAAACGCAGTAATGGAAGCACGAGGAGGTAATACGAAGTATTGAAATTCAAGAAAATCGTCATAAAGTTCAAAAATTTAATGTTTCCTATTTTTGTTTTAAGGAGAGATCAGCAGTTTTTTTTCTTTATGCAATTTTGTGTAAATAAAATGTATGGTGACTCATATTTTTTTAACTTTCATTTAAGGAGTATTAAATTGTCTATTAAATACAATTTATTGCATTAACCTAGCATTCTTACTTTCCGAGATTTTTTGGATTCTTTGAGTGACCCGGATTCATTGCTCTCGAGTGTATTACAGCCCAGTCTCTAAGGCTGATTTTAGTGCCACGCTGAGAGCTCGACCCGTAGCATTCTGTATGGACTCTATAATCTATTTGAACATTACTTAGCCCTGATTAAAATTGTATTTTATTTTTTTATGTTTTTTAGTTGTTGCCGCACGAAAGTTCCTACCAGAAAACTAGCGTTGCTCGACTCCTGTCAAGCAACATTATGTTGAGGTAGTACCTTGGTTTATACGCTGTAGGTACGATGATTAAGGATTATATTATTTATTTTATCGTTATTTTCGTAGTTATGTTTTCTTGTTTGAGCCAAATAAACGATTTTTTCTTTCTTTTTTTTTCTTTCTTTCTCTAAACCTTTTAAAATAACGCCGACCGTTCAGCTGAAAACGGTCAGCGCTGACGGTAGGAGCGTTCTACGCGCCGCGTGTTTGGCCACCGCGCCACAGAGGTCGTCATAATAAAACAAACAATTACAACGAGTATCTTACACTGTTCTTGCATATATGCGCTCACATCTATAGCACAATATAAATAAATGAACAATCGATATAAGAAGCATAGCTATACAAGATCAAGTCGAAGTTCATTCCGCTTACCCGGCTCTTCCATACGGAGCGCTATTACGAAAACACTTATCCATAAAATGTGAACTAGATTCCTTGGCATCTTTAAAACTATAACTCTATGACGTCACTCGTATTATCTACTTGCCGCATGGGAACTCCGCATGGAGGGAGCTGGGAAGTGCCCGCAGATTTATTATGGATAGACGCAGTGTAAAGAAGAGTTCAGGTTTTTGCTCGACTACGATTAAAATTTCATGAAAATATGCACTAAGCTCTGTTTGCGGAGTGTCTCTTATTTGCTCACTTGTTTACGTATATTTATCAATTTAAACTAAGAGGTGTTCAGTAGCTGGTGCAGCGCATCAGCATTGCCATACAGCGTAATGCAGCAAGCATCTCAGGTAAACTTCCAACTGGTATTGATATGGATCAGATGAACTACCCGTTGTTTGTTTGCAACAGTCTGCAGTTTGCTCAATTGTAAGTACTAGTTGTAATTTAGTTATATAATTGGAATTTTATTTGTTAGTAAAGGCTTGCTGTACAAAGATATCTAACAGCAAGCGGTGTGTATAATACCAAGGCTCAACTTCAGTAAGTAATGATGTGAGCCATGTCTGTCTTCTTCTAGCCTTGTGCTCTAATGGGAAGATATAAAAAAATAAGTAATTTACAGTACCTAACAAGTTTTACATCATTACTCCAAAAGAGTCGACCTATTTTCCACTATAAATATTGTTTTACTTTCCAGCTACGGTTTTGCACAACAACATTTCCCATCAATCATAATAGTATGAGGAATAATTAAAGATTCACACAGGCACTTTGTGCCATTCCTTCAAGCGAGTATGTGAGATCGAGTCATCGCATAACAAAGTCAAAAAAGATGCTTCATCGCAGTGCCAGCTAACAAAAGGCCAGTCGAGACGTTACACTGATACGTTATTTATGGTCCGAAAACTGGGGCCAACGGGTTCTTTAATGATAATATCCGGAGGGAAAGAGGTTATCTGCTTGCCTTTTCATTTATTTGGCCCACTGTGGATATTCTCGCTATTGCTACTGCTGGATTTTTCTTTTAGAACTTCAAGCTGGCTTGTTGGTTTGAATACTTAGTCTTGGATAGTTATGAGGTTAGGATCTTGTGATTTCGCCGTAAAAAGAAGAAATTATATGTTGATAACCTATTATGCGAAATAGTATTTTTGTTTACATGGTGCATTTTCGGAGTTTTCTAAGAATTTGTTCCGTCGCGCGTCGTTGAGGTATTTTTATAATATTATTTAAATGCTTCTTATAAGTTACTATTTGAGATTTGTGCTTAAAGAACATAAGAGCACATACTCACTTTTATAACCTTGCCCCGGTCTCTTAATAAGTTTTGCTGGAAGAGAACTCTTTGCAGGTTTAAGCTCGCCCTTACCATTTTTGTCTGAGTAAATGTATTATTGAATATATTAGAATGAAAAATTAAGTACGCGATAATTGTCAAGGGTCGATTATATACAAAATCGATTTCGATAACCGGCGACCTATGATATTACAGATTATTTTTTTTATACGACACGTATGGGAGTAGATTTGCTCCTCAGATTATATGAGTACGTACGTGTAGGGGGGCTTAGGTCTCCTTCTAATAAATAATGCATGCGGTGAGGTGTCTTCCTTCTTGTGTCTTTATTCTTGACACATCCTTGTAGCAGAAATGCTGAACGCCGTGTCTCTGCTTACCATCTAATT
Source organism: Eupithecia pulchellata (assembly GCA_963931895.1). Lineage (NCBI taxonomy): Eukaryota > Metazoa > Arthropoda > Insecta > Lepidoptera > Geometridae > Eupithecia > Eupithecia pulchellata. The sequence goes on from OZ007538.1 coordinate 3,258,835, forward strand.
CTGGGGGAAATAAGATCTGCACTGTCATCTCGCGTAGGAGTGTATTGTGCATTATCCCCCTGCCTAACCAGGCCCTCACCAGCCTAGCTCCTTGAAGTACCGGATCAGACTTTTGGCGATTCACAGCTTCGTTTCAGCTTTTCTAAAGGTGTGAACGTCTTTGATGACTGTATAAGACTCTTCAATCCCGTTTTCCGTCTGGCCTCTTCTGTGGCCGTGCAATGTACCACCACGTGTGCCATAGTTTTCTCTTCCTAGAAGCAGCCAACGACTCAACCATCACTTCCGCACCATTATTCTTAGGTCTTCGCGGCTCGTCTTGAGCGTCGTGTTTGTGGTTTTCCTATCTTTGAAGAGGATTATTGATTTGGCGTGTTTGCAGTCTGTTTGATGCTCTCTTATTTTTTTGGTGTTCTTTTTCTCTGCTAACCATCTGCCATCTCCGAGTAAAAGACAGCCTTAGGTAACCGGCGATGATCCATGTGGACATGCCCACACCACCTTATAAATGAAATGAACAAGCTTTTCATCTCCCGCTATTCCGGAATCCTTATATCCCCTTTGTGGTCACAAAACTGTTATTAGCTTACTTGTAACTAGTTTTCTTTGAGGCTTCATTTTGGATTATAGGACGATCCTTATTACAATGTCGCTGATCCCTTTTAGGGTATAATAATGATAAAGGCTATCTTTAATCCTGATATCTTTAGCTATAAGAACTTTTATTATCAGTGGGGTTTATGTAATGTCCAGTGTTTTGTATTACTGCGACGTAGTTGTGGTTTTTTTTTAGCTCTAATAGAATCAATTTACTTACGAAATTTCAGTTTCACTAGAAACTCACCAGAACACCAAACAAATATGTATTATCTGCTGATGCTGCAAATTTTCGTCGGAATCGAACCAGCAGCCTCCTGCATCGCAAGAGGATCTTAGGCCACGGGGCCACAAAGGTCATACACCGTGGTGGGGATAGCGCATAGATTAGTATGCTCATATTTTGGAGGAAAAACGGGTTAATTTTTTTCTGGGTACTGGGAATGACCACAAAAGAAACTGTTGAAATAAAAATCATGTAAAACAATGTCTGTTAACAATATTTGATCCAGCCGTCATAATCCAGTGTGTCAACACTTCTACGATAAACACAGATATTATAATCTGTGCGGGGAAACATCAGGCACGTTTCTGTTCTGTTCCGGCGTCGCCGTGCTGTTACATCTGATGAGTAAGGGGTAGTTTCTATACGGAAATACGGAATTGTTGACATTGTAGTACCATGTAGTACCATATTCTGAAACGTTTAAGCCTCACTTTTAATCCTGTTTTGGAAAACTCAAAAGATTATGTTGAATCCATAAAATAACGGACTTTGTGGCTACCCCGCGCAGATAATAAAATATATTTTTGTAGTTAATAAGTTTAAACATACGCGATCTGAACACATTGTTATTAGTAATATTTTACGGGTCTTTATAGCATTTATTTAGTCACCCTTTTCCCCGACCTATAAATAATATATTTGTGTTGTGTGAGGCACGTTTTGTACTGTTCTGGTGACAGTGTGGTGTCACAATGACGCAGACATATTTCCGTATACGGAAAAGTGAAACAGAAAAGTGGACTGCGATCGCTATGCATGAGCGCTACAAAGTGTTCTTGGAAACTCGTTCAGGTTTTAAACCTCAACGTCTTGTACTCAAGTTAAACGGGATAAAGATAATTAGGTTTCATTAAATACATCAACCAGTAGTTGGGGACTACTTTACATAAGTATGTAGGTACAACATATTGTAAAAAAAAATATTAATTTAATTTGATATATTTTTAGTGGTGAATAAAATAAAAAAAACCCACTTATTAACCTTATTAACATTTTTTTGCTTGATGGTTCTAAAAACAACGTTATACTACATTTATTTCTTTATCCGCTTTGAGAAACACGAAGATTTTACGATGATCTGCAAACTATAAACTTTCATTCATACAGCGTAAACAAACTATTCGCGAAAGCAGACACCTTCTGCATTCACGGAGCAGAGTATCGAAACCGTTGACATATTCAATCTCAGCCCCGATCTGGGTCGTAAATTTTTACATCCTTCCTTATCCGGAAAACATGTCACATCCCTACAGATGAACGATAGCAAAGTAAAACGATAGCGAGCATACGTGAGAATATTTTAATCTAAATGATTAAATATTAAATTGTGAGATTTTCTTTCGATTTTCTTGTTTGTGGTCTCTGAAAAATTATGTAGAGAGAGTGGGTCGAAGCTTAATCAATACGACGATAACTGAATACCCAGATAATTGTCTCTTTCGACAATGGTTGTCTGTGGAGTGGGTCACCTACAAATATGTTTGAAATGTTGTGTTCCATTTCTATTCTGGTTTTCGTGTTATATATCTTCCTTTTTCAAATGCAATGTACCTTTGTTTAAAAAGTTATTATATATCAATGATTTTAACTGGACACTGTTTTTTCATGTAAACCTATTATGATGTCAAAATATGCAGCTCTCTTTATTTCTATGAAGATGAAATTTCTCCGCAGTTTTAACTTTTTCTGCCTCATCTTTCATTTATGGTTAATTATTTATTTACTTCCTTATTATAAATAAATGGTTTTATATCTTAATTTATTTTAATTCATTGTTTAGCGAAAAGTCACAAGCGTGTAAAATATTATAAATAAATAATCCCAGCAGTATGTAAATAGGCTAAGATGATAATGAATCGCTGATCTCGGTCCGATCCCATCAATTTGCTCACTTAAATAATTTCCTGTTTATGGAGTCGGACGTCCGCTGTATAGACCTCACTTAAAGATCGCCTCAAAAACAATTATTTAATATTCTTTGAAAAAGCTTAAAATTTTAATGAAAAAGTTTCCATTCATTAAGTGTTTTAACTAAGCCGGTATATTATGTACGTTTCTGGTATTTACGAAGAATAATTATATTTATGAATCTGATTTAGTTTACAGCAAAATTAGATTGCATTCAGCGAAACAACGTTATTTGAGTCACAAACCACAAATTCGCGACTGTAATGAAATTCAGCGACATACAGCTGTCTGATACAAGATAAGAATAGGATTCGTGCAAGATCTTACCTTACTGCATCTCTACCAATACCTCCACACGATATTGAACTCTACCTGTTTGACATAAGAGTAAATCTGGTATGGTTTCAGTATTCAATAGTACGTGCGCTGAAAACAGAATTTGTGGTGCACAATTGAGCACTAGTTTGGATTCTGAGTAGGTTTACGAAAACATTTTGGCAACGCGTTCGAATTTTTCGGCGTCATTGACCAGCTGGTATTTGCAGAATATTACATCAATTTATTATTGGTTTAAAATTTATATAATAAGATACTTAGTCTTTCTTTTTCCAAAATAATCTCATAACCTTCTTATTTTAGTAGGCCCGTAGATGTGCTACGAAGAACTTCGTAGGCCCGTAGAAGTGCTACAAATTTCGTAGACTGGTAGATGTGCTGCCCATATTGTAATGAACAACCTATGCATTGTATGTTTTCGTACCTACTTACATGTTAACAATTTCACAGACCAGACTTCGCGGTGTGACCCGCAGGTACGCATTCGGCTATCAACGAACCAGTGTTACCATACCATAGGACAGTGTGAAGAGTCAAAACAATATTTTACATCGTGTTTCTTAGTAAGTCTTTTTTATTTTTTTTTTATTTTGTTTTATTTGGGAAATAAACAGTACATAATACTTAAAATTACAGAGCTTAACATAAACATAAACCAACATAATTTCCTCCATTAAGTAACACATGTAGAGCTAAAATGAACACAGTAATATGAAAAAGAAAATGCAGACAAAACATAATTATATACAAAAAAAGGTAAGGATATTAAAATAACTATAAAAATATATAAACAGATAATTTAGTCTTCGGCAATGCTTAATTTAACTTCTTTACGAAACTTCGGTAGTGACAAGTTAAATATATCTATACTCGACAACTTTTTGTTGTAAAATTCACAAACTCGACTAAGAAACATATTTTTTCTATATTTAGTGTTTACATTAGGTAAGCAAAAAGTTTTTTTACTACGTGCAGATAGTCGGGGGCAATGAAAATGAACATTCTCAAGCAAAAACGGTGAGTCAATTTCTCCAGATAAAATCTTATATAGAAAAACTTGGTCTCTAACAATTCTACGGGTTTGCAGACTGCCTGAGCTTTCAGTTTCGTAAAAGGGAAACCGATACTTACAATGTTTAAGTAATTTATTCTGAATCCTTTCGATTTCATAGATATGAATGTTATATTGCGGGTTCCAGACAGTCGATGCATACTCTAGAATGGACCTGACAAAACTATTGTATAAAAGTAACAATGTATCTAAATTTTTGAATTCTCTAGAAACTCTCAGAATAAAGCCAAGCATGCGATATGCTTTGGCAGTCATGGTATTATAATGAACATTAAAGGTTAACTTAGAATCTAAATATACACCAAGATCTCTAACTTCATCAACTCTATGAATAATAGTATTATTAAATCTATACAAAAAAATTATTGGCTTTGGCTTACGAGAGAAAGAAATTACATTACACTTTTTTGCATTTAGAAATATTGAGTTAGTTTGACAATAGTTTAAAGTCAATGTCTTTACGCCACCATTTTTAAATTAAATTGTATAAATTTAATAATTTTCACAAGCACATATAAACAATGAAATGCAAACTTAAATAAACAAGCGGTATAGTGTAGTTAAAAACAGAATGTCTGGCCAGATAATCCTGTGGAAGCGAGATCTGTCATGCTCGGACCTGGTACAGAGCTAGAGCTAAATCCTCCTAGCCGGTGATTGTACTGCACTGTTGGAAAAGGATCACCTATTCGTTTAATCCGGGTTATTATATCTGCTTAATGGGAGGGAATTTATTAAATGCATTTAATATTGCGAATACGTCTTTTTGTGTTTTTCGTGTCATAAGACTCAACAGATTTTTTGTGGTAGAACTAATCCACAAAAAAACTATTTAAAATATTGAAAAGTTCCATTGAAAAAGTGCTTGGTCCAATAAACACTTCGGGTTCGAAATCAGAGCAGAGTTATTTATAAAGTTATTGCGAAAAGTTAAATGTAAATATTAACACTCGTAAATTTTTCTTCATCAATTTATAGCGCCTGATTCATCCTATAACCACTTTCTTTCCCACCTGATATATTACATACATCAAATAAAAAAAGTCCACAAAAAAGGAGAGATAGGGACAAAATTCAGCTCATTGTGACAATTTCTATGAACATTTTCTACTTCAATCTAGAGTAGAAAACGAGCGTTTTCTGATATCTCCATAAATGTACTTTTTATTGTCAGTCCAACTGGTCGAACGAAAAACTGCCATAAAAATACTTGGCTATCTAACGTTAGCGCACTTAATGGGCCCGTATCCCGGTCTCGAGTGCTATTCCCTAGCTCAGATGCGCATCAGCTCGTTTATAACAATATTAAAATGTCTTTAAAATATAAATGTATAAAATAAGTAGCTTTTATTTCTGTCAACGAATTAGTATCGCTATCCAACGTGGTAACACTGCCAGCATTCTGCGCACTCTGCCTTCTGTGTAATGCTTTGATTTTTATGAAATAGATTATACCTAATTGTAAATATTTTTACTGTAATTTTCTTCTTCACTAATAAAATAAAGTGAACAGATTTGATTTCTTGTTTGTTTGAATTGAATCGGCCACGAAACTACTATGAATGCACAAGAATAGTGTGTGAAAGTAATTAAATTTTGAAAAGGTCAAATTACTTCACGTACTCATTATCGTGTGGGCACCGCAAAGAGCACCTAGGTACCTACACCAATGTTACAATGGAAAACTCACACGTAAAAATCGACAGAAATACCCATGATTAAGTAAATATACTTAGGTAATGTTGAAAGTTGAATTTAGAACATACTCGTCTTTTGGAGTTGATTAAAATATTACCACCACTCACTTGTTTTTACTGTTTACAAGGTATCTAAATGAATAAAACCAAGATTCCACAACTCTTTGTTTGTTCTCAATGCTTGCTAGTAATCATTATTGATGATATAATAAAAACCAAGGGCCCTATTCTGGTAAATAAATCGCTTCTTATTGACAATGGTATCATCACAAAATGAAACAAGGGCAGAGGCACGCTTTTTTTATTCGGCGAGGAAATTTGAACGTTCTGGTTCTGAATCATGTGGGAATCGAACTTTGTATAGGTATACATATGCACTGGGACACGACTACTTGAGAAGGACATTATACCCACTAAAAATTCTCCGCTGACACTCTCTCGCAATTTTTTGCCAAATCACGAGAAAATTAAACCTACCGCGGCCCGACTCCTCGCATAGGATGGATGTATAGGCCAGCAAGTCCACCTCATTCATCCATCACGTTTCCTCCCCCATCAGGACACAGGCAGGACAGGCACAGCTGAAAACTTTTTTTTCATTTGCACCTCTGTATCCAGATGGTCATTTCCGTCGCCCCATACAAGCAAGACAAGAAAAGCTAGGGTACTTTACCCACACCTGGTTAGGTGTGGGTAAAGTACCCTAGCTTTTCTTCAAGTCTGTGACTTTCAACTATACGTAGGCAGATATTCACGGACGGGTATTACGCTGGGCTCGACACCGAACACAATAGGGTGCAGTGCATTTTATATATTGTTATCAGTGAAGAGGGTTTAGTATAAAATATTTAAAAAACATATAATCTGACATTGTATGAAAATATTTATAACATTTCCTTGTTTATACGTAGCTTATTGCTTGGCGAAGGACGGACTGAAAAAGTGCATAAAATACTGGATTATGTTTTCAAGCGTAGCATGCCCTAAAAATATTTTAAGATAAAATTTATTATTAATAAAATATATTTTAATATGAAAAATAACAGTAGTTCTTTACATAAGATACATATTTTTGTTAAAGGTAAGTGATCGGAACGCCATCTTTTATTTTGATCAACGAAATAGAATTGTCATCCAACGTGACAATTTCTGGTGACAGCTTAGATTTTTGAGTCGATATTAGTTGAGTTAATATTAGTGTAAACACTTAAAGTAACTTGTAATCAAGTTACAACTTAAAAACTTAATCTCTCTTGAACATTATTTCTCATCATTTGTTTATCATTAAACACTTTGATACATTGCTTCTACTGAACACTAATTTCTGTGCACTCTATTTCTAATTCTCCTTGAAGTACAGCGTTCAAATCAATTCGAGCAATACTTGGCAAATTGAACTTTAAACGGAGTTCACGAAGCAATCGATCCTGCAACGAGACAGCAACAGATATGTATTTGGCTGCTGCGATACATTTAACCCGTTTTACATCCAAGAACAGCGTTCAGTAACACGTTAGTTGTCGTAAACTAGTCCCCTAATGTTCTATGCAGTGTGGGTTAAGTTATAGGCGTGAGCAATGACGAACATGCTTCCACCAAACCGTTGAATTTTTAAAAGTTAGTCAACATTTATTCTTAGTCTACTTAGTTTTAATTTTAGTGAAATCCTGTTTTGGTTATAGGTTGCATTTCAAATTTAACTAATATCTTATGTTATATTTAGATTAAACAGATGTGGATTTTGTTTCATTTAAAAATAAGTAAAATAAATAAATAATCACCTGGTTTAATATATATTGTTTAGTATAACAGTCATCTAGTACTCATAACACAAGCTCTGCTTAGTTTGGCGCTAGATGATGCTGTATGCATTGTCAAGCATTATTTATTGTATTATGTATGACTGTTGTACTGTGTATGAAATACATTTTGTTTTACATTGGTTAACAGATTGCATAATAAAAACATATAATGAATATATAACTGTGGTACAAAGTGCTAATGCATGGATTTATGAAAAGTAAGGATAGCATCCTGTCAAATCAAACTTGAATCCTAACAATGGCGGAATAACATTGAGTGTCATTGTATATCGAGATGCCAACTGAAGAAAAATTTACCCATATTTTTTATAAATATTCTTCCTAATAATTGTTTACAAATGAATATGTAGATTATAAAAAATCTACGTAGGTACTGCTTTAGCCACGGTCATCGTCTATTAGACCTACTTTTTATAATTTTCAATTTACGCCAGCGCTTTATGGTGCTAACTGCAGTGAATTTGATTATCCCACAAGCACAGAACAGAACACTGTACTTTCCCGGGATCAAATAGTAACGTATTTGCTAATCGAAGAAATTCAACAAAATCTGATCAGCCCTCAGTGTATTCCAACTCTCCGTTCACTGTCTAATTTTAGTTTGAATAAATTATTCTTTGTGCCTATTAACTGGCTGACTTTTTTCTGTCTGATGCTTCGCATGCGTTGTTCCTATGGAAATGCCTAACCAAAAATCAAATAAAAATTACTTATTTAAAAGTGGCAATAAGCAGCCATATATTATTATTACGATTGTTACTAGGAAGATCAATTAAACGTTCCTAATAATGAAAAAATATACATTATTCTCATTATTCATTGTTTGATAAATAAGAAATAAAAATTTATGGATACATAAATATTATTAATTTTAATTGCCCAAATTCTTATAAATGAAAAATCTTAATGCACACTGCATGCTAATTGTGAGATTCTCTGATTACAGTGATTACCTATACGAATTCAATTTAACTTCAAATTTTCATCACCTAGAAATCTGAAAAAATATTGACTATTAGTAATGCCCTGCGGCTACCTTTAATCTCGATATAACATGTTATCTGCGTAGTTAATCAGCGTCAGTAAAATTATTTTTAAAATGGGTTCAGCTATTTTGGAGGTTAGCTTAAATAAACACTATAATAATTCGTCCATCAAAAGCTAAGCTATTGTTTTGATATTACAAACAGAAATTCAATATCATAATTATATTTCAAATAATACATATTATTACCAGAATGATAAATAAATGCCTATTTACCTGATTCATAATTTAAAGTCAATAAAATATGAGAATTGAAACTTATTTAATATACTCCCACATTTACCGGAAAATTTACATGTTTACATGTTGGCAGCACTGGCTAGATTTTGTGCTTCTATTTTGATTATTTTGTTCATAATAATTTTGCGTCAAATCAAAGAAATAAGTTGGTGAAATTAGAAATTTACCTAGGAAATGTGATCCGGTGTTTTTTATTGACAAACCTATTGTGATTTTTGCAACATCTGACCACACAAGACGGCGTTTTCCATTTATTTTGGTTTGTTTACAATGGGGTTCATCAGTTGGTGTATAAAGCCGTAATGGCGATGGCCAGCATACTATTTGATTGATTGGCATGCTTGCTTGATTGGAGTGCTTCGTTTTATTTTTTTCTGATACTCCTTCCGTACTTATTTATAGTTTCATGTGCTAATGATTCATTTTCATTCAAAAAATAAATAAATTTCTCATAAATTTTATACTGGTGAGGCTTTATTTGATACTACAGCACAACATTTTCTGCGAACACAGTCTATAGACTGTGTTTATTTATGACTAGCGGTCCGGCTTCGCACGGGTATTAAACAAAAAATTCAGAAATTATACACACTAACACGATGAGTTTCACAGTTTTCATACGGATCCCTTACTTTTTTTAACAGCATTGGGGTTTTTGACATTGACTCGACACTCCATAACTGACACTGGCCGTAGAGAAAAAGCAATAAGACCGAGCGCTATATATTCAACCTCTTTTTCTATTATGACGCGCCATAATAGAAAAAGAGGTTGAATATACAGAGCACGGTTCAATTATTGAATTTTTCATGCGGATCCCTAACTTTTTGAAAATATTATATAGCCTATGTTCATCACGAAAAAATAAGGATTCTAATGGTGAAATAATTTTTCAACTTGGTCCAGTAGTTTCGGAGCCTATTCAATTCAAACAAACAAACAAACATACAAACAAACAATCAAATCATTCCTCTTTATAATATTAGTATAGATTTTGATCAGCATTTTCAACAAAGACAAGATAGAGCAAAATGATTTTCTTGTTCCTATTCTAATTCTATCAGAGCAAATAGAAAGATTCCTTAAAACCGACACATATGGAATTATGTGTTAAAGAAATGTCACTGCTATTTACAATTTTGCTTTTAAATATTAAATTCATTTATTACATCAGAAAACTTTCTAAGTCTATTTGCGGTGGCGACGTGTAATCAGTAACCGTCGAATTCTTCTGTGCCTTACTCCAAACGCCGATGTTCAACGTAACCCTAAATTCAGAGCAGCAACTCGGCGTCGATATATCAGCGTCGCGAACTGTGACGGACCGGTTCTAACCGGGTCTAACCGGTACTCGTGCATTAACCGGTTCGGTACCGATTATGTACGAACAACAGAGTTTACCATTTCCCGTAACCAGGTTTTCGAGGGTTAAGCACGAGTTATGGAAGTTTACGAAAACTTGAAAAGTTTGTTACCTTCCATACTTTTAGCGCTTTGCAGTTCCGGGTCCTGAGAGAAACTATTTGTCATTGTTTGACGATCAAATATGTAGTTTCATATGAACTCGGGTATAGTTTTTTAATGGTTTTGAGTAGTTTGCATGATTTTAGCAGTACAATTTTGTCGACGGTAGTAAAGAACACTTTTTTCCCTTTGATATTGTGCAAACTCATACTAGCCAATCTGAGTTGTTGTTATTGGCTTTGATTTTAAATTATAACAGCAGTAAAATACAGCAAGAGGGTGAGTTTTGATGAGTTGTTATTCCAACGCTCAATTCCCCATACCTAAAGGTAAAGGTACCTTACCCTGAGCATTTAGCAGTCATGTAATGTTCCAAGATTCTCTTGCAAAGATTTTGTGACAATGCATGGCAGGGTCCCTGCTGACAAGCAGTCGCCTATTATAAATAAATATAAATTATTTAAATCAAACAATATAACTCATTAAAGCCATAATTTTTATCAAAAGGAACCTAAAGACTAATTGGATTGCTGAAGCATAATTCCACTAACACTCACGATGACAATAAAATCGCCTATCAATCACCGCCCTTTACACCTTTTGGTACCTATTCTAATATCACAAGCTTTTTTCTGTTTAGCCCAATAAATGACTGTCTATGACTTTTGAACCATTGATCATGCTGGGCAGATGTCCCTCGCAGCGTTACCTTGTGTATGGGCAGTCCACCCTAGCAGCTAAAGCCTAGACGGTGTTGAAGCTAGCTATTAACGCATCAGGGACGCTACGCGATTGTGCATGATAGAGGGATGGTGCTATGATTTCGCGATCGAGATGTGTATTGTGCGTTTTTGGTGGATAGTGGAGCGATAGCGGATTATTAGCAGGTTTCATATTGTTCATTACATGATTTCCGCAACGCGCGATCTTTTATCGAAAACCATAAAAAATCCGCCACTGCTAAAAAAACTTGGCAAATACAACCGTGAAGTTTACCCTCATTGAAAGTAGTTCTAAAATGAAAGAAGTCATCTAGATTTGAAGTTTAAGTCTGAAAGCAGCTATAAAGAAATCCCGTTTACGTTCTATATGCACACTTTATTTACCGGTTAAACCCAGTCTACACTTTTATAGCTATTGTTTAAGTGTCCATTAATATTTAAAGTCGGGTGCGCGTGTTGGCAACATTTGTAAGAAACCAGCAGCTTAAGCTAAAGCCATTTCAGGTGTACAATTATTACCTTGTTATTTTTAGCACAGGTAAGATAGGAGGTAGCTGGTTGTGAACAATCTGATAAATATAGAACAATAACCAGCTAGAACGTTGATCATAAAAAATGTTTAGTTGCGAAAGTGTGGAGATACAACGTAAATCTTAAAATAAATTACGATTACATATTTCGTACTATTATTTATATTACTGCAAATATTTTAACTATTGGACAACTTGTCTATAGATTTGAAAAGCGCATGGCCATAGACAATAAAAAATCCAAACAATAAAACCAAAGCTTTCATTGATAATTCTGAAGATTTAACCTATTTGTCTGTTTTTGAATTCGAAATTTTTCGCTACGCTATTGATGCGTTGTTTGTTTCTTAGTGTTAACTTTTTAACTGTCTATGATATGATGAGTATATTCGTCGATTTCATCGTTTATTTAAAAACTTATTTTGAAAATTTTTACGTTTTATATAGACAATGATCATAAAATATCTACAAAACTAAAAACCTGTGTACAATTCAGGGATTAAAACTCCTTAATAAATGTATTTGCGGTCATTAAACATCTTGGATACTGGAACGAAAACGAAACAGCAGCGGTAACTGCTAGTAAGGTATTATTAAAATAAGTATTCTAAGTAAAATATGATTAAAATTAGTATTATGATTAAAATTAGTATTTTAATCATACTTTACTTAGAATTAGTATGAAGACTGCTAACTACTTAAGTTTAAGCTACGTTTAACGTTTATGTTTCTTCGCGTGTAGGTACTATTTACTTTTCAGAGCGTTTTGTATCGTTAATTAAATTTGAAATTTACGTTTAGTCACGGAATTTTAAAACTTTATAGTCTACTTGCTGGGTGCCCGCGGTTTCACCCGCGTAACTCTTGATCCCGTGGGATTTTCGGGTTAAAAGTTTATACTCTAAAGTTTTACGAGCTAAAGGCCCATATGTTATTCCAGGTCATAAACTATCTATGTACCAAGTTACATCAGAATCCGTTCAGTAGTTTTTGCGTGAAAGAGTAGCAAACTTCCATCCATACTTACAAACTTTCGCGTTAATAATATTAGTAGGATGAATGCTTGCTTAAACTAACCTATGAAAATAAATTGCCAACGACCTTGCTTGTTGTATAGTTTGATAGTTTGATCTGACATTCCAATGACAACCTTTTTTTAGTTCTAAAATACATAAGGGTTGTATTTTTCCTAGAAAAAACCTTATCAGTGTAACTGACATGTTCGCAAATAATAATTTTTCCTACGATATGGACCAGTAGGCCAAGCACGGGGATTGTTGTCTAGGGTAGAATAGACAATAATGACATCGCATCGCCATACATTGCGTACATTATTGAAGTTGAATAAATTAATTTCAAATAATTTACGCATTCGATGACAAAGTGACGTAATTTTTGGCTATTCTACCTTAAGCTATATGTAGTTTGTTTGCAAAATTCTGCAGTTTGCTCAATTGTTTCAATTGTAAATAATATTTCTATGTTATTTTTCTTTATTTATAAAGGTGTTTACGAAAGAAGTTTTTTTGCCTAAGTAACTGTATAATGATAAACTTAGTAGTTAGGTGGATCGATCTGAGTTGGCGCGAGATTTAATTTTTTCTTGATTTCTACATGGAATAAATGCAGAAAAGTAATTTGCCGCAAATCAAAAACCATTTTCCATTAAACTATGATAAAACCAACTTCGATAAAATGTATTTTGGAAGCATTTAGGAAAAATTTGATTTTGGGAAAAATTTTGTGTTGTACCAAAAGCTTCAAAATTACCAGTGATACGAACTTAGTTCATCCATATTAACTTCTGCTAGTTTCATTCTTTGTAGACAGCAAAAGAAATAAAAACAACAAAAAAATTAAGCGATTTAACGATCACCGTTAATAAAAATGCTGTTAACATTTGTTTTGTTTTAGGAAAGTTTTATTCTTTTTTAACTGCTATCAACTGTTACGGAACACCGTTTATTTGCTGAAAAAAGTATAAACTAGTCAAGTGAAAGTAATGTTCTTAGAGTTTCGTCTACACTTTTTCTTAAAACAAAGCCCTAAAATTCGCTTTATTTTCATAAAAAAAAAACGTTTCTTCAACTACAAACGTGTGAAATGTGTGGCTACGATGCGATCTCATTGATGTCTATCTAACCAAGAGAACGCTATGAAATACCCACAGGCCTAATGGAACATAAAATATTTGATTGAAGGTTCCAAATTCCATATTTGAATCAATTCTAGAGTGAATAAAGTGTATTCTAGACCTTCGTGATACAACATCGGCCACATCATCTATTTCTATTATGTGAGATAGTTTAGTATAAAAGTACTGAACTATATTGATCGTGTCTAGAGTATGGGTCGCAATTTCAGTATAAGAGTAAGCGGGTTAACAACCTAGTTTATGTTGGATGTACAATTCAATAGGCAGTGGTTATTCTCGTCGTACATACGATATTGCATCTGTAAACAAATATCTTCATACAAATTGACATCAGAAGCGGATCCCCACGTACAGAACCCTGTGAAGCGTGCTGAAAGTTTGTGTAACGTAGATCGCAGTACAACTGTTGCCGTGCTAACCCCCCACGCTATTTGTCATGCTCGCGGCTCGACCTACTTCCATATCTTTTAACGGGCTGAGGTGGTGTCTTGGTTATAGCGATTTGGAAGTAGTGACGATTACCGATTATCAAAGTGCTTTATTTCCTTTAGACCCTACGACACTCTTGGACTAGTTAGCAATAGATACACGTCGGATGAAGTTTTCGAAAATTACGAAGTAGATAAACAATTCTCGTATAATATAAAGGTTTACTGTTATTAGTCATATTATCTAGTTTAGTTTATTTAAAGCTTCAGCATTGTTGATTCTACCATGTGAGGCTGGTAGATAATGCCATTGTATTATGATTAATATTATTAATTTATAAAATTTCGTATTACTAGTTTATTCATAGATCTTACTAAACATGGAAAAATACAAGACTATTGTATTGATAATGTCTGATATATTGAAGGGACCAAAACATGTTCAATTCTGTAAAGATACTCACTGCTATTAAAGATATAAATAATAAAATCAGTTTATTGCAGACACAAAAATAAGACCCATATCACATTCACAATAACATCCAAATTAGAGTACACAATATAAAATGAATAAAAATAAAAGATTAAAACTACGATATCTTCCGACGATACCTATTTTTTATTTCTGTCCATGTGAACAGAAATCCAGTGACAGTATATGGGATTGGCCACATAGTCAGAAACAGCCCTCAAGATGGTGTTGTTGGAGCGACTTAGTCGACTCCAAAAGGCTGCTATCCTCGTTTGTTTTATAGCGAAGAAGTCGGGAACTCATGCATCAGAAAACATCCTCGACGAACTGCATTGTCTTGGCAACCGTCTGGGCCCGGTATGCGATATTATACTGTACCGTTGCGGTGGTGAAGGATTTCCTAGTGAAGTTGTACTAGAGTTGACTATTAGGTCGCCCGTTTCTTTATGAACTTGGCTGGAAAGTCGATATAGCCTTTGAGATGTCGACGTTACACGCAGTAGGCTCGCTATAACCGCTCTCATTCTGTCCACCCCCTTACCTCTTCCTGCAAAATCTCAGAACACTTAGTTAACTAGCATATTACTGTAAGTATGAACAGTGACATTCACTCTTTGAGGTACGCTACTATGCTGGCTTCATTATGCGTTCTATTTGCATTCAATTATCACGAAGAGCTTTGTGATTGGTTGAGGTGATAATCAGATTTACAATGCAATTTCCTGCTCCTGTTTGGTTGATTGTGACGACATTGGTTTAACCGGTTAATTGTATATGTCATTATGTTTATGAAAAATCTTTTGAAGGCGTAGATTTCGGCCGTGTGGTGTAGATTAAATTTGTGCCGAAGAGTGCAAGAGAGGGTTTATCGTTAAAGGTGACTAACTACCCCAACAATTCTAACTGTGATCCCTTATTTTTATGCCCAGCGGGGTACTATGGGCTTATCTCTTATCAGAGAAGACCTGCGTGCTGCGAACATTTTATTAAATTTCACTAAATTCCGCTGCTCAGATTATTATGTCTTATACACTGAAATAATTCTTATGAGAGACTGGCACTAATTTATTCATTTTAGGTATATGCGAATGTCTAGGCCTTGTGTGTCTGTTTTATTACTAGTTACACAGAACACATAACAAGCAGCAATAATATAACACAATTTATTTTTAAATACAAATTTGTTAAGACATAACCAGTACACACAACAAATAATTAGACAAGATAGACATAATCTTATTTACATAATGACTACAAAGTTTCATTTCTATCATAAACGTGAACGTTCAATTGAATTGTAAAACTTTGTACTCACCCATCTAATATTTTTGTTTTAATTTAGAAAAGCTTCTAATTCTTAGTATCGTATATATTTCGAATTACTGTCACTTTTAATAAAATTACTTACGTTAATAACATAATTATTTATTTAATAACATGAAATTGCTAAAGCGTAAGAAGTAGTTATTCAGTTTCTACATATTATGATTGATTTAAAATTAACTCTCTAATTAAATGGATTCCTACTGATAACATATTATTCTTTGTTTAAATTTCTAGAAGACATAAATTGATTTTATCGGATATAAAATTTCGAAGAAACGTCGTTAATTCAAATAACACTTCGATTTTAGACCTAAATGAAAATTGTAGATTGCTAGAAAATTAATAAGCAAAATAGTTTGATTAATGAATTCGTAAATTATCAGATAAGTCTGCTTTTTGCCAGCAACAACTTGCTGAATAATTTAAGACACTAATTGGATAAGTTTGTCACAGACCAAGACCTCGTACCTACCTACTATTTCAATAGGAAAAATAATGCCTTACAAAAGAACAAAGGTAACAGAGTAATTAGTCCTGGATAGCACTTTAATAATTAAAAAAAAACACGTAGTCAGACCTAAAAGTCCTTCAGATAGGTTTCAAATGTTCCTATAATTCTGTCAATTAATCGTTCCATATTTATTTCAAAAGTCTTTTTTAACTTAATATTTAATTTTATTTACATTATACCTATGAAGACTCCACACTAACGTACGAGCCACGCGCGCTCCTTCAAACCCATCGAGATAAAAAACCGATAAGCGATGGGAGCGAAGCGAGATTGCGAAGCAATGCGACCAATATGCGAATGTGATCCACACTCATGGTTCGCAACCTGTTCGCGGCTTCGGGCCCTTTCCGCGCGCGAGTATGAGAAGCTTTAAAGAAGATAAGTCTTCAAAAAATTATCTGAGCGTCTGGTCGAAGCGACGTGTGACCCAAGAGCTGGTCAATATCTGGCGCAGCGCATCAGCATTGCCATACAACGTGGCAATGCAGCCAGCATCTTGGGTACACTTCCAACTGGTATTGATATGGATCAGTTGAGCTACCTGTAGTTTGTTCGCAATAGTCTGCAGTTAGCTCAATTGTTTCAATTGTAAATACTAGTTTTTTATTTAGTTAGATCATTGTAATTTTATTTGTTAATAAAGGCTTTTTGCCCTATTGAATACAAGAAGATGGAAAAAGAATCCCTTACCCAGTTATGCAAGCCATTGACCTGGAGTGTAAATGGTGATGTTTGAATGATAACCTCGTTAATATTATCATTTTGCTGAAACCTCAGACAAGCCCCTAGTTGCCCACTAAAAGGTTTCACCGTGCCCATAATTCGGTCAATCGGCCGATCGATACGTCGCCCGACATCGCTCAAGCAACTCGATTAACGGGTGCACCTGCCGGGAATTAGGAAATCCGGTGTTAGCATAAATGTACACGAAGTTTGAAGTAGCTTGGTGTGCTGTGCAATTTATTTTTTATCCACTGAATTGGACAGTGGCAGTATAACTGGGACGCCCTCCGCACAGGTGTGATGATGACAAGAAAGACTTCAAGATGGATGAGTTCAGTTGAAGAAAGGGTGATAAGGGCGCCCTTATAAAATAATAATTTAATTTCTTTTCCTTTCGCAGTGGACTGTTTTGGGCTGATTTTTTTTTTATGTTTTGATGCCTACAGATTGTCAGACTGTCAGGCCTGAGCACCTTGTAGCTCAAAATTTACTGTTCCCATGCGAATTTTCTTGACAATGCCTGTTTCATCTTTTTTTAATTAGTTTTATGTGTATTTTCATTAATTCATAAATTACTAGGATTTTAATAAAAATGTGGACCAGGTTTTAAGTATTTTTATTTTGATATGCGTCAAATGGAGGCAGAAAACTTGGCGTCGTCGTTTACATTTAGGGTCGCCGACATTTTCAAATCTCCCGTTAAGTTGAAGCCCGATTCCCGCAACCTTTCAAAATATTTTCTTTCCAGCAAGAAAAGGTCAAAAGTGGTTTATTTTTTGTTTGCCATAAATTCATTCTCAACAAACATTTATTAGGCTTTATGGGTGGCACAAAAAGCTTTATAATCCGGTCAAACAAAGTCACAGGAATAGCTTCATCAAGGTAGCGTGATCAGGTCACATAACTTAGGGGCAGATTAGGGGCCTAAGCCATGACAAGCCAACAACCACAGCTTAAAGAGTTTCAGCTGGTTCAATTTAGTGATATTTTCACTATTCCCAGTAGGTATGTGCTTAACAAAATTTCTCAGTAGTTATTTATGCAATTAATAAATAATATAATACAAATACAAAAATATTTTATAAGGAACACAACATAATATAAGGTGAAATTGTGGGCTGACTACCGCAAAAGTTGAAAAGTGATACGGACAATCCACACATCATCATCTAGCCCCAAGCTAAGCAGAGGTTTTGTTATGGGTACTATATGACTGATATACAAAATACAATATTATAAGTAAAGCCTTGGTACCCCACGGACCTAGAGCCTCGACTCCGAGGCGAGCAAATTTGTAGGCTTTGTCGAGACTTTTATATTTGTGCCTCTTGGGATTCTCGGCCAAATCTGCCGCCGCACCAGCATTCTCGGATGTCCTCAGAAGATGAGAGGGCGCAAGTGTGTCGACGCAAGTAGCGTCCCACACAATGGGCCTCCCCAACTCCCATGGGACAAATGTCATACCGTCGGGCCTCTTACCATCATCACGCAACAGACTATTCGGTTCGAGAATAGCTGGTACGTTAGTGATGACAAAGGCCCGCCGGATGATGTCGTTAAGGCTGGCATGGCGAGACATCCGACCGGCAGCCCTAGAACATGATAATCCGTGATGACCAAGCTGTTCGACAGCAGTACCACACTGGCATTGATGAGGCGCGCAACCCCTTGCACCTAACAATTATTATTATTTATGTATATCATTTTATACTATTTATTTGTGATCCAGCTACCACTCGTATAAACTGTTGCAAGAGTCAGGTTTCGGGCCGCCATAAACAATGCATGAAATTATTTTGTCGCCCGAAATTATAATGGGAAATGTACCATGCTTACTAATCACGAATAATTATGTTTATATGCGATAATTATTACACTGAATTTACATTTTGATACGATAGCGTTTTAAACAGCCAGTAAATGTAAGCGCAGTTATTCTAATTATTTTAATATAATGTAAACAATGTTTTATATAAACATATAGGTATTGTCGGAAATATATGTGTAGTTTGTCCTTCCGACTCATACTTTGTACACTTCCATCTGTTCCATCGCCTCTCCTATAACTCATAGGTTTGCTGAAAGAAAACTTTTTAAGGTTTAAGCTCGCCTATGTACATACCCAATTAGTTTAAGTTCAAACTATGTTTTGATGTGTTGATGTGTGCGACAGTAAAGAATAAAGAATAGATACCAGGTAGAGTAGGCTCTTTGTCGTGGTGTTAGAATCTAACCCCTACAACTTAGCTCGTTAGTGTCGTCCATGTATCGTCGGTCGTAGCGACCGAAAGGTTCTTATAAAAAGAAAATCAGCAGGTTTCATTAAATTTCTAACAAATACAATTTACAAATTATTTATTTACCACCATTTCGATTACAAATGACCATAATATTACATAGTATATGAAATACCTAACAAAGATATTATTATATGGTTTTTAGTGAGAGCATTATTGCCCATCACTCAGCTTACGTAGGGGCTAGATGATGGATTGTGTATTATTAGCACCATGGGCCAAAGTATACAAACATAGATAGATCGATATGATAAATAAATTTATGTTTATATTAATAAATAATGCTGGAGAATCCTCAAAGCTTCATCTAGCCCCAAGATAAGCAGAGTTTGTGTTAGATTGATATACATAGCGCAATATTATTACATTATAAAACGATCAGAACACCCTGAACAAATATCTGCAGTAAAATTATTTGTCCCGTGGCGGTAATCGAACCCGCAACCTCCTGTTTCGGAAGCGGACCTTCGCCCACCGCGCCACAGATGTCGTCGTTATTAAAATTGTATTCTTTTAAGTATTGTGATACCAAATATAGCTGTCACCTGGTTTTTTCTGATCTTGACGTTATAGCGCCCGTTTTAATACCTTCCCTATACTAAAACCAATGTCAATATAGAATATTTGTAAACAAACCACAACACTAATAACTAGAATTCACTTGCTTGGCGTCGAGTTTCAGATATAATTGTATGCAATATTTTTTGAAGGAAGGATTTCAAATCGACAAGTAATGTAAATGGCGTATAAAAAAACGCTGGAACAGAGTGAATTTTAGGTTAAGTACGGGTGGCTTGTTTACAAACATTCTACGAGTGCAAACCTGTTGAAACGTCGAAAATAAACAAAAAAAAAACGCGATAAATACCCGTTAATTACTAATCATTATGTCAATAACGATTAGTAATCTATCCAATCTAATCTAATCTAAGCTAATCAATCTAATCTAAACGGAACTGAAGTCGGGATATTTACCACGAATTTAGTTGAAATTATTAGTTGAATCGTGGTAAATAAATAACTTTTGAAATTATCATGGTTACTAACACTTAGTGTTAACACTTAATATAGTTAAGTTATGTAGTACCTACCTACTTAGCTAAAAAAATTGTGATTTTATCGATTGAAGTTAAAAATAAAATAATTTTCTTTTTTTCTTCTTTCTTTCTAGATACAAAATCAAATAAATCAAAATCAAAGTGCTTTATTTCCTTTAGACCTTACAGGACTCTTGGAAAAAAGTACAAAAGTTTGAGTTCCGTTTCAGTTCTACCAGTTCCGTTTAAAATTTTTGAATCTTTTAAACATTTTTCACATATAAGGGGTGTCTCAGTAAGAATGCACTTTTTAAAATTGGAATATTTTTTTTTTCATGCAAGTGGCTTCTCTGTAGTTTGACAGCTGTCACCTCTGTTTATTCCGATTATTAAAAATGGAGCGCTTTTCGAAAAAGCAACGCATTATAATTGTGAAAGCTCATTACAAAACTTCGCTCGCAAACTTCGCCAAATTTTCAGCCGAGAAAATGCACCTAATGTGTCAACCATTCGAAGAGTGGTCAAAAAATTTGAAGAAACTTGGTCGATTATGGATGATAAGAATCTTTTGCGTCAACTAAATTGAAAATAAATTATTTTTTTTTTCTTTTTTATTTTATATTTTTTTTATCAAACGCGTTATCGGTGAGATACAGCCACATCTCTGTGCAAATTTCATGGAAAATTTCATGAAAAGAGTAATGGCCTGTCATCGGAGCCGTGGGGGTCATTTGCCGGATATTTTATTCCATACTTAATCGGAACATGTATTCTTAAAAATACAATAAAAATATCACAACTCTGTCATAAAATACTTTTTTTAAAATGATAAAGTGCACTCTTACTGAGACACCCTTTATATGTTTAAGTATATAATATAAGTCCTAGATCTAGATAGAACTGAAGCTTCTTAGTATCTCTTTTATCAGTTTCTACGGCACAGAAATATCTTTGAACACTCCCATAGAAACAACTCGTTTGAATCTGTCATCACAAACTAGAAAAACATGAAAAAATGGTCTCTACAGTGCTATTCAGATTTTATTCATTGTACCTGAGAACTTTTACAGTAGCCAGTAGGTACTGTCACATGGCACGCCTTAGAAAAATATACACAGCACGTTAGTAGTAAATCATGGAAAACAATCCAATCTTGTTTTTTTTATAATAAATCATTCAGGTAACATTAAGCAAAGGCAGATGTAAGTACTTTAAAGAAAATCAAAGTCAATGTGCTTTATTTCCTTTATTATCCTTTACTTATTACCTTACAGGAATATTGGACACGTCACAAAATACAAGTTACTTAAGCAATGACATTGGGAAATATTTTTCACTTCAATCTTTTGAGTAATTAAAGAAGCGAACAAGAAACCTTTACCTTGTTAGAATGTTATTTATCGACTAGTTGTTCTTTAGTTTATTTAATAACTACAGCCCTTATAAAATCTATACCTTGGTCATACCTAAAATTAACCTATTGACTAACTTAACTGTTATATTATAACTAAGTAATACATAGTTACTACTCTGCCGTGTGGTGCCGGCATAGAATTTCACCACCCCAACTCTTCCCGAGAACACAGCGGGGGGCGGGCAGCAGCGCCTTCTGCAGAACAACTGCACCGAACTGCGATCCCCAACCCGCATGCCCAGCGTGGGGATTATGGGCAATAACCCCCAAAGAATGATGCCATCTATGGCGCTCATTAGGGGAGGCTTATGTCCAGCAGTGGACTATTATAGGCTGGTGATGATGATGATGAATAGTTAGGTACTTATTTATTTATTTCTTATGTAAGTGACGTAATTTTCTTTATGAGAAAAAAGTTCTTTAAACCTTAAACTGTCACGTAGTTTGTGTCACGTGATATGTGTTGCGATTGGTTATTGTTTATTCGATCAGAAATCTTCCTTAGTGAAGGTCAAAATATTACCAGTTTGAAATCGAATTATTATAAATCATTATAATCCAACTCCAACCGCTCGAAGGTTGGTCTTCCTCTTTTCTTCACGATGTCCACTTTTGTTTTATAGTTAAGCTTAAACACAAAGAGCAACGTCGACATGACCAGGCACAATCCTATAATACCTAAATCGAAGAAAGGTGGACAAATTATCTTAGTATTTTGTCATAAACACACAAAGATATTTTTAAATGCAAAACGTACGGTACATCCAATTCGGATCAGAATGGAATAGAACCGATTCGAACTCAATCAGAAAGCAGTCTTAGAAATACACTTTGATAAGGTTCTATCCCATTTTGACAACACTCGGAATGTTTGTAGCGGGAAGACACCTCACGCGATCCGACAAAACGCGATGCGTGTTTAGTTGGACCATATCGTATAAATTTTCTATGAACACAAACATTACGGCCTCTGTAGCGCGGTGGGCGAAGGTCCGCCTGCGACGCAGGAGTTTGCGGGTTCGATTCCCGCCTCGGGAAAAATATTTGTACGATCTGCAGATAATTCTTCAGGGTGTTCTGGTCGATTATTTTTTTTTATTTTGTATAATAAAAAATATCTGTATGTGTAATAATAATATTATATAATGTATATCAGTCCTCAAGTACCCATAACACAAGCTCTGCTCAGCTTGAGGCTACACGATGCTGTCTGGATTATCCGGAATTATTTATTTATCTTTTTAGTATCAACACCCAAAATTTCTATTGGTTTATAAATTTTTATATCTATCCTAACGTCAAACTTTTAAAGGCTTTAGTAATTTGACGTTAAATATTAACTTTGACAAGTTTATTCTCCAATCTTTACAAATACGGTCCATAAGTTGATTGAAGACTAAATTTTATTGTTAACCGCGAGCTTACTCTGTCTTTTGTTTATTCCGAGCTATGAAATTGTGTTTATGTTAGTTTAGTTCCGAGCGAAATATTTTCTGTTAGCGTATGGTAAAGTATTTCTATTTATTTTTCCAAGAGCTTCTCAAAAGGGCTTTTTGAATTATGCAAAGCGGTTGGCATGCTTTAAGATGGAAGAAATAACAGCCCTTACGCACTAGGGGTAGAACCGCTGCTGTTGGTTTCTCTATTTATCTCCTGTATTTATAATTGTTTTCAAACAAAGGAAAACTTAATTTGGCTGTTTAGAAAATAAATAATGTTCGATCATCCAAGCAGCATCAGCTAGCCCCAAGCAAAGCAAAGATTGTATTATGGGTACTAGATGACTGATATACTTATACAGTTGAATATTTTAAAGTAGATAATACTTCTATACTAATAGTATAAAGAGGAAAGATTTGATTGTTTGAAATGAATAGGCTCCGAAGCTACTGGACCGATTTGAAAGATTCTTTCACTATACATAATATACCCATTGCGAAGCCGGGACGGACCGCTAGTGTAATATAAAACAAATGAAGGGGTTAGTATGTACTTGGAGGGGTGACAGTATCACTTAGGCTTTTTGATTTAATTCGACTAAAGAAATGACTTTTAAGGTCTTCTTGCGAAATAGTTACATAGTGGTACGGAACCCTTTGTGTGCAGTCGACTCGCATGTGTTCGGTTATATATAAGTAATATTTTAAATTATAATGAACACAAACCACAAACCACACGGTTAAACAACTAGTGCGTACAGGTTCTTTGCTGTCAACAAAATTACGTGGGCATTTACTTTGTAGATATTGTTTAATGAAATACCTAAACCCTGCAATGTACACCATCGCAATGTTTTTCAGCCATTTATAAAATACTTTATTATTTAGATAAAAATAAATTTCCAATCATTAGAATACCCACCTTTTACCCCATCTATGGCGCTTAATAGGGGACACCTTATGCCTAGCCCTGGACTGATATAGGCTGATAATGATATGTATGTACGTTAATATGACTTTAAAAACCCCCCACCAAACATATCAGTGTGTGGTGGGGGTTTTTAAAGTCACAATAAACGGCATTCAATTATAATCCCTTTTTACCTGACTCCAACGGAGGAGGATTATGTGGTTCGCACCCTATACATATATGTAGCCGATTTCTTTGGTCGCACTCAGCGCTGAAACTACTTGTCCGATTGTACCAAATTAGCTAACAAACTTTGACGACCACGACTGTGGCGCGGTGGGTGGGCGAAGGTCCGCCTGCGAAGCAGGAGGTTGCGGGTTCGATTCCCGCCTCGGGACATATTTGTGCGATCTGCAGATATTTGTTCAGGGGTTCTGGTTGTTTTCTATGTATAATAAAAAATATCAATATAATATTGTATTATGTATATCAGTCATCTAGTACAAATAACACAAGCTCTGCTTAGCTTGGGGCTAAATGATGCTGTGGGGATTGTCCAGCATTATTTATTTATTTATTTTAAACTTTTCGTCATAATACTTCCCAATGTTTATAGACACGCCATGGAAAACTCCTGATGCATAAAGATCGTCAGATAAAAGTGCTCTAAATAGTTAGGGGAGCCTAACTAAGGATCGAATGCCTCGATGTCAGTAAATAAATGCTCGTGTTCCGATCCTTAGCCGTTACTTTCCAAAACTGTTTCAAAGTTAAATAAAGTTTAAAGTTGAGTAATCTAAGAAAAACCCGACTACGGTTGAGTGATAAAAACGGAAGCACTAAAACCCTTCTATAAAAGTCAGTTTTTTGTAAATAGTTATTTTTTTTTATATGGCAAAAAGCCTTTATTAACAAATAAAATTACAATGATCTTACTAAATAAAAACTTTACAATTGAAACAATTGAGCTAACTGCAGACTGTTGCGAACAAACTACTTATATTTTTTAATGTTATATCTCAGTCAAATGGAAAGAACCTACGGCCACGTCACTACAATATAATAATGTTACATAGTTAGATTTTGCTAATATTAGGGTAGTTTTACTTTTGCTGCAGACGAATGAAATCATTTTTAGAAGTCTTGAATTCACTTTTACTATATTTTAAAAATAAAGTAAAGTCTCTTTTTAGCAAAATATCCCACCTTAATATTTATTTAGGTACATTCCCTTCAGGTCTCATAGTCTTGTCTATGTAAATTTTTGTTTCCTTATTTTATATATATTTATTTTGTATACTTTGGAGGAAATCATTCACAGATGATTTCTTATAAATGACGAACGAGGGAGCGCGTTAGGCGAAGATGTGAGTGGGACGCGAGGAATTTGCGGGTTCGATTCCTGCATGAAGTAAAAATTTATACAATCTGCTGATATTGTGACGTTATAAGTGTTTCGGATTTTTCTATGAATAATTAAAATTAACTGTGTTATGTATTCTATAACAATTATTTAATACCCATAACAACTTTGGGTGCATTGTCGAGCATTATCGAATAATAATGTTCCATAATACTCTAGATTTTTCTAGATTCTATATCACTGCTCTAAGCTAGCAACTATTAAATAACCAGATACCTCTTATTTTTATGCGAAGTCCCTGAAGATCTCCTCTAAAACTCGTAAAACTCGCAAATATTCCGAGAAATCATTCTCCAATATCGGAATATCAAAGTGATATTTTAACGACTTGCAAGATAAAACCAGGGGTGTTATAAGTTCTAGGTTCCTAGTTATATTATAGTATAGTCTCCAGTGTATTGTAAAATTGTTAGTAACTGGCATGGAATCAAATTACGCATAACTATTCTAATCTCTTCGAGGCGACTTGGCTAGATCAAGGCGAACAACTTTTGTTCTACTGACTTTGTTTAACGCATTTTTTTCCATACAAAAAATAATTAAATTTCCAATTCTGATCTTCTTAGCTCTTTCTATGTAGCCGGTCACAGATTAAAGCCATAATACGCACGCAGTACATCATCATCATCAGCCTACAATAGTCCACTGCTGGACCTCTAGGCCTCCCCAAATGAGCCATAGATGGCATTATTCATCATTTGGGGGTTATTACCCATAATCCCCACGCTGGGCACGCGGGTTGGGGATCGCAGTACGGTGGAGTTGTTCTGCAGAGGGCGCTGCTGCCCACCCCCCGGTGTGTTTCCCTTAGTCGCCTCTTACGACACCCACGGGAAGTGTTGGGTGGTGCAATTCTATGCCGGCACCACACGGGAGTAAATGCCTGTAACAGAATAAAACAAGTCGATACATAACGAGGCACGTGGCGGCGGTGCTTGTATTTTAGCAAAGAAAATTGTTTTAATGAAAGGGCGTTGTGTTCTATTACGATTTGGAAAAATACATAAAACAAGTCGTTCGCCTTTCACACAAGTCGATTTACCCACGTCGCTCGCCTTTAAGAGGTTATTGATTATCTACCTTTAACGCTGTACATCAGCAAATAGAATTTTGGTATTAACCAAATATCCATTAGGTCCAGTATCCACTGGTGTCATGTTATCTCATGGTTTTGTTAGTTAAAATCACTTATCACTTTCACTTAGAGAATAAGATTTAGAATAAGGATCTATTTAATTAGGCTAAGAGTGTAATTGTTTGTTACACCGAATAAATAAAAACTAAAAAAAACAAAGCTTAACCAAAAAAAAAATTATAAAACTCATGCTGAAGCAAAGACTATATTGTGGCTTTCTGGCTTACTTACTTATTTTATGAGTACCTATTTTTATGTTGTTCACTGTAGTTTAACATTATTGATATTTTTTTTCGATTATACTTATATTTTTTTGAAAAGACTATTAACGAGAACTTCTTAAATTTTATTTTATTTATTAAATAAAATTTATATTTAATTTTTATAAGTATGTGACACTAATCTAAAATATAAATAAGACTTGTTATATACCATATTTCTTGCAATAAATAAATTAAATTGAATAATTGAATTGAACAGACGTCTGTTACCTCTAATAAATCATTTTATTCTTAGATATTACTATTCTTATTACTATTATAAGTGGGATACCTATTAAAAAATACACTCAAATTGAGGGCATCTTTCTTGTCCCTTAAAATTACAAAGACTTAACTCAAAAGCATTTTCAAATTCAATTAACGCTTCACACATTTACCAACACAATCAAATTATCCCCAATCCCCAAGCCCTAAAGTTTTCTTAAAAGCCGCAGAATAAAAGCCTTTAATTTCCCTTGCGCAGGGCAAGCCCTCGAGTACCTAATTACTTTATTTTTCTACATTAGCAGGGAGTTCTGTAAGATAAAAACAGATTAGCCGAATACACACTCTCATTAGTGGAATTTGAGTCGCTCTCTTGAGATAGATCGGCGCCACTTCAGTATTAGTTTTCTGATGCAGAGTTATTATTGTGAATACAGTTCTGTAACCATCAGAAAAGATCCTGTATGTATTCTCCAGCATTAATAAATAATGCTGGAGAATACATACAGGATCATCTAGCCCCAAGCAAAGAGGAGCTTAATGTTATGGGTACTAGATAACTGATATACATAATACAGTAGATTACATAAATATTTTAATATACATAGAAAACAACCAGAACACTCTGAACAAATATCTGCAGATAATGAAACTGCAGATATTTTTCAGGGTGTTCTGGTTGTTTTCTCCTTTATAACTTCTGTACACGGCCCAAAACTCAAATTATATAAAACTACGACTTAAAGGGATCACTTTATTTATATATTATATTAGGTTTATCAGTTATCCATTATTATAAATAACACAAGCTCTGCTTAGCTTAGCTCGATGCCATATGGGATACAACGTAGTACCTACATTATTGATATAATTAATGCAGCATGTATAAGTACATATAGTGTATAGTTACTTTCGTCGTAGGATAGAAACTCGTCAAAGTCATTGTCAACCGCTTTATGGCTTGAAATAGTTCTATTCTCTTTTGATTCAGAGAACACTTCTCAATTTTTCATGGCAGTGGCAAAATCGTACCAGTAGGTAGCACCTACCGAAGATAAAGTCTTAGATAAATCCCGTTCTAATTACTTTTAAACGCGAAGTTGGGGCGCTGGCGTGGAATGAATACCTGTAATCAAATAAGACAACATTTTGTTGTAGGTACTATGTAACGGAAAAACTCCGGAGAAGCCTAGAAAGTTACAATAGATCGAATTGGCAGGAGATTCAAATTAGACTTTGGTTTTTTGTATTTTTTAGGATAATTTTCAAAAATGATTTAATTTAGGAACATATTTTATCAACAGTTCAGCGGACCAAAATCATTAGCGTCAAATATCACTGTTTAGAATTTTTATGCATCAGTGCCTTCCTTTTAATATAACGTCAACTTAACTGATTAGTTTAGTTTAGTTCTTTGTTTTTTTTAGATTAAGTTACGATAGAACTGACATACTTTTCAAAGAAACTTAAGAATAAATATGACGTAAAAAGAAATTACCGCAAATATTATCCGTTCCTGTTCATGTTTCTATGAAATCGGTTTAAGATAATTAAAATCCCATTTGCACTTTTTTGTGGGAAAAATAGGCAACGTTTTATTCAAGGCTTAGTACTAAATGTATGCAAAAATCCAGCCCAAGGAGATCAGTAGTTTTATTATTTTTAGGCAACGAGTACCGACATAAACAAGGATATTAAATATTAAATATTATAACGAAACTAATGTATTTTAAATCAAATTCAAGGAATATTTGTTTTTTGAGCTTTTTATTATTTTTGTAAGTTATTTACATTTATAAAAATCGTATTTAAATCTAGAATGTAATGAACTGTGTTGCTCGTAAATGGTATAAACTATTTCAACCAAATCGCTGCATTGCAGGCATTTGTTCAAACTTTAGATTACTTAAATTTTATTTGAATTTCGTTCTAAAATATCTTTTATCTGATAAACCTGCAAGTATCTCTCAATGTTTTAGCGTAATTTTAAAGACTCTTAGTTCTAAAAGGCAGTAAACAAAAATGAATTAGTGTTTACCCAAACTCTAGATAAATCTTATTAGTTGGGTCAATAACACCGTTTTCAATTAGTACCTTTGGTATCCCTCCGGCCTTTCTTAAATTTTAGTAATTATTTCCATCCAAAGGTTGCCTGGAAAAGATAGCTTCTAAGCAATGTGTGGTAATTCTTATGTAATGTCTTTTGTTTTTTTCTTCTTCGAATGTACAGAACTATAAACCATTTTTGTATTATACTCTCAAATCAGAGGTCGTAGTTTGAATTTCACGTGTATTATATTTCTGACAAGCTCCTAACTCTACCAAATTACCGTTTTTGTGCAACAGTAAATTAACAAATATGATTCTACTTCATAAAATAAACACAATTTTCAGCAAATGATTCTTCAATGATTGACAGATATGACAGACAAATTCACACAGAATCAGTGACGCCAATATCAAAAAATAAACCCCCGATTCCATTGATGGATTCCCCAATTCGTCTGAAAAATGACCGTGCCGTTGTTATTTATTGACTTATGTTTATTAATATTTACCGTCCTTGCTGAAGATAATGGCCAAATATTGTATTGTGGTGATTTTGAATTTGTCCTCTAGGTAAAGTGGTGAAAGAATAATGGCAGAATGACGTTGTGTCCGTTATTTCAAGACCCTTTTAATAATATTGCGTCAGAAAATATTGTCTTCTGTTTTTACTTATGCTAATTAAAACATTGGAGATTAATTAAATTAATTTTAATTGTTATGTCAAATTCTTTACTACACACCATTTTGTGGCAAATAACTACTTTCTTTACGTTCCTACCTACCCACAAGTTGCATTTTAACTGAATAATAACGCGCCTCTGATTTATAATAAACCAGTGTCAAAAATCAAAATCGAGCTACCGAGCTTTTCACTCGTCAGCTGTATATAACACACTGTAAGATCTAAAGGAATTAAATCGCTTTGTTATAGAGGTATAATCCATGAAACAGCGACTTGAATCCCGATCTAGATTAAATTTTTGCCTTTATTTGAAGCCCAGACAGTTTTACACGCTTTATGACTAAACTTAAATACCTATTTACCTTTAACCATTTTTGTGTGGTCGCATGTAGAAGCTAAAAATACTCCTGTATTGTATTGCAATGAACTAAGAATAGCTTACTAGACCAGATAAGATTAAGAGCAAATGGGGATGACTTTAAGCTTTTTAAACTGACTCACGTAAAATGAGTCGTTTCTTGCAAATGTCCAGTGTGTGCCAGACGATGAGTGGTCATTCTGTTGGAAGTACGCATTATACGCGACACACATCTCAAAAGATCTCGTTCCTTTTATTTCATTCATCAGCGAGAAACCAATTACCTGTTCTCGTTAAGAGACTATACCCAAGTCAAGTGGCTTTAGCGGAAGACTAGGATTGGATGCTAACTTGCTAGTCATCCAACCCAGGCTGAGTCAGTGCCATTTTTGTAAACGGCGGGTACATGAGTTTTTTTTATAAGTTTTGTGTATTTCAGTGCCGTTTTTTTATTATTATATTCTGAAGTCTACCTAAGCAAGCTCTTGAAAATCTAACTTGACACATTGATAATACGACGCACCGCATCAATAACGTAGTCAATCACCCTGTCTACGACTTGTCTCAAGTATAATCGATAAGACAAAGCAAAATGACATGTCAAAAGGGAAAAACAGTGTCTCTATTTCTATTTCTTTATTCGCGTCTTCTAGTGTCTTAACAAGTAAATGTAAGCATGTAACACAAATATAATATACAATACAATAAATACAATAAATAATTAAGTTAATAGAGCAATCTACGTACATAGAAATACATACATAGAAAATAATCATAACACCCTGAACATATCTGCAAATCATACAAATATTTATCCACTAGAAATCGAACCCGCAACCACAACCTCCTGCATTGCAGTCCCACTACGCCACCGAGCTCGTCGTACCTATGAAGTTTGGCAGAGTAGTTTATGAATGGATTTTCTTCATTGCCATTCAACATGGCAATTCTGAGCAAGCTGTTTTCTGGTACCTATAGATAAAATAAGAATATAACAATTGCAATTACTTTTTACACGTATATAATGTCTAATTATTGTACCTATAATACCTGAGTTATTTCAAAAGTCGTAGAACAACTGATGCTGATGATGCTAGGAACCAGGTCACCTGCTGATGATGCTAGGAACCAGGTCACCGAAGGTGTTTTAAAAAATAACCCTGTATTTATCGTTTTTTAATGGATAAAAATAAATATCGTTCTTCTTTTCTTCCTTTCTTTATATCTGTACCATGAAAGATATAAAGATCTAATAAGATTCTGAAAAGGCTTAGATTATTTTCCAACCTAAATTAAAGATTTATTTTAATGCGCTAAAAGCTGAGGATTATCCGAGCA
Source organism: Eupithecia pulchellata (assembly GCA_963931895.1). Classification (NCBI taxonomy): domain Eukaryota; kingdom Metazoa; phylum Arthropoda; class Insecta; order Lepidoptera; family Geometridae; genus Eupithecia; species Eupithecia pulchellata. The sequence continues at coordinate 3,290,737 of OZ007538.1, forward strand.
TTTGTTTAAAGCCATCTGTTTTAGGTCGCACAAGATGCCAAATTTAAATGACAAACCATTTTTTTATTTATGTATATACTTTGTCGCACACAAACACGACATTTAACGACCTCTGTGGCTCGGTGGGCGAACGCTGCGACACAGGAGCTTGCGGGCTCGATTCCGGTCTCGGGACAAATGTTTGCACGATCTGCAGATATGTTTTCCGGTGTTTTGGTTTTTTTCTACTGTATGATAAAAAATAAATATCTATATCAGTCATGTAGTACCCATAACACAAGCTATAGCTTGGGGCTAGATGATGTTGTGTGGATTTGATTGTCCAGCATTATGAATATTATTATTTGTTTATTTATTGAATACCTCAAAAGCATAAAAAAGTGTGCATAAAGCCGATAGCATTATCTACCTGCTACCCACACACAAAAAACAATTGCTATATTAAAATAAGCTAGATAGAAAATCTAATTAGTATCTCTTAATAACAAAGAAAATAACAACTATCTAACTAAATAAAAACGAGTATTTACTCTACTAATTGAAACTATTGAGCTAACTGCAGACTATTGCGAACAAACTACAGGTAGCTCAACTGATCCATATCAATACCAGTTGGAAGTGTACCCAAGTATTTTGTATGTGAGTAGGTGTGTCTTTTTATGTGAGTAAATGATTATTTTATTGGATATACGAGTCAACATCAGTCCTCCATTAATGTAAAAACGTTATTTTTTTATCAAAATCTGCCTTGTAATAGGAAAGTAAATGGAACTTATAAGGAGTTCAAAGCAAAAAGAGTTCAAAGCAAAACAGGGTCGTAGATATGGAAATAAGTGACGTTGTTTTCGTTTCATACTTCTATGGATCAACCATAGAACACCAAAAAAAAGGTTGAACCACCATAACTTTCTTCTTGAATTCATTTGAACTCCTAGTTCTTATAATATGTAGTTATATAAGTGCGTACGCCTCGCACTAGGGATTATGTAATCTCTAAATAATATACCAAAACAAAATTCAATTTCGGCAAGACTTAAACCCGTGACTTTACCTCAGTACTCGAAGAGTTTTCGAAGGAAGTCCCATAGGTTTTCGACTAATCGGGAACATTTTAACTCCGTTTCAGATTGTGACCCTAAAGTATAATTGCGGCCCTCAATCAAGCAATCGCAACTGCCAGCCTAGTGGCACATCACTCCTACACATGAACATAAAATAAGCATTACGCCTATCTAACTCTACATAACACCTTATCAGTTCATTGCTCCCAACAAATACACTAATCCTATTCAACCCTGTTTTGTACGCCTTAAGGGTGAATTTATACGGCCGGTTCGTGCTAAGAATCCATGGAATAAAGCGATAAGTAAGGTTTAAAGGAAGTCTTGGGTTATTGAATGCTCGCACGCGAAATAAATGTAAACCAGTTTAATTAGAACCGTGGCATAGTATAGGCAGTTTTACAGTACCAGATATACCAATCACAGAACAACAGCTTTAGTGCGGATTATTCTAGTTTTCTTATTCTTGTCAAATCCCCATGAACGGGGAAAACTGGATTATTAATATTAAGTCCAGAGTTCTCCGTCACCGTTCCATTTTATTCCATTTCCCCCCTATAAGAATTGTTATGGAACAACCTACTACACAAAACTGGAGTCGACCAACAGCTTCACTTAAAGATCTCATAGTAACGTGGTCGAATCGACGTTTAACGTTTTTTTTGATGCATCGATAAGGTCTGAAGGCTCAATATACTTAATACAAAATAATAATAAAAAAAGAAAATAATGGCAATAGAAATTCAATGAGACTATTTGGTAGAAGCTAGAAGCGAGGTGAGTCCATATAAAATGTATGAAAACTACAGGAAATATGGGGTTAGTATCCACGGATCCCGGTATCAGATTGATTTATCCTCTGATGCCACTAAGTTGTCTCCACCGATTCCGGAATCGGTTTCCACCAAAACACAGGTTAATACTTTTATCCACGGATCCCGGTATCGGTGGATACAAAAAAATAAATAAAGTAATTGTAGAAGGCGGTGGCGACGTTTTTTGGGGGTGGCTGGTGGCCCATGTGCGGAGTCCTTTACGCAGCGATCTGCAATCGGCCTATTAATTGAAACAAACGGGTTGTTTCTACGATCCGTCGTCGGTGACCAAGATAGAAGTGTTTTTGGTCGGTGACATTGATGTACTACTGAATAAGTTTTTACTATGCCACTGCACTTAGCTTTATAATAGGATGGATACGCGCTGTTTGCTCTAGCGTTATACCAAATAATGTATACATGGTTATATCACCCTAAATGAAATATTTTAAGAGGCTTTTCTGTCATTAGGAGAGCCTCATAATATTTCTTAATGACAAAATTATTATGATGACGATTAAATTGAATAAATACATTGTGATAGTGGTATTAATAATATGACATGAATGAATTGGCATTTATTTTTAAAACTTGATAAGCCGGAACAGTCTGTCAAAAAAAATGTTTAAACAGAATTATAATTTTGTCTTGATTGGTCATAAATATGAGCATCATTAATACTTGATCGGCATCTTTATTATTTTTAATCAGAAAATAATATATAATTGTTTGATTAGCATAATAGTTTTGGTCAGCAGAATTAATTAAATGATCAGCAAGATTTTTCAACTATCGTTTATCAGCAGATAAGTGGATCTTTAACTGCAAAATTTATGTTTTGGTCCGCAGAATAGCAAATGCGTTACGCCGATTTTTTTCATTAAAAATACCCCTGCGGAGCCCGGGCGGACATTATTATTATCTTTATTATTAAAACTAGTTTAAAGTAATTTTTGCAAGTAATTTTAAACTATGCATAGCTTTTGTATACATAGTGTATTCTGGATCTTAATTTTTTGTTGACTGTCAGCACCTACTTTATTTAAATAAAAAACATTTTTATCTATTTCAGGCACGTCCATTGATTTGTATATAATTTATATAAACCTAAAGGTAATTTATTTCAAAAGATGGACTCGAAGCGTCTAAGTCCATGTTACGTTTTAAATACATAAAAATAATGCCGGAAAATTCAGCCCTGGGTTCTAAAATAAAGCCTAGGCTAGTTTAGGAATAAAATACTGAAAAAAAATTGTAATTCAGTCGAATAAAGAATGTTTGAATTGGTTGGAAAGTGAACCTTTGCCCACCGCGCCATTCGAGTTACTTGTTTTCGTTTTGTTTATATATTATTTTTCTCCCTCATCATGTTGAAATAAATGTTACATTATTCTACTAATTTCACCGAAATAGCGTAGAAAAAAAGTAATTATCATAGAAGTCCATCAGCAATTAAAAGTAAACATAAAAATACATATATTCGCATTCCTTTCAAAACTGCAGAAAACATTTTCCGGTAAAAAACAGATCATACAATAACACACAATACAAAACTGTGAACAATACGTTTGCCGGGTTTGTCATCACGGGGTGATGGATGCCGAACAACCACCGGCCATGCGAAATATTACAAAGCTGTCGGCGTCGATGTTGGTACTTTGGTTCGTTCCCAACTAACACTTAGGCGCTAAGACAAGAGCTATATTAGATGTATAAGAGCGCTAACCAGATCTTACAGTTATTAATAAGTGTTACTATTTGGAGTTAGAGCGCACTATAACTCCTCTATACCCCCGAATTGGGCACACTTTTATATCGCCTTGGGTTATTTAATGGCTGTACAACAGAGTTACAGATTTGGTTTAGAGGTATAATAGAGCTATTAGAGAGCTATAATAGCGAAAACTGAAACTACAAGAGATAAAAACGCGATAAATAAGCGGAAGTTAAGTCCTTTAGTGGTACAATAGATTAATATAGCGTTTATTAACTCTTTGGGTGCTTTGAGGGCTGCAAATAGGTGACTACTAACTCTTTAAGGGGAACAACAGAACTACAACGTCACTCACTATGTCTTTAGGTGGAATGAGGGTGGCAAATGGGTGATTATTAACGCTCTGAGCTCCAAAAGGTATCTATAAGAGCTATAAGGTTCTTAAATTTTAACATCACGATATTCTTTTTTTTTATCAACAGAATAATTACTTCTAGTTTTGTGTGCGTAAAATGTTTAGATATTTATTAATCCAAAAGGGCGCCTCGTTTGTGAAACTGAAATGAAATCGTTTAGTTCCAACTTATTGACTACAGGAGAGGTTGATTTTTCACTGCGAACGTAAGTACATTGTGATTAAGTATATGTATTATTAACAAATTATTCAAGCGCCCGATGGCTAATGTCTCTTTACTGAAAATAAACAATGTATTAGATATGGAGTAACATAAAAGTTTTCGAAGAATCGAATAAAACATTGTTTATTCCAGTTTAAAGTATCGTGCTAGTCGTAATTAATACACATAATGAAGCATAAGTAAAATACTTTATATAAATCATAGTTGCTTCTGTTTTTATAACCTTAGTCAGATCAATTCGCAACCTTTAAATGGTGGGCAAACAAATTTAGGGATCCGTAGTACTGTCTGTCCGTAGCTTTTTGAGTGACATTCATTACACTTCTATTTTACAGTAACGCGAAAGTAACGCATACTGCTACTTTAAAACCACTCAAAAATAAGAAAAAGGTCCTTTATATTATGTTTATGTTTAAAATTTATCAATTATTTAGAAATCAGATATAGATTTCTGTGTTAGGCTTATAAGTACTTATGATAGGATGCCGGCATAGGAGATTCAATTTTATGTATATATTTTATTCACTGTATCTTTTCTCTCTCCTCTCATTCATCTCCTTCATCCTCCTTCATCTCCTCTTTTCAGTGACGTCATGAAATAACTTGTATTTTAATTTCAGAATGCCGTACACAACAATTGTACAAACTATAGAAAAAGGAAAATATGTGCTGTGTACTGCATGCTCCATCGGATCCATGGAAACATAATAATAGTACTAAAATGGCCTAAATGCAATCCGTTAAAACTTGTAAAATCTACAAACACCTTACTACAACTTGATGGGCGACGAATAAAGTGTCAAGTAAAAATAAGAAATATTTCAACTTATGCAGAAGCTGAACGCGAATTAGATTTTTTGTTATAACGATATGAAAACGTGTAAAACTTGACAAAAAAAAAAACAAAGAGAAAGATGATGTTGATAAAGGACTTGATAAGTCGGAAGGCGGCCTCTGCAAAAGAGACCTACTAGTACAAGCTGTAGGTCTGATTGTGAATGATATGATACAAATTAATAACCTCTTGATCTTGACTATATTTTTATTGATTTATTACTATAAATCTTGATGATAAGCTGAATTTCATGAATCTTTATCAGATAATTTTTTTGCTTTATAGTTTTTAAATGACAAATATAAGGATTCAGTGTGATAAATAAATATATTTGAATATGATTCATTTAAAGAAAAACTAAGTTAATTTACTTTGTATAAAAGAAATGTGATTGAAATATTGTGTTTAATTTGATTTATTATTTAGAAAATTATGTACGGGACCCAGATTGACATTTTCGCAGAAAACTCCCGCTTGACTACTTCTAGTACCTACTATCACTTCGCCATTGCTCTGATATCAACAAGTGAACAAATAAGGGTTACAGAAGAGGTATTGAGATCTATTACTCTACCTAAACCTATACAGAAGTGACATTAGGCACTAGAAGTTCTATGATAGCGAAAAATGTTCCCACTGTTACAACTTTAAGTAATATAAGAGAGTATTGTACCTCTTTAGGTATTTGGTGCTATAATAACCATTGTATAAGTAATTATTGCTTTTGTACAACTTTTAGTTCTTGGCAAGAGTTCGTTAGCGCTTGCATAGCACTTTGGGGGGTTGTAGTCAGTGCTTACTTCTTATTTAGATTCTATGGTTGTAAGATTCACTTACAGCTATAAAACAAGATGCTTAGCCTGTATTATAGCGTTACAAATTGCTGCTGTATGTCTTTAACCTTTAAACTCATCTTGTTATTACCCTTAAAACTATGCTGTATAGCTCACAGTGGAATATTTTGTTAGACTACACTCTTATGTTGCCAAAAGTTGTTATTGCTGCTGCTATAGCACCTTTATATCACGTAAAGGTCTAAAATAAGCTCTAATTGACGCCAAATTGTTTGTTGGGTTGTTTCTTTATTTCAACAGTATATAGCTTTTAGCCATGGGATGACGTATTTTTAAAGTCGGTAGAATCTACAATAATATTATAAAAAGGATTTGACTGTTTGTTTGTTTAAATAGGGTCCGAAACGAATTGACCGATTTGAAAAATTATTTCACCATTAGAATATTTATTTCTGATAAACAAAAGCTACTACAATACTTTCAAAAAAGAAGGGTAAAATTTTTATAATGTAAGTAACCCATTATAGTGTATCTAATTTTTATTTTTTTTCTTAAATACCCTAAAGACCTGAAATTATTAGCTGTCCATCCAGAATATCCGATATATCATGTAGATAAACGCAAAAGATTATAATTTTATTTTTAACTTCAATCGATAAAATCACAATATTATAGCTAGCTACTACTTACAGCCTACCTATAATGGATGATAAGTTATGGTTACGGTGAATACCACTGAGGAAATGCCATAATATACGTCACCTATGATTGAAATTAAACGCAAAACCCATCATCAACCCACAATGGGTGGATTAATCCCGTATTGTGCAAAAAATTGACGTTGAACATTTATTTTGCATTCAGGGTAATTTTTTTTTCCATTTTGCAGCTGAATCTGAATATAAATGTAGGAATGTCTATGATTTCCACAAAAAAGTTAAACTGTCATGTTAAAACCAAAATTATAATCTATGAGTCATAATAATAAATTTTAAAATATCTGCAAAATCTGAAGATCTCCCATCATCTGCAGATCATCATCAATCAGCCTTTAATAGTCCACTGCTGGAAATAGGCCTCCCCTAATGAGCGCCATAAATGGCATCATTATTTGGGGGTTATTGCCCATAATCCCCACGCTGGGGATTATGGGCAATACTGGGGCTGCCCGCCCCCCGGTGTGTTTCCCTTCGTCGCCTCTTACGACACCCATGGGAAGATTTGGGATGGTGAAATTCTATGCCGGCACCGCACGGCATGAGCGACTTAGATGGCATTTTTTATCATTTGGAGGTTATTGCCCGTAATCCTCACTTTAGGCATGCGGGTTGAGGATCGCAGTTCGGTGGAGTTGATCTGTAGAGCCGTGTGGTGCCGGCGTAGGAGCCGTGTGGTGCCGGCGTAGAATTTCACCACCCCAACTCTTCCCGTGGGTGTCGTAAGAGGCGACTAAGGGAAACACACACCGGGGGGCGGGCAGCAGCGCCCTCTGCAGAACAATCTCACTGGACTGCGATCCCCAACCCGCATGCCCAGCGTGGGGATTATGGGCAATATCCCCCTTATGATAAAACCAGCCATAAAATGGCCCCCAGTTCCCGGCCGCCTCGCTATTCCTGGCCATGGTAGCGGCCATGGTAACGGCGGGGCAGGGGGTGCGAAGAATCTCCGGGCTACCCCAGGCTACCATCCACCACACAAACTGACCCTGGCAACGTTTAACGGACGCACTCTGAGGCTTGATCACCATCTAGCGCAGTTGGAAGTGGAGTTAGAGAACATTAAATGGCATGTTCTAGGGTTATGTGAAGTCCGTAGAGAGCGGGAGGACACCGTAACCCTAGACTCGGGCCATCTTCTCTACTTTCGCGAGGGTGATAAAACATCCCAGGGTGGCGTAGGTTTCCTCGTCAATAAGGCCCTCTCTAACAACGTTGAAGAAATCTCCAGTGTGTCGACCAGGGTAGCGTACCTGATCCTTCGGCTGTCTAAGCGCTACAGCTTGAAGGTCATTCAGGTTTACGCACCGACCTCGGCACACTCGGATGATGAAGTGGAGGATATGTACGAAGACATATCCAAAGCCTTACATCACACCACCAAGGCTCACTTCAACGTTGTTATGGGGGACTTTAACGGCAAGGTGGGAACCCAAAATGGCAACGAATCCCGAATAGGCCCGCATGGTTTTGGTGTTCGAAATCACAGGGGACAAATGCTTGTCAACTTCCTTGAGAAGGAGGGGCTGTTCTTAATGAACTCTTTCTTTAAGAAACAGCCCCAAAGGAAGTGGACATGGCGGAGTCCCGATTCTGTGACTAAAAATGAGATCGACTTCATCATGACGGATAGCAAGCATATATTCAGAGATGTCTCAGTGATCAACAGGTTCAATACCGGATCTGATCACCGACTCCTTCGAGGCTCTCTGAATATAAATTTGAAGCTTGAAAGAAACCGTCTGATGAAGTCCACGCTCCGACCGAACCCAATAAGAATCCTGGCGGGCACCGAGAAGTTTCAGCAGCTTCTCGGGAATAGATTCGCTGCCTTGGAACCCACTGATGACGCTGACGAGACCCTACACAATCTGGTCGAAACTTTGAGGGACGAGGGCATCAAGTTTTGCAAAAAGCAGCGTACTGGTAAGAAGTCCAAACTCTCGGATGAGACTCTTGGGCTGATGACAAAAAGACGGGAAACCACCCAAGCGACTTCGTCAGAAAGGTCAGACCTGAACAAGCGAATTGCGAAGATGGTACGGCGCGACCTTCGGAGCTCCAATACACGCCTCATTGAAGAGGCGATAGAGCGAAACCGAGGGTCCAAAGTATTCACTCAGCAGCTTGGCAGGAGCCACCTGTCGAAGCTTACAACGCACGACGGAAGGACCGTATTGTCGAAGCCGGAGATATCGGCCGAGATAGAAGACTTTTATGGCCGTTTATACGCTGCTCATGCTCCCCGTTCCCAACGAGACGGCCACGATTCTAGAGCCACCTTGATACGCCACTATACCGACGAACTGCCAGACATCAGTCAAGACGAGATTGTGTTAGCTCTGAGGCAGCTTAAAAATGGAAAAGCCCCCGGTGAGGACGGAATAACATCAGAGCTTTTAAAAGCTGGAGGATACCCTGTTATACAGGAGTTACAGAGCCTCTTCAACGCCGTCCTTCACAGTGGGAGAACTCCAAAGGCGTGGAGTGGGAGTTTGGTGGTGCTCTTTTTTAAGAAGGGAGATAAAACCCTCCTTAAAAATTATAGACCCATCTCGCTCCTAAGTCACGTCTATAAGCTATTCTCACGAGTTATATCGAACCGTCTCGCTAGGAGACTCGACGAGTTTCAGCCACCGGAGCAGGCTGGGTTTCGCGGAGGATATGGTACCATAGACCACATTCACACAGTGAGGCAGATTATACAGAAGTCCGAAGAGTATCATCAGCCCCTGTGTCTGGCCTTTGTGGACTATGAGAAGGCCTTTGACTCCGTTGAAACCTGGGCTGTTCTACAATCCTTACAGCGATGCCAAGTAGACTATCGTTATATCGAGGTGCTGAGATGTCTTTACGAAGCCGCTACGATGAGTGTCCGAGTACAGGACCAGCAGACTAAACCGATCCAACTGCGCAGAGGAGTGAGGCAGGGGGATGTTATATCCCCGAAACTGTTCACGAGCGCGTTGGAAGATATGTTTAAGACGCTGGACTGGAAAGACAAGGGCATCAACATAAACGGCGAGTACATCTCACACCTGCGATTCGCTGATGACATAGTCTTAATGGCGGAGTCGCTAGAGGAGCTGAACCGGATGCTGGACAGTCTAGCTTCAGCCTCCCGATGTATCGGTCTTGGCATGAATTTGGATAAAACCAAAATCATGATCAATGGCCACATTGATCCAAGACCGGTGATCGTACATGGCCACCTTCTCGAAATTGTTTCTGAGTACACTTACCTCGGGCAGATTTTGCAGTTGGGTAAAAACAATTTCGAGAAGGAAGCCAAGAGGAGGATCCAGCTAGGCTGGGCAGCGTTCGGAAAACTACGTCGAGTCTTCTCGTCATCCATACCGCAATGTTTAAAAACGAAAGTTTTTAATCAGTGCGTCCTACCAGTCATGACCTACGGAGCTGAGACGTGGACACTCACGATAGGGTTGGTCCACCAGTTCAAAGTCGCTCAGCGAGCTATGGAAAGAGCTATGCTCGGAGTTTCTCTGAAGGATAGGATTCGTAACGAATTGATCCGACAGAGAACTAAAGTCATCGACATAGCTCAGAGAATTAGCAAACTGAAGTGGCAGTGGGCCGGCCATATATCGCGAAGAACCGATAACCGCTGGGGTAAACGTGTTCTTGAGTGGAGACCGCGACTTGGTAAACGTAGTGTAGGACGCCCTCCGGCCAGGTGGGATGACGATCTGCGAAAGACTGCTGGCAGATGCTGGATGCGACAAGCTGAAGACAGGGCGCTATGGCGCTCATTAGGGGAGGCCTATGTCCAACAGTGGACTAACATAGGCTGATGATGATCTGTAGAAGGCGCTGCTGCCCGCCCGCCGTTGTGTCTCCTTTAGTCGCCTCGTACAACGAGAGCAGCAAGAGCGGGGGTGATGAAATTCTATGCCGGCATCACACGGCCTCAAATCTCGCAATATGGCACTAACTCCACTTAAAGTGGGTTTACTTCCTATCTAGAAGAAAATTACAGCTGAATTTGTAACAACCACGTTAGAAACGAAAGTTTTGATCGAAATTGTGAGACATGAACTTTGGACATGCAATGCTGTGCTTTAACGAGCATGTAAACTCCATTGATTAAACTTTCAAACTACCTTTTCAACATGCCAAAAAGTTTATAGTATCAAGACGTGTCGAGCAAGCTAGCAGAGTTTGGGGTTTCACTTTCAGTCTCAGACTTTTTTGTACCTTCAATCTAGACAAATTCATCCTTGTCATCCAACGGTTGCCTAGAAGAGATCTCGCTTTTAGCGATATTGCAACGTTATACATTTCTGGGCAATAAAGCCGTCCATTGTTTTTAAATGTATGTTTCGTTTTTAATGTATTTATGTTTTTGTATAGTAAACTGTTTTTATATTGTATTATTTTGAATACAATATGAAATACTAAATTGACCGATTGTTGAAAAAGTAACAAATTAATAATGCTACATAATTGTGTACATTCACATAATACCACATTCTTTATTAATAATGAAACTGAGGGCCAACCGCAAAAGTTTGAACTTGATTGTGTTATTTACAGACCTTTTTAGTTCCATTCAGTCATTTAAATTCAGAACCCAAATAAAACAAAATTAAAATGCTCGTTCTGTTCTAACCAAATTCCAAATTCAAACCACTCATTTCTATGAAAATTAAATTGTTATGAAAACTACATAACGACTGGCTCTAAATTGACTTGTTTAACTTGTAACTAAAATCACTCTAATATTATAAAGGCGAAAGTTTGTATGTTTGTTACTCCTTCTCTCTAAAATGGCCTGATGAATTTGAGGGTAGGATAGATCAATACTGGATTAAAATAAAGGATTCATTTGACACTGGAAGAGAGCAGTGCTTCCGTACGATGAACAATTTGAGTAACACCGTAGAGCGAAGCTAGCGATCCATAAATTTACATTAAATTGAGTTGTTTTTGATTTGATAGCATTATTATGCCCAATATTCTTAAATCACGCTTCAAATATCACTAAATCTATTTAAGTACCTTAATGATGCCACAACTATATCCTATTTTCCTATGTTGGCATTACTTTTCACATCTGGTTGGACAAACCAACAAACAACAAAACACTTAGATTGCATTTTCAATCTATTCTTTATATTGTCATCATAATAATATAAAAAAAAATTAAAGCAAAAATTATATTTTGAACAATGATTTGATAGTTGTTTACGAGGCTTGGATCATAACAAAAGGAATTAAAGCAAGCGACCGGAAGGTCGTTATGTTGGCAATAAAAGCAGCGCGAGGCGCGAAATGCCGGTTTGTTATTGAAGCCTGCACGCCTAGGGCCAAACCTAAATTTAGAACGAATATTTACAATACCATATTGTACGATTTAGAAACTATAAACTTAGTTATTTGCCAAGAAACTTGTGTATTAGTATATATGTAGAGTCCTTCAACGCGTAACGCTCCACGAAGATCGAGAGTAACAACATATTTTCTTACTAATTCAATTAAATTTTTTTTATTAAACACTAAAAATTATATGACAGAATTCGAATTACATTATGAATATTGGCTTGTTAACTACGAACCTATCTTGTGAAGAACACGTTGGGTGTTTTTCCAACATAAATAGGTTCGTGGTTAATCGTTCATACTTATTCCGAAAGACTCCAATAATAACAGTGATCGAAGTTACTTTCCTAAGTTAGTAGAAATTGGTTTGCCATTAAATAAAAATATAAATAATGCTGGACAATCCTTACAGCATCCAAGCATCAAGCTGGGCAGAGCTTGTGTTATGGATACAAGATGATTAATATATCAACAAATATATGCAGATTGTATAAATACTTGTAAAAGTATAATAAACAAGTCAAATTTCATACTGTAAATTATATATTATCACGTTTTACGTTAAAATCAATTGAAATATGTTTTTATTTACTCAACGCTTTTAATCCTTAGCCGTGGAGACGCTCTCCATAGCTTGTACTTGAGTAATGTTGCCTGAAATGATTTATTATTATTTATTTTATGCTACGAGTGCAGAGAAATATTGTGGGACTGTTTGTATTGAAAAGTCCACGATAACAGAGGCTGCTTAAAAGCTTTCTCATAATCTGTCATCTAAATCAAAGTAGAGTTCTCCCAATCTAAAGATGCGGAAATTATTTTTATACATGTTAATATTTATATTCATATTTAATCAACCTTAGAATATAGCGGAGGTTCATAATTCAAATACATTTTTATGTAGTATTTATATCTCTCCCAGTAGCTATGCAATTTTAATGATTGTTATTAGCTAGTTATTAGCTGATTTCAAGATGGTACTAGAAATATTCCTGATAAATTACTAATTTACCGTTTCATAAGAAACATCATTATTGGCTTTTGTTTGGTATATATCAAATTGGGTGTTTATAGTTTGATTTAGCTTTGTAATTTCGAAGCATATCATATGTTTTAATATAAATATTATAATAACGACGCCGGCAGCTTTTTAAACATACCAGTCCTACCCATCCAAAAGTTGCCTGGAAGAGATCGCTGTTAGCGATAACGCTGCCGATTCTGGCACACTAGATATAGTTAGTACTTATTAGCGTCTTGTTTAATAATAACCTTTCTGTATTGTTGTTGCAAAACACAAATTTCAAAAATTTAAAATAATTTGATTTGAAATGAAATGACAAAATATTATACTCTATTGCAAGTGGTAAAGCCGAAAAGGTTTTGTTTTAATTTAACTTCATAGTTCCGTGTCTATACGTATCACCACGGCATCCAATGACACCAACTCATTATGTAGTCCACGTATTGCTTTCGCTTTGGCATATTTGTATGACGTGAGCAATATCTCGCCCGATCAGCTTGGTTGGCTCTGCATTAGCATAGAAAGCGCAGAAAATTTAGCAACACAAATTTAACACAATTTGGCGTTCTTTTCGTAGCTTATATGGGACAGAGTGACGTTTTTTTAGTGAAAATGTACAGTGTGTTATTAAACTGTATACGATAAAATCAGCCTAGAACAGATGCCGTTTATTTAACGAAAATAATGCTTATGATGAAGCCTTTCGACCGGTATTATCATACCGGTCGAAAGTACATAGCTTTATCAAGCTACTGGCTAATTGTTTTTCTCGAGTAGCGGGTTTGATTTCCTGTTCAACCATGTAATTATTTAAAAATCAATGATTTTTTTTTAAATTAAAATAATGTCTTGTTTCAGTAAAATGTTCGAACTACAATACTTATGGTACTTTCCCTCCATGTGGCATATCGCTAACAGCCGTGCGATGCCCTCTTCTTTTTTGAATATGTATTATTATATATATATATTATGTATTTATTTAATATATATAACTGCATTAATGTATGTTATATAATCTCTTATTTATTATTAGCAACATAGTTTTATTGTATTGTATTTATAATTATTTATCAGTCTATTAAATACGTTAATTAAATCATTAATCCCCTTTCATGCACACGTTCAAAACTATTATCTCTCTCTCCCAATAAGGTTTATTGGAAGAGAAATCTTTTTGGGGTTAAGCTCGCCTTTCCCAATATCTTACATCTATGTAAATGTTTTTTCTGTATATTTTATCGTGCCATAAAGAATTAAAAATTAGGACTGAGAATATTCATCATATAAGAGTCACTTTCTGTGATTATACTTATTAAAAAAAAGTAATTAGTTTGTATAAAGCCAATACTGAACTATTATCTAGATGTACCTAGTAGCGATCGCAAAATCGATAAATGGAATCGTCTAAGACAGTTTATTTGACATCGTATGGGGGTTTCCTTTGTCCAGCAGTGGACGGGTTTCGGCTGATATATTCTTTATCCATCTGAGGAATGTAATTGTAACGTTTTATAACATTTCTCTGTTAAATCTACTACTATTAATATTTCAAAGTAGACACTCATTTCGAACACTTTCTCAATCAACCTTATCAGAAAAAGCAAGCCACAATATCAGCATACAATATTCTCCCACGAAACCTTGCCAATAGTTATTTATCCCTTTTCATCGGATTCTCTTGACAGCGTATGCCATCCCGTCACTCCATTCAATAAGGCGTATGACGTAAACAGTATGCCGTGATGAGCGCAGCGTGTGGCTGGGCATTAGCATACAGAGCGCGGATCTTTGTTAGGTGTTTTCAAATAGGTTTATAGTAGGGATTGCCGCCACGGATGTTGAAACTTTAGCTGGTACGTGCTTGATTAGGGTCTAACAGCGGCGTAATACAAGTGTCTTGGGGACGCTTCCGATTGGTATTGATTGGGGTATATTGGGCTACCTACCTCTAGACTCTCTCTACCAGGCTGCTCAGGTGTTTGTATTTTTATTTCAATACCTAATAGATACCTACCTACCTATCGATAATACCTACTTATCGGATTTGTCAAAGAAATGAAGCCTAGCATTGGGCCTAGCCGCATTATGTTAATCATGCTGAGGTAGTGCGCTTTTTCTTTCTAGGGCGTTCTAGAGCGTCCTACACTACGTATACCGAGTCGTAGTCTCCACTCAAGAACATTTACCCCAGCTGTAGTCGGTTCTTCGGGAAAATTGGCCGACCCACTGCCACTTCAGTTTGCGAATTTTTTGAGCTATGTCAATAACTTTGTTTTCTCTGCCGAATGTATTCGTTGCGAATCTTATCCTTCAGAGAAACTCTGAGCATAGCTCTTTCCATAGCTCGCTGAGCGACTTTGAATTGAACTGGTGTAACAACCCTATCGTGAGTGTCAACGTCTCAGCTCCGTAGGTCGACTGGTAAGACGCACTGGATTTACATGGATTGCTCTGCAATCTTCGGAGACAGAGGGATCCCCTCGGATGATAAATTATTAAATTATCGAACTTATCAAAATGTATCTAAAAGAATAATTAAATTTCAAAAACTGTTTTGGGATATACAAAATGATACCTTTCATTCCTTACCTTTCTTTGAAACCAATCTTGAATTTGCAGGTCCCTTTTAAAATTTTGTCACCAAAAGTAATTATTTTTTCTTTATTTGTGCAGGTGCACAAAATTATTAATTATTTCAAATGTATATAACACAGATCAGCGTATTAAGCCCAGAGCTATGCGAATTTATAACAGTTATCCGCCCAAAAATATAATTTTCGTGTGAATGTTAATTGCATACGTGCCAATTCTCCCCTACATTCCAGTTCACCCCTTCAGCGGCACGCCAGCTATGGAGAGAGACGCGTGCCGTCACGTTTCTGAGAGCTCTTTAACATTTTTGAACATTTTGAGGGCTATTTTAATGGTCTTACAAGTACAACACCTTTACCGATAAAAAAATTACTTGACTGGTAAAATAAATTAAAATACTAATAAAATTTAAAAGTTAATTTTTCGTATTATAATAATACCACATGAGACTAAAACAATATTTGAATAATATGTACAATTTAATTATCATTTATGTGAATCAGAAAATTTTATTTCTTATCAGTGCTTTTTTTAGAAACGATCGAATTAGAAAACAATGAAAATATACATTGCGTCTCGAAATACGTGTTAATAAATAATTATTCTGTCCATAGCACAGCAATATGGCATCGCCATACATAGCTTACATTATTGTAGTTGAAGTAATTTATTTCGAATAATTTACGCATTCGATGACAAAGTGGCGTAATTTTCCTCTCGTCCACATACAAGAATCCTCGTTCTAAAACATGCAGCTTTAGTAGCATAGTATATGAAAAAAATCCCAACACGCTGCTCTGGCATTTTGAGTTCCACGTAGTTGAGATTCAGCACGAATTTCCTTGCAGATAAAACTTGGGTAATATACCGCAGAGATCTAATTGGAAATGGAGCGTGGCGCTCCTTATTGACGGATAGTCCCCACCAGTGCACAACTATTTGTGGTACAAAATACAGGCTGCCGAGGGAAAGTAAGACTAACATTTACATATGTTTCTGCCAAATAAATATACTATGAATATAATTACAGTAAGGTCTTTATTTAAATCAAATTCCACTATATTCTACCATTAAATTTTTAAATTAAACACAAAAAAGTGCATACATTGAAAATAATAAAGAGCTAGACAATTTTTAAACATCACTAAAGTCAAAAAATATTCACGGTACACGTTTGAGATAAAAATAATTAAATTTGTAAGTATTGGGTTACCAATTATGAAATATCAAAGGGCTTTAAATCCTTTACACCTTGCACAACTGCTACTATTTCTGACAACAACCATAAAAACAATACGTTTTAATTAGCAAAGTATTTTATTTGCATAACAATAGATTTTTATCGCATTATCAGAGCAAAGTCGAAGTAAGGGAGACCATTAAATTAAACTCACTACAATCTGTACCATGTGCCACACAAACTTCCAAAGTTCAGTTCCAGACAACGCAGAACTTGTTGCTCAAAGGAACGGTTGAGGATGTGAGAATTCCAACTGAAACTTTAAACTTGATGGAAAATTGGAGTGAAGGTTTTTTTTCTCTCTTGGCATATGTATTTATTGGCTTTCTATTTATGGTAATATTAAAACTTATGTTTTTGAACAGATCATTTAGGTTTTATAATACACGAGGGTACCATTTGAAACCCTTTTCAAGATCGAATTCAAAATCTATACAGGGCGCCGCCCCTACCCCCGCCAGCGCCCTCGGGTTTGCGTAAACTTTGCGATGCGCATAGAGTTATAAACGTTCAAGCGAATATCTCAATATTTTTTTTGGTATGGAATTAAAGAGTAGCTAATTATCAAAAGCCGTAGAACAAAAGTTGTTGCTGATGATGCTAGGAACCTGGTTCTCGAAGGTTGCTGGTGTATTAAAAGTAACCCTGTATATTTGCAAAAACTGCAGCAAATGAAAATGAAGATTGAATTTTTCTCACCTAAAAGAAACTTTGATGTCAAAATTTTAAAAGAGACCTACAAAGTGAAACTGGCGAGATCAAATAAATGACATTGGTTTGAAAAACATTTTTAATTTTGTAAAATTTTTTGTTCCCCTATCTCCGAAGTGTGCTCAGCAATTCCATGTGAAATGTTGTATAAACATTGTATGGATCAATGTTTTACAGAAAAAATAAAGAAATTATCTCTTTTCTATATTCAAAGCTTATTATAGGTGCTGCTGACATCGAAGTTTAAAACGAAACAAAATACACCTTGTTTATCGTATGAAAATGTTTGCAGTATATATCTTTGCTTCAAATTAAAAAATAATCCACGTGTAAAACTGGCGGAATTTAATTATTTTACTCGCTGAGCTTTTTCTCAGACTAATAAGTAACATAAATATGGAATGGGAGAGTATGAACATGAACAAGTGTTTTTGTGGATTATTAATGCAGGCCAAAAGCGTAACGCTTACTACAATTTCTGAATATCGATGCCTATATGAAATTGAAATGGCTTGTTATGGGCAAGTAATGAATTTAAGATAATTTGTTTTTAATTTATAATAAAAAGACGCTAACATTATCTGCACCCGATTCAATTTCTTAAAATATACATAAATAAATTTAAAAATAATTATTTGTTATATACAAAATAATTGTAATCCGATTTTACCCAATGCTGAGTACTAACAAATATCCAACTTCCAAAGCTACTAACCACCATGATTGTACTAACTTCTAAGGACTTCACGCTAGCCGTATACTTTGGCATCCAGTTGGGCGAGTACTTACCAGTTTACGCGTAATATATGTAGCGTGTCACACAGCGAGCGTTCGGTAACTTTGTGATTTTTTTCTATCAGGTGGAATGACACCGATCGTGTTTTCGTCTAGCGATGTATTAGAAATTATCCCTTATAGTTATAGTTAGGCCTTATAGATGTTGAGTTACGGACATTTTTGTGACGGGTCCAAGAGCCCTGTAAGGTCTAAAATAAAATAAATAAATAAATAATGCCGGACAATCCACACAGCATCATCTAGCCCCAAGCTAAGCAGAGGTTGTGTTATGATTCAGATTCAGATTCAATAACTTTATTTCTTTAGGCTTACAAAATAAGCACTTAGACAAGTCAAATTTTATACAGTTAATTATTATAAAAAAGAAATAAATATGTTATTGATTTCTCTTCACTTCAATTTTTTGTCCACTAGTGGAAGAAGTGAAAATGAAACCACTAGTACATTCATGTATAACTTATGTGTCTAATACAATGTTTGTTTTTGCCTATCTAAATCTAAGTTTAAAATGATTTATATACATGTCAATAATTATTTAAATACATATATGAAGCTAAGATTCAGATTCAGATTCAGATTCAATAACTTTATTTCTTTAGGCTTACAAAATAAGCACTTAGACAAGTCAAATTTCAAACAGACAAATTAAAATAAGAAATAATTGGTTATTGATTTCTCTTCACTTCAATTTTTTGTCCACTAGTGGAAGAAGTGAAAAAGAAACCACTAGTACATTCATATATTATATAACTTATGTGTCTAATACAATTTTTGTTTTGCCTATCTAAATCTAGTTTAATGTGATTTAGATACATGTCAATAGTTATTTAAATTGGTACCAAAAACTAAGCACAACATTCAGTTTCTTACATGCTATTGTTGGTGTGGAATGGAGCGACATCTGGCCAAGCATTAGTATCATTAACGTAATCATCTATCGAGTAAAATGCTTTCTTAATAAGATTTTGTTTTATGTATTGTTTAAATTTACGAATAGGGAGCTCAGTTGCTTCGAATGGAAGCTTATTATAGAAGCGCACGCAATTTCCCATAAATGACTTCCCTACCTTATGTAATCTGTACGATGGGATGACTAATTTGTTTTTATTTCTTGTATTTCTAGCGTGAACATCACAGTTTTTCAAAAAGTTGTCTCTGTTTTTATGCGTATACATTAAATTTTCATAGATGTATTGTGATATTACTGTCAAGATATTTATTTCTTTGAATAATTCTCTCAAAGAATCGCGTGGCTTTAATTTATAAATCGCACGGATCGCCCTTTTTTGAAGTACAAAGATAGTCTGTATGTCCGCTGCCTGTCCCCATAGCAAAATACTATAGGACATAATACTATGGAAGTAACTGAAATAAACTAACCTAGCTGTATCTTCATCGGTAATATATCTAATTGTTCGAACTGCATAGGCTGCTGAACTAAGTCTGCCTGCGAGAGCATGAATTTGCGGTCTCCATTGCAGAGAGGAATCAATATGTAGCCCTAGGAAAATGGTAGAGTCTACAAGAGGAACTATCTCATCCCTTAGCGTAACTTTAGTAGGGAATTCTCTTACATTTGGTAACATGAATTTTATGCATTTGGTTTTTTTAGCATTGAGTAAAAGATTATTGGCGGTGAACCAATCTAATATTTGTGAAAGAGAAGTATTTACATCGTCATAATTATATTTATTTCTGTCAACTTTAAAAATCAACGAGGTATCATCAGCAAATAAGACTATATCACAAAAATCTTTCGCTAAATAAGGGAGATCATTTACATAGACTAAAAATAGAAATGGTCCTAATATTGATCCTTGCGGAACGCCTAATTCAATCTTTGAACCCCTCGATCTTTCTTTACCAATATCAACTTTTTGAACTCTATCAGATAAATATGATTGCATTAGGTCCAGTGCCTTGTTATTAATTCCATAGTGTTTCAATTTGCTAATTAAAGTACCATGATCCACACAGTCAAAAGCTTTAGAAAGGTCACAAAATATACCAATAGCATTTTTTGCTTTATCCCAGGCATCGAATATATGTTTTAATAGAACTGTACCTGCATCTGTTGTCGATCTACCTTTGGTGAAGCCGAATTGATTTTTATGGAATAACCTATTAACGTTGAAGTGGCAGGTTAACTGAGTGAGAATTATTTTCTCAAAAATTATATTCTCAAATATTAAAGTACTAGATGACTGATATACCTAATACAATGTTATTACATAGATACATATTTTTTATAAGACCTTCGCCCACCGCGCCACAGACGTTTATTATGCCTACGTAACAACGTCTATACCTGACTTGAGGAGTATTATCGAAAGATAATGATGAAAGAAAATAAATATGAGCGATTTCTCATCGCTCACTGTATAGAAAAGTTACTCCAAGAACTCACCGTGAATGAACGAGATGTAACCTTCTTGCGATGCAATTTAATATGCGAGTCTTCTTTTCTTTTGTTTTTATTAACATGGATAGATTTTGCTTTACGTTATCGTTGTTTACGGAACGGTAACGACCATTTTGATCATTATACGAGTACTTGTTTGCCTCCTGCTTTGGTTGTTTGAGCTAAATTATTTTTTTATTAGTTTTGTAACTGTGCACCCAAACTGCAGGCTCCGCTTGACTTGGGGATAGATGATGTAGTGTGAATTATTCACTACATAGCATAGAACAAAGTCGCTTCCCGCTGTCTGTCTGTTCATCCCTATGTATGATGATCTTTAACATTACGTAATGGATTATAATTAATAAAATAAATAACTAGTATATACATTTATCTCGAACCGAAACTTAAAATTCAGAATAACATTTAACCAGCTAATAAAATATGATTCATAAAAAAAATAACTTCTACCTACTAAGATGTGTGTATTCCAGTAAGTACTGAAGGAACAGAAAATTTTGATGTTATATTTCTCATTTTATCCTGCAAAACAGAAACAAAACTCATTTTATATTCTTGGAGCGATTGCATGACGTTCTATGGAAACCAGTTCTATGGAATGTGTGCCATTGTCCTTTTTAATGTTACTCGAAACCACCATAGCGAATATATTTATTAATATCGAACAAAGCTGCGAAGGTTTTGGTGGCAGGTAAAAAACCGGGGGGTAAAGGACAAACAAATATAAGTATAATCATAGAATTTGTGGACTGAAGCGCTTGCCCACGCGGTGAAAGATATAATATAATCCTTTGGACAAGTTGGTAATCCAAACAAAACAAATTTAAGTGACCCTAGGTAGAGCGGTATTTAGTGGCAACGATAAGCATTTCGTGTTTCCGTTTATTTGCGAAAAAAAATATTCTCTGGTTTTTATAACTACCAAATTTACCGGTGTACCTACTCTAAAATCAAAATCAAAGTGCTTTTCCTTTAGACCTTACAGGAATTTATTAAATTTTATACGCACAGACTTAACAAATTTTTCATCATTTTCTGAGTCTTATGAATACTCAAATAAAAGTAAGATTTAAGCACGTCTCAATTTTTGATAGACTTTGAGAAATATGAGAAATTTGAGATTCGAGACGCTAAAATCTAAATTACATTTTATTTTTCAGGGGTTCATATATCAATAACAATTGATCAACTAATAGACAATACGTGATTATACATCTATCAACGCGGTATTTTTTTTTATTTTATTCTAGATATTCATATCAAAACTTGTATGTTGTAGTTTTAATAAATCTGAAAGAAATATAATTACTTAAAGAAAATTCTAAAGTAACCAGACCGTCAAGACTTCCTGTGAGTGGATTGAGCATAAATATAGTTTGACCCTAATCCCTTCGAGGCACCGGAGCCGCAGCAACCATCGCTATTTTTCAGGCTTTTTTGGCTCATTTGAGGTGTTACTTTATTGGGTAAAGTACGAAAAATATATTCGTGGTCACGAGCGCGATTAACATGCCTTTGGTCGGTGGCTTTACCCGGGCTTATTTCAGTGTGAGGTTGTACTTGCGCCTTCACACTTGTTTTCCGGAAAAAAATTACGTTTTTTTCTAAAGACCGTCTTTAGAAAAAATCGTAATCTGTCCTCTTGCGCAACGCCATTTCGATTTGTTGAGCCACTTATACTACTAAACGGTTTAACATTTATTACAATACGATACAATACAAAAATGCTTTATTGTACACCAGAAAATGAAAACAAAAGACATTACAAAGGACAAATTTATTAATCCAACTAGAAACGGTTATAGTCAGACTGACCGAATGTTTGCGCATGATGGAGGTTGATTGAGTAGCTAGTCCCAAGCCAGCAAGTTTGTTGAGTCACTATGGTTATGGCTATGGACATTCGTCCATTCATCCATGGCATTGAATAATACCCATTTAAACATAGCTTTTGGGTCAGATTTCTTATTAAATTAAAATGAAAGAACCTTTCTCTGTACCAAGGTTATTAAATATTTCCTATACTTTTATGTATTCTGTGCCTACACCTACAATTTGTTTAGCGAGTCGCTGAAATGAGGGTACCAAATAATTAATCACTTTTTATGGAGAGGGTGAACATTTTTAACTTGTACGTATTTGGGTTCCGAAATTAGGTTACAATTAACTTTTGGTTATTCTACGGTTATTTACAAAGGTTGTGTATTGTTTCGCTTGAACAGGCTGCAAAATATACGTTTAATTATAAACTGAATTATATTTATATACAGCAAAAATGTGGTACAATTTAAAACAAGAATTGTCAATTGAGATTGCGAGATGTATGCTGAGGTTTTGCAACTAATCTATACTAGGAGGAAAATAATAATAATAATAAAATAAGGAGCAAAATTTTATTGTTTGTTGCCCTTTGAATTGAATGGGTTCCAAAACTAGACCGATTAGGAAAATTCTTTCACCATTCGGATGAAAAAATAGGCTATAGAATATGTTTTTAAAAAATTAGGGATCCGTATTCCGTATGAGAACTTTAATAATGTAACACAACGTGTAAGTGTGTGTAAAAACCTTTAAAATTATGTTAAAGATCCGTGTGATGCCGGGGTGGACTGCTAGTATCTGATTAACATACTCATTTAACCTAATTAATAACTGTTAAGCAAAAGCGTAACCTTGGCATGAATATGCTCCTATTGAGCTTTTCCACTTACATATTCATAATCTAATTTGGAACTCAAACTTCTACTGAGCGCCAGACTTTAGATAAAACCTAGTGCTGCAGTACTTTGATGCACTGGTTAGGTATTTATTCATATAAAAAATAATATGTATAGTAATATTGAATTTTTTTAAAGTTTAACGGGTATTTATCGCGTATTTTTTTTTTAATAAATAATTTATTTTTTTATTTTAATAAATAACGCGATAAATACCCTTTAAAATAGTACTAATCATATAGGTAATGATTAATGTTATAAGGAGAAAATATATTTGATTATTTGTTTAGATCGAATAGGACACGTAAGTACCTACTGGACCGATTTGTAAAATTATTTCACCATTGGAATCATACAGTATCCCTGATAAACATAAGCGAGGGACTTTAGGACGTGAAAAAAAGAAGTAAAATACCGGGGTGGACCGCTAGTTTATTATTAACAAATCCTTTTGCGATTTTTTACTATTTTAAAGAATGTATTTATCGAGAATGTATCGCAACATGACAAAAAATACGCAAATAATACCTGATAAATAGTCTTAGACGATTATGACTATTTGCGTTTATTTTATATAAGACTGTCAATATTGCAAGTATTTGTATTACTATCTTCGACTTCACCGCTCGTCTACCTTTTACGAATTAGTAACTATTTTTCTTGCTAGAATTCTTATCTAGTTTATTTAACAAACTAGATGGAGTAGTTACCTACATCATACATCTCTCGCAAAACTCAACTAAAAACCTGTAGGTACTGCTAATACCAACCAAAACCCCCAGAACTAGGACTTTTGGACAACAAGGCATCCAAAAATCATGGATTAGTCATACCAAATACCAGAATTGGGAAGCAGAGCTTATTCCCAGAGATCCACGTTTCCATTATTCTCGAAAAATATGTTCATACTTTGATTCCCAGCAAGTCCATGACGGTATTTCGGCAGTGGGTCTGTTCTGTAGGGGGTCTGTCAGCTGTCCACCCCTGGCGGATATCCCTTAGTCACCTATTACGACACCCGGGGAGATAGTTGGGGTGAAGCAAATTCCAAGTCGAAAACTATACAACAAATTTCAAACTCTTGCAAATATGGTAACGTAAGCGGAGCTAAGACCTCAGGCTTGGGCCAATATTTGCCCAGGTCGAGCGCGGTCGTAAACTGCTAATTTAATTTTAGGATTCGTACGTTCATTGCAAAGTTTTTGTTAGGTATGTTTGTGTTGGCAACACCTGGTCTTATTGTAAATAGGCTGGCAAAAAGGATGTCCTAGTTTTGGGAATATAATTTGTCCTCATTTTTTTTTTATTGAACTTGGTTCATGTAACGTAGATCTTAAAACAATATGTGTTGTCTGAATCGAATTTCAGTGTCTAGATTTTTTCTATACTAATATTATAAAGAGGAAAGATTTGATTGTTTGTTTGTTTGTATGTTTGTTTGTTTGTTTGTTTGAATTGAATAGGCTCCGAAACTACTGGACCGAGTTAAAAAATTCTTTCACTATTAGAATCCTTAATTTTCCGTGATGAACATAGGCTATATAATATTTTCAAAAAAGTTAGGGATCCGCATGAAAAATTCAATGGGCTGTATATTCAACCTCATTTTCTATTATGGCGCGTCAGAATAGAAAAAGAGGTTGTATAGCGCACGGTGCTTGCTTTTTATCTACGGCCAGTGTCAGTTTTGGAATGTCGAGTCAATGTCAAAAACCCCAATGCTGTAAAAAAAAGTAAAGATCCGTATGAAAACTGTGAAGCCCATCGTTTTAGTGTGTATAATTTCTGAAATTTTTGTTTAATACCCGTGCGAAGCCGGGGCGGGCCGCTAGTTTATAATAATTACGTTAGTATTACTTTATAATTGAAACCAGGCAAGTGTCAGTGCCGTGTGGTGCCGGCATAGAATTTCACCACCCCGACTCTTCCCGTGGGTGTCGTAAGAGGCGACTAAGGGAATCACACCGGGGGGCGGGCAGCAGCGCCCTCTGCAGAACAACTCCACCGAACTGCGATCCCCAACCCGCATGCCCAGCGTGGGGATTATGGGCAATAACCCCCAAATGATAATGCCATCTATGGCGCTCGTTAGGGGAGGCCTATGTCCAGCAGTGGACTATATATAGGCTGGTGATGTATGATGTATGATGTAAGCGTCAGTCAACTTGCACATGGCGGGTTCCGTACCATCATACAGAACTATTTCGCCAAAGAATCCCTAAAAAAGCTAAAAGCTGACAAGACGCCACCCATCATGTTCTTACCGCGCCTTTGCTTATCTTTGTCGATCGGTACTCAACCTATTTCATTTTGCATTTATTAAATCATCATATTATAGTAATACATAAAATTTCAAAGAACTTATCGACTATGTAATACACACAATATATATGTACCCATTTAGGGTGTTGCAATGGGAGACGGTCAGAAAATTGATTGATTGATTGATTGATAATTCTTTATTACATAACCTTACAAAGAGTACAATGGGTACTAAAACTTAACTTAATCTATGGCTATGGAATTGGCGGCCTTATCGCTTATAGCGATTTCTTCCAGGCGACCAAGGGGAAAGGAGAACATTATGTGGCGGTACTTAAGCTAACCTGAATATTAAATACTAACCTAAACTAAATATACTAATACACAAATAATAAAATTAATAAACTAATACATAAAAAACTAAATTATTGTGATATTTACGGACATGCTTAAGTATAACCTAATCTGATGTGAGACCTAAATAGTGATTGAAAATGTGTAGAATAATAATAATTTAATATTTAATTTCCCTTTACGAGTCACCAAAATGTATCACTAAAAAATTCATTTATAACTTAATAGCCTTTTTCCAGTAACAACTCTTTAAATGTAATTTCGAAATTTTTATTAATCTCTTGGCCATTATTGGATCTGGAATTTTATTTTATATTTTTACCGTCATTAAATGTGGACTAGTTTGGTGTATTTTCAATTTTGATGTAGTTGTAACAAGATTATGTTTGTAACGACCGACGCGGCTGTTCGTTTATTTTTTTAAAGTTCGTAGTATGGATGTTGGGTCCCTGGACTATTAAATTTATTTTATTTTCTAGATAAGTATAGTAAATTATATATTCTGTCAAAACTTGAATAGTCTATCTGTTACAATTTTATACATTAGCCTTGACAAATTTCAAGGAATAGACAAAAAAGAAATAAAAAAAAGCCCTTTGGATGAAAGGCCTTGAATTTTGTATATGACGAGGGAAGAACCCTCGTTACGCTTTTTAAATGGGTGAGGACTGACGTCACTATCATCATTGTCTTGTTGGTAGAAGTCTGCTCCATCCAACCGGCGACCCGAGAAAGAGATTCCTGGCCCGAACGATCCCACGACACAGTTGATGACGTCAGCAGTGATGACGTCACGATTTTCGTTGTCCGGATATTCCTCGATAGAAGGTAGTCTCAATGAAACAGCAGTTAGAAACAAGAACGTTTGATTTATTCCAGGGAGGTCCGTTCCCTCCGAGTGCTCGAGCAAGACTGAATGTTTTACTCGCCCGGTGGCTTTATTTATAGCAAAAGGTTGCCTAGCGTTTTCACAATAACAAAGGAGCAAACTCGGGGCGATGTTTTTGAATTATCACAAAGTTCTTATAGGAAACCGAACCAAGTCGTGGACTTGGTTAATTTTAGAGGTTTAAACACTCAGTTAATTCTTAAAACTAGATCGTAGTGTAGAAATAACGTCTTCGCGCCGACATATATTATAAAATTTTTATTATTTACTACGCAAGAGAAATACACATTCTGTAAAAATTACAATAAGGTCCCGTTTTTTCACTTTTCTGATACAGAACCTATGTACATCAAAATCCGTTCAGCTCATTGAGGAGTTACGGTGCCACAGACAGACATACAAACACACAGACCCACACTTAATGACCTCTAAGACGCACGGCGAAGGTCCAGCAGTGACGCAGGAAGTTGTTTCGAAAGGCACAAATGCACAAGTCAAATAGAAAAAACCTAGTTTATCATCGGTTAAAAAGAAGGCGTGTACAGACAAGTCTAACCCCTCGGGGCGCCTAAAGCCAATTTAGCTGGATTCCAACACTCGTTAAAAGTTACCCCAATGCGGACATAGCGCGACTCTAACTAGTTCCCCCATAGTATTAGCTTTTTGTTGGGACATCGGTTTGAACCAGTTAAAAGTTGCACGCAATAACACGAGTTTAGACATACCTAGTTTGATGATCCAGTGGCGTTGTGGGCGAAGGTCCGTTTGCGATGCAGGAGGTAGCGGGCTTAGTTCCCGCTGCGGAACAAATGTTAGAGCACTCTGAAGATACACCCATAATTCGGATAAACATTGCTTACTATTTTTGCCACTAAATGGCTATTAACAAAAGTAAACAAAACAGTAAAAAAGTCGCTCTGATGATCCTACACTCAGTAATAAATGCCAACCTGCATTTTACGAATGAATTGATGCTTTTAGAGTCTAGCCTAAAATCTCATTAATTACGTAACTCTTATCTTAAAGGGTTAGCTCAAACGGATGAAAGATATCTTTAAATTTATGGAATGTTCTAGAATTATGCCTGAAATCCCCAAAGCCTGAGTCTTAGTCTAGAATTTCCGAGTTATTTACGCGGGGATTAAAGTTACCTTGAGCCAAGTTATCACACTTAGCGTGAGTTCTGTCTCTCTAATTAAATGCTGAGGTTTTATGGACTCTTGTACTTCTTGGAGCAAAGAATTTATATTTTTATTTTTTTAATGCCGGACAATCCACACAGCATCATCTAGCCGCAGAGCTTGTGTTATGGGTACTAGATGACCGATATACAAAATACAATATTATTAAATAGATAGATATTTTTTATTATACATAGAAAACGACCAGAATTCTGAACAAATATCTGCAGATCGTAAAAATATTTGTCCCGAGGCGGGAATCGAACCCACAACCTCCTGTGTCGCAGGCGGACTTTCGCCCACCGCGCCACAGTGGTCGTCAAAAAAAATATATTTTTAAACTTTTTACATTTTGAAAAATATTGTAGTTATTGAACGTTTCAGAATTCGGGGATTGCTTGGCTAACGTGCCAAGGAACCGCCGCAGCAAAAAAACTCTTTGCTCACTTACCTTCAGGAAAACTCAGCATTTAATGACGGAGACAGAACTCACCAGAATCCTCGGATTCTCAAATGCAACTCAGATTTAAGGACCTCTAAAGGCACGGCTCTGTCTTATGCAGTCGCTACATATAACTGCTCTCGGGCATGTGCGTGGGCACTACAAGTATTATTTGACAATATTTTGATATTATTTGACGCAGGATTAATTCAATTTTTCATGCGGAATGCTAAATTTTTTGAAAATATTCTATAGCCTATGTTCATCAAAGAAAATTTAGGATTCTAATGGTGAAAGAATTTTTTGAATCGCTCCAGTAGTTTCGGAGCCTATTCAACTCAAACAAACAAACAATTTAATCTTTCCTCTTTATAATATTAGCATTAATATAGATATATACTAAAATCTTACATGCAAGTAAGTGTAAAAAATTTACTGAGTAATTAGCAGGTATTTATGTATACATGTTATTTTAGCCAAAATATTATTCTTCATTGTGATATTCAGTTACGCCACCGTCACGTTATTTACTACTCGATCTCGTCCAACCCATGGGCAGCCTTTGGAAGACCTGCAACATGCGATTTAAGTAGATACAGATTATTTTACTGTTTTATGTAGCCAAGAACCATAAAAGATTATGGGCACTAGATGTACCCATAGATCTGCAGATATTTGTTCAGGGGTTCTGGTCGTTTTCTATGTATAATAACAAAAAAATATCTATGTATTTAATAATATTGTATTATGTATATCAGTCATCTAGTACCCATAACACAAGCTCTGCTTAGCTTGGGGCTAGATGGTGCTGTGTGGATTGTCCAGCATTATTATTATTATTATTATTATAGTTAAACCCTATTTTTCAATAAACATAGAAAATTCCTAGAAAACCCTGAAACCAATACTTGCAGACCGTAGAGACATTTGTCCCAAGGCAAGATTCAATCCCGCAACCTCTTTCGTCGCAGTATCTTCGCACGCCGTGCCACATCGTTACGTACGTCATATTTAGGTAAAGTCATTGAATTACTATTACTAGCGGGTAAAGTAAACGAGTTTTTGCAAATAAGTTAAAAAAATACCATTGACCATTTAAAATTTTAATAGAGACACTTTTAAATTCCTTTTAAAGCTCTTTTCATGAACTACAACCATATTTAAATCATGAAATACTTTGCGCAAATGAAAATGTTATCTCGTTCTACATTTTGCTCGAGCCTGCATAGCGGGATAATTTACGAAGTTTAACATGCAGCCGTAATGTCGGGCTTCGTATCTACGTATCAACGTTTCTACATGTGCCATGTCCCTGGTGTCGGAAAATTACGAATTTTGCACATACGCGCCGATGATAATCGAGCGAGCATTGCGACGGCACCGAAAATAGTTTTAAATTGTAGTTTTGCAGCTACGGCGTTGTGCTCTTGGCAGCGATTCAACGTTTATTCAGCTGGTATAAAGAGTAAAACCTTATTTTGTAAACCTAAAGAAATTAAGTTATTGTAATCTTAAATCTTCCAGGAATAGTTCAGATGCCAAAAAATTTAAGAAAAATCTGAAAATATCCCTATTTTTTTTGGATATTTTTATACAAGTTTAATCCATTGTTTTTGTTACACCGTGTACAAGTCTTAGAAACTCACTTCTGATATAAAAGCTATCCTGCTCCGTCCAAGTGGATCACGCAGGTGGACCACGGACAATGGACGAAGGTTTCCATAGGCTATGATCAATAAACGACGATATTGTGGTCATAGACAGTCGATAGATGAGGACAGCTTAAACCACCATTTGTGGCTCATGACGTCGCCACAAATACAAGTTGTGCCGGAAATACATGTGTGTGTGACTTCAGCTAGACTGGATAAAAAGAATTGATCACTATTATTATATAGAAATATGTCAAATCTATGTTTTTTAATTGTTATACTTTTATTACCATTGATAATTACAATTAAACAACCAATAAAATAATAATTATTTATAATCGAAACAATTGAGCTAACTGCTGACTGTTGCACACAATCTACAGGTAGCTCAACTGAACCAAAATTCCTGAAATTAGGAAAATTTATTAATATAACGTCAAACTATAACTATGAACAATAACTATAACACATAACATTGGTCCGTAAAAATAACTAAAAGAAAAGCAGATTTCAATGGGTATAAAATGTAGGAGGAGAAACTGGTACTGCAACCTAGTCTGAAAGTCCTACATTGTTAGCAGTTGAAACAAAGTGTACCAGTACCTCTAAGATCCCAAAAGGTATAAAAAACAGCCCGCACACATTAACAATACAAATTCTCAGTAACAGCCAGCCTTTATTCACTATCACCAATCCCAACGCGTTTCACTGATATGTCATGACAGCGGCGTGGATTCCAACAAAATCGTATTTAGAATAAATTGTGACGTCACACGTTTTGGGCAAGGAATCTCCTATTTGATGAAATAGGAGATTCCTTGCCCAAAACGTGTGACGTCACAATGACGTCTGGAGGCTCAGGTGTCAGGAAGTGGACGGAATTACACCTTGCTTTTGGTCTTGCGCCTAACCTCTCCCCGGTCGTATCCGTCATCCTGTATTTGCGCCTACAGTAATGTGCACTATTATAATATTCCGCGCACCTGGCTACCCTTATTTAAGACCGGTGATTATATCTAACATTTTAATAGACTAGTATATTAGTATCATTAAGTCCTAAGAGCCCTTTTCATAAAAACGGTTTCCTGTTCAAAGTGGTAGAAAAACATAATGAACTGCCTGTGGGTGGCGTCCAAGATGCCTTTTTCATTAAAAATTCCAGGCTCCAATATCCTGTCCAATTAACTTTCAAAGAAAATACCCTTTAATTATCTCGCGAGTAGTTCGATCTAACAATGAGGAAACTATGAGCGAACTAATAGACCGGCTGCTGAAGAAATATATGGAAGTCAACTGGGCAATCGACAAAGACGTTTATTGAACATTACAAGCGAAATGTTTGAACGGTCTGCAGACAACAAAAAATCCTAAAGAAACTAGGTGTTTCTGAGTATAGTAAAAAATACATATCTATAAAAGTGATGAAGATTTTTATAACGGTCTGAGTGCGTAGTTAAGTACGCAATTCCTTTCGAATACTTCCTTCGTTTTCGAGTCTTTGTATTCTTTTTGAATCGACAGGAACTACCAGTAAGCTCAATCATTCAATTGTAAATAATTCTTATTAGTTTCTGTTATCTGTTTGTAATTTTCTTAAAAAAATCTTCTTGTTTACATTTGATTGCCTTTTTTAAAACAAAACTTTATTCAAGTAACAAGGTATAAATGCAAAAGAATTCAGTTATTTTCTTATTAGCTGCATTTCCAACAAATGTCTTGCCTCGAAAAGGAACTTGCTTTTTCTTTTCACAAAGCTGAGTGTAAAGAAAAACAACCCTACAGGCAACCCTTACAGGTGTTGCTAGTGTTGCCACGTTAATAATGCCGCGGAATGGCCTGTCATAGAGCATTTACCCAGAATAATGTAACAAATGTTTTGAAACCGCTGTTATTCTGTTGGAAAAGGAACTACTAGACCAAAATAGTGTTAGAGGTAAATTTTGTGTGCTTAAAAATCTAAATTTCTATGCGATGATTTTAATATTTGTTTAAAATAAGAGAAAATTCTTTATTACAATTAAAAAACAAAACAAAAGTTACTAGCTATATGACAATTGGCGGTCCCATCGCTCAAGAGCGACTCTACCAGATAGATAGATATGATTTCATTTATTAGATTCTGTCCGTAACTTCCTACGCATTATTTCTACGGAAACGTATAAAGGATAGTAATCTATATCATAAAGACAAAAAGTAGCCTTTGCGTTGTTCCTTGTTCAGACTTACCTACATTTTTGAAAAATTTCAATCAGATCTATTGAGTTCTTGTGAAAAAGCAAAGAACATCTATCCAAACTATGGCGTCGATCTTATTTATTTATAAGTGAGTGGTGTTGTATGGTGACGTGATCGAGGTTGAGTTTCATTAAAATCGAATGTATCGTTAGTTCAGAATTAAATAACCGGTTGTTTACGGTTTTTTGAAAACATTGCATGTTGATTTAATTTTGTCTGCCACCAAAGATATTTCCTTTCATATTTTCTACTAAACACCGAAAGTGCAGTGATAAAATTTTGCAATTTTCTTTTTTTTTCTCTTTTCTACTGGCAACTCGAATAACGAAAACGAATATATCTCTTTCATTTGCAAAACTGTCACTTACATAATCTATAATGATATTATTGAAAAGTAAGATTTGATTGTTTGGTAGTTTTTTGATAGTCTCCGAAACTACTGGACCGATTTGTAGAACTCTCTTTAGAATCCGCACATATTAACCTTAATTAACGTAGGCTGTAGAATATTTTCGAAAAAATGAGGAATACGTTTGAACACTTCAATAATTAATCCAACATGTAAGTATGTGTATATAAGCTTGATATCTAATTTTATTATATGAATAATAAATTAATAATGCTTGACAATTCACACAACATTATCAAGCGCCATGCTAAGCAGAGCTTGTTTTATGGGTTCTTGATAACTAATATACATACATAATATTATAAGAGTACATAGATATTTTTTATAACACTTAGAAAACGACCAGAACACCCTGAACAAATATTTGCAGATCCTCCTGCGTCGCCGGATCTTCGCCCACAGCGCCAAAGAGGTCGTCATATGATTTTTTTATACCCTATTATTATTATACATATATTTATATTATCTATTATTATTATATATATTATTAGATCATCATCATCATCATCATCATGATGATGATGATGATGATATTATTATATATATCTATTATATTATCTATTATCTATTATTTTTTATTATTATCTTCTAACATTTTTGTTATTTTTGTATGGATCAATGTTATGTGTGGTTATTATTTGACATTATATTAATTAAATTTCCGAATCGCTGGTTCATTTGTTTTATTATATAATTTAGCACACCATTAACTTAGTAGGTCATCGCATGAGTATATTAACATGTTGTCAGAAAAGAAATGATTTGATTTAAACAGAACACAAACATGTTAAAACTTTGATCATCGTTCCATTTACCCTTGTAAGAACCTTTTCAGATTTAATCTGATAATTTTTCAACAGGATTACGATACGAAATCGGGTATAATTCTAAATTGATTACAGACCCCCGACCGGATCTATAACTGGCCAGATTCAGTTTCATCCGGTTATACGGATCATAATGGTCCGTTGATCATCCATGGGAACGGATTGATGGTTGAGACTTTGGCGGCCATTACATGCTTCAGTTTTGTGATGTAGTATTATCGAACATTGAATGGGATCGAATAATCACGCGCTATCAGAATAGAACCTTGTCAAATTAATATATTTAGGTTTATAAAATGATACAAGTGAAGTATCGTAACCGAAAAAGATCAAAATAATAATTACTTGTCCAACTAAAAACTATTTATCATTCGAGCGATTAATACGAAGTCCCATGCCATTCTATATTGACTTATGTTACCTATGCTGTATTATTATTTTTTATATTCCATTTTTATGGTATTTTTAAACGGTTTATTTGCTTTTAATAACCGTTTTAATTAAATTAATGAATCCATTGTAGCAATACACTGTCATCACAATATGATGACCCGTCCAACATTTTACAGAATCCATTATGAAGTAAGCGGGTTAACTACGAACGAAAGAACACCCTGCACTGAAAAATCACCGCGAGCAGCTGACTCTCCTATTCTACCACATCACCAAGCGGAGTACCCCCAGCGTCTTCATTACGCGCACATCGTTTTGTTTGCGCATGACGCAGGCGCGACGTGAGCCACACTCACCCTGATAAGTCCTGAATTTTTGTTGTTCTTTCAACAAAAAGTAGGTTTGTAGTTAACGTTCGCTAACGTTCATATTAAATTCAACTTATCTCTTAACTCAACTTACGTAGTTTGATGAATTTAGAGCAAAATTTTATAGAACCATTGTAAAATAACGATAACAGGCAAATTGGATATCGATTCCCTTTACTTTCCGACTCACCAGCTTAATAATAATCAGGAAAATTGTTGCTTACAATTAAATGGTATTTTTGACATGTCTAACTGCTTATTAATATAAAGTAATTGAAATCTAAATCTGAAATCTAAATCGCCATGACTGAAATATCAGAATCAGGAAATATTCAAGTTCGTTGTCCATAGTTTAATCCAGTTTTGGGCTATTATTATTACCGATGGGAATAAGCCCTTTTCTATCGTTCTAACCCTGGTGGTCCCGGATGATGATTTATACATATATAGAACAAGAAGATTTTTAAACTTACGCGATCTGAACACATAATTATTAGTAATATTTCAACTAATACTACTATTTAAAAAAAAGTTAAGTAAACGCGATAAATACCCGTTAAAATAGTACTAATAATTATAGAACAAGATTTTTTTTTACATAAGTACCTACAGGCGTTCATTGTTAGCTGCCATGTTACGTTTTTTTTCATATTGCTATATTGTTCTATTTTAAGTTTTTGGTTGCCTGGAAGAAATCGCTGTAAGCAATAAGGCCGCCAATTCTTCAAACTTTTTGTTTTATATCGTTTTAGCATAAGTTTTTGAGAATAAAGCATTATTATCTTATCTTAAGGGGTATTTTTTTTAATGGTTGTTTTATGGATCATTATGTCTCTATTATATACATAATTATATCTATTGGATTTTTACTGAGGATTGAAAAATTGACAATAAATTAGATGTAGTTTGATTTAAGTTTTTTATTTTTGCTTTTGTTGCATACTTACTTACTACAGCGTCTATAAGTCCTCGAAACTCGAGCTAGCTATTTTCATAAATGAGAATGTAGATGCTCGTATTTAAGATCCATAGCTCCTTATCAAAACTGATGACAGATGTTCAGAAGTTTCATAACAGGCTCGCTCCAAATCTTTAGAGCAAATTGCCTTACACGTCTGTCGGCTGTAGGCGTCAAATATTTGCCATCTCCAACTCTGCCGTCTCAGTGTTTACCTGTGCTTTGTTGTCACAGAGATTTTTTATTTATTTATTTATTTATTTGGTTTACCAGCGGGTGTTACAATGTTACAATAATAAATACAAGTTCCTTAAAGTAGATAATTGTACAACCAATTAAAGGTAAACACTGCATGCTTAGTAGTAAATGTACAGAAGAACAACTAAGGTAACAAAGATAGTATTTAGGTACTTATGTAACAATAAAAATACATTAAAAATAACCAAATTACAATTACACCATCTCCAATACAATATTTGTATGTTATAAAAACTTTAATTAATAGATAGGGAGAACTATAACGGTAAGTTTAACAATTAACAATAGATTGAGATGGTGTTATTCTTGGAGATAACTTTAGAGAAAGACTTATCAGCTAATTTTAGGTGGATTGTTTAATTATTTATTTAATTAAGAAAATAGAATTGTTTGTGATAATAAGTGACTTATTTAGGGTTGCTTGACAAGTTTACAGTTAAGAACTTGCGAAATATTGGTAGCTTTATCGAAAAAATATCGATTTGAGCGCAATTTATGTTAAATGATTTGCTTATCCTGGATATAGGGGAGTTTTTTCCGAGGACTGTCGAACGGCGTGGTGGGTCAAGGAGGGGGATTGGTTTACGGGGAATTCTACGAGGGACTTTAAAACAAATTTTACTGAGAAGCGGAGGGCAGTTAATTAGGTTATTTAAAAGTTTATATAAAAAGATAAGATCCAGTTGAGTACGGCGTTTTTCAAGAGATGTCATTTTAAAATATTCAAGGCGGTCCGAATATGAACGAAGAGATGGACTAAGGGAATACAATATATATAATAAATTGTGATTTTTAACAACTTGTAACTTGTAATCATGTCATAAATTTTCTAGATTATTTATTTTATTTATTTACATTGTCATTATAATCTATCGGTTCATTTAGTAGGTATGTGTGTTTTTATAATCTTTAAAAAGCACCTACTCTCTCTGTAGTACCATTTTGTTACCCAGGTTTTAAAATACTTCACCATCAACATGATCATCATCAGCCTAGGTATATTAATCCACAGCTGAATGTCGTATGTGGTCATAGGCCTAACCTAATGAGCGCCATAGCGCTTTCAGTTTGCCGCATACAGTGTCTGCCAGCAGTCTTTATCCTACTTGAAGGACGTCGTTCACTTTATTTGTCGAACATTCCTCCCCCAATCAAGGGGGTTTTGTGCTATAATCAACAGTCAGTGAATTGCCTTTCCTAGACTGTTTTCACCGAGTTTATTCACATAAATTACAATAAAATAAGCCTGATTTCGTCCCTGACCTCGGTTGACATATGAAAAATTAATGAAAGGAGGACACAGACGCTATTTCCTATTCCAAAGTGCATTATTTTCGTAAGCAGCTTGTGAATTTGCATGAAATATGCAACTAAGTGCATGAAATTGTGGTTTGCAGTCAGTTTATTCAGGTTTGCTTTCTTTGTTTCGGTCTTTTATTTATTTCCATTTGTTTTAGTTCTTTGTGTCCAGAACGATACAATGCTTGATGGAGAAGAAAAAGTAGACAAAACAATGCGAAAACTACTGAAAAAATAGAAGGTATTTTGGTGGGAATAGAACGCAATACCCGTGCAAGAAAGAATTGTTCATATAAAAGGAAACAAAAATTTTCTTTATTAACAAAGAAAGGTTTTTGAAAATTCTTTACTAGAATGAAATAACAAAAACAAATAAGAATTTACAATTGGAACAATCGAGCTAACTGCAGACAGTTGCAAACAATCTACAGGGGAATCTATGTATGTTTCAGCATTGGATGATTCCAATTCCAATTTAAAAAATATAAATTTATATCTTCTTAATCGATCATCCTAGCCGAATTTCTCAACGGAGACTAGCCATGTGCGCAGGAAATATTATAGTGCACAAGTGTATGAGCCGACACAGGTGCACTCTCTATTCCCTCACGTTTCTACGTATCTAAAATCATGTTAACAAAAGACCAAATAGAATGTAGCCTAGAAAATATAGAACATCAAATTTAGTAGCTGTCACTTCACAATTTCAAATCACACAATGGCCCAGACGAGAGCGCTAAGAATTTTGTAGATGCCCTACCTTTGTGAATTTACACCTAGACTATCCAATCAAATAGCTATAAGTGCGTGTACCTCCCGCGCATAGTAATAATGTACGCAAGAGGTAGAGCCGCCTCGTGACAATAACTCCTTGAACCCAAACCCTTGTCCAAATTCACACAAATTAAACGAAAATAGACCAAAAATGTGGCATCTCGAATTCCCTTCAAGAATGTAAATTGTAACTTTATTTAGCGTGCATTTGTTTGTATGTGTTTTATTAGTGCATGCCAGATTTACGATCGTTGGGAATACAGGATATTTCTGTCGGGTCTACTTGGGTTTATTGTTAGGAGGCAATAAAATTTTAAATTATCTAAGTGGTTCTTATTTGCATAGCAGTTCAGTGACTCGTATTGTTCGAGTATACATAAAAAATAATACATGTATATTATATTACGATATTTCGAGACGCATTCTAAGTTCAATAGTATGTATAATTTTTTATCAGCATTCCAATACATTTCTTTCTAGATCGACTGTTAATAAGTGGCATGTGATTTCGAATTTAAGTTTAAGAGTTAGGTAAGTTTATAAAGTATAAAAGGATTATTATTTTTAAAATTTCAATTTGAAATCAGGATCCTGTACGTACAATCCAATGAAAGCGCCTTTTTGATAATTAGTAAAAGAGGTAGAATGCCTAAATAGTTTTTCCAACATTGCGATGCAAGTAACGAGAGCATAAAAATATGGTATTAACGCTAAATCTCTGGAATTTTGTTTACTCTCAATTTAATTGAATTTGAGACGGTTTATTTGACCAAGCCATAAAGTAAAAATTTAATTAATAATATACAATATGGAACAGGCGGGCACAGAGATAATTAATCTGAATCTATCTGTTGCGGTGGAAATGACGTAAAATATATTTAAAAATTTCCGAGAAATTCAAATTAAGTGAAAAAAAAAACCAATATTTTACTGAAGGTAATACTTTCTCGCAATCGAAGTAAAAGAAGAGTGTCACCCTGGCCAAAACCACCCATTCTAACTAAGTCCAAGAGTCTTGTAAGGTCTAAAGGAAATAAAACACTTTGATTTTGAGTCTTATCAATAAATAATTAACTACTGTATAACAACTTGGTATACATAATAATGGGGTAGCATATTCCCTAATGAAAATCTACTATTACGTTAAAGCTTTAGACGTAGGTTAGGTTATTCTTCAAATAAGTTTTCCCAGCAAACAAAAAGACTATTAATTGTAAGAGGCATCCAAATATCCAAAAGATAAATCAATCAGAGCTGACGACTATTTAATTTTCTTCAAAACGACATTTTCCATTGAAAAGGGTGCTAATTCGCTGAGCAAATGGAACCCCGTTGAACCCTGATCACTCAATTACTGCCGTCACTGCTGAGACGGTCTCTAATAAAATGATATTCATTTGGGGCGAGACGGAGACGATCAGACTGACTGATCGTGTCAATTTTGCAGAGGATTGAAAGCATGTGTCGTCAGGTGTGCCGTAAAGGTCTACCCTTGTCGCCTGTCGGCGGTGGGACAATGGGCGAGTGTTTTGGTGTTTCTGGGTGATATTGAATACATTTTACACATTCAATAATATAATTATAAAGTGTTATCATAACATAGTATAAAACAAAGTCGCATCCCTATAATTATTAGTATTATTTTAACGGGTATTTATCGCGTTTTTTTTTTTTTTTTGCGACCACACAGAGTGTGAACCTGTAGAAACGTAGAGAAAAAAAAAGAAAAAAAACACGTTAAATATCCGTTAAAATAATACTAATAATAATGTGTTCAGATCGCGTTAGTTTAAAAATAATCATCGCATCCCTATAGTCGCTTCAGACTATGTCTCAACTGAACACATAATTATAACTTATACGTATCGAAATATCCAAAAGATGAGGCAACACAGACTGAACAGACAGTTGTAGGTAAACCTTACTTCCAAAATTTAAAGACACTAACCATGCCATATACCTACATATATTTAAAATAGAAATGTTTAAATTTATTACAAAACATAAATATTTTTATAATCCCTAATTATTAAGAAGAGTTCTTACTATAAATACCATAACTTATAAAACCAGATTCCAAGGTTAAACTTCACTCATCGGGCCCCTATGCAATGACAATTAAATTAAATAATAAACAACCTGATGCGTTGAAAAATTAGAAAAATTACCAAATTTAAGACACAAAAAAACTTACGACGCAATTGACGAATATCTAAACTGTGTAACTGTTGTAATGAATTATGAATACTTATAGAATGAAACAAACGATTGAATATTGAGTATTCTAACACGATTACCGACCATCAACATTGTCGACTAACTTTTGATACATCATCATCACTAGCCTATAATAGTCCACTGCTGGACATAGGCCTCCCGTAATGAGCGCCACAGATGGCATTATCATTTGGGGGTTATTGCCCATAATCCCCACGAATAAACTTATGATACATTTGTGCACATTAAATACAAAGTTTTATTGACTATTAACTGATCGTTGAACTGTTGTTGCGGCAATAAAAAGTTCAACAGTAAAATGTGTTGCCCAAATCTTATTATTTGTTCTTTTATGTTTGATACAAGCAGATTTATTCTGAATAAGCCTCTTTTTCTTTGATCGATTGATACATAACAACGCCGGAAAATAATACATGTGATAAGGAATTCCTTCACAGAAAATAATCCTTATACATTAAGTAAGGATTGATACAAAAATGATAAAGTAAAACTATCTGTCTGTCCGTCTTTCAAACCAAAACGACTGAATCCTATTTTGATGAAATTTGGCACAGGTTTTGTCTAGACCGGCAGAATGGACGTATTACCTTATAGCCTTTTATACATATGTGTCATGGTCACGCAGAATCCAGGAACAAGTGATATAACCTTATCCTATTTTTTATATAATTTATTATATACATAGTAACAAAATTAATAATTAAAAAGCCACTTGAAATCAATATTTGAATCATTTTCGACTCACGCGGAGGAACGAAGTCGTCGGCAAAAGCTAGTACTCTATACGCATCACTTTCAGTATCCTATAAGTCTATGAGTCATTAAAACACATTAATTTATTTGATCCTCTAGACTAGTAACTGCCTGCTCTATCTATGCAGTCAGTTATCTAGTACACAAGCACTGCTTAACTTGTTGCTAGATTATATTGTATGGATTGTCTAGCATTATTTATTTAACTCAATATAATGTTTATTTAGTATCATTTATCTCGTACCCATAATACAAGATCTGTCTACTTTAGGCGATGTTATGTAGATTGTTCAGGATTATTATTTATTTATTTTCCTGTCAAACTGACCTAGGCATCAATATCCAGCAATAGACTTGTAAACACCCGAAATCCCAGCGATATTTTCCAAAATTCATAACAATAAAACTTTTATTTGGCGTTTCAAACTTCGAAATTACTTTTTTATTCAAAGTGTGAGCGGTGTTGATTAAATAAATTCATACATCAATGTCAAAGCAAGTTGGGTTGCGGGTGATGGATCGCGGGGAATCCATTGCGATGTTTTGAGGTCAATTGTAAATTACTTTCGTGATCAAAATAGAGTCAAGCTCCTGCTTTCCACGGGGCTATTTTAATCAGCAACACTACGACTTGTGTGGCATGGGCGAAGGTCCACCTGCGACGCAGGAGGCTTCGGTTTCGATTCCTGCCTCGGGGTGAATGTATGTACAATTAATGGACATTTGAAGACACGAGTGGATGAAGGTGTTATGCAACAAAAACAAAAAATGGAGAAAAATTGCATTTAAGGTTTTTTAGGTGTAGAAATTATAGTGTTTGAGTTATGATGCTGAGATTTACAAAAATTATAGGTAATTATGTATTCACTTGTATATTATTACTATTTGAAAAAAAATATATATATAAGTGGGTCATTTATACAAAAAAACGTACATAGCACCTTCATTCACAAACATGTTAGTCGTGTAAATAAAACAAGAATAGTGTATGAACGTGTTTTATACACTAAAAATTAAAATATAATAATTTTTTTAGTATATTTTCGTAGAAATAACGATATTCCGCCTTTACAAATTTCAGTTGTTCCTTAATATCATCTTTTTTCTCCGTTTTTATCGTGCCATAGTTATCTGTAACCCGTTCTATAAGAAAATCATCTGGTCTAGAGTTTCTTTTTAGTATATCCACTTTTTTAGAGGTTGTCATCATATCATAGGTCTCTTTATTTAGATACGAACCAAATTCTTCTACGTATCTAACGAATACCATCTCTGAAATTGACTTTGGCCGTATTAATATCTTTTTTCCTATTTACCAGATTCAGTTTTTCTTGCAAACAGCTGATTTTCCTGAAATGCCCAGCCATATTAATAACTTGATTTAATTTTGACGCCTTACAAATTATTTCACGATATTGATCGGGAATAGATAATCTACATATACTTTTATTCCAAAATACACACCGTACCGTAAACACAAGCAAAATACCTTAGTCGCTAGGATTGTGACTTTACTTAACTCCACGTTAGTGAACTAACATTCGTATCCTTTCAAAAGATTTATGGTTAAGTTAAGGAATAATATTCAATTTCAAATACCCCATATTTTTTATTATTACTATACTTATAGAAAACATCATCCAGAACACCCTGAACAAATATTTACAGATCGTACAAACATTAGTCCCGAGGCAGGAATCGAACCTGCAACCTCCTGCATCGGACCTTTGCCCGCCGCGCCACCGAGGTAGTCAACATAGCTAAGAATCATCTCGACAAACAAGGTTTTATATTGAAGAAAACCGCAATCAAATCGGATTATCCGTTTAGGAGCTACGGTGCCACAGACAGACACAGATACACAGCCACACACAGATACATAAACACGTAAAACTTAGAACACCGCTCTTTTTGCGTCAGGGGTAAAAAAAAAATAATTTCGAAACAAAACACTTACTTACAAATTTCTCCATAAATTTTGAGGTTATTTACTTTATTCTCTTGAACACTTTTATTTATAATGTCATTTTCACTTAGTTTTAATATAACATCTACTTACCATTTTCTTTCCTCGAGACATTTTTGTCAAACCGTTTTAGCAAAAGCATTCAGAAAAATATTTTACTTACTTCAATAATTTTTTTATCAAGACTGACCGCATAAAACTTTCGTAAATAAACAAGTTGAAATATTAATGAAGGTGTTATGAACAGAACATGACACCTTTCATCCATATTAAAAAAACGGTTTTGTCTATTTTGATAAGTTAAATCACGGATGAAGGAGCTATGTACGCACATAACACTTTCTTCCATTACATTATTTTGTGATGTATTATTGAAGTCGGGTGTTAAGTGCCCATAACACTTTCTTCCACTAAGAAGATTAGCTTTTTGTGTACATAACCCCTTCATCCATTATTTTTCTCATCGTTCAGCTTAAAAGTATGAAATCTGAAGGTGCCACGACTTTTGTAGTGACTTAAATACCTCATTGACGATGAAAAAGCAAAAATTCAAAAAATGCGACATAACACCTTCATCCACTCATGTCTTCATTTGTATATTATGGAGTTCTGGTCGTTTTCTATGTATAAAAATATCATCTATATAATATAATGTATTAAGTATATCAATCAACTAGTAAAAATAACATAAGCTGTTTAACTTGATGTTAGATTATAGGGTATAACTTGGGTAGATTATACTGTGTGGATTGTTCAACATTATAAGTTTATTTTATTGAACATAAAATGCCGTTTTCCTTTACT
This sequence comes from Eupithecia pulchellata, assembly GCA_963931895.1. NCBI lineage: Eukaryota > Metazoa > Arthropoda > Insecta > Lepidoptera > Geometridae > Eupithecia > Eupithecia pulchellata. The sequence goes on from OZ007538.1 coordinate 3,334,219, forward strand.
CTAACACATCCGATTACAGCAATTGCACAAATAACGGAATAATCAATTGCGTATGTTGGAGAAAATAGGCATTCAGGTTTTATTTGTTTATTTTGCCGGCAGACGTTTTTATCAATTTCAATTGAAAATATAAAAAGTGGTCAACCAAAATAAAAATTACAATTCAACAACAAATTTAGAACTAGTATTTACAACTGAAACAATTGGTCTAACTGTAGACTTTTACAAGCAATCTATAGGTAGCTCAGCTGATCCATATCAATATTATTCGGTAATCTGGCTGGCTCCATTACCTACTGTATGACAATGCTGATGCGCTGCGCCAAATAGATACTGACCAGGTCTCTCAAAAAACAAATAATTCAGCGCACACCTATTTGCGTTCCTAAATGTAACCAAAACGACCAAAAACTTTCCTAATTTAGGGACATTTCAGATTGCGTCCAAAACACAAAAAGACATAAATTAAGCAATTTATCGACGCCGGCGCATCGCGGCTCGACGCATGCGCTGTCGTCCCAACTAGCCTGATTTATGACCGACACTCGTCATTCTGGACTTTAATTGTGTTTTCTTATTCTTGATTCTATTTTGAAAAGCACCGGCTGTAAAAGTAATTTGGGAAGTAGTGAAAGTTTTTGAAAAAACTTATTGGATTTACCTACAAAATAATTGTTCTCTTTTAGATCTGAAAGAAAGGTAATAAATGTTGCTTCTTATTAATTTTAATACCTATCTTTTAAATAAAATCTTGTTTAGTGAAACAATATGTTTTGGTTCTTTAGAAAATAATCTCCGAATCTAACGTATGAAATTTAATTTGGCATCTACTTCAGAGATATTATTATATTCAGAGATTTTTTTTGGTATAAAATAAATAATACTATTAAAATATTTTAAGACATATTATTATCAGTCGAGACATTTTTAAAAACAATGTCTAAAGTTTCATATTATAACTTTCTCAACTTAATTTAATTCATTGTAACTTTGGTATACATGAAAACTTGTGCCTCATTATACCCATTTAACTAAACACTTAGCATCATTGTTTTAATTAGAAATGGAAACTGCTTCTTCAGAAACTCCTACACAGTAGAGAGTTCTTAGTGAATTCCATAGCGTCTTATTATTTCTTAGCATTTCCAATTATTACAAAGATCTTGTCATGCGTAGGTTGTCTACACGTGCTTTTACTTGAATATTTCAAGATTTTATTTACTCATCATCATAATCAGTCTATGTTAGTCCACTGCTGGATATAGGCCTACTCTAATGAGCGCATTTCGTATCGAGCATCTGCCTTAGAGAGTTAATTTATCTAGTACCCATAACACAAGCTCTGATTAGCTTGGGGCTTTGTGTTGCTGTGTGGATTGGCCAGCATTATTTATTCATTCATTTTCATTGAGAACATTAAAATAAGAAGGTACTATACAATAACACATATTAAAAATATGTAAGATTGGATGAAAAGATGGATTTTGACACTTAATAGATTTTGTTTCATCCCTAACTAGCTGCGCCCCGATGTCAAATTGATCGGGTAACTGTCACGTTTTCTAAATCTATAGTTATATCATAAAGAGAAAAGATTTGATTGTTTGTTTGTTAGTTTAAATTGAATAGGCTCCGGCTTCTTGTTTGTATACGTTTCCATAGAAACAACGCGGCAGAAACTAGAACCAATTAATCAACCAGATCGGTAACCTAATCAAAGTTTGAGACGTCAGACGATCCTCAAGAGTGGCAACTTCGTAATAAGTCGGGAACACGTACCGCTTTGAAACTTACACTTTCTTGTCAATTACTTGGCAATTTAATTTCCACTGCGCATTCGTAACATCAACTGTTGTATGTAGATGAAGAGCTTTGCAGAGATTATGACGACAGATGGGCATCATGATTATAAATAATTATTTTAAATTAGATAACTAATGAGGGTAAGTTCTGTAATTAAGACGCATACTTTGCTAAAGACTGGATTATTTTAAAATGGATGCTAAATGGACACACTCTTTAAAATCTCTCAGATTTCAATAACTATATTTTTATTAGTAACAGAAAAAGCACTAAGAAAAAATACAAGGACTACATGGTAAAATTTAAAGGAGATCGGAGGGTAAGCAGAAAGAATAAGGCCATGTCAATCAACACCCTATTAATATGTAGGCAAAAGGTTGTATGTACGTAGACACGTCCACCCAACATTGTGCATTAATATTAATACATACAACGGTATGCTTGTTATTCCTTTACCTTACAAGGGCCTGGCGGATTTGGAAGAAGTTTGGTACCGGGATTTCTGGATTAAGTGTTCTTTTATGGCAAAAAAAAACAGACTTTTTTATCGTTTAAAATTTAGCAGCTGTTCTATTACTGTCTAAAATATAGCTGTTTCGTTGACCCAGGACTAAACGCACTGCTGGGTATAGGCTTCTTTTCGCTTTTAGTATCTTCTATCGTGTTATTTTCCCATCTACCTACTAAGTATGCCGTGTGGCTAAAACCTATACCCACATTTAATTTTCAAAAATAATGTTTTATAAAGCATTTAATCTTTATAAAACATTATTATAAGCATTTAATCTTGTACTTTCCGTATTACAATCCAAAAATTTCCAACTATCTTCAAAGTCAAACTCAATGGCTCTACAAAATTAGGTAGCGATTACATGTAAAATATTCACCAGAAGTTGAAACGTCGCATCTGTGCAGTAGCTCCACTCATCACCATAAACTCAAGATTCGCTGTGTATGTATGAGGCACATTTGTCTTTCTGACAAAGTACTTTCACGGCCAATGGTATGCGAAGTTTCTGCCCTACAAATTTCAACCTTAAAATTGAGTCGTTATGGTTGATTTAAATTTGCTTGTTCCAGCTAACCAAAGGTATGCTCGGCCTAACGTTACGGTTCCCAGGAATTTAGACTCTATTATGATTTTATAGGGCTGAAATTTAAGTGAGTGTGCTCTGGAAAATGCCATGTTAATAAAATCGGAACGTTAGTACAAAGCGTTAATTAAGAAACGAGATTTAGTAGGAGTGACACTTGAGTTCGCATTTAACCTACTTCTAAATAGGTTACTTCATGAAGGTAACTTTGAAGATCCGATTCGGTTTAAGTACATAGGTAGAACATGAAAAATATTGTAAAAATAAATAACTAACCGAAGATTTCAAATAAAATTTTTACAAAACGACACAAACAAAACGAGGGTATTCCGAAATGCTTAGTTTACCAGAGGTAGGAAACTTGGTTTCTAACTTGTCTGCTTCTTTAATGGTCGCCAATTCCAGCTTAAATATACAAAAAACAAATTGTATCGCCAAAACCACCTTCCCATATCCATTTTCATTCCCAAAAACACAGCATCACTGAAACAGCTGAAAAAATTTGAGCTCATTGCAGAAAGTAAAGAACACTGTAAAGAATCTAAATGATTCATTAACAGTCGAAAGCGTCTCCCCAAGACTCTGATTTGCCTCGCTGAATGACAGCAATACTGCTGATACGCAGCGCTAGGTATACTTCAGTTCTCGGGTCACGCGTCGCTTCGACTTAACATTCAGATATTTTAAACGGTACCCCCGAACCTAGGATCTCGACTCCAAGGATTGCAAATTACGTATTTGCTCCCTGCAACAATTTGTCAATTTATTTTCTTCACTTTGTTAACTAGTGGAAAGAGAAGTATTGCATAGTACGTAAGTATTATAATGCCCATCACTAAATAAACAATTTGTTAGTTATCGGTCAGCTTGTAATTTCAAAGAAGGTAACTACTGCATCTAATCGAGTGTCAAAAGTGGGTCACTTTCATGGAACACGGAATTCCAATAAAAACTGTAAAAAATTGACCACTTCAAGTAAATGCAAGTTTCATTGGAAACTGTCATGGGTTTCTTTTTCTTTAACTCGCCTTCGCATTCCCATTCCCAGGCCTATTTAAATTCTCCACTCAAAATTTGAGCATAATCGGTTCCATATTTTGCAGATTTAAGGCGCTGTATAAAGACAATATTTAGATATTTCAGGATGTGAAGCAATAACTCTGAATAACTCTGAATGTTTTTAAACTTACGAACTCTGATCTGAACTCATAATTATTAGTAATTAACGGGTATTTATCGAGTCTTATCGTGACCACAACAGAGTACAAACCTGTTGAAATGTCGAGAAATAAAAAAAAAAACGCGATAAATACCCGTTAATTACTAATCATTAAAATAACTCTCATCCTTCCTGGAATTCAAAAACCACTGCATCCAATGTCCATCAAAACTGCAAACTAGCTCTCATTGGCTTTATCTCGTAATAATTACTCTTATGATTTTCTGAACAAAAACCACAACACCGTTCATAAATATCGTAAAAACCTTCCGAAAATCCCGATCAAAATAACGTAAAATTCAAACCAATTATTTGGAGCGACCATTTTGGGACGGCAGTCGTGCGGTTATCAGTGATTATTATCTTTACTGTGTCTCTAGCGATGGGATACGCGTCGCGGATACCGATTTGATGATCATTTGACAATCTGTAGATATACTTTGTTCAAATTTCTGGCTAAAATTATGGCAAGACTGCTTTATTATGGATTATCTTGGCCGCAGTTTTGCACGTATTTTACCGGAATAATAATAGATAAAATTTTTTGGTAGATTAGTAGATTATTAATATTTTGTTTTTCCTGTTGCAGGATTTATGGAAAAAGGATGGAGAGAAGGATATAGAGAAGGTAATTAAGTTAATAGATAAGATATCATATATTTATATGTACCTATGTAAAATATAATATGTTAAATTATAGAAGAGAAGGTAACACAGAAATACCAATATACATATATGTAAGAGAACAGGATTAAAGATGCAAAAAGCCCTAAATAGGTTAGAGGCACATAATTTAAATAAAAAATGAATAAGAGCAACTCGATGTAGACATATTGGTAAGAGAGGCCTTTATTCAGAAATGTATAATATTTAATGAATTTAGATCAAAAACTTTAAATATCAATAACTGGTGTAATGTGTAAAATTTTAATGATAATAATTATTTACTTCATAGAAAACTGAATTGTAATGTAGAGAATAAAGGCTATGATTATTTTTTATTTATTTATATATTAGCAGTGGCTGGACGCAGGTATCTACTTGTTACGCATCTCATTGGCCTTTGATATTATCGGGGTTGTTGTTCTTAATCCCCACGCTCTGCATGCGAGTTCGGGATAGAATTCGGAGGTAAAATGGTTCTGCCTGACTCTCCGCGGTAATCCCCTAGTTGCCTCTTACGATACCCGAGGGATAGTAGATGTACCTACTCCCCCTACTACTTTAAATCACAAGGTGTGCTATTGTGATTTAAAAAAATGTTTCTTTATTCCAAACATATTTTCTATCTTTAATTCTGTTCGACTTTTGTGTCACAACCCTATGACAGCTGAACACGCGCGAATTAATTATAATATTCGTATGCCGATCCCATTTCAGTTATTGACCATTTAAACGCCACCATTTTCTCTCAACAGCCATTCTCTATCCAATTACTACAATTATAAGCATCCGGATTAGTAGTTCCGGATATCCGGGGATTTTATATAAAGTCCAGCATTATTCAATTTTAATATAATATTCAATTTTAAAGTTGCTGTGACATTTTATTAATTTAGTTTTATTGTGTATAGTGTTTAAGTTGTTTTGTGTAATAGTTATTCTATGTATATGGATTTTGATAATCTGAAATAAATGAATAATAATAATAATTATTTAATTATTATGTATATTATAAATCCGAAAAAAATACCACCACATTGTCATTTACCTTATTATCAGCTTTTTGTTTCCTATTTCGTATATAAAGAGGGTAAGCCTTAAAAATAAATAAGAAACAATCAATTCCTTTTTATTTATGTATTTCAAGTACTGGTTACACCACGCCAGCATCGCAGCCTCAACTAGAGCGAAAGTATCGATCATGTGCACTTTTCGTTTGAAATGATAAGTAGGATGTCTAGGGTTGCTGTCGGATTTAAAGGTAATTTCCCGACTGCGCAAGAAGGAGCGATATGTTTAACTAGAGTATACATTTGTAAGTGTCTGTGTGTATAAGGCCGTGTGGTGCCGGCATAGAATTGGGCCGTGTGGTGCCGGCATAGAATTTCACCACTCCCACTCTTCCCGTGGATGTCGTAAGAGGCGACTAAGGGAAATACACCGGGGGGCGGGCAGCTGCGCCCTCTGCAGAATAACTCCACCGAAACCCGCATGCCCAGCGTGGGGATTATGTGCAATGATCATTACCCCCAGATGAAATAACGCCACCTATGGCGCGCATTAGGGGAGGCCTACGTCCAGCAGTGGACTGATATAGGCTGATGTTGTTGTTGTGTACATATATAAAGTGTCTTTGTCCCGCTCTGTAGATAAAGTAAATCATGGTTTTAAATAATAATAATAAGTATAGGTTTTTAATGTAATTCGTCGTCACGGCTACCAGTAAACGAAGCAAATTTTCTTCTACCCGCGGCTTCAGACACGGTAGACCAAGATAAAAATGTTCCAGGTCTACCATATTTTTGCAGACTGACCTGTTCAGTTTATAGTTTTTACATGAAGAGGTGACAAACTTGGTAGTCCTCGTTTGCACTGGATATTCAAAATATTTCTACTTTTTTTTGTTTTCCTGATTCTATAATAATATAGCTATATAATAAAGCTGGCAAAAATGTTGTTTTGCAACCATAATAGACCATTTTGTGAGTCCTTCTTACCTATAATGATGACATAACCTTGTATCGACGATTATTTTAGCATGGTCAGGCTACTTTATCTCAGGCATGGTCAAAATAGTAATGACTTATTAATGTCGAAAAACTACGAACTTGCTAGATATTTATCTAGTTTTTGCTTGTTGTACAAAATTTAGAAAATAAAATGAATTTCACGCGCGACCATTAACGATAAATCTTAAAGGTAAACCTAATTAAGAATTGCCTATTTATAGGTATGGCGTTGGAGTGCTTTAATCGGTTTCGGCGTAGCAGGATAAGCAAGGCGTTGACGACGCGACACGAGACCGAGGTTTACGACCTCCACGCCATGCCATGCCACCTCAACCTCCACGGTAGTCAACTGCCACGCTATTCAACCTTCGCGCCAGTAGATTGTGTTTTGTTTTTTAAAGTTTGAATTACGATCCTAGCTGTGACGCGCCTATAATGTTTTTCTTTTGTATTTTCTTATTTTTTTTACCAATGTTCATGTTTTATTTTGATCGTTACACCGTTGCAACGTATGGCGTAGCAGGTTCTACGGCGTAGCAAGGTCTACGAGATTGCCAAAAATTTGTAAGTACCACTCGTATGTAGCGGATGGTAGCGGGTGGTAGTTAAAATTAAAGTTATTGGGAAGTAAGGTGGGAAGTGAGAAGTAGTTACTACTTCTAGGTTGACTATTTTTAGCGAAAACTTTAATTTTAAATTTATTTCAATACACTTTTGATGAACAAAATAAAATTCTTTGTTCCTACATTAACGGCTACTACTAACATTTATATCTATTTCCGAAAAATCTAAGGCATTCCGTTGATATGATTTGACTTTTAATACATCGGTCAGTAAAAGCCAGCATTCCGAACAGCTTTAAAACCTATTATATTCGATTCGATTTCTACATAGTCGTAGATAGGAAGAACAATGTTAGCTTAATAAGAAAACGTTAAAAACTGATTTTGTTCAAAATGGCTTTTACGTCATTTAATTCTAAGGTTAAGCTGAAAATATGGTAACCCTATCTCAAATATGGTAACCCTATATCCAATATCCATCATAAATACTATTCGATATTTCGCACGCCACGAGGTCATGAAAAAGTGTTAGCATTTTGAACGAGTGTGGATATTACAAAGTTAGGGCATGTTTCGTTGCATGAAACATGCTTCTTGTGGAAGTTGAATCATAGGTCTGTTGAGATTTTGAACCTATTTTCAAAACGGTATTTTCGTAGCTTTTGGGGTTTTCGAATGAGTATCATTTGACATTGTATTTTTGAAACTGTAGTTCTGGACTCATGGTTACGAAAATACAATCTCAAGATAAAATCAGCATAGAAAACATTCTAATAACAAACCGTATTGTATTGGTACTGTTGGGTTTACTCTCAATGGCTTGGTTGGAAAGCGATCAAATCTTCCCGCCAAACGAGCCGTGTCTTCCTTCCGACTTGGATGGAGACGAAAAGTTCCACGCGCTGCTGAAAGGGGTCGCGAGCGAGCGCCGCGTGCGCAACTGACTTTACTATATGAGAAAAAACACCGGACCACCTAAAATACTCAAATTCAAGACCTTATCATTGTGAAATTGAACAATTTAGTGTCAGTGCAGCATTACAAAGAATCTGTGCATATCTCCCGGGCCCGGGAACACCTCCAAGGCAGGTCAGGTCGGGGAAATGAGAAGGTTAGTTTCTACAGATCAAGCCGTTACTTTTCATGTTCAATTTCAGCTATCGAATCGCACAGGTACAATACGTCCAGTCAGTCTTGCGCATGAACTCTCTCAGGTCTAACGTCCTATCGGATTGTGAGAGTAAGGGAATTGAGAGTTACCCTATGTTTTTACACATACTTGGGCACTGTCCTGCGCGCCTGGTCAGACCCGTTGAGACTGATTTTCGTGTCCGAAAATTTGGCAAAGAGGATATCAATGTTTTAGCAGCCAACTGGTATAAAAGCTTTGCTGGCTAGAATGCTAGTTAAGTTTTATATACCACTAGCGGTCCGCCCCGGCTTCGCACGGGTATTAAACAAAATTTTAACTTTTAATGCTGATCAGTAATTTTTGACAATATTCTATAGCCTTTGTCTGTCGGGGAAAATTTTGTTTTCCCCGTTTCGGCTGTCGGGTATCAAGTACCGCTCATGAAGGTGTTTAGGCGGAACCCTCACCATAAATTAATTAAAGCTCACATCCTATAAAGCGAGGTTACAACTTTTCGAATTTAGAATCTCCTTTATTGCATTGTACCTGTAAAATAGATGTTGTGTTCATAAATAAATAAATATATAAAGATCTATAGAAGCCATTCCACACAACCGCTCTGCTAGCATCTAGTCAAATTAAAGCGAGAAGGGAAGGAACACAGTGTCAATTCGCAGTAAGCACTCCCAGTATTGCTATTACTTCTATTTTATAGCTGTGTACTTGAGTTTACCTTAGGATGTTGCCTTGGTTACAGATAACATAATACTACCTTGGTATAGTGATGTATGGTAAGAGGATTCTTCAACACTTAGCTTTATGCTGTTCAATACGAGTATCTTCTGTAGATCTCAGAACTGATATAACAAGAGAGAAGAATGTATTTAGAAGAATCACGGCGGTAACTTATTATTACTAATTTTCTGGTCAATATCTGGCGCAGCGCATCAGCATTGCCATACAGCGTGGCCATACGGCCAGCAGGGTACACTTCCAACTGGTATTAATATGGATCAGTTGAGCTACCTGTACTTTGTTCGCAACAGTCTGCAGTTAGCTCAATTGATTAAATTTTAAATAATAGTTTTTACTAAGTTAGATAATTGTAATTTTCTTTGTAAATAAAGGATTTTGCCCTGTTAAAAAAAGTTTTATTAATAAAATACTATTTCAAGTCACCCTATAGAAAAGGCGTGCGGTCAGATATCTTTAGAATACTTGAGGTGGTATCCATAAATGTCAAAAGATTTTGGCTCTAATTTAATTTTGTCATATAGCGAGGCAATACAGCCAGTGACTTGGACTTCTATTTAGATTGTAATTTATTTATTCATAAAAGCTTTACACTCACAGAAACGTGTTAATTTGCTAACTACTAATAGATTTCGTCGGTGCTTAGAATCTTGCCAAATATATACGTATAGCTATACGTATGTGTACAAAGTGCTTAGGTAAGAGCTTTCTTCAATATTAAGCAATGTTTATGAATAATTTGGAACTGTAATAGAACGTATTTCTTTTAATCCACGGTACCTTGGATTCGAAGTCAAGAAGGCATAATTTTGTGTATCTAGGGCGCAGAGTATTCTACGCTCAAATAATTATTTAAGTCATAGAGCTGTCTACGCCTTTAATAATAATGCCTTCTTCAATACACAATTTTCTTGTCTGTTACAGTATTTTTAGGCATAACCCTTCGGGCTTTGTTGTAAATCCTTCAGTCTATTAGGCAGGTGTAGGGTTTTCTGTAGGCTTGTAGCTTATAAAAAACAACGACAAAACGTTTTGTAAACAAATAATAATCTTTCAAGAGAAAATATCGCACTGCTAATAAGTGTGATTGTTTGTGTGGATGGTACGCCATAACGCCAAAGTGACTAAGTAAAAAGAATCCTATGAAAACTTTTTTTAAACATATGTTAAAAATATAAGCTAGTTATGCTCCTATTTATGGTTCGGATGTCGATTTCAAAACCCATATGGTCTTGCTTTGTCTGTCCTTTTACAATCTAATACATCAGAAACTGCTTATTGCAGCTAACTTGATAATAACTTATTTCGTGCGCTGGTAAATCTATGTTAAGAAATGAAAACGAAGATTTTCTGTACAAATGATGATGACATTTTATACAAGACCTATTAAATCAAAGGTTTTTATATTTCAAAACAGTTTTTCGAAAAGAATCGTAAATGTACCGACCTAGTCCCTAATTTCCGAAGTGAATGATTCTGACCTACATAGTATTTGTAGGCATAATTGACAAAAGTTTGAAACACTCGGTGCACGAGTTATACTCGCACAAGACGGATCTTGTTTTGTTACCAAACGGTCTGTTATTTGTGTTTTCCTTTGTGTTTGTCATTGTGGCAAAAAAACTTCTAAATTTTGCATAGGAAATTATTGAACGGAACTGGCTGAAATTTACATTTTAGCTAGACCTAGAATAAAACATAGTTATTACTCTTATATCCACAGGTTATTACTCTTTTATACATGGGATAAAAATATTAGGTATATTTCATAGATACAACGCGAGCAAATTCGCGAGTAGAAACAGTAGAAATGAGTAAAAAAAGAACAGTAATACATTTCTGAAAAAGGATAAGAAATAGATTTACTTTTCATTATAACTGCGAAAAGCAAGATATTTTCTGGTATCAAAATCTTTCTTGTTATTTGCTAATCAACGCAATCTCAAATTCCCTGAAACAAATCCGAAAACAAGCTAAAATACGCACAGTCAGCTCAAGAAACAGTCATAAGTTTTAATGAACCAGTGAAAAGTTTGGTGAAAGCCTTGTTAGTTAGGTACCTATTACTTTAGAATTCTTACATCGCTAACATTATTCATTGGCATTGCCTTTTAACCGGCTTCGAAATTTGATGAGGTTCTATGATCGAATGTTTTTATGACTATTCAAACACTTTTAAACTTGTGTATTTAATACACGGTCCCACTTTTTCCTGTTAATTGTGAACTGATATTTATGATTCTTATGATTGTATAGACCTCTAGATGATGCCAAAAAAGATTCACAAAAGCATCATTATTTGGAGGTTATTGCCCATAATCCCCACGCTGGGCATGCGGGCTGGGGATCGCAGTTCGGTGTAGTTGTTCTGCAGAAGGCGCTGCTGCCCGCCCCCGGTGTGTTTCCCTTAGTCGCCTCTTACGACACCCACGGGAAGAGTTGGGGTGGTGAAATTCTATAATTTATATTTAATTTTATTTTAAGGTGCAGATAGATTCATAATATTTATTCTCGAGCCTAACTTCAGAGCCTATTGTTTTGCCTTCCAAAAATGTAGTCTAATATTTGAGTCAGTTTTCCTATAGTTTAAGATTTATTTTATATTTATCTTTTTAATGCAGCCAGCATAAAGTACCTACGCTTCCGACTGGTCTTGATATGGATCGGTTAATCTGCCTGTAGTACATACTCGTATGTTTGCAACAGTCTGCAGTTAGCTCAATAGTTTCAATTGTAAACAGTAGTTCTTATTTAGTTACTTAAATGTAATTTTCTTCATTAATAAAGGTTGTATCTTTATCTCCTTGTATTTTCTGACAAAATAATTATATTATTTTACTGTACATAATATACATCACATGTGATTGTTTTTGTGAGTGTACGAAAAACTTTAATGAGTACCTATGATCTAGTTTGCACCAAAACTTTTGACCTAGTTCAGCAGCTAATGTAGCCAAAACACGCTGTCTTCAGCCAAACGGCAGCGCCATCAAAAAGCCAATTTGCTGGGTGCCCGAAACCACCGCATTGCAAGTGTTAATAAAATTACTAATGGCCATACATTTCACAGGAATCATTTCATGTTTTGCTAAATTAGTTTTTTCTTAAGGGGACTTATCTCTTAGTTATCATCGTCATTGTAAAGTAAAGCAAAAAAAAAGATAAAATAAGTATTTGTGTTGGTGCATAAAATACAAATAACACAAGGGAAACGACGTGACAAAAATGGTTACCACTCTGCTATGATTGGCATATCATAATACCATAGCCCTGATCTTTCAAGGTGCATGTCACGTGATGCCTGCGGTGTCTACATCATACACAGAAATTTTTAAGCAAATAAAAACAAAAGGAGGTCAAATACCTCATATGAAATACACATAAGGAATCTGAGTTAATATCCTTATTAATTGAGGATTTTCCTTAGTCTTCAGTTGTTGGCGCTTACGTAGGTTTTTTAACACCTAAGGCCTGTAAGAGAATAAAAAGCTACCGCAGTATGGGCAAAGTCAGTTACGTGTCATATATTTTTATAAAGAGCTGAAATGTTAGCATAAGTGCGTTGAATAACTCTACCGAATCCCCTGGGGTTCCACAGTCACTAGCTTAACGCTTGGACACCCCGCACCCCTGACTACTTAAGGCATCTCACGTTCAACTGAAATTCAACGATAAAATAGAGTTAAAAACTAAAAACAGACTACGTAAAAGTTGCAAATAATTGCCCTTTGTATTGAAAATTAAATTAAATATACTAGTAGTCACCTTTTTAGCCTTTTTAAATATAAAATTGATCATAGGCGCCTTTTTTGTCCCCTAATTTTGTGGTAAATGGGAAAAAGTGAGTACTGAGTCAGGATTTTTATAGTTTATGTATTTATTACGTCGTAGATAGCGGCATCCATCCGCCGCAGCTCTATCGGAATTCGTCATCTCTTCCAGCCATATGGCGTCAACTGATTTTGTTGAATGAAATCCAGCAGAGCTTAAAATAGGGATAAGCACGTACCATGAAACCACAATTCATTTATCATGCAAAACCACAGCGGATTTAGTATTGAAAGCCATCGAATTTTCTATTATGCTTTTGATCGAAATAGATTTGTGGGTGTCATCTGCATTAGCAAATGACAATCAATTTATTACTCTATTGAAATTGTAATTAGGAAAATTGTAATGTTTTAGACCCCATAACTATTTTTAGTCCGCTATCAATGTAGCTACGAGCTTATTTTGCTTCCCCTAAGTTCCCTTAGTTGCATCCCTTAACGAGGAACTGAAGGAATTTAATGCTGGTGTGTGGCCGTGTGGTGCCGGCATAGAATTTCACCACCGCAACTCTTCCCGTGGGTGTCGTAAGAGGCGATTAAGGGAGACACACCGGGTGGTGGGCAGCCGGGCCCTCTGCAGAGCAACTCCACCGAACTGCGATCCCCAACCCGCATGCCCAGCGTAGGCATTATGGGCAATAATCCTCTAATGATCAATAATGCCATCTATGGCACTCATTAGGGGAGGCCTAGAGGTAGACTATTAAAGACTGATGATGTGTGTTAGAAACATGATTAGATAGGTTCAGATCCTAAGTAAGGATAAGATACGTTGAACCCAAATGCCAAGTGTATACTACCCGCAGATGCTTAGCTTTACTTTGAAACCAGATAATAGACACTACTAGATACGAAAACTGCAAGTTTAAAAATATAATAAATTATAAAATGGTTAGTAATACGAAAGCGCCTGCCCTTAACAGAAACTTTGCTAATATCAGTAAAACTAGCGAAGTCTGTACCCAGCAATTGTTACCGTTTATTGCATCATTAAAACTCGTTGATCCAACTTGCCGGGGAATCAACTGGGAAACGGAGCTGCAGAATAGTCAGAAGCCTTAATAGTCAGTACCTTATTGTTAGACTAAGTACCAGGAGAGTAGGAACCTCGGCTTTGCGATCTGCGTAAGTTATAAAGGATATTTTAAATTGGTATAAGTGAAAATTGCTTTGAGATAAAAAATATTAATAATGCCGGACAATCTACATAGCATCATATAGCCCTAACTAAACAGAGCTTGTGTTATGGGTATTAGATAACTGATATACATAATACAACATTATTACATACATTATATATTTTTTTTTATTACCTACGCATAGAAAACGACCAGGACACCCTGAACAAATATCTGCAAATCTTACAAATATTTGTGCCGAGGTGAAACCTGCAACTTCCTGCGCCCACTGTGTCACAGAGGTCGTCAGATGCTTTGAGAAGAGGGTTTCTACTCGACTGAGCGGGGCCACCCGGCAGCCCCTGGCGAGCGTTGTAAGAAGAATCTAAAGAAGTAGATAGCTATATTTAAAATACTGGGTGTTATGTTAGTACTATATAGTTATTCTGTGGTCTATCTAGTTTTTTGTGGGTAGCCAAAATTATTTTTAAAATATACGAATAATACGGGCTCGTTGCATAGGTGAGCGATGGTTATTTTGTAAACGAGTGTAGATAACCATAAATAAATAATGCTGGACAGTCCACACATCACCATCTAGCCACAAGCTAAGCCTAGCTTGTATTATGGGTAACAATATGGGTACAATATATTACTTAGATAGACATTTGTATGATTAATAGAAAACGACTAGAACGTTCATCTGCCGAACGTGCAAACATTATTCCGGAGAAGTGAACTATAGATCAACAAATGACGCGTTATGATGAGGGCGAATCAGCGTTGCAACCCATGTTAAGTTTTATCGTTTGATGCCCATCAAACGGTAAAAAAATTTGGTTTTTCAATAACATAACTAAAACTCCAATCACTAAGTTCAAACCATCGATGCATAATAATTAAATAATTATCTACTTGAATATGGCCAGAGCTCACAATGCGTCAAAGACTCGGCCAAGAGCACTTGAGGTCTCCAACTAAACGTAATTGGGTATCGATATAAAAATTCATATCGATAACTAGCTTCGACGTTGAATAATGCATACTTTATTCAATCCGCTAGGGATATAAATTTAGGTGGAACTGGACTATTCTTTGCGAGAACTACCTAAGGTCTGAAAAAAAAATAGATGTTGTGGAGAAGAACTACATAGTTATAGCACCTAAGAAAAGAGATAAGTATTTATACAACCCAAAAGAAATATTTACAAATAAAATTAAACAAAAAATTTGCGTTCCTTAATAAATAAATCAATAACTTACTAGTAATATAATAATAAATCAAGTAAGTATGAAAGTAAAAACATAGGGTGAAAATAGGTCCATAACTCAGCATTTTGTAGTACAAAATGCTGAGTTATGCATTACTGCTACCAGTTCAGTATTGTCCAATACTGCACTGGTAGATGCAGAACTTGTTGGGTGGCAGCAGATTAAGAAGTAGTAATAACTGGGGAAAAAACAGGGGATTGAGCGGAACTTACTGCGGTCTCGCTGTCTTTCTCAGTCACATTCTTTCTAATTCTAAGTTTGGGAACCGAGATCTACACAATGACATTGATGGTCTAAGAATAAAGTGTAATATTTGACTTGTTATTTGTGCAAATATTCAGAATTAATACATTGGCATTAGCATATAAAATTATCATAAACGTAAATAATTCATTGATTTATAGCACAATATCAAAAATTAAGAATTACGTCTAACACAAACATGTATAGAACTGTCAAAAAAGGTCTTTGTCAGAGAATATTGGATTATATTATATTTAGTAGGTAGAATTCAAAATTAGAATGATTTATGTGGATTTTTTATGTGTAACCTCTGTAGACGGGCAGTCTATCAATACGTGTTCTACAGTTTCCTCTACCTGTAAGCGTGCCGTGGCTGCGCCCAGGCTTTTTGCTTCTTCTTTTTCAAGACACATTCTTTATCCACACAACTTATAATGTCGGTAGTGAGGTTTTTCGTGAACGGAACTACTTTGTAGTCGAAATTCCAATCGTGGGATTGGAATTGGAAAGCGCAAGATCCTCAGGATGCGTGGGTTTGAGGATAATATTAGTTGGCAGAGTAACGGAAATCTATTCTATGGTGAGTAATAATCCTCGAATAAACGAACTATGTGATGCAGATGAGATATAATGCGCTTACCTACATATTGAAATGGACACAATTTAACCTATAAAATGAACACTTAGTCGATTGTAAAGGAGCTTATCAATCATAAATAGAACGGAAGAATGATTCGACGCCAAGAATCATAGCAAGATAAATCCTTTTTTAAATTATGGAGGTCTCACAATAAATATGGCGCGGACAAAAGAGAAAAATGCGGGAAAACAGAACTTCGCGTTTTCAATCGGGTTGTATTGTCGTATTGTCGCCGGGTTCTCGTTTGGATCGTATTATTGCGATGGAATTAAATTGGAAGTGGAAGTTCAATTCAATTATTTATGTATTTATTCCATAAGCTTACGTGGAACAGTCGTTAAAGCTATATGTATATATTTTAAGTACAGTATACGATGACAAGATACAATAACAAGATCGACAGTGACATTGAACTCTATTAAAATTCTGACGGCAAATTTTGCACTGAATATTTTCTTTTTTTTATTCCTAATCTAGATTTTATTAACGATGAAAACAGAACAGACAAATCTAGACCGAGGATAGAGATTTTCAAAGCCGATCTCGAAACCTTCAAAATGACCGTAAAAGGGTGATTTTTAAAATTTTTACTATCAGTGAAAATAAATGCCTGCAAAATAAATAAACAAGTACAACTAATTTTGTTATAATTTTTTTGTTGTTTTATTATAACACAGAAAATTATATAAGAATTAGTGTTTTCAATTGAGCTAAATGCTGACTGTAGCAACCAGTCTACAGGTGAATGGGTCACCTTTAGAATCAATACCAGTCGGGCGTCCCTAAGACGCTGTATGACAATGCTGATGCGCTGCGTAAAAATGTCTACTAATCTTACTTTCAATAATTATATAATTTCTTTAGTTACAGGTAGGTACAATATAGGTTTAAAGATATTTATTTATTCTGAAAAAATACAGTTAGTACACAATTAAATATTGTAAAAATAACTCGTTGTTCGATCTGTAATAGTATAACAGTTGCACAAACTAAATTAAAAAATAAAGTAGGTATAATTTAATAAAAATAATACACATTCTAATGTGTAAAAGTTAAAAATTTTGACTACTCTTTCTATAAACGAACAATGTTACTAAATTGGCCAATTTATCATTATTATCTAACTTAAAAACTGACTGACTAAAACACTGCACTGATTAGCTATCAATGTTACCATGAATCATTTACACTTTAATGTAAACAAAAATCTATTATCTGAACTTTAAAATTAAATCAGGTGGCCTCATTGCTGAAAGATATTTTCAGGCAACCATTAGCCTTAGTTATTATGAGAAAACCCATTTACAGCCAACTTTTTTAACTTGACCCTGTAGGTAATTTTCTTGAAAAAGTTATTAATGGTAGAAAGCAGTTTCGAAGCGGTGACTCAAAATTGTAGATAAAATCCGTTCACATGCGAACGAAGTCATCGCAAACGCGATGGACCCTTTTTGATTTTATGAATTCTTCTTTTTATCTTGTGTATTACTGTTAATTTACCATGTGTCAAGCGCTTTGTTTTTCCGTGACGTCACGAAACGAATATGTCGGAAGACCAGCGTTGGTTGCTTTCTCGCTTTGTTACAGCGTTGACGTCGGTAAACTCCATCTTGCCTGTAATTTTTATTTGATTATTTGATTTTGTACCATATGTTCAAAGTCAAAATCGCACAGTCTCCCCCGATTGGTGATCCATTGAATGGGTTATTTTGCCGTAAAGCACAGCTGGAGATCTGGAGGGGTCAATTCTAAGCGACCACGGATCGAATAGTCGGATCGTACAAAGATTGAAAAAAGTAAAAGTCATTTACTATGTTTTTTTCTATTGACCCAGATCTTAAAAAACATCAAACTCTCAAGATGTCCTATAATAACCGAGTGCAAGTAATGTAACGCTTCGAGGAACCTCTTGAAACTTTGCTTTCTTGAGCTAAACTGTTACTACATAACTAACGCAGATGTCGGGTAAATTGTGTTTCTCGGAGATATTACTTGGATCTGCATTGCAGATGTAACAAAATCGCACTAATATCATAAATGCGAAAGTTCAGATGCGAGGGATAAATGTTTGTTTATTTTTACGACGACTGAACATGGGAATTAAACTTTGATAGAATTCCGTTTTTAGTAAAGAATAACTTTAAGTTATTGAATTGACCTTTACAAAAAAATAATAAACATAATCTTGTATCTAACACAAAGTAATGGTAAAACCTTTATTGACAAAGAAATTTATAATTATACTGGCTATGCATGGGAATTTAACAGAATTTCCAAAAGTATTACACACGTTGGGTCACATTCTTTAAGTTTTCATATGGTACCCTAAATAATAAAAAGTGTGTCTAATGAAAGATTTATTTAATTCAAACAATCAAACCTTTCCTCTTTATAATATTACCAGCGGTGCGCCCGGCTTATTTATCAAAAATTCAGGTAAATTCAAATAAAATTCTCTAATTTTTTAACTAATCACACTTCCTTGTTCAAAGTTCCCAATCCAAACTAAGCCAAGGAAACATACACAAGTTAATACAACTTCTAAACACCTCACCACATCCCCATCTAAATCCGTAATTGAGTTCTAAATAAAGCACGGCAGCGACAAAATCGGTTAATTATTTGTCTCGCGTCGCGACCGCTATTGTGTAGAGACAAATGAAGACAAATCGTGACGGCAGTCGGTTCGAATCCCATGGGGAATCAGACTGGTTCTCGGAATTCATTCGTTAGCTTCGAACACAAAATATACGTCTACCTTCTGTTCTGTGATCTGTTGTAGAAGCGTGTTGAAGTATACGATTCTACATAATTCTTAGTAGGTAGCTCATAATTCTTAGTAGCTAAAATTATTATAAGTAAATAAATTCAAGCATTGTATTTTCTTATGATAGATAGATAACTATTTGACACACACATACAAAATACAATTACTTTCCACTAAATAAAATTCATGAAAATAGAATTAACTATTAACAAACAATACTTATTATACCTACTCTTATCTAAAAAATTAAAATCTACGTAAAATGTCTATTCTTTTTTAGTAATATAATTATTTTTTTGGGATATAAAGAGTGTCGTGAAATGGTCGGAAAACTGCACAGGACAGAGAAAAATGACGACTTCTCTTATCGGATGCCAAGAGAGTAGAAATTATTATATTTATTTACCTTTATTCATAATTGTCTGCTAACTCAAAGCATTCCTATTACTCACTGTGTTTTCTTTTATTGACAAAAGTCAGAGTTAACAATAACACTACTTAGCAACTGTTTTAACTGCTAGACACAGGGAGTAACCACTTGCTCGAGCTACATGACCCAAAAGTTCCATCCCGTAAGCATCACTATGATGCAAAACTTTTGTTATTATAAAAGGAAGGTTCGAGAGTCGATTGAGATCAAAAGCACCCAAATTTTGATGAAGATGGTTTTCGTCTCTCTTCCTCGAGGAATCCTGTGATTAATAAGCGCGCGTCGTGTACCGACTGCACCGTATTAGGACACAGTCAGTGTAGTGTGTCGTAATAAGAACGTGGATATTCCTGATTCAGAAGAAGAATTGAGGGTAGTAGTAGATACTTCTGTCAATTCTTGGCCTTAACTCGCAGAACATCCAGTCACCCCGTGACCACAATCGCTGCAACGCGATGGAAACGAAGAAAATACGAGTAAAAAAACGGTACGCACTAAATACCTGATAAATAGTTAATTTAGTTGATAAGCAAAAAAAAATGTTTTAAATTACTAATTATTATGTACAATCAATGTAACTAATGTAATTTTACATTGGTTGTACATAGTCGTATTAGTATTTATAAAGATTAAATTAAAAATAATAACAGTGTTTCGTGAAAAAGTACTTAAAAACATAATTAACATTAAATTACTTCCGCAATTGAGGCAAATTAATTAGTTTTAATTAATTAATCTCCGTACTTAGGGAAGGGCGCGGGTTCAAATCCCACCGAAATCGAAATTTTTGGTATATTATTTTAATTTCTTATTATTCTTTCTCTTCTTATTATTTCTTCTTACGCTCTTTAACAAAAATCTTAATAAATTAGGTCTATATTATATTCTCAATATTCAATAATACTAATATACGTAACTACAAGTTATCGTAATATAAAACAATATTTTCTATATATTGCGATGCGAGTTCATGTCGATTTGGCTTGTAGTTTTATAATGCAATAAATAAACTATATAAAAATAATAACATTTTTATTTTGAAAACGTGTGACACCTTCAAAATCCTATTGTGGTTTAGTTGTGCAAAATTGGTAAGCATTATATGAACTTTTTAAATAAATATATATTATACTCTTCAGATGACCACATATAAATTTAACTGTGCTACATTTGGTAAGCACTTTATGGGTAAGCATTATGTGAACATTCTATATAAATATATATATTATTATATTTTTCAGATGTCCACATTTATGTACATATTATCTTATGTACCTACCTACTAGAATCAAAACAGTTATCCCCAATTTCGCCAAGCGAAACTTTACTCGCCCCTTTATTTTGCCATTCAACACACTTCTTCCACTTTCAACTTTCGTTTCCGAAACTCACATTGATAAAAACCTAATCTAAAAGTTGACATGCTCCCTTAGGGTCCAGTAGGTACTCCGAAAAACTGGACAGTTACAAAGTGCAGAGTTATGATGGCCTGGGGCGTTATGTATGTATGTTACACATCAGGGACGTATTAGTCCGAATTTCGGAGAGCTACGAAAATATAAAAAAAAAACAAAAATTGAAAAGTCATTGTTTGTTCATGTCATTTAAATTATGAAAATATGATGAATAGTTAAACTGGTTTAGGGACTGGGTAGTCAACGTGATAAAATGTTCAACAGTTGAAATGTGCAAGGGTCAAAATGTCTATATGGATCGGTGGTCTATGTGACCAAAAGTATGAACGTCAAGTAGTCAACGTGACAAAATGTTAAAAGGTTTGAATGTGCAGGTGTCAAAATGTCCATATGGATCGGTTGTCTATGCGGCAAAAAGTAAGAACGTCAAATCGTGCATGGAATGTGCAGTTGTCAAAATGTCTATTCGGACCGGCGGCGGCTGTCTATGCGGCAAAATTATGAACCTGCATGGAGGAGTTAAAATGTGTTTGGGTCCAACAAGTGTTATGTCTTCATCATCATCATCATCATCACCAGCGTATAATAGTCCACTGCTGGACATAGGCCTCCCCTAATGAGCGCCATAGATGGCATTATCATTTGGGGGTTAATGCCCATAATCCCCACGCTGAGCATGCGGGTTGGGGACCGCAGTTCGGTGGAGTTGTTCTGCAGAGGGCGCTGCTGCCCGCCCCCCGGTGTGTTTCCCTTAGTCGCCTCTTACGACACCCACGGGAAGAGATGGGGTGGTGAAATTCTATGCCGGCACCACACGGCCCATCTATACTAATATTACCTCTATAAAGAGGACAGATTTTGATTGTTTGTTTGTTTGAATTGAATAGGCTCCGAAACTACTGGACCGATTTGAAAAATTATTTCACCATCAGAATCCTACATTTTCCGTGGTGAACACAGGCTATAGAATATTTCAATAGAATATTTATTTTATATTAGATGGAAGTTATAGAAGAATAATTTTACTAGTTAAGTTAAACGTTTTGTTTTTTAAGTTTAAGTAGGTACTTATTGAAGTAACCATTCTGATTCGTGACATAAGTTCAAATAAAGTATTTTATAATAACGTGGCGTAATAATTTACTACTTACTGGTCCCACGGTGGGGATGATTGTTTTAGGGTTCCATGCCTTAAAAGGAAAAAAGGAACCCTCATAGGACCACTTTGCCGTTCGTATGTGTGTCTGACAATGCTCTTTTCTCAGAAGTGCGTGTAGGTATCTATTAGAAATTAACATCATCAAATACGCAAGTCCGTAGCCTCTTGGAGCCGCGATCTAACTTAACTTTCTTAGTCAACGCAATCAAAAATTAAAAAAAGCTCATTTAAAGTAATAGGATAACTTATCTGGAACATTGGACTTTTTGACAGATATTCATTTAGACTTAAACACGATATATCAATCGAACGTTCTGACTATGGCACCTTTTGTTATACTTGCATTTTGAGATGTGTACCATTTGTCACTAAAACAATATGACTATTATTGGTATGTACATTTTGACACTAGGTCTTTTCAACCCTTTAACATTTTGACACGTTGACTACCCAGTCCCTAAATCGAATATTTGATAGATAAGTTTTAATATAATTTATTTATTTTTTGTTTAAATCTTCAATTGTGTAATAAGCTTTTGTTTTAGTCATCTCTTCTTCAGCCTATATTAGTCCACAGCTGGACATAGGCCTCCCCTAATCAGCGCCATGGCATTATTTATCATTTGGGGGTTGCCAACACTGGGCAAGCAATCTTTAATTTTTGTTTTATTAATATTTTGTCGTTATTACACAAAAAAATATTTTTAGTTTATACTCCAAATTCTGACAATACATCAAGTTGTTATATCATCAAAATGTTTATATTGAGTTTTTTCGTAGTAGATACAGTTTTTATAATATTTCGTAGTAGATTTTTTGGATACAGTTTCGGAGTTCCTGCAGCACATCCCTATGTTTCCCAACACAGATGGACGGTAAAAAGGGATTCCCACACGCATTTACTGGAAGAGCTCTCTAAACATGTTAGGGCTGCGGTCCTGAAGCAAGCGAAGCGGAAAAGTAAAGTACAAGGGGAATGGAAGGGTGGAAGTGTTGGCATGGTTTTGACATTTATGTTTTTTACTGAGGTTACTACGGAAATCTATTTATCTATACTAATATTATAAAGAGGAAAGATTTGATTGTTTGTTTGTTTGTTTGAATCGAATAGGCTCCGAAACTACTGGACCGATTTGAAAAATTCTTTCACCTCTAGAATCCTAAATTTTCCGTGATGAACATAGGCTATATAATATTTTCAAAAAAGTTAGGGATCCGCATGAAAAATTCAATAATTGAACCGTACGCTGTATATTCAACCTCTTTTTCTATTATGGCGCGTCAGAATAGAAAAAGAGGTCGAATATACCTAATAGCGCACGGTGCTTGCTTTTTCTCTACGGCCAGTGTCAGTTATGGAGTGTCATCAATGTCAAAAATCCCAATGCTGTTAGAAAAATTAAGGGATCCGTATGAAATCTGTGAAGCCCATCGTGTTAGTGTGTATAATTTCTGAAATTTTTGTTTAATACCCGTGCGAAGCCGGGGCGGGCCGCTAGTATTATTATATACGTAGGTACGTATAAACCTTTTGTCTGTTCTTCAAATTGAGTTATTGAGGTGAAGGAAGTGTACTGGTACATATACTATATAAATTTAAGATTGACGAGCATAAATAATAATAAGGAATAATAAGAATTGTAACTTATATAAATAAATAAATAATGCTGGACAATCCACACAGCATCATCTAGCCCCAAGCTAAGCAGAGCTTGTGCTATGGATACTAGAAAGAAAGAAGAAATAAAGAATCATTTATTTGGTTCACACAAGAAAAAACTAGATGACCGATATACATAAATCAATATTATTACATGATTATAAAATTTACAGATATTTTTTTTATATACATAGGCAACCAGAACACACTGAACATATCTGCAGATCGTACAAATATTTGTTCCGAGGCGAGAAACGAACCCTCAACCTCCTGCGTCGCAGGCGGATTCGCCCACCGCGGAACAGAGGTCGTCAAAATTTTGAACTTCAGTTCTTGCCATATGAAATATTCGTCTACTCAGCACAATACTACATAACATAACATATACTTACGCCTTACAATAACTGCATGTCCCCAGGTCTTTGTATAAATTGATTATTGTTGTTGTTGTTATTACTTAGTTCGAATTATCTATACTAATATTATAAAGAGGAAAGATTTGATTGTTTGTTTGTTTGTATGTTTGTTTGAATTGAATAGGCTCCGAAACTACTGGACCGAGTTAAAAAATTCTTTCACCATTCGAATCCTTAATTTTCCGTGATGAACATAGGCTATTATAATATTTTCAAAAAAGTTAGGGATCCGCATGAAAAATTCAATAATTGAACCGTGGGCTGTATATTCAACCTCTTTTTCTATTATGGCGCGTCAGAATAGAAAAAGAGGTTGTATAGCGCACGGTGCTTGCTTTTTCTCTACGGCCAGTGTCAGTTTTGGAATGTCGAGTCAATGTCAAAAACCCCAATGCTGTTAAAAAAAGTAAAGATCCGTATGAAAACTGTGAAACCCATCGTTTTAGTGTGTATAATTTCTGAAATTTTTGTTTAATACCCGTGCGAAGCCGGGGCGGGCCGCTAGTAATGTATATGTTTGCAATAAATAAATGAATATGAATATGAATAATCGAGGCCAAACATAACGACAAGACTTGTTAAAATATTTACTAATAATATTTTATTGACATTTAAAAATACATTCAAGAATATTATTTCAGTTAGTAGTTATTGTTAAGTTTTCTTTTCCAAATGAAATTGTGTTTATGCCTCCAGCTACAACTTAAGTTTTGAAGACCAACAATTTCTCTAACTGTTTTCATGATTATGTAAACACTTAGATTGAAAACAACTTTTTAGGCAAATGAAAATTAGTTAAGAACAATAATAAAAACTTACCAACTATACATGAGCCAAAACTGATGTGGAAAGCTTGTAAACAAATCAAGAAACTAAAACTCAAATCACTTGGCTTGGCGCTAAGTTTCAAATATTATTGAAGGTTTCAATATTTGTTGAAGGAAGTAGAATATATAAAGTAATGTAAATCATCACTGTAGTACACAATAGTATAAAACATAATCGCTTCCCGCTATTTGTCTGTCTGACTGTCTGTCTGTCCCTATGCATGCTTAGGTCTTTTAAACTACGAAACGGGTAATGATGCGGTTTTTTAATAGATAGAGTAATTCAAGAGGAAGGTTTCTATAACATGCATATTCATCATCATCATCACCTGCCTATAATAGTCCACAGCTGGACATAGGCCTCCCCTAATGAGCGCCAATAGATGGCATCATTATTGGGGGGTTATTGCCCATAATCCCCACGCTGGGCATGCGGGCAGAAGGCACTGCTGCCCGCCCCCCCGCTGTTTCCCTTAGTCGCCTCTTACGACAACCACGGGAAGAGTTGGGGTGGTGAAATTCTATGAGGGAGGCCTATGTCCAGCTATGGACTATTATAGGCTGGTGATTATGATGATTGAGCCAGATTGTAGACCTAGATGTAAACATAACAAGAAAAGTGTTGCAAACATAGGTAAAACATTTTCACTACAAATACTTAATTATAAATATATATATTACCGTGTATTTTAAACTATAGGTACATATATCTACCAATTACCGTGCATATTCTACGGCCTCACGTATTAGCGGCTCTTACTCTGATGAGACTACTTTTAGAGTAAGTACTTATAAAAGTATTGGTTCGTGCTAGTGAGCTAGTTACATTGAATGGTAACCCACTTACTCAGTCCGACTTCTAGATAAATGGGATAAAATCTTTGCTGCATTTGCCATGGATTTCCGAGGTTTTAGTATGGGCTGTGTGCATTATCTGAAGAATATCCTTCGCTTTCGAGTTCTTATACATTTCGCTGCCACGCATACACCCACGCTCGCTTCTTTATTTACCTTTAAAAGTTTGAAGGAAACAAATAATCAAAATGATCATTTTATTTTACAATGTTAGTTATGTCGTGTGGTGCCGGCATAGAATTTCACCACCCCAACTCTTCCCGTGGGTGTCGTAAGAGGCGACTAAGGGAAACACAGCGGGGGGCGGGCAGCAGCGCCTTCTGCAGAACAACTACACCGAACTGCGATCCCCAACCCGCATGCCCAGCGTGGGGATTATGGGCAATAACCCCCAAATAATGATGCCATCTATGGCGCTCATTAGGGGAGGCCTATGTCCAGCAGTGGACTATTATAGGCTGGTGATGTTGATGATGATGTTGATGTTAGTTATGTAATTTGTGACGTGTCCAAGAGTCCTGTAGGTAAGGTCTAAAGAAATTAAAACACTAAATATACAAATAGGAAAATGTGACGTATTTGTCCCATTTATTAGGCTACACTGTTTTAAAAAGGTCAATGGCTCTCGAAAACGTATGTATTTAGCTTATGCGCACGATTAGCCCCGCTAAGGACCAGAACTAATCCGTGTACAATCTATAGATCATACAAACATTTGTCCCGAGGCGGGAATACAACCTCCTGAGTCGCAGCCTGATCTCAGCCCACCGCGCCGCAGAGGTCGTATTGTATTGTTTGAGTAAGTGCTGAATCTTCGGCGTTTAGGATTGAAATATAATTCCTTGTAAACCTATAAAATATTAAAATAGCAATTAAAACTCTGTTTTTGACCTTTTTGCTTGCCTATAACTTGTTATTTTTTTCGCTGACATCTTTTCTTATATCTAATTTTAATACCTTTTGTAATAAATTACTCTGAATAGGCTTATAACTTTATGCCTCATTTATGTTTGAACTTACAAAGCTTTTAAGATTTTAGAATCTAAGATGCTAGAATAGAATAATGGTACCTATACTAAAGCCAAACTCGATGTAGAATGTTCGTAAATAAACCCTGACACTAATATTTTGAATTCACTTGCTTGGCGTTGAGTTTCAGATATTGTTTTAAACAATATTTATAAAGGATTTCAAATTGAAAAGTAATGTATAAGGCGTATTTAAAGACGCGGCAACAGAGTGAATTTTAGGTTAAGTATGGGTGGTTTGTTTACAAACATTTTACGTCGAGTTTGGCTATGGTATAGTTACCAAAAAGAGGGTGATATTGACCAACTGAATGTCTCTTTCAATTCTGAATGTCACATTCAATTAGTAAGTATGGAATATTCCGTGGGGAAACGACGCTCTCAGGATTTTTAAATTATCTGAGGTCTTATACATTCTAACATATCAGATTCCTTGCCCAAACCAAATGACGTCACAACGTATTCTATATACGGTTTTGTCTGATTCCACGCGTCTGTATGCCAAGCACGGGGATTGTTCTCTAAGTTAGAATAGACAATAATGGCATCGCATCGCCATACATTGCGTACATTATTGAAGTTGAAGAAATTAATTTCAAATAATTTACGCATTCGATGACAAAGTGACGTAATTTTTCTCTATTCTACCTTAGACAAGAAAGCCCGTGCTTGCCCTACTGGATCGTATCTGAGAAACGCGTTTGCATAGGGTGTTTGCATTGGACATAGGGAATAAAGTGGCATAACTAATAAAGGCCCTGAGCGTCTGGTGGATGCGATGCGTTACCAGAAAGCTGTTATCTGGCAGCGCATCAGCATTGCCATACAGCCAATGGAGCCAGCGTCGGGGATGCTTCCGACTGGGAATGATGTCAGTTAAGCTACCTATAGACTCGCAACGGTCTTTAGCTAGGTTCATTACTTCAATTAAAGGTTTAGCATACTTAATTAGTATACTAGAACTAGTTTTCAAATTTTCTTTTTTAATTAAATTTAAGAATTCCATTAGTCAGTATTGACACATAATAACTAATAGTACAACGTATTGATGGAATAAATAATGTAGTCTGGTCTCAAAGTCCGTAGAGAGCCGATTACTGCCTTAGTCGGCCTTCTCTAACTCTAACATTTTTTGGCCAATGATGATTAAAATACACAAAATAAAAGAAACGTACAGCGTGTTCACCAAAAAAGCCAAAAAAGCCTGCCTCAGCATAATGTTGCTTGACAAGAGTCGAGCAATGGAGCCGATTACTGCCTTAGTCGGCCTTCTCTAACTCTAACATTTTTTGGCCAATGATGATTAAAATACACAAAATAAAAGAAACGTACAGCGTGTTCACCAAAAAAGCCAAAAAAGCCTGCCTCAGCATAATGTTGCTTGACAAGAGTCGAGCAATGGTTTTCTGGCAGGACCTTTAGTGCGTGAGAGCTTACAGCGCTGACCACACAAAAAATAACAATTTTAATACTGGAATACTTGTTAACGTAGAATACACCAATCCTTACATCAACATCATCATCACCAACCTATAACTGTCCATTGCTGGATACAGGCCTCCCCTATTGAGCGCTTTAGATGGCATTATCATTTGGGTGTTATTGCCCATAATCTGGCATGCGGGTTGGGGATCGCAGTTCGGTGAAGTTATTCTGAAGAGGGCGCTGCCAATTTTGTTTAACACCCAAGCGGAGCAGGGGCGGACCGCTAGTGATAAAAGGAACTGCTGAAGTAGCCAGACCAATCCTTAGTTTCAGTCTAAATTCGCGAACAGTGGAGTTGGCAACAAGAGCTGTATTTAGGTTGCACAGCGCACTGCTCTCAGCGGTGCTCGGCTAAAAGCCGCTGGTGTCAAGAGCTAGGGTGCTTCCCGGATTGCATCTTACCGGTTACATTTTGAAAAGAAAATAGGTAATAGATTTTTTTTTAAATAAAATTTAAAACAAAATAACAAACAGTTTCTGTGCAAACTAAATAGGATTAACACAAAAACTATATGGTCTTTCTTCTGATGAGAGCTTCGATTTTTATGATTAGTACATAAAAGTGAAAATACTAGTTATTTTTTATTTTCTAGATGATGCTGTGTTGATTGTCCGGCATTATTATTTTATTTTTATTACTTATTATTTTATTTTTGCTAAATACTTAATGTAATTTTCTTTGTTAATAAATGATCTTAACCTCAATAATGACGAACAATCTACACAATTAGTTTGGATGTGAAAGAATATCACACGTATAAAATAGTAAGCACCTATTTATAAATACACAGAAAAAAAATGATAGAAAACATTGCAAACAGACATTCTAAAAGAAGAGATAAAATAAAAAAATCATGTAATATAAAATGCAATTGAAATGTACGGAAATGTACATTTTCGTCATTTACATAGGACTTCCGCGTGGACATGAAAATGATGCCTGCACGGGAAAGACCCCGAACTGGAGAGGTTACTCGGCTGCGAGTGCTCTCATTGTATTTACTAGTTATAAATGCATGGTTGAATGAACTTTTGTCTCATTGTTTTGGTTATTACGAAATTTTTGATTTAGTTTAGCTGCATTACAATTTTTGTTAATTGGGTAGCTTCTACAACGAAATAATAAATGTCTAATAAATAATGCTGGATAATCCACACAGCATCATCTAGCCCCAAGCTAAGTAGAAATTGTGTTTTGGGGACTAGATGACTAATAAAGTTAGTACAATCTATATCATAACTATATATTTTGTACTATACATAGATTACACCAATTTCACCCGGAACGGATTTGCAATTCGTACAAATATTTGTCCCAGGCGGGAATCGAACCCGCAATCTCCTGCGTCACAAGCGGACCTTCACCCGCCGAGCAACAGAGATTACTCGTCGTCGTGAAAAGGTTTCAGTGACTTTCGCTCTTAGAATAATTTACTCTGGAAACGAAATTGGGTAACTTTTTCTAGTTTGCAATTACTACATCGGTTCACATTGATCTATTTAAATCTGGGCTAAAATCTATTATACACACAAACTTACAAATCTGAACCACCGGTATAAGCTACCCTAATCAAACCACTTCATCCCTTTTCATCCCTAATCCAAATTCAAAATACATCTCACTAGGTTACCTATTCTAAAACTAACGCCCCAGGCGACAATAAAAACTATAAAAACGGTGTTAGTGCCCGGACTAAAACAATATTCGGTCCAAAATGGGTCCAAAAGGCCAGTAATGGGTAAAACGGGCCATAGCGCGCGATACCGCCCGGCAATAAGCACAACATGTCGAGTTATCTAATAAAATGTGTTCCGTGATAATGCATACAGCTTTTTGTATCTGTTTTATTGTATCATCATTTATTTAGAATTAAAGTTTTTTTGTCATATAGAAATCAAATTATAATTATCTCAAAAAATCTACTCCCTAATTCCTCAGAAGTAGCTAGTACCTATTGTATTTTTGTACATAATAATCGATAAAAGTTCGAAACCCTCGGCTTTCATAATTTTATGGCATTATGCCTTTTAATAGTGTTAGAATAGACCAGTTGGTGGTGAAAAACTGGTAAGTTTTAGTAGGACTTAAGTCTACTCCTAAGCCCTTAAAAACGTTAATCTTTCTTTAAAGATTATATAAACCGTAGAATAGTAGGTATGTATGTAGGTTAAACCGTGTATGATAGCCCGTAGATAAATTACGAGGTAATTCATCAAAGAAACACTGATGACTCATACAGCCCATAGAACGTTGCTCTGTTATAAGTTTTTGTCAACTCTGGCTATAGTACTTGACTATAATGATTGCTAGTAAACTTGCTGTCGATTCAGACAAAATTAATTGGGACACAGTGTCCCAATTAATACTTTTTAACACCAATAATAATTTGATGCAACTTTTACTGTATGATTTTGATATTAAAGCTGTTGGTATAGGACAATTTTCCTGGTTGGGATGTTTTAGAAGCTCATTGGTTTATAAAACTCTGTAAATGTTACTATCTCATTGTTTCTAGGTCGCCATACTCATACTAGAAATGTAAGTACTATCACTCTAGCGCAAGCCCAGTTGCCCTTGGTGGCCACTAAAATCTATTTTCGTATCTCTTCCTAAACTAAATAGAATAAAACTATTACAGAGGCATTAAAAAAGCTTATGATAGGTATCACAAACTGGACGATGGATTTTTGAAAATTCCTTTGTTAAACAGAATAATAACATAAAGTAGGTGGTGGCGCTAGTTTAGGTGCTGTATGCGCCTTAATACTAGCGGTCCGCCCTGGCGTCGCACGGGTAACTATAATAATATAATAATGTTGCACAATCCACAAAGCATCATCTAACCCCAAGCTAAGCAGAGCTTGTGTTATGGGCACTAGATGACTGGTACACATAATATGAAAACGACCAGAACACCCTGAACAGTAGATGATAAAATCAGTAGATGATAAAAACATTTGTCCTGAGGCGGGAATCGAACCTGCAACCTCCTGCCTCGCAGGTGGACCTTCGCCCACTGCGAAACAATAATTGAATTTTTCATACGGAACCCTATTTTTTGGAAAATATTCAATAGTCTATGTTCATCACGGAAAAATAAGGATCGGTCCAGTAGGCCAAGCACGGCGATTGTTCTCTAGGGTAGAATAGACAATAATGACATCGCATCGCCATACATTGCGTACATTATTGAAGTTGAAGAAATTAATTTCAAATAATTTACGCATTCGATGACAAAGTGACGTGATTTTTGTCTATTCTACCTTAGACAAGAAAGCCCGTGCTTGCCCTACAGTAGTTTCGTAGCCTATTAAATTCATACAACCAAACAAACAATCAAATCTTACTTCTTTATAATATTATTATAGAAAAACTTTTAAAATCAAATTGAACCTCTAGGCCCGTATGTAGTTTTAACCTACCGTACGGTAGCTACTCGTACTACGTAGGTACTGGTAGGTCATACGGTCCCGTCCAAGCTAACTTTATTAAGATGGCGTAAGTGCTCAATATAATGGCATTATATAATTTACAGTCTCAAAGGATTCTTTAGCAACGTTACGAAGTCATAAAATACAATGTAGGTATGTCTTGAACCTAAATACACCTACTAACTTACACGAGTCTTTTATTTACTGTAACGAGCGGTGGAGGTTTTTAAACGTTTCAGACGTTTAGTAGGTACCTACTCGGTTCTTCACTCATCGCGCCACAGAGGTCGTCAAAGTATTTTGAGTTTTATCCGTTTCCACCGCGTTATAGTTTCCAAAATCTTCACCACAAAACTTGTTACAGTAAATAATAAATAAATAAATAATAACAAATAATGCTGGACAATCCACACAGCATTATCTAGCCCCAAGCTAAGCAGAGCTTGTGTTATGGGTACTAGATGGCTGATATACATAATACAGTATTATTACATAGATAGATATTTTTTATTATAGGTACATAGAAAACAACCAAAGCACCCTGAACTAATATCTGCATTCGTCCCGAGGCGGTAATCGAACCCGCAACCTCCTGCGTCGCAGGCGGTCCTTCACCCACCGCGCCACAGTGGCTCTATACTAATCTTATGTATATAAATCGCGATTAAAAAGTTTTCCACGTAATGCAGTTGCAAAACTAATAGAGTGACAAACGCGAGATCCGTAATAACTATTGGGGACGGTCCATTTCCTGCTATTTCGCGCTCAACGACTCCGGAAGTGGCCTGATAGGGCAGCTGCTTTAGTTATTTCCGCTGGACAGCTTATCTGGGACAATCCTATTCCTGCAATGATAGATAATGCTGGACATATTCACACAACATCGCTTTGTCCCAATGTAATCACCAGCCTATTAATAGTCCACTGCTGGGCATAGGCCTCCCCTAATGAGCGCCATAGATGGCATCATTATTTGGGGGTTATTGCCCATAATCCCCACGCTGGGCATGCGGGTTGGGGATCGCAGTTCGGTGTAGTTGTTCTGCAGAAGGCGCTGCTGCCAGCCCCCGCTGTGTTTCCCTTAGTCGCCTCTTACGACACCCACGGGAAGAGTTGGGGTGGTGAAATTTTTCCCAATGAAAGACAACTTTATAAGCTAGCTTTTGCTGGCAACGTCCCACGGTATAAAGAAGCCTTTATGTTATTCTGAGTACACAAGTTCATGAGTGCGAAACTTCCGATCACTTTAATATCTTTGGCATCGTCTTCGTTCATACAACGGCACAATACTGAATGTAAGCGTTATTTACGAATCTTATATCCATCCAAAGTTTGCCTGGATGACATCGCTAAAGGCATAGGGATTAAGATCTTTCAAGACATCTGTGTGCAAAACATCAATGATAGATGTAAAATATTAGTTAAATTGTTTTTATATTGTTTTATAAGATGAAGAACGATCTTATCTATCTATTTTACAAATATTTGCAGTAGGTTCTCCCGCGATGGACCATCGTTCGCTTCGCAAAAGATTGTACATGTTCTTCATAAGGTTCGTGTGTAGATATACATTGGAAGAGATCGCTTCTAAGCGATAAGGCTGCCCGTTGTACTCGTCTCATGTTTTTTGTCATCTTATTTTTCTGGTGAACAATATAGCATTTTTGTATTTTATTGTGTGTACCTAGTGTATAATAAGATAAGTTAAATGCTATTAATTGGAGGCTCGAAAGTAAACGTGAACGTGTAAGTACTTTTTGATCTTTAACTGGCAACTAGCATTAAATATAAATTTAACCAGCTGCCATAATAAGGCTGTCTACGGAAGTTGACATCCTTGCTTAAAATCTGCTTAGTTGCCAGCAAGCACGAAAATAACCTTTTATGAGGCCCAGGCTCCACCAAAGCGTCTGAAGGGGAGACTAGAAGAGATAGGCAAAACAAAAATTGTATTAGACATTTAAGTTATAATGAATGTACTAGTGGTTTCTTTGTCACTTCTTCCACTCGTGGACAAAAAAATTAAGTAAAGAGAAATCAACAACGAATTATTTCTTTTTTTTTTAATAATCTGTATGAATTGGACTTGTCTAAGTGCTTATTTTGTAAGCCTAAAGAAATAAAGTTATTGAATCTGAATCAGAATATTTTTCAAAGCAATGCAAAGATTCGTACTGGCTAGAACGGCTGAGCTGCTTGCTGCGAGCGGTATTTAGTATTTTATTTTATTTTTTTCTTTTTGTTTATTCGCAGACAAAATAAGCGCTGATTCAACACGTACGCGTGGTTCAGCACAAAACTGAGTTTGATCGGTTTTGGCCGACAGGGTCAGCACAGACGCCATTATTACCTCTATCTTGTATTAATAGCTGTATTGTATAATCCTAGATAAATGTTTCATATTTAAGATTTTACCTACAAGACAGAATGTATACTTACCTGTTTTATATGGCCAAATAATGAACTCCCTCTTTCTTTCAAAATATGCTACTTAAAGGTCTCTCCTGGATCTGAGCAGTGTCTGAGAATAACTACGATTTATTGGTTCACAAACACATTTGTTCTCGTCTCGCCTCCGCTTTGGTGCAGTCTGGCCCTTAGATTTCTTGGAACCTATTTTAACCTACTAACCGCCAAGACACTTTTAGCCGTACTTTTCTGCAACGCCTTCGGCACTTTGGCAGGAGACTTTATAGTTAAAAGTCAAGACACTTTTAGCCCACATCAGTATGCCCCATAAAGGGAAGTCAACCGGTCGCTTTTAATTATGTAATAGCTGCTATACAGGATGTTTTTTGGATAAGCAGCATTAGTACAGCTTTTCGACAGTTTTCAATTGTTCCTTATTTAAATTCCTGATCCGATTTTGTTATTTTTTTGAAATTCTATTTATAAATAAAGATTTCTTCGAAAAGTTTTTATGTTTACTAAAATTCCGGACAATTATCTATCAGAAAACACCTACAAATATATGTACTCGTAGGATTCTCTGCTAAAATCTCTTCAAAGCATTTCAATGAGTATCAATCTAAAAGAAAAACTTCTAACGTTTCATAGACCATTTACATATAAAATTCCACTACCTATTAATACCTGTAATCTGATTTCCGCTTACAGCCTAAGGCCAAAGCACTTTAGGCTAGTACTTGTCTAAGCCAGGCTTTCATGTGGCAAGCAGGTGCGGTCGACGTGACGTATGCCGTACTTAGGTGACGTCACAGGTGACCAATGACGTCACACAAGACGTTTTGATGGACGGCAGTATAAACGTTAGTTTGTAGGATGCGATACGATTTCTCTAGTTCTTATTGTTATGACTATATCAGTTTGTTTTTAGGATACGATACGATTTCTCGAGTTGAGTGTGCGCTAGCAATTCCGTTTCTGATTTGAGTTACTTATTTCTTTATGTGTGGCATAATTTTATTAATACTGGAAGAAAATATTGCTAACAAACAAAATTGATGTTGTGGGTTATCCAGCATTATTATATAAAATTATTATAATGCTATATATTTAAGTAAATGTAATGTAACCTATCTATTTTGTACACACAATTTTGCAAACACAGTGTGTAAGTATTATACTGTCCATTTCAGTATCGAAATCAATAATCAAAATTGCATACTATATCTAAGTTTTTCAGACTCGCATATTGCGGCTTAGAGGCGGTGCTACTCAGAACTACGTAAAAGGTACTGTAAAATTCTTCGGTACCAGAATAATGTTTCTGAGTATTTTATCGGTACGTTATCATTAGCTATCTACAAAGGCTTGCTATAAAATATCAGATTATCTCGACGACAAAAAAGTTTTGCTCCAACTCGAAAACTAACAAGGTAAAGGTTTGTTCTTCGCTTCTTTACTTTACCTTAAAAAGATTGAAGTGAACAATAATCAAAGTGATCACTTTATTTCCCAGTGTTGCTTGTGTAATTTGTATTTTTATTTAATTTGTGTCCAAGAGCCCTGTAAGGTATAAAGGCAATAAAGTACTTTGATTTTGATATTAGTCATTTTCTGCATTTATGTACTGATCGGATCGGATCCTCTGAAGGCATCAAAGCACATCATGTGCTATTACTCATTGTGAAAGGGAAGCAATTAATTTCAGGTCTTTGTTAATGCTTACCTCTAATATTTACATTACCCAAAAGGGTAGTAACAGTAAACCGAAAGGTTTACTATCTAGGGTAGCCGAAGTTCTTTACGCTGTTTACGGGTTATTTTGAAAACAAGATATAATAAAGTTGGTTTCTGCTGGGCCTTCGCAAACATTGTTTGTGGAAAGAAAACGTTTAATGATTCACACGATATTCCGATTCGGAATTTTTATTTGAGTTAGTTCAAAAGCCTATATTTTACTTTCATCCACCATAATTATTAGTGCTATTTTAACAGGTATTTTTTTTATTTATTTTTTTAATTTAATTGTTCTCGACGTTTCAACAGGTTTGCACTCTGTCGTGGTCACGAGATTACTGTTATAAATACCCGTTAAAATTGTACTAGTAATTGTGCTCAGATCGCGTAAGTTTAAAAATGATCCAACATAGTTATTATGTGTATCAGTCATCTAGTATGTATAATCATTGAATGTTTTTAAACTTACGCGATCGGAACACATAATGATTAGTAATGAACGGGTATTTATCGCGCTTTTTTTTTAGACTATGTCGTGGTCACGAGATGACTGTCATCTCGTGACCACGACAGAGTGCGAACCTGTTGAAACGTCGAGAAAAAACAAGTACGACAAGTGCGAGTGTAGCTCGCGCGCCGAGGGTTTTGAACTTTTGTCGTTTAGGTAGGTACGTATATGACGACCTGTTGGCGCGGTGGGGTTACAACGCAGGAGGTTGCGGTTTGATTTCTGCCTCGGGACTAATATTTGTAGGATCTTCAGATTATTTTTTCGGGTGTTCTAGTCCTATTCTGTGCACAAAAATAAATCATCTAATGTGATACTTATACTTTATTAAGTACACAGTAACAGCTATCGTAGTAATACTAATAACACAAGCTTTGCTTAGGTTGTGGGTAAATGATACTGTGTGGATTATCTAGGATACATCTCTTCTCAAAAATTTTGAAAACAACGGTTTTGGTGCGCTGTGGAACTACTATAACAGTTAGGTACTACAGAGATTAGTGGGTAGGTAAGTGGGTTGGTACCTACAATTTTTTTCGGCTTTTTTCAACCTATTTCACTAAGTATGAAACTTAGACGATTTTCAAAACCTGTTTTGAATTGTCGAAATCCATACCTTTGATTTGATATTACTCTCAATGAAATAGCCCCCATTGTATGAAAATTAGTTTTTTGACCATATTTCAAAAAGTATTATATTTATAGACTTCTCTATATTTTTCCTGTAAAATATAGATCTATATCTACAAACGTTTAGTACATTTTACATCAATCACTCTGCAATCTTCGGAGATAGGGGGGGGGGGGGGGGAATGTATTATTATTTCAAATTTCAAGTCAATAGCTGCAGTAGTTTCTGAGATATTAAGGATTCAAAACACAAAACAGACCCAAAGCGATCCCATAAGGGTTTTGCAACCGATGGCAAAACCCTAAAAAGCGCGATAAATACCCGTTAATTACTAATCATTAAAAATGAAACCGATAGTTAAAAAAGAACTAGATAGTGCTTGTGTGTTTGTTTATTTATTTGAACTACACAATAGACGCACAATCAGAATAAGATAAGTATTTATAACCCAACATATTCACATGCTCAGTAAGTTTAGGTTTCTAGGCAATTCAAGTTTATAAGTTCAATGAATTTACCAGGAAAGTAAACCAAAATTACCGCACCAATAACCGATAACATTAAGAAGCTCTTCAGCGGAACACAACTAAGCCTAACTCTACTCAACCGATTAATTAATGTAGGGGTGATCCTCGCGGGAGCAAGATTTTTTTTAAATTGTTTTTCTTTTTGCTTTTTACAAGAAGTGTATGTACTTACATAACCTTTTAGATTAAGTTCAATCAATATTTTTGATGTGTGTACAGTAAAAGAATAAAGAAGCGAAGATAACTGATAAGTAATTTTCCGCAAATCGCAAACAATTTTCTTATTGAAATTCAAACTTCATTAAAAAAATAGCTTCGTTTCACTGGTATTTTAGAGAATTTGGGAAAATACAATTCTTGAAAAATTTATATATAGAAATTCACACCTTATTTCTTCGTTCATAATAATTTACTGTATAAAATTTTACTTGTCTCAGTGCTTATTTTGTAGGGCTAAAGATTTATTAATTTAGAAAAGAAAGTTATCTAAGTAGAAATATCAAGAAAGTTGAGAAAGTTAGTTATGTCTAGACAAGTTACTGAAATCTGTATCTGAAACTTCATTTTTGTCGCCTATAACACAGGATTACCTACTTCGGGCTAATTTTTTATAGTAAGCTATAATTTAATAAGTTGGGGAAAAAGTTTCTTCGCATTTTAAGTAAATTCAAAACATTTGTTAATGAATGTTTTTAAACTTACGCGATCTGAACACATAATGATACTATTTCATATCAGTTCGTCTGTGTCCAGCCAAAATACATTATTTTTTAGACTTATCTTTCTGGGCCTGGAAAAAAATTGTTTAAAATTTCTTCATGTTTTAAATTTCTGGATAATTGATAATATCAATTAAATATCAATTAAACTTTAAGGCTAACTGTAAATCTTTTTGGAAATAAATTATTCTTATTCTTATTCTTATCAATCATCCTTAATCGACTATCCCAATTATCCAAGGACAAATCTTCAACCTGGTCTCAATCATCAGACCAGTTTTTGACAGTTTGACATTGTCACTGCACTTACAAAAGTTCTCCAAATTTCAGTCAAATCGGTCGATGATAACTGGTTTAAAATTCAGTTGCAAGATTTACCCTACACACACTAACAAGGCAAGCTACATAAATAAAAGGTTGTTTATAGCTGCTTTGAGTATAATAGTTCTTTTGGCTTTTAACGTATCTTTAACCAACAGAGTTATTGGAAAAATGTTGACAGCAAATTTCCAATAACCTTACAAATATAACGTTGCTAATATCGCGTGCCTGTGCAAGAGGGCTACTAGGAAAAGGAAAATCGAAGTTTTGGATTCGTTTTCCAGTAAAACAACTTGTATGTCGCTTGCTTAAGGTTAACGTTTGCACAAAAACGAAATCTTCGATTGCGTTTCTATGACTATGGGTCTATTAGCTATATTAGCTACCGATAGGAAATAAGTCCCTCATAATGCCGAGTTTCTACCGTGAAATGGTAATGAGTGAGAAGTGATTGGTAGGACTCACTCCATTTAAATGAAATATATTAAAATTTTCACCAACGAAAAGTTTTGCCGACCGATTTCCACTACAGATGAAAAATTAGCGAGATGAGTGAAAAAAGCGTTATACGCTTCCTGCTCGCTTAGTCCTTTCCCCGCAAATATTTTATTGGTGGAGATCAAAATTCAGTTTACTCTTGCTGGTTGTGTAGAGTTCTACCACCCCCTAATATCTATCACTGTGAGATTGCATATCAATCATACCAAATATAGTCGACTCGGAGCTCATTTATTACATAGAGTTACGTAAAGTGTTCTATTAAAAGAGGCAACCTTCTGCTCTTTCGGTTGATGGCAGAGTCACAAAGTACCGACCAAGGATACAACTACTAGCATATTGTCGCGGTCGATTGTGCTATCCACTCTGAACTAAAACCATTTGTAGCTTATTAAATCTAATCAATAAGAATAAAACTTACATTGAATATTTTTAAACTTACGCGATCTGAACATATAATGATTAGTAATATTTTAACGGGTATTTATCGCGTTTTTTTTTCTCGACGTTTCAACAGGTTTGCACTCTGTGATGGTCACAAGATGACTGCAAGGAACGAGAAAAAAAATGCGATAAATACCCGTTAAAATAAAACTTACATTAATCGATATAATCATGTGTCTACTCCACTCGCGGTGGAAATCTTATTGTTTGTATTGATTAATGGATCGGATGGTAACGACAACAGAAAAAGGTAGTAAATAATCTTTTTTCGTGCTCAAAATCGCGTGATGAAGAAAGGATTACCGAAAACAAAGGATTCCAAAACGTAAGTAGGGACCGGGTGGAATGCGTGACTTCAAATCGATTATCGTTCTCACAAACTTGCTAGTAATTTCGCCTTAGCCCCTGGGCAAGTACATTCTAAAATACCCGAAACTTCTATTGCTTCCCTCTACTTCGCTTACGATATTTTGGTATTTATTAGAAACTAGCAGTCCGCACCGGCTTCGCACGGATATGTAACAAAAAATTCAACACGCTATGTTATTATTGAAGTTTTCATAGGTATCCTTACTTTTTAGAAAATATTCTATAGCCTATGTTCATCCATGGTAATGTAGTTTCTATATGTGATGAAATAATTTTTCAAATCGTTCCAATAGTTTTGGAGCCTAATCTAGTCAAACAAACAAATCAAATCTTTTCTTTTTATATACTAGTGACCCGCCCAGGCATCGCACGGGTGCACGTTTTACCTACATATAAACCTCCTCTTGAATCACTATATCGATGAAAAACCGCATCGAAACCTTTTGCGTAGTTTTAGAGATCTCAGCATACATAAGGACAGACAGACAGCGGGAAGCGCATTTGTTTTATCCTATGTAGATATATAAAAAATTGCAGAAACTGTCTCCGGCTTTCTGCAGCTTTATTTTTTATTTTTATCTATATTTGTTTCAATGTTCAATTTTCGTTTTTCAATTTTTAATTTTTAATTTTCGTCAAATAATAACTTAAACCTAGATTGCCGTGTGGTGCCGGCATAGAATTGCACCACCCCAACTCTTCCCGTGGGTGTCGTAAGAGGCGACTAAGGGAAACACACCGAGGGCGGGCAGCAGCGCCCTCTGTAGAACAATTCCACCGAACTGCAATCCCCAACCCGCATGCCCAGCGTGGGTATTATGGGCAATAACCCCCAAATGATGAATAATAATAAATATGGTGCTCATTAGGGAAGGCCTATGTCCAGCAGTGGACTATATAGGCTGATGTTGTCAATAACTTTAAACGATACTAAGCACAGCCTTACTCAATTTTAGAACAAAACCATTTACCATTACGATCAAAGGGCAAGCCTTTGATCGTAATGCTCCCCTCAAGTTATTAACCCTTCATATACGAATGTTCCCGGTACTTTATTGTTCTGATTACTTCTGTGTTCAAATGAGCCTTATCAGCTCCAGATGACAACTAACGCAAATGCGGCTAACTTGAGGTTTATGAAGGGCGTTGAAGGGTGAGTTCATTATGTTGGTACTGGCTCTGTACCAACATAATGACGACAGAAACTATGTGGATAGGAATTTAGTAAGTGAATAAGAAAAGCAATTTCTAGTTTAGTTTTGGTGGGTATTAGTATATTACACTAATTATTATCAGCGACAAAATGTTCGTTTTATTTTTTATTTATTCGGGGTAACAAAACATTAAACTCTTAGTCTAATTAAACAGGCACTTATCAACACCGTTACCCTCTAATTGTATAAAATACTAGCAGCCCGCCCCGGCTTCGCACGGGTATTTTACAGAATTTTAAGTTCTTACACAAACACACGTTAGATTAGGTACTTTATTATTGACGTTTTCATAGGGATCACTAATTTGTGATTATCATTCTAATGATGATTTTTTTTTCCAAGGTCCAGTATTTTCGGAACCTATTCAATTCAAACCACAAACAAACAATAAAATCTTTCCTTTTTAAAATTGTAGGTACCTTTACCTCCTTTACCTAGATAAAGACAAACAGAGAGCACTTTATTTTTTGGCATTGACTTTTCTTCGCACCGCTATATCGCCTACATCGCATGGTACCAATCTTTAAGTTTTTATATTTTTTGACATTGAATTTCCTCTCGCACCTTTCTCGCACCCCAGTAACGAATTGTGATGTCTATGACAATCCATAACTGACACTGGCTGAGTCGTCGTAGCAAAAGCGGTGCCATAAAAAAAGAAGTTGAAGTTGAGTCACAGCCTTGGTCACAGCAAAAGCGAGCAGCGCAAAAAAAGAAAAAAAATAAGTTGATATAAAGCGGTTTTATTATTGAAGTTTTTATACGGATCTCTAACTTTTTTGAAAATATTTTATAGCCTATGTTCATCACGGAAATTTTAGGATTCTTATGGTGAAAGAATTCTTCAAATTGGTCCAGTAGCTTCGGAGCCTATTCAATTCAAACAAACAAACATACAAACAAACAATCAAATCTTTCCTCTTTATAATATTAAGTATAGAAAAAAGCTTGCGGAGGAACCGCAATAAATACCATTCCAATACAAATAATAGC
Source organism: Eupithecia pulchellata (assembly GCA_963931895.1). NCBI lineage: Eukaryota > Metazoa > Arthropoda > Insecta > Lepidoptera > Geometridae > Eupithecia > Eupithecia pulchellata. Next base: position 3,376,399 of record OZ007538.1, read on the forward strand.
AAACCATGTTGAAAATATTTTCAAATACCAAAAATTGTTTTGGTAGTACGTTTGTATGGGAAATTCATTCGTCGCCGTAGCCTTAAGTTTGGATGCTAACTACTTCTTCACGCCAAAACTAATGATGGCGGCCAAGACTGACGGCGGCGGGTGATAGACGTACGAGCAAGTACGCGTACTTATGGCTCGACGAGCTTTTTCGCTTGTGTGTCACCATAAGTACGCGTACTTTAAAACGGCCGCGCAAAATCGTTGGCAATCCAACCGGTTTGAAATCTTGCTCGTAGCTCGTCTTGGCTCGTACGTGTGGCAGCACTGCGAGCCGCGAGTCGCCATTTTAATTAAATAAATAAAATAAAACACTTGTTGTGTTAAGAGATTTTTGTTAAAATTGTCATTAAATTTATTTATTAATTATTATTTATTTTTATTAAATTATTTTTTTATGTTTTTATAAACGCTCTCTTTTCGTAAGCCTGTTTTCTACCCACGCTCATCGATTGCGTCTTTTTTTTTTAGTTTTTAACATGTAATACGACATAATTCCTAAATAACACAAAGCTTCTTCTGTCGACGACATCGCAATACAGAGTGAGTAAGCTTCACGTGTCACTAAAGTCGAGCCGAGTAAGTTTGCGATCTTAAAAACCGAGTTCGTACGTCTATCACCCACTTAAGGTGTGAAGGGAACCACTTTGATAACCGAAACGAACTCAAAACCTATAGATAAACAGAAACTGTTTAAACGGTGCTATGTGATCTACTCAGACTGGCATCGATGAAGACCTGAATTACATTATATATTTTTATTTTATTTTATCATTTATATTTTTGGTATGGATTAGTTTATAAATTTTGTATTTGTGTATTAGTAATTAAGTTTAGGTTAGTATAATATTTAGGTTTACGTAAGCACCGCCATCCTATGTTCTCCTTTCACCTTGGTCGCCTGGAAGAAATCGCTATAAGCGATAAGGGCGCCAATTCCATAGCCATAGATTAAGTTAACTTTAGTACCCATTGTATTCTATTTTTAAGGCTATGAAATAAAGAATTAATCAAATAATTATTGACAATCTTACCTTACGACTGGACTTTAAAATATACCTACGAGGTATTAGCTTACATTTTTCTTTGCCGTGTGGTGCCGGCATAGAATTCCACCACCCCAACTCTTCCCGTGGTTGTCGTAAGAGGCGACTAAGGGAAACACACCGGGGGGCGGGCAGCAGCGCCCTCTGCAGAACAACTCCACCGAACTGCGATCCCCAACCCGCATGCCCAGCGTGGAGATTATGGTCAATAACCCCCAAATGATAATGCCATCTTTGCCACTCTTTGCCTATGTCCAGCAGTGGACTATTATAGGCTGGTGATGATGATGATGATGATTAGCTTACAATTTGTATTGACTAACAGAACTTGAACACACCAATAATCTATTTTTAAACTAGCTAATTTAAAACATTGCAATAAACTTAACGCCTTACTGAGCATGCTCCGACCGAATGAATAGCAGCCCGCATTCGCCTAGAACCCGGATTCTTTCAATTTATTCATTTATATAGGTATAAGATACCGCTTAAAGTTTAAATTATTTTTGCTCTTTTTAAACGTATCTGACACCATGAATATAAACATACAAAGCTGCAAACAGAAGCTAGTTCTAAATAGTTTCAACAGCTCAGTTAATCTTGGCCTTAGAACTCTGTGACCCAATTCACGCAATTCAAAACCTCTTAAAGATCTCATAGGGATGAAATTGTGGTAGATAATATAAAATAGGCTACTTGCGACCTGGCCCTATCGCATGGAGTATCATTGCCGTAGCTAGAATGTTCTTCGATATCGTTTCAGTGGTGGTGTGCGGGTACTGACGGGGAAAATTGAGGTTTGCCTTACGTTCTTTTTCTGTTTAGAAGCGTAGCTTAGTCGCAGAATGTGTGGAAATAGTAGAACTGATTATTATTATTTGGGAACGCATCATCGTTACTTTAGTATGAAAGAAAATTTTATTTCAATGAATAAGTATGAGACATCATTAAATAATAATGTAATTAAATAACAAAAATACTGCTTACGTACATAGCAACGTAGCCTCTGTCTATTTTCTTTCAGCCTCTGTCTAGTTTGGGGCTCAGTTAATATTTTGGTTCTAAATTTGTAAGTTAATAAAAAAATATAAGAGAACCTCATAGTTTACTAGCTCGGTGCCCGCGGTTCTACCTGCGTAACTCCCGATTCCGTAGGATTTTCGGAGTAAAAAGTGTCCCATATCTATGTTATTCCAGGTTGTAAACTATGTTTTAAAATATGTGTACCATGTTTCATCAAAATCCGTTTAGTAGTTTTTGCGTGAAACAGTAACAAACATCCATCCATACTTACAAACTTTCGCGTTTATTAAATAAGTAAGATTTCTTGTCCTCTAAGGTCCTTATAATAAATAAAGATAATGCTGGACAATCCACACAGTCAGTGTCTGGTAGGGTATATTTTACATATTTTAAACAAAAGATAAGGTGTTATTGACCATTATTATTTATCGCTATGATGTTCATTAGGGATGTCCTATGTCCAGCAGTGGACGTACATGGGCTGATGATGGTTTGAACATGGTGTGTGTGCAGATATGACAGATCATAATGAAGATTCAAAGAAAACATATGTTGTGTTGACTTAGTATGGGCATGAAAAAAGAATACAAAATACATGTGTTTTTTCCCCCACCAGTACCTATGGCTATACTCGTAAAAGCCAGCGGGAGTGTGCGCCCTTGCCGGAAATCGGAAAGCACGCTACACACATCACGTGTGGAGCAGCCTAATGTTCTCGATTCCACCCGCACGTTAGCATTCAAGGAATAATGCTGGTCAGCTTTATTTTAATGCAGAGTTCCAGTATTGGAACCTTATATTAAAATAAAGCTTATACAGAGTTCCAATACCTATACAAACCCTGTATCGAAATAAAGCAGGGTGGGATTTTGAGGGCGTTAAGTAAACCCATTACTGTTTTAAACCTTAACCGATGATAGACAATAATTTTTATGTTAAATTTAACTAAACGCCGAATTAATAGAAAACATATTCAGAAAACATAAACTTGATTTAAGCTCAGTACGAGAATAAAGAGGCACACATGGTGGCACACAGGTGAAATTGGGTCGGTATAAACTGCACAACCCTCAATAAGAACTCAGAAAGCAACAATAGCTCTGTCATTATTCATCGAATTTAACATAGTAATAGAATAGCCTAGTTGGCTGCCAACAACATTTCATATGACCATAATAGTAAAATTCAAGAAATATACAATCTCCCCAAAACTAGGGTAGATGCATTCGGGAAACTTGCCAGTTCCTATAACGCTAGATAACATCATACTTGCTTTGCATGGTTCTTGTGGGGCCACTAGAGTTGCGAGACGGTACTTTCGGTACTATATACATTTTTCTTGGTATGAATTTACTAGTTTTATAACTATTCACATATCTGTGAGGATACCACTTCTGTGAGGTACAAAGAAGGCCCCGGTAATTACATCTTGTATACGAAGCCTCATAAGAAAAATCATTATCGTTATTAAAGGCTCTAAAAATTATCTATAACTTTACAATACGTACAATTTTACCGCTCCCCATCCTCTCCCCATCGTCATTGAATCCCTCGCCTTACGAATCGTTATCAGATGATGCTACAAAGTTAAAGTTCCGGACTTAGTTGGGATTATTTGCTGGAGGAAATTGAAACTTCAATAATTAGGTAACTATAATTGAATGCAATTTTCGCAACTTTGAAGCCGACTGGCGACTCCACGACCTACTTGTGTACGTGGCCGGCTGCTTTCGGCGGCTCACGGCTATTGTCGCGACTGCTCGGCCAATCGCCTCTAATCAGATCCAGTCGCGTGCGCAGATCTTTCTGTCGAATGCGCGAGTATGCACTCGGATTCTAGTGGATTATAGCCGGTGGGTTCATACATTAATTAATTTATTTTACTTTATTTGGAGAACAAACAGTTTTACTCACTTTATATTTAAGATAAATACTAACTCTTAACCATTTATGTGTCCTCGCATATAGAATAAAGCGATAAAGTTTCTGCTTTTGACCTTTGCAACCCATTCCTTCGTTGACTCGGCTAGTAAGCTCAGTGTAGCCCTGACAAGGAATTAAAATTAATGAAGGATTAAAACGTGGCTTTTGTGGCCGCGTATTACTTCATTTCTCTTACAACGTTATATCCATTACAACGGCGTTTTCCGACTTCAATTTTGTAAAAACAGCAACACTAAGCGTTTTCGGTATAGAATAGAAGTTTTTAACCAAAAACATTGTAAGTAAACACCTGAAGAGGTCTTTATTATTTTGTTTTAAATGTTATAACTTTTAAAGTATGATTTAGTTTTGTAAGGTTTTTATTGTGTCCTCTGGGTGGCCAAGTATATAAGTATTATTAAATTATATTATCTTTAAATATTATAAATAGGAATATTTTATTACTTTTTTATGGGAAATGTATCCGTCGCCGGGGCCTTAAGATTTATTATACCGGGTACCAGTCTACCTTGTAGGGCTTTATGGTACGTGTTCGCCACTGGACGGCCTGGTTTCAACCAAAACACCCTGAACGTTGACATTTCTCCCAACGTGGGAATCAAACCCACAACCTCTTGAGTCACAGACACCCCCCGTCAAAAGTTGATGCAATGTAAAAAGTACTGCATCATTATTTATTTATTACTAGTTTCTGGATATTGTTACATTCCTACCAAATTTCATTAATAATCGTCTCGCCGTTAGGCTTAAAAACTTAACAGACAGGCATACAGAGCTTCTTTCTTTTATTTTATTTAACATTTACTACAAGCGGTCCACCCGGCTTTTCAGAAATTATATTTTTACAAACACACATACGTATTGGCTTACATAACTGAAGTTTTCATACAGATCCCTAACTTTTTTGAAAATATACTGAAGCCTATTTTCATCAGGATGGTGTAGAATTCTAATGGTGAAAGAACTTTTCAAATCAGTCCAGTAGATTCGTAGCACATTCAATTCAAACAAGCAATCAATCAAATTAACAACCATTTTTATAATATAAGTATAGATTTATTTATTTAGACATTCGTAAGACCACGTTCTTTGGTCCAAACATCAAAAAACTTAAATCATTATGTCCACGAAATTCTTTCGCAGAAAATTGTGATTTCCCCGGGGTCCAGCTTTACGCCATCAAGAAAATTGTGGTATGGGGAAAATGTGCTTTACTCTCTTATTAGCTTATGCCCACAGCTCTAGTTGTGGGATACCGGAATAAAGCGGTTTTTAACCGACGAAAATAAAAGTGGCGGAAAAAGTTTTTTTGCTGTACTTTTTTATGTTTGTTTGTCGATTTCTACGTCAATTATATATTTAATACTAGTTGTTTACTTAAGTTTTTTTAAGTAAGTAAACAATTGTATGTTTTTTGAGAATTAAAGAATCTACGAGTAAGTCCAAGAGTCATGTAAGGTCTAAAGGAAATAAAGCACTTTGATTTTGATTTTGATTCTATAAACCGGAAATTCTCTGGCTGTTACATGGAAAATTATTCTCAGGTAGTCACGGTAACGTTTTTTTAAAGAGGGATACGTATGTTACCCAAACGCCTTAAGAGAGATTCAATAATAAAGAATTTGAAGTTGAGTTTCAGTTTATTCAAAAGAATCAATTTATGTGAGACAAAAGGATTTCTGCAGATTATGTTTAAAGTTCCAAGTGTTCTGTAATACAAAATCATAGCATTTGACGATCTCAATCGCGCAGCGGGCAAAGGCCTACCTGAACGCTGGTAGGCCTTATATTCATAGGCCAAAATATTTGAAAAACTATAAGACCTAGCGAAATTTCGATAACTGTTCTGTTTTGGGAAGTACAAATCTTTAATTTCATAACTCAATTGACTTTGTAGGTCTCTTTTATAATTTCTACACCGCAATATGTGATGTCAAAAACTTAATCAAACACTATACAATACATATCTAACTAAAATTCACAAAATGATTTTATTATAACAAGAGTGAGCAATGATGTTAACATCATTGTTAGATATCTAACACTTATGTTAATTAATAACTACCTAACTTATGACTCAAGTGCGACTCAACATAAACCTAAACAAACATTGCTAACATCGTGTTCAATTTGTTCTTCAGTGCGACTAAATTATTGTTTCGTAGTTTGTTCACAGCTTGTTTGTAAAATTTCTTGATGTACTATCTATTAAACTAAAACTAACTATAGTTAATGTATATAGTTAATAGTTTTTGATTATGTTCAAATTTCAATAAGTTTTAACTTTAAGGCTTAACTTAGAGAAGTAAAATTTCATACAATACCTAATTAAGAAAAAAGTGTTGTTGATTTTTTCTTCGCTTCAATTTTTTGTCGCCATGTGAAAGAAGTAAAAAGAAGAACTTATTAGCACAATTATACAAGGTGTTAGTGTAAACAGTCTTGTCACTTAAACCGTTTAACCCTAAAATAAAGTGATTCAGGTTTTTATTAAAACGAATAGTCGTTTAGTTTCGTTGGAATTTTATAATTCAGTACTCCGCTATCCTCGCGTTCTCTTAACCCTAGTCTCTGCAATCAGCTGTGTCGCCGCGTAAACCACCTGAATGGTAGGTGCCTATATAACTTTTGATAGAACTTTCTCTTCATACCTACTTTTCCTGGATTAGGAAAGGCAAAAATAGCTACTGCTCTCACACCTTTGGCAGTCAAGAAAAAATGTAATATTAACAAAACTAATCAACAAATGAATAATGTTAAATAAATAATGCCGAACAATCCACACAGCATCATCTAGCCCCAAGCTAAGCAGAGATTGTGTTATGGGTACTAGATGACTGATAATAATACAATATTAATACTTAGATAGATATTTTTTATTATACATAGTAAACGACCAGACCCTGAACAAATATATGCAAATCGTACAAATATTTGTTCAGGACAAATATTTGTACGATTTGCATATATTTGTGGCGGGAATCGAACCCGCAACCTCCTGCGTCGCAAAATTAGTTTGGCGTATTTAAAAAGTTCATTTTATGTTCATACAATTCAAGCAAGCTGCCCTTCTAGTTTTTCCCTGCGTTTTCCGTTAATAAATTCAAGATTTCTTCATCGAGCAGAAAACTTAAATTATTCAATAAGAAAACTGAAATTTACTCAGGAGTTACTAGCAAATATTATGCGGAAATACTTTCACTGACACCGACGCACATGAACATGTTCTAATTGATGCAACTTTGGCAGAGCCGTGTCAGTGACTGCATCAAAGGAATAATATTTCGCACAGCTTTTATTTGAAAGTCATGGCAAAAATATACATCCAACCTTATACACTGGCCACGTGACCCAGTGATATATTGCCGAAACATTAACGCTTCATGGCCTTCACGGAATTATTTTTGCGAGCGCGTCGGAGGGACAAAATTTATGAGGGCAGATTGAAAAGCACAATGTGGATTATAAGCTCTTTTTAGTGTTCCCAGTTCCGGTACATGGAAGGCGTTCATGATGGTTTATGTAGTTTGCGTAAGTTTTTAGTGTTGACCTCAGTGTCGCAGCGGACGAACGGCAGCTTGTGATGAAGCAGGATGCGATTAGATTTTGTTTTGTTAAGCTGGAGGTATAATTTGTGACCTCGCTGATCAACCAGAGTCAATTTTGGGGGATATATTGTATGCTGGCCGAAGTTAAAGTGAACGGTCCTCAGTCTCATAGACCGATGAGATAGTAGACCACGACGTGGGCAGGTCAGGCGCAGGACTGACTGCTTAGTGTGAGTCAGTAAGTCGGGGTTATATAGCGCCAACTTCCTGAATCAGTCTGCTCTTGTTAATTTATCTCAGTAGAAAAATCTAAACAGTTATTTTGGCGTACCCAACATTTGAATCCGGGTCCTCATAATCGTTTCAACGCAACCGCTAGACCAAAGAGTTTGCCTAGAGTTAACGTAGTTATAGGTTTCAAGGTTTCAATGTGGCTGACCCATCGATGACCGTAGACATTTCGACCCGGATGAGTCAAAGAAGGATCTTTGCCCAGCAGTGGGATTTGATAAAAGCTAATGTGCCAATAAGTTTTTGCTTGAGACCACTTAGTTCACCATTTATTGAAACTCTATTTCAATCGCAATCGCTTCAATAGCCTCATATCTATCTATAAGATATCTACATATTGCTTCTTATAGGGGTTATTTTCTTTTACAATTAAATAGATCTGCTTCTCAGCAAATTCAGTCCTATATTTAACAAGGGAAATTATTAAATGATTTCAGGAAAACAGGGAAGCCTAAATATATGGCTAGTTTAGGCTATTGTTTTGAAATTTAAAGTATTTTACTTGTTTTATACCTGTAAAAAAGAAAACATTTTCCAACGTTTTTATTATTATATATTATATTATTAAGTTTATTATATATATATTAAGTTATAATATATTAAGTTTCTGTTTTTATCCTTCCATTTGCCAACTAATGGATGGAATAACAACCTCGAAATTCAATCGCTAGATCGTGAACTTTTTTATTAGTATTGTAATGGTTATAACGTTTTTAAACTTTTCTGCCAAGTTATATAGCTATATAAAATTCACAAGTATTTATCGCGTTGATTTACCAATTTTCCCGACGTATCAACAATTTTAATGGAATTTATGCATTTAAAAAAAATTTGAGGCAGGACCAGACACGTGTACCAATTTAAACAAAATTTTGGATATCGTTTAACATAAAGTGGGTACTGGAAACGCGGATCGTAAAATGTTCCACCGCGATATGATGAACACGACCACTCTGTCAAAAGCTTAGTGACTAAGAAGAAGGCCCTCTTTTGACACACGTGCATCTTAACTCATCATAGTTGCCTGGAATCGCTCTCAGCGATAAGGCTACCTTTGGTACATACTGTCATTATTTTTAATAGGGGATGACCTTATTTACAAAGAAAACTTCAATTAAGTAAAAAAAATGTAGTATACTATTAAAATAATTGATTCCGTATTTAGATCTGAGTTTTTTAGATTTGATTTTATAACTTTATAACTTTATTGGACTAAAACTTATAATATGTAATTATAAGTTTTAGTCCAATAAAGTTATCATTAATTGATTGGTTGATCAGTAAGCCAACAAGGACGCGGTTCAAGGTTCAATGCTGACCATAGACAAGTCGATAACGATGAATCAAAGAAGGATCTTTGCGCAGCTGTGGGATTTGATAAAATTTTAGAGCAAGTATATCTTATTTAAGTATACCAACAAGTTCTTGATTGAGGCCATTTAGTCTACCATTTATCGAAACTCTAGTTCAATCGTAAATTTGCTTTTTTATAGCATCTTATATATCTATAATATTCTACACATACATATTGCTTTACATAAATGCATTTCTTTGTCTACGTTTTTTTTCGAAATCTGGTACTTCAAAAATCAGATACTACATACCATACATAACGTAAAAAAAATATATTTGTTCGTGACAAAACATCAAAAAAACCTAAAGTAGTTAGTGAAGAAAAACCGCCATTTTTTCCTAAACTAGTTCTCAAATAGTTCATAAAAAATGCAAGAATTAATTGCGAATGCCATAAAACTAAAAACAGACGTAATTTATTAAAAGTTTTCGCTCCACCATCTGCCGGATTTCCGCAGATAATTAGCGGCAAAAATACGAAAACACCGGACACTCTAGATAATTATTTATAAAGGGACCTTGATAAGTGCTAGCTGGGACTTTGCTTTTGAATACTACTTGTTTATTAGTTTTCATACGAATTCCTAACTTTTTGAAAATATTGTATAGCCTATGTATGTTCATCGGTCCAGTAGTTTCAATCCAAACAAACAATCAAATCGTTCCTCTTTTTAACATTAGTATAGATTAATAAAATGAAATTGATTGTTCGCAACAGTCTGGACTCATCTCCATTGTTTAAATTGTATGTTGTAGTTCTGATTTGTTTAATTAAACAAACTTTTTATTTTAACCACACTAGCGACGTCACAAATGCTGTTCGCCATTTTGTACAGTGTTGTCCTAGTCCTGTTATAATAATCATGAAATTGTGTTGTTTTTGCTAATAATGGTTTATTACTCTAAAAAATAAATAACATGCAATAATGAATATTTTTTTACTTCATCAGCTTTCGTTGTTTGACGACTTCATCCAACGATGAACGAACGTTGGTGCTCTTCCAACACAAACGGTTCGTAGTTAACCCGCAAACATTCATAATGATTAAATCAAATAATTAAATGCATAAATAATGCTGGACAATTCACACGACATTATCTAGCCTTGTGATATTGTGAAAAGGTTAATATACCGAATATCTTTTGTTTCTATTTATATAATTTATTACATAGAAAGATATTTCTTATTATAGACAACGACCAAAACATCCTGAACAAATATCTGCAGATTTTACAAACATTGTTAGTATTCCGCTAAAATTCATAATGAATGGGTCAAATAATTAAACGACCAGAAATATCTGCAGATCGTACAAACATTGCCCGAGGCGGGAGTCGAACCCACAACCTCCTACGTCACAGATAGACCTTCGCCCGCTGCGCCAAATGGGTCGTCAAAGAAAGCTTTCTATTTAACAAACGGAGCTTCAGTTCAATATGATCAAAAGCGAACCTCAAATGCGATGGGTTTCGCTCTGCGCTATATTTTCAGATTCCAATGGTGTTATGGAATTTGCACCATTAACTGGAATGCTGGCTCATAGGAACCATAATGGCAAGTGGATATGGCATTTATATTAAGATATAAAAGTAATTTAAAACCTCCTTATAATTGCCACAGGATTATGTAGTTAACTCAATTACCTCCATCCTTGTCCATATCCTTAACCACTCCGTTTCCAGTAGCATTTTCCCAAGCACTTGGAAAAATGCCCAGATTATCCCTCTCCCTAAAAAATCCAGACCCTCCTGCTTCTCCGACTTCCGACCTATTTCCATTCTTCCTTTTCTCTCTAAGGTGCTAGAGCGTCTAGTTCATAATCAACTCAGCCAATATCTCTCTAGCAACTTACTCCTGAATCCTCTCCAATCTGGTTTCCGTCATGGTCACAGTACTACGACGGCCCTGACTAAAATCATGGATGATATTCGCCGGGGCATGGACGGTGGGCTTGTGACTGTGCTGTCACTGCTTGATTTTAGTAATGCGTTTAACAATGTTGACTTTGACATTCTTCTTGCTGTGCTTCGTTCTCTTAACATATCTCCTATCGTTACTGACTGGTTTCATAGTTATCTGTTTGGTCGCCGGCAGCGAATCCGCCTCGATGATAAATTCTCATCTTGGTGCGATGTTGCTGCTGGTGTTCCACAGGGCGGCGTACTCTCTCCTCTTCTTTTTGCAATTTTTATTAACTCCATATCCAATGATTTGTCCAGTTCCTACCACCTTTACGCAGACGATCTCCAAATCTATCAACAAACTCCAATTTCAGACCTTACATCAGCTATCAGCAGAATAAACGATGACCTCTCGCGCATTCTTACGTGGAGTAAAGCGCACGGTCTTTCAGTGAATCCCGGGAAGACTCAAGTCATCATTGTAGGTAGCTCAAGGATGATAGCTAAAATTAATATGGCGAACTTACCTCCTGTATCTTTTGATGGTGTGTCCATCCCAGTCAGCAAGTCCGTCAAAAACCTAGGTCTGATTATAGACAACGAGTTGTCCTGGGGTCCGCAATTGACCGAACTCAGCCGTAAGATGTTCGCATCTGCTGGCTCACTACGGCGACTGCGCAATTTTCTCCCGACTTCCACTAAAGTTACACTCGCCCAGTCCCTTTTGCTTCCCATCCTCGATTACGCTGACGCTTGCTATCCGGACCTCACTGAAGAACAATTAAACAAGCTTGAGCGCCTCCAAAATTTTAGTATTAGGTTCATATTTGGTCTTCGCAAATATGACCACGTTTCCGAATATCGCGCTAAACTCAAGTGGTTGCCCATCCGACTTCGCAGGAATACTCACATACTATCTCTTTTGTACAATATCTTATTCTATCCTCCGAGCCCTTCCTATCTCAAGGACTGCTTCGAATTCCTTTCAAACTCTCATTCTCTCTCTTTGCGTTCCTCTGAAACCCTCATCTTAAAAGTCCCTACACACGCTACCTCTTTCTATGATAAATCTTTCGCTGTACAAGCTACGCGTCTTTGGAATGCTCTCCCTATGGACATCAGACTAGCAAAATCACTGCCAATCTTCAAAAAACTGCTACATCAGCATTACTTAGAATCTTAAGTCTTGTTTAATTTTTTTTTATTGATGTAAGTGAAATAGTGTTTAAATTTAGGTAAGTTTAGTTTTTCCAGTATTTATTGTAAGTATTAATGTATTGTTATTACTATTATTTTTTCTATTAAATACCACCGTCTATATTGTTCCTTAATGTCCAGTTCATCCCAAGGTTGCCTGGAAGAGATCGCTCATAGCGATAAGGCCGCCCTTTGTACTTCCTTTACTTTAAGCATGTCTGTTTGTAATGTTTCTTTATTTGTGTGGTATAATAAAGTATTATCTATTCTATTCTATTCTATTCAATTACGTAAGTAAAAGTTTAAGTCTAAAATCAAAATCGAAGTGCTTTATTTCCTTTAGAACTTACAGGAATCTTGGACATGTCACAAAATACAAATACATAAGTATTACTGGGAAATGAAGTAATAAAGTGATATCTTTTTTAAAGTTAAAACCACAGAATAACCATAGTACATTCTTTTTTTTCCAATCATTTATTTACGCTAAGGGTTTGCTCGCTAAGGCGAATAAGCCAATAGTACATACTTAAAACTAAATAATTAAGTAATGAAATAATCTATGTCTAAAATAAAAGAGAAGATTACTAATTTAAACTACAAACTCCCGTAGATTCTTTGCAGAAGGCTGTAGTTAGCTCAAGTGTTCACTACTGATATGTTTCTATTATTTGATCATAAAAAAGTTATTATTAAGATTATTTTTGTATGTATGTTGGTCTGTAAGGTATTTGTTTATAAGGGCCCTAGAGTAACTTTTTATCATCCTTAACTGTTCTAATGTTGCCTGAAATAAATGACTAGCGGTCCGCACCGGCTTCGCACGGGTATTAAAAAAAACAGAAATTATACACACTAACACGATGGGTTTCACAGTTTTCATACGGATCCCTTACTTTTTTTAACAGCATTGGGGTTTTGACATTGACTCGACGCTCCATAACTGACACTGGCCGTAGAGAAAAAGCAAGCACCGAGCGCTATATATTCAACCTCTTTTTATTTTATGACGCGCCATAATAGAAAAAGAGGTTGAATATACAACAGCGCACGGTTCAATTATTGAATTTTTCATGCGGATCCCTAACTTTTTTGAAAATATTATATAGCCAATGTTCATCACGGAAAATTTAGGATTCTAATGGTGAAAGAATTTTTCAAATCGGTCCAGTAGTTTCGGAGCCTATTCAATTCAAACTAACAAACAATCAAATCTTTCCTCTTTATAATGTTAGTATAGATATAGATTAATTAATAATCCCCGTGCTCGAGTCTGGAGTCGATTCCGACGTCACGTCCGACTGATAAAACACTTACGGGTAAATCCGCCACATCCGAAACTAGCTCCTTGCCACACCGACCACTATTCCAGCGGCGGCAGCGCGATTAATTTGTTAGTATTGATTAATTTGCGGGCAGAGGCCAGCGGCATATAAGCTCCCTGTGTGTATGCAGCCTTATTAATTTCAACCGGAAATATCGGAAGTCCATAGAATTGTGTGCGTCTAAAACTAGTCCAAATAACTAGATCCCCATTTTCATAATTATTTTAGACTGGCATTATTTTTAAAGATGTTTATGACGTGAGGCTCTCACCACAGACTAACTGTAGGTAACTAGGTACTATAGATTATATATCCATATATAATTGTGTATAATTGTTTGCTAATATAGGTAAAGTACCTAGTTTTAAAAGAGGAAAGATTTTATTGTTTGTTTGTTTGGATCGATTAGGCTCCGAAACTACTTGGTCGGGTTCCAAAAATTCTACCATTAGTATACAATATTATCCACGATGAACATAGGTGATAGAATAATTTCAAAAATGTTAGGGTTCCGTATAAAAATTGCAATAATGTGACCCAACGTGTGTGTGTGTGTAAATATTTATAATTTACGCGAAACCAGAGCAAGCCGCTAGTTATCAATAAAATCTAGTGTAGAAACCAATGTCAAAACGTTAAATCAGGTGAATTTATTTTAGAATCTGAAAATTCAATAATAATACTATTATTTATGTTTTTTTTTTTGCTTTATTTGCTACTTGCTTAGATAGAAGGCGACATTATCTTTTATTTCAAAGATGCCTACAGCCTATTCGAGCCCCAAAAATTGGATTGCGCGGCCGGATCCATGTGTAATTCACCTAAACCTTGACAAACTGATTAACCAAACTGGTTACAACCAGTAACGTTAACATCTGACTTACCGTTTTACCCGGAGTGCACACTCACCTCGCTGCGACTAATGGTGCAGATTATTAGCGCTAATCTCGCCTGTGTGTAACGGCTTTAACTTTGTCGCTAACTAATTGTGAGGTCTTTTAAACCAGACTGGAGTCAGATTGGACCGTAAAGTTCCTGTTCTCTTGGTAAAGTTACTGCAACTTGATATTTTTAATCCTGACCCAAAAAGGTTTTTACGTGGTTATGAATGAGTATCTGATTGGTCTGTGAAATAATATGAATAATCTATACTAATATTATAAAGCGGAAAGATTTGTTTGTTTGTTTTAATTGAATAGGCACAGAAAGTACTGGACCGAATTGAAAAATTCAACATTAGAATCCGGAATTTTCCCTAATGAATGATGAATTATATAAGCCGTGACCATAACTTACTTTTAATAGTTTTAAGTGAATTTGCCTTCTGTTTATCAATATAAAGCTGCACTCCACTTCTTCAATCATTGAAGCGTAGCGCTCAAACGAATTATCCGACTTGGGTTTAGTTTTTTATTTTGTTTGAAAGGTTCGAACAGCTTGTTTTTGGAAATTCGATTCAGGCGATCTGAATATTCAAAATTTTATTTCTATGAAATAAATTTTGACGCAGAGACTTTCGAGTGAATTCACAGCCGAAGTAAATTGAGTAAAGTGAAAGTGTATTCAAAAAAATGTATAATATTTCAATCATTAAGATTTATGGGATGTATTTTTACGAGTCGATACGAAGTGTAAGTAAATGTTTTTAATATCCTTCTACTTTTAGTTTATTTTTCTGTTCATTTTGTTTGTGCTGCTGGTTTTCCCTTACTACATAAATAAATATTTCTAAGAAAGCATCTGGGGTTGTAATTCCATCATTTAATAATGACCTTCTAAGGAACTTTGACCTGTAGTAGGACCTACTTCGATTTCTACGATTGATACGGGACATCTCACTTATTTCATACTTTACCATATCAGACAAAAGAAAAACCTGCAAGCAAAAACACATTCACGATAAAAAAAGGATTATTGATTATAGATAATATTTTATTTACATACATTTTCTATTATATTTCCTTAAAATCTCCCCGGTCTGTTATCTTTCTTCAAAAATGGTTTAGGAGATAGAACCTAGCGCTAGGTTTGAATCTAATTACTATAATTCCGATGTACTTAACCCAAATTAATAAATTAGGCAGAATGGATCTCTCCAGAAATTACTGAATTTCATATTACTTATTGATAATATAGTGTGTGCAGTGGTGTTTGAACGGAGAGATTGATTTAATGTTTTAAACACTTGTCAAAGGTAAATTGCTAAAATGTTTTTAAAATTACGCGATCTGAATATGTAATTATTACTACTATTTCAAATCATATTTGTTAAATAAACGCGATAAATATCCGTTAATAGTACAATTAATTTTGCCAAAATGTGTCATTCATAATAATTTTAGGACTATTTTACTTATTTTAAGTTTTTTTTGTACCTACTTAAGTTTTCTTGTGAACCAAATAAATGATTTTCTTTCTTTATTTCTTTCTTCTCATTCTGAATCGATAATTTTAAGGCCGATTTCTGATTTATCGATGAAACAGTATTATAATATCAGCACGCGCTCGGTGAACCAAAAGCTTATCGAACGATTTATTTCTATGGACTGTTCCTGAATAAATAAAATAAATAAATAATGCTGGTCAATCCACAGCATTATCTAGACGCAAGCTAAAGTTGTTACGGGTACTAGATGATTACCTATATTATGATATCATATGATATATTATGATTAGTACTTAGAATGTCTATGTATATTATATATTATACTAAAAAGTATACAGAACGACCAGAACACCCGGTACAAAAATACAAATCTTTCCTCTTTATAATATCAGTGTAAATCTGTATTTATTTTGATCTGCTGACCCATCTACTTCGGTGTTTCACTGTGTCATTTATCTGAATTTAAAGAATATAAATTTGGAATAAGTAGCGTGGGTAGAGATCAATTCAAATCAAATGTTTTGGGTCGAACGGAGATACATATTGGGTAGAAAAATCTTGGGTTGAACGGGGCAGCACTCATAAATATCTGCAGGTACCTATAGTATTTGTATAACGACAAAAGCTCTAAACCCTCGGCGTTTTATTAGATAAAAGTTTTTCTTTAGAACTGGGCATTCAACGCAATCGCCGCCGTCGTGCCGTGTTGTGATCGTGTTCAAGTTACCAGTAAATACAAGTTAATACATAATTGAAGAGGGTCGTCTCATCGTAACCGTGTTTAAAGTGGGCAAAAGTGATTCTGCAACATTTTCTACAAACAAGTGCGAAAGGGGAGGCGACCACGCGGTATGCCTTCGATATCCGAGCGTACTGATATCGTACAGCTGTTGCATCGATTAATCAGAAAACGGCCTTATTGGAATAAGTGATAGATTGCTGTGAATTCATCTAATTTAACCAAAAAATAAGGAGTGTGACAGAAGAGGCTAACAAGAGTAAAATTACGACTAGGCATTTTTATGTATGAAGATGACGGATTTCTAAAGTATAATCTTAGGTGCCACTTGCCTAAAGGTCTCGTTTATCGTCTTTCTTCATCTGAGCTATAGTTCGACCGAAACCGCTGTACCGCTCCTGAGGTATGCGCGCGGCGAGACGGGGGGGAAGTATCGGCCGCTCCGATCCATTAGTCTGCCTACGACGCTCACGGCAGTAGGTCGCCTTTGTACCGGACGGACTATGTCAGATACACATGAGATAAATATCCAAAGATGGGCCGAGCGCTATCTCGTGATGTCAAGGCCATAATTTTTAAAGTGGCCGAATATTTTAAGAAAAGAAAAGCAGACAGAGAGAGCTTTGAATATAAAAGTGATGCAAATATTGCCAAAATCGTGGCAGACGCTACGGGGTACTGCGAAAAAACCGCAAGAAATGTGATAAAAGAGGGCAATTCATCAACTGAAAATTTGGGCCGATTGAAATTTAATTCGCCAAAACAACCAAAAACTATAAAGAAAAAACATGTTGTTGATGATTTTGATTTAGGAGTTATCAGAAGAAAAATTCATCAGTTTTATGAATTTGAAAAAAGAGTGCCAAGTGTCCGTAAGTTACTTTCAAGTTTAAAACAAGATGGCATATTAAATTGTGGACGAGAATTTCTAAGGAGCCTCTTACACACAATAGGTTACTGTTTCAAAAAATGCAAATCGAAGAGACATCTCCTTATAGAGCAGCCTAATATTGTAGTGTGGCGGAAAAAATTCTTAATACAAATCAGAAATTACAGAACGCAAAACCGCAACATATATTTCCTTGATGAAACATACATTAACGCCAGTCACCATGTAAGCAAATGTTGGCAATCATCGTCCGAACCTGGAATTCATGCTGATATTGGAAAAGGACGGCGTTTGGTAATTCTTCACGCTGGATGTCGAAATGGCTTGGTTGATGGTGCATTGACGATATTCAAATCAGATGCTAAGACCGGCGACTATCATGGAGACATGAACGGGCCTACTTTTTATAAGTGGGTAGATGAAAAGTTAAAAGATAAATTGCTTCCGAATTCTGTGGTTGTCTTGGACAACGCGTCTTACCACAGCGTTCAGGTTGACAAGAAGCCAACCATAGCAAGCCTCAAAACCGAAATGCAGAACTGGTTACGGCGCCACAATGTTGAATTTTCGGAAGCTATGACAAAATCTCAACTGCAACTTCTTATCGATAATACACAAAAAGAGCCCGTGTACAGAATTGATGAACTCCTGAAAGCCAATGGACATACTGTTCTACGATTACCGCCGTACCATCCGGATTTGAATCCCATAGAGTTAGTCTGGGCTGATATTAAAAACAATATAGCTCATAACCATATTAACTCTTCTCTAGATGAAAAGATAAACTTATTGAATACATTGTTTTCGGAGTTCACGGCGGAAAAATGGCAGAAATGTGATGATCATGTCCAAAAAAATGAAAACAATTACTGGGATCGCGATAGTAGATTTGATATTATTATCGATCCATTAATTATAAATTTGCAGAACGACTCTGATTCAAATTCCGATGGCGAAACGGAAGATGAAGTTGAAGCAGAAGCTCTGTCAGAATATCTGTAGATAATTTAGTTATAAAAAAATATAAACATATCGATATAATATATAAAACAAAAATATTGTTTATATTGGTACGATATCGTAAGATATATCCGACAATATCGATCTCATGTGTATTCTTGCTCTTTTTTCCTCGGCCCCCACTTCGCCGCACTTTCTTAGGGAGCGGTACAGCGGTTTCGGTCGAACTATAGCATTTCATATGCTATAACATAACTTTTATCACAACAATCAGCCCACAATAATCCACCGCTGATCAAAGGTCTCCACAAGTTACGTCACAAACAGCAGTTCAGAAGTACTTTTTTTAATTTTTAGCGAGGATATTTTTTATGAATGACCTACCCTTGTACATGCTATGTCATCACTTACAACCTTTACCAGTCCTATATATGCTTGACATCCTTCATCTCCTATTACGCTGTTTTTTTTTATAACTGATAGACCTCCGTTTGACCACGATCTCACCTGATGGAAAGTGAAGATGTGGCCGACGGTGGATCACGCAGGTGATAACCTACTTTTATCCTCCTAAATATTTGCCTAATAAAAGCTTTCTTTTTCTGTATACTAAAGTTTCTGTTTGTTATTTTAGGCAAAATATTTATTTTAATTGTGACATTCAGTCCCGCAGTCACGTTTTTTTACGACCCGATCATAATAAGATCATAATGTTCCCAATGTTCGCTTTCAGCGATAAGGCTGCCGGTTGTGCCACAACACTCGATCCAAGTAGTAGACACTATTTTTTGTATTGTTTTATGAGGTACAAAATATTATCTATCTAAGGACCTATCCTACTAGGACCTATCACTCTAAAAAAAATCAAAAACTATTATTCGCAAAGCTCTCAGCGGCTATCAATACTCCATTATTAATAACTCCATTAGTTCCACCTCGAAGGTTACAGTTCCAGTCTCACGTAACTGCAAACTTCAGTGCAGGCCCTCAGATAATTAGTTTAGTGAGCATCCGGTGTCAAAGTATACGGCGAACTTCGAACAATGCCGCTGAACTGAGCGCAATGGATTTAGGCTTGGATGGAACGGAGCAAGGAATGGATCTACGCGGTTCACTTCTCTTCAGAATATATTTAAGAACGGGCAACTATCTGTTCAGAGTTAAACAGTTATGGGTAGATAATCAATAACCTCATAAAGACGACTTGGGTAGATCAAGACGACAACTTTTCTTAGCAAGCCTTAATGATTTTTTTATTGTATATCGGTATTTAGAAAAAAAGAAAGGGGTTGCAAAAAGTTGGTTAGTAAAAACGTTGAGGCAAAAATGCTATGATGCTATTTTTACATGTCTGAGTCAGTGAGGTGTCAATGGTCTGGATACTAAATTACAAACATACATAGGCCTCTCGCTATAGCCCCGTCTTCACAGTTTTTCGCAGATCGTCATCCCGCTTGGCCGGAGAGCGTCCTACACTACGTTTGCCGAGTCGCCGTCTCCACTCAAAACCACGTTTACCCCGCCGGTTGACAGTTCTTCGGGAAATATGGCTGCCCACTGCTACATCAGTTTACTACTTCTTTGAGGTATGTCGATTACTTTGGTTCTCTGTCGGATGAAACGGATAAAAAAAGAGATAATATTCGTAACAAATAACGAATCTTATCATTTTTTTTTATTTTCTATATCTATCTATATCTATACTAATATTATAAAGAGGAAAGATTTGATTGTTTGTTTGTTTGTTTGTTTGAATTGAATAGGCTCCGAAACTACTGGACCGATTTGTAAAATTCTTTCACCATTAGAATCCTAAATTTTCCATGATGAACATAGGCTATATAATATTTTCAAAAAAGTTAGGGATCCGCATGAAAAATTCAATAATTGAACCGTGCGCTGTATATTCAACCTCTTTTTCTATTATGGAGCGTCAGAATAGAAAAAGAGGTTGAATAATTATAGCGCACGGTGCTTGCTTTTTCTCTACGGCCAGTGTCAGTTATGGAGTGTCGAGTCAATGTCAAAAACCCCAATGCTGTTAAAAAAGTAAGGGATCCGTATGAAAACTGTGAAACCCATCATGTTAGTGTGTATTATTTCTGAAATTTTTGTTTAATAGCCGGGGCGGACCGCTAGTATTTTATAATCTATATATGCTATCAAAAATAAATGATATATGAAATAAATATAAGCCATAACCATAAACCTTCTGTTTATAACTATAAAGCTGCACTGCATTTTTCCAATTCCTGCATTGAAGGCTGAGGATTCGTGCTGACAGCTAAACAAGCGTGTTTTGTAATAGCTTGTAGGATTATAATGGGGCTTTCACGTCCAGATGTTGTTGATTTATTTCTGGTTTTGCTTTCTTTTCCCGTTCTTTGATAGGAAATGAGATGCAGCAGGCATAATCCTGTACATTTACTATATTTGTACTACATTTTACTAGATATATAAAATTAAAAACTATTTATTTACAAAGATGGGTTTGCTCATTATTTTCGTGCAAACCAATATATAAATAAGCTATACAGAAAATAAGTAGCAGGTTCCGCCTGTATCGTTATTTGGAATACTTGATACTGTTACATTATAAAGAGGAAAGATTTGCTTGTTTGTTTGTTTGAATTGAATAGGCTCCGAAACAACTGACCAATTTGAAAAATTCTTTCACCGTTAGAATCCTAAATTTTCCATGGGTTTACATACACAACACAGAACATAGGCTATAGAATATTATCCATAAAGATAGGTTTCTGTACAAAAATTAAATTTTTGTTAAATACCCGTGCAACGCCGGGGCCGACCGCTAGTGTAGTATACATACCTACGTATAGTATTCCATGAATCCCTAGGTTGTGGAATCTTGAGGCAATTAACCAAATCGCCTTAAAGCTGCTATAAACTAGGAACATGCACTATAAACTTCTACAAGACCGAAATACCCTCGCAGACAAATGCAAGTTGCGTGCCGTAGTACATTCCACCGTAGTTGGTATATTTAGTGTTTAGACACAGGGTGCACTGGACCGAGGCGCGTTGGAACACGAATAGCTTAGTGTATATTGTACCTATTAACCACTGTTCTGTGTTTACTGTAACCAAGTTTGAGTCTGAGTGGCTAGTATGGGTTTGCATGGTACCAGGATGAAAAAAGTTTTCGTTAATTTGAAAAAGTTGACTTTTCAAAGTTTTATTAGTAGTTTATGCAAGAAATAACTCAAAATAATTCGAAAACTATAATCGAGTTTGTTAGAAAGTAATACTTTCATACAATGAAAAGTTGATTCTCTCAGATTTACTCGGTGTCGTGTTGGACGAAGGTTTGCCTGCGACACAGGAGGTTGCGGGTTTGATCTCCGTCGCCCGCCTACCTCCAATGATAGTACGATCTGCGGTATATTTTCCGAGTGATCTGGTTGTTTTATATTAAATAATATATATTTATGTAATATAGTACATCGTGACCACAAGCTTTGCTAAACTTGGAGCTAGATGATGCTGTTTGTAACACCACAGCCTAAACAAATAAACTCAAAATTTTAGGAGAAAAGCTGAGTAATAGCTACTTATTTTGAAAAACGTAATCTTCATTTAATTTAATTGAAAACCCACTAGAATTTTATCTTGATAACTTTAGAAAAGCAACTCAACTAAAATTAAAGCGAAAAAAACTTAAATCTTATGTTTAAAATTATATTTCAAAAACCAACTGAGATGAGAGCTTTATATAATTCACCCTTTCGCTAACAAAGAACCAAAAAATATGCTTAGCTCACTTTGACTGAAGTCAACAAAAGAAAACAAATGACAAATTTGTGAGAAATCTGAATATGATGAAAAGAAATTCTGCTACTAATAACTAAAGCTTGTGTCTTTGTTAAGTAGCGGGAGACCGGGATAGCGGGATTTGCTATAAGGTGCGTTTTCTCAGAGCGGCCCAGCCTGTGACGTCGCAGTTTCCCGGTGTGAATTAATTAAACTTAAGTCCCCCCCCCCCCCAAATATCATAGAATTCATAGAATTAGGATTTGCTATAAGGTGCGTCTTCTCAGAGCGGCCCAGCCTGTGACGTCGCAGTTTCCCGGTGTGAATTAATTGAACTTAAGTTCCCCCCCAAATATCATAAATTTGGATTTGCTATGAGGTGCGTCTTCCCAGAGTGGTCCAGCCTGTGACGTCGCAGTTTCCCGGTGTGAATTAATTGAAATTAAGCCCCCTCCAAATATTATACAATTAGGATTTGCTATGAGGTGCGTCTTCCCAGAGTGGTCCAGCCTGTGACGTCGCAGTTTCCCGGTGTGAATTAATTGAACTTAAAACCCCCCGTCCCCAAAATATGATAGAACAAGAATAGAAGATAGCAAGTTCAAACACTCGCGGTTGGTTATGTTACCGCTACTCAACGCATGAAAAAGCGACAGACAGGTGTTGATGCGGAGAGCAGCTGTTAAAATGTTAAATAATTCTAGTCCAGGTTAAATAAACTCGCTATCAAGAAAACAAATTAAAACGTTAATTAAATCTCGGACGTAATTAATTGGCGTTCTTTGAGCAGATTCGCGGAAATGAAAATTTTAAACTTCAAAGGATTCAAGATATTATTCACTGCGACATTACGACTGTGCTTACGTGTGATAAAGGTCAACTTCTACCCAATTCCTTTTACCTTTTCAAGATAATATTGTATAGCTGTGACTATTTTATGCTTGCTTGTTCTTCTTCTTCCTAAGACGGCGACCGGCGGTGCGAACCTCGGCTTTAGCTGTTGCCAGATGATACAAGAAGGTAAAGAGGTTTCGCTTAGGTGTACGAGTGCACCTTGGTATGGTATCAAATCTATGGGTGGAAGCGAGGAATTCTTCGGAAATTCTTCCGGCGGGTCGGTTTTTGGTCGGGTGTGTAGTGTAAGGAAGCAAATCGGCGGTGGCGGTGATTGGGTTAACGGGGTCACCGAAAACGGGTCTCGGCCTACAAAGGGGGCCTACATTCTTGTTAGTGGCTATTGTAGTTCGCCTCATGATGACTCGCAATCTTTCTCTATTCTTTGTCTTTCGACTGCGCTCATGTAAGGGATCGCACAATGCGATCCATCGCATGGGTGATCCTTCGCGACGACTTTCTGTGTATCTTACTTATCGCCTACTTTATGTACCTACATTCGCCATCTTTGGTTCTTTATAAAATTTCAAACCAAAAATGTTAATTTAAGTAAATCATAATTATATTCAAAGTTATATAACATAGTATAAGTCTGTATTAACGATAATAACGATGCAAAATACTTATCAAGACAAATACTAAGAAAAATTACATATCTTCTTCAAAAGTAAAAATGCAATTAGATTTAATTTTATTTTCGTAATTGATTTTGGAATAGAATTGTGGGAGAAACCTAGATACACTTTTAATACAATTAATAGTGTCCAAAATAAAAACATGTTTTTTGTAGCCGAATCAGAAGCATTTATACATACAGATTTCAGATAAAATTTACGGTTGTGACTTACTATAAAGAAGGTTTCGAGCAAAAATTATTCTCTAGGTACCTATATTCTCAACCCGAGTTGGATTGAGAATATCTTAATCGAAGGTAAAAAACCAACAAAGAACTTTATCAAGGTCTGATTACAATGGTTCGAGGAGATCAGAGGATTCATTGCCTTTATTTCTTGATTAGTTCGAATGCCAGACGTTTTGTGAGAGGAACGCAGACCCGGTTAATGAGTTCACAATAAAGATTTCTGTTCAGTTGCTGAGGGCTAATCTCGCAAAGTTATATTCAAATACCAATTATCCAAGTACAAACCAATACCCAAAGAGTAAGCTCATTTAACGCATTTGAACTAAAAATAGCTTAACACACCATAAATAATTTACTTCTTAAGTGAACACGTTAAATGACTTAGCTATTGAACGGCCATAATCTACATGTATCCATCTACGAGTATACTTAATCTACGAATAATGTTCTCATGTAAGTGACATATGTTATTGTGAGTATTAATGAAAATTAAAATTTATATTTCGTACCATACGTAGCGAGGCCCCGTCTGCAGTTAAGCCGAGGCTTGCGTCGTGATGTTTTCGTTTCATCACACCGCCACATCCTATTTGTAGCGTTGGCACCAACGCGTTGGTGCTTTAACATAATCCAGAAGAAAAATTTAATGCACCTCCAAAGTACCAAAGTTTTAACTTTAGAGAGAAATGGAGTTATCCGGAATTTAGCTAATTGTTATGAAATATTAAAATAGGATTAGATTAGGTTGGGTTGGGTAGCGCAGTGTACCCTAACCATCCCTAGGTTAGGTTTTTATTAATTATTTGAAATCTATCGTCACAATTTATTCATCATCATCATCATCATCAGCCTATGTTAGTCCACTGTTGGACATAGGCCTCCCCTAATGAGCGCCATAGCGCCCTGTCTTCGGCTTGTCGCATCCAGCATCTGCCAGCAGTCTTTCGCAGATCGTCATCCCACCTGGCCGGAGGGCGTCCTACACTACGTTTACCGAGTCGCGGTCTCCACTCAAGAACACGTTTACCCCAGCTGTTATCGGTTCTTCGCGAAATATGGCCGGCCCACTGCCACTTCAGTTGGCTAATTCTCTGAGCTATGTCGATGACTTTAGTTCTCTGTCGGATGAATTGGTTACGAATCCTATCCTTCAGAGAAACTCCGAGCATAGCTCTTTCCATAGCGCGCTGAGCGACTTTGAACTGGTGGACCAACCCTATCGTGAGTGTCCACGTCTCAGCTCCGTAGGTCATGACTGGTAGGACGCACTGATTAAAAACTTTCGTTTTCAAACATTGCGGTATGGATGACGAGAAGACTCGACGTAATTTTCCGAACGCTGCCCAGCCTAGCTGGATCCTCCTCTTGGCTTCCTTCTCGAAATTGTTTTTACCCAACTGCAAAATCTGCCCGAGGTAAGTGTACTCAGAAACAATTTCGAGAAGGTGGCCATGTACGATCACCGGTCTTGGATCAATGTGGGCATTGATCATGACTTTGGTTTTATCCAAATTTATGCCAAGACCGATACATCGGGAGGCTGAAGCTAGACTGTCCAGCATCCGGTTCAGCTCCTCTAGCGACTCCGCCATTAAGACTATGTCATCAGCGAATCGCAGGTGGGAGATGTAGTCGCCGTTTATGTTGATGCCCTTGTCTTTCCAGTCCAGCGTCTTAAACATATCTTCCAACGCGCTCGTGAACAGTTTCGGGGACACAATTTATTGCGTGCCATTATAATTTACTTAATTTACTTTTATGGTTCCATGATCATATTCTGCTACATTTTAGATTCTATTTGTAATGTGGATTTCCTTTTAAATATAATGAGTTCACAACATTATCAATTTTTCGATTGGTTGTCTTTTCATTCTTTCCATTCTGTAAATTTAAATTTACTTGTTTTTTTGCTTCTGGGCTTCACATCTTTTTTCATCCATTTTACCAACTTTTTCATTAAATGAGTTCAGTAAAATTTCATCACCATCAGCCCATGTTATTCCACAGCTGGACATAGGCCTCCGAGCGTAAATTTCCTAATGAGCGTTAATTTTATTATATCGAAAATAATTACCTTACGATAACAATTACTTTCTTATCACTATACTTAAATTACCTACCCAATAAACTTTTTAAACAATTTTATTTCATTTAGGTACCAAGTTTACTTTTTATATAATCGTTTCCATTCATTTAACATAAAAGATCAATAATTGAAATAAAATAAGTGATGAAAATGGTACTAAAGTAAAATCATTAACATTTCTTGCTCGCAATGAATTCCGAGCAAACATACGTGACAAATGTGACAAATGCTTAGTGATTATTCTTAGTCCGAAAGGGTCGCGTAGCCGGCAAAATGTATGAGACTATTTTTAACTTGGTCTACAACAAAGAAGTCTTAATTTCTCTGCAATTCCTCTACTGTATATAGAGGTATAAAGCGGAAAGATGGAGTTAATTTAACAAACCCCAACCTAACTTTACCGGTGTGGCGCCCTCTGCGCCCGCCAAAAGTCCGGTAACGCTGTCATGGCCATCTGCGGTCAACAGCATTATAGTCCATTCGAAAAAAAAAAAAATTAACAAGTGAATGTCTTGTGAAACACTTCCGAATGATATTGATATGGATCAGTTGAGCTAGCTGGAGTATTTACAATTGTTTCATAGGTAAATACCAGTTCTAATTTGATTCTGTTATATTTAATTTTCTTTTATAATAAAGATTTATTCTTGTTAAACATATTAATCGAATAAAAAAACATAGAATTTATTTCTCACAGTTTTGATTGATTATTGGAGTGATTAGTCGGACGCACACCCCTCTTATACCCAGGATCATGCCTCGGCCTGCCAAAATCATCAAAAGAGAATTATATGGACACATTACCTGTCTTGACATCATATGACAATTAACTACATATAGTTAAGTGCTCTAGTGACAATGACTAGCGTTTATGCGACTTTAACCTAGGGCCAAATTCTAGTAAGCAATCGCTTTGCTATAACAATGGGTATCAATGCAGAATCTTTATGTAAATCTAAATAAGTACAAAATTATGGTGTTATTTGCAAAGAGAACGTAATATAAAACATTTAATAAAAAAAATCAGTATAATCCATAAATAACCAAATTAAAACTAGTGTTTATATTTGAAACAATAGCTCAATTTTTGCACTGCACACTTTATCAATCCAGTTTCCTATTATAGACTTAAGATTAAAAGTTCATAAAGTTCAAAGGATTGAATAGGATCTTAGGCGTTTAAATTAATCAAATTAATAAATACATTAAATGGCATGTTTCATACATATATTATGAAATAAAATTACTTAGTCAAAACATGGTGAACATATTAGATGATCAATGGCGACGATACGTCGTAGAATTGTCCTGTGATAGAAAAGTAATTAATTTGCAGAATGTAGCCTCTGTCAATTATTTGTTCAATCTATAAGAAATACACAAACGAACCTACAAAATCCTAAGCCAGCCGATACGATCGCGTCAAATTATCAATAATCCTGAATAATTGCGTCACAACCGTCGATTCTGACAGCACCGACCCACGTCATTGCTTTTATTCAATTATACATCCGATCCCGTTATATTATATACTGATCTGGACTAAATCTAGATAACATATAAATTTATCGTAAAATAAAAATTATAGGTTATCTACGCCCAAGGTGGACGTTTGATCTGAGCTATGAGTTTGAATGTCCACTGTCAGATTTTAAATTTGGAATTTTTGAATCAAGAAATTGTTGAATTTTTGTTGTAAAACCCAGCAACGTATTATATTTATTATATGGTATAGTCTAGTCTAGCACTAGATTATATGACATTGTCAGTAGCTGAACCATCCGCGTGATTTTTACGGCAAACAATTATCCCTCTAGCTCAATTAATTACACAAAGATGTTCAAATATGTAATTGTAATTACAAATTTAATATATATTTTATTTTCAAATACCACCAGACACCTGTATCAGTGGACGTCTTTTGTCTAAGATTAATAATTATTATTTTTAGTTCCTAATCTTCACTCCCACAAGATTATCTTAATTTAGATAATCTTATTTAATACTTTAAGGCGCATTGTAGTAAAGGTTCAAAGGAGAAGCCCTGGATCCTAAAATACAGCCTCGGCTAGTTTATGACCCTTTTTGACACGGATTTAATATAATACTAAAACATTGCATGTAATGATAAAAATTATTTAATATAATGCATAGATTTTTTTTAAATGGACACTAAGCCTTGATTAACATACAAAATTACAATTATCTAACTAAATAAAAACTAGTATTTACAATTGAAACAATTAATTTAACTGCAGACTATTGCTAACAAACTACAGCTAGCTCAACTGATACATACCAGTTGTATGTAATTGTGTCCAATAAATATTGTATATGCTTTGAAAAATATTTTGACGATTAGAGTTCTAGGAAAATTCGATTCAGATTTTTCGGTTTAAAAAACGATATTGCACGACTGTTTCTGATAATATAGATAATAATAGCGACGTGAATTATTCGATGAGATACTATAGCCTTCGTGGTGTTAACATCTCTGACAGGCCGTTCAATAATAAATAATAAATCTGACAGTGCTTTTGATGAAGGTTGGCAAAATAATAATATAAACCATAGCGCATTTGGCAATTAGTTGCGGTTGTCATCATCATCATAATCAGCCTCTTATAGTTCGCTGCTGGACATCATCATCATCACCAGCATATAATAGTCCACTGCTGGACATAGGCCTCCCCTAATGAGTGACAAAGATGGCACTATCATTTGGGGGTTAATGCCTATAATCCCCACGCTGGGCATGCGGGTTGGGGATCGCAGTTCAGTGGAGTTGTTCTGCAGAGGGCGCTGCTGCCCGCCCCCCGCTGTGTTTCCCTTAGTCGCCTCTTACGACACCCACGGGAAGAGATGGGGTGGTGAAATTCTATGCCGGCACCACACGGCAAGCTGGACATAGGCCTCCCCTAATTATTTATCATTTGTATTTGTATTGCCCATAATCCCCACGCTGGGCATGCGAGTTGGGGATCGCAGTTCGGATGAGTTGTTCTGCATAGGGCGCCTGCCCGTCGGTATGTCTCCCATAGTCGCCTCTTACGACACGGGAAGAGTTGGGTTGATGAAATTCTATGCCGGCACCACACAACAATAGTTGCGGTCTAAACTACTAAAATAAAATTGAAACAAATCTCAGTTACAACTTTAAGTGCCTTCTGTCGAAAACCCATTGCCATGTTTCCGAGTTTTCCCTACCTAAAGGCCCATAAGCTTACTTAAAGGCCACTAAGCTTAGTGAAGTCAAGTGAATATCTATCAGGGCCGGATTGGTACCAATACCAACATCGTTTGATAAGGCTTTTGTAACCAATTTGATGATGTGAAGAAAATCTGTTGCCATGGTCTAATTGTTCCATAATGACAACACAAAATAATTTTTAATAATCTTTGCTTTTTTGCCTACTTCTTTATATTGAATAGACAAAAGGCTAATGTGTTTAAAAGAGCGACACCTTAAGAGCGTGCCATACCTCAGCCAAAATTCAAATTTCGAGCAGAATGACAAGATATGATTTTCGTATGAATGAGAAGCACAGAGCGATAGACGTGCTTCGTATTTTATATTTCCAAAACTGTTATGCCTAATTACAAATTATTTACACAACTAATCGAAAAATTAAAAAGACGAAAACGAAGAAATTCTACTACGTTTCTTGACAAAACAAAGATCCAACACAAAAATGAGGTGGTTCCTGAGATAAATAGCAAAATGTGTGCAAAACATGTATTTTTCAAAAAATAAAAGTATCGAGAAAATTTTCACCAATCGTGTTTTTGAAAAGACGGAATCCAAGATAAAAGTTCGAATTATCATTTACCTAAATATGAAGGTGGTAGCTTTCACAGATTCTGAGATAAATAACGATTTCTAACTATAAAATTACATAAAGTACACTCTTAAGTATCTAGATCGCCACTACGCGGTCTAAAGAACTATTGTAAAAGTGTTACAGAAGATATAAAATTTAACTTAGTATTAATTATTTTTTTAATTTTTCTCTGGGGGCTGACGATAATGAAATTATCAAATTAAAGGCAGCCGCCGAAAAATACACACCTACGTTGTTAGTTTGACCTATTTTTGAATCCAAATGAAAGATACCAAATGGCTCTACGATGCTGGATGCAACAAATTGAAGACAGGGCGCTATCATGGCGCTCATTAGGGTAGACATTATGGTTAAACATGGGCTGATGATGATGTTGATAGCAGAGAAAATGATAAGAAGGCACTCCTGCCTCTCGATGAACAGAAAGTTATCGAATAGGTAAGGTCGTGTCCATCCCAAGGTTGTCTGGAAGAGATCGCTCACAGCGATAAGTCCGCCCATTGTGCAACTCTGTTAAGTGTGATTTTCCTGTTTTTGTGTATTTTTCTACTTTGGTGTGCAAAAAGTGTATTATATTGTATTTGTAAGAGTTACAGCTTACTAGTCAAGTATGTTTGTATAAACAAGTTTTTTGTTTTATTTAAACAAAAAACGCTACTACGTTAGTATTGCAATTAATATTTAGCATTATCGGGTATTATTGGCTGCGCTAACGTGGTGACACTTTAAATAAATAATAGACAGTTGAGCTAATAATAGTCTGTGAACGTTCAGTCCTAATTCGTCTGCGGTCAGGTCATCCAGCCGGCTAATCTGATGTAGGCTTGACGTTTTGACCCTTTTAGTTAGTATTTAGTATCATATTTATTTGCAGCAGTAGATTTGACATTTCGACCCTTTTAGTTAGTATTTACTATAGTTCGACCGAAACCGCTGTACCGCTCCTGAGGTATGCGCGCGGCGAGACGGGGGGGAAGTATCGGCCGCTCCGATCCATCAGTCTGCCGTCCACGCTCACGGCAGTAGGTCGCCTTTGTACCGGACGGTCTATGTCAGATACACATGAGATAAATATCCAAAGATGGGCCGAGCGCTATCTCGTGATGTCAAGGCCATAATTTTTAAAGTGGCCGAATATTTTAAGAAAAGAAAAGCAGACAGAGAGAGCTTTGAATATAAAAGTGATGCAAATATTGCCAAAATCGTGGCAGACGCTACGGGGTACTGCGAAAAAACCGCAAGAAATGTGATAAAAGAGGGCAATTCATCAACTGAAAATTTGGGCCGATTGAAATTTAATTCGCCAAAACAACCAAAAACTATAAAGAAAAAACATGTTGT
The DNA here is from genome assembly GCA_963931895.1 of Eupithecia pulchellata. NCBI lineage: Eukaryota > Metazoa > Arthropoda > Insecta > Lepidoptera > Geometridae > Eupithecia > Eupithecia pulchellata. The sequence goes on from OZ007538.1 coordinate 3,407,846, forward strand.
TGATGATTTTGATTTAGGAGTTATCAGAAGAAAAATTCATCAGTTTTATGAATTTGAAAAAAGAGTGCCAAGTGTCCGTAAGTTACTTTCAAGTTTGAAACAAGATGGCATATTAAATTGTGGACGAGAATTTCTAAGGAGCCTCTTACACACAATAGGTTACTGTTTCAAAAAATGCAAATCGAAGAGACATCTCCTTATAGAGCAGCCTAATATTGTAGTGTGGCGGAAAAAATACTTAACACAAATCAGAAATTACAGAACGCAAAACCGCAACATATATTTCCTTGATGAAACATACATTAACGCCAGTCACCATGTAAGCAAATGTTGGCAATCATCGTCCGAACCTGGAATTCATGCTGATATTGGAAAAGGACGGCGTTTGGTAATTCTTCACGCTGGATGTCGAAATGGCTTGGTTGATGGTGCATTGACGATATTCAAATCAGATGCTAAGACCGGCGACTATCATGGAGACATGAACGGGCCTACTTTTTATAAGTGGGTAGATGAAAAGTTAAAAGATAAATTGCTTCCGAATTCTGTGGTTGTCTTGGACAACGCGTCTTACCACAGCGTTCAGGTTGACAAGAAGCCAACCATAGCAAGCCTCAAAACCGAAATGCAGAACTGGTTACGGCGCCACAATGTTGAATTTTCGGAAGCTATGACAAAATCTCAACTGCAACTTCTTATCGATAATACACAAAAAGAGCCCGTGTACAGAATTGATGAACTCCTGAAAGCCAATGGACATACTGTTCTACGATTACCGCCGTACCATCCGGATTTGAATCCCATAGAGTTAGTCTGGGCTGATATTAAAAACAATATAGCTCATAACCATATTAACTCTTCTCTAGATGAAAAGATAAACTTATTGAATACATTGTTTTCGGAGTTCACGGCGGAAAAATGGCAGAAATGTGATGATCATGTCCAAAAAAATGAAAACAATTACTGGGATCGCGATAGTAGATTTGATATTATTATCGATCCATTAATTATAAATTTGCAGAACGACTCTGATTCAAATTCCGATGGCGAAACGGAAGATGAAGTTGAAGCAGAAGCTCTGTCAGAATATCTGTAGATAATTTAGTTATAAAAAAATATAAACATATCGATATAATATATAAAACAAAAATATTGTTTATATTGGTACGATATCGTAAGATATATCCGACAATATCGATCTCATGTGTATTCTTGCTCTTTTTTCCTCGGCCCCCACTTCGCCGCACTTTCTTAGGGAGCGGTACAGCGGTTTCGGTCGAACTATATCATATTTATTTGCAGCAGTAGGTTTGACATTACGACCCTTTTAGTTAGTATTTACTATCATATTTATTTACAGCAGTAGGTTTGACGTTTCGACCCTTTTCGTTAGTATTTAGTATCATATTTATTTGCAGCAGTAGGCTTGACGTTTCGACCCTTTTAGTTAGTATTTAGTATCATATTTATTAGCAGCAGTAGGTTTGACGTTTCGACCCTTTTAGTTAGTATTTAGTATCATATTTATTAGCAGCAGTAGGTTTGACGTTTCGACCTTTAGTTAGTATTTAGTATCATATTTATTTGCAGCAGTAGGTTTGACGTTTCGACCCTTTTAGTTAGTATTTAATGGTATCCGACTATCCGAAGGATTCCATAAACATATTTAACAAAAATCGCTTTCGGATATTCGAGTACGCCTATTGTAACGATATATTTTTATTCTATATTATTATTTCAAAATTTTAGTAGATTCAAAGAACCTCATTGTTTTTTTTACTAATTTAACTTACGCGTGACCCTGTCGCGACGCGCGCGCGGCCCTCGCGCTCACTGCGCCGGCGCAGCAGTGGAGGGGATTGAGGAGCTCACTCGGCTCTCGACCGCACGCCAGACCCCGGCTGAGCTTGAAGGCGATACTACGTCTGTGCCCTCCAATTTTAAACTTAACGGTCACGCACTCTCGATCTACTAGACGCTAACGAATCCTAAAACTTTCTATAATTTTTATTTGCTTACGCCTTAGGCTTTTTAATAAAGTCAGTGCTTGTGTGTTCCCAATCTTGGGAACACCTTACGACCTAGAATCTCTGGTTCTTGAGAACCGGAACCGCACACCGCTGTGGCAGCGGATACAACTGAGCGCCTACTCCCTACGCTCGTTTCGGAGGACCCGGCGCGACGGCTGGACGCGCCTATCTCGGCGCACTCTTCCAGAACCAGCTACGCGGGATCGGGAAGACCTGGACGGCGCTAAGGAGTACGGGAGTGCCACGGAGGGGAGTACGGTTACCGAATCTACGCAAAACTAGTGAAATTTGACCCGGCTGACCCACGAACCCTGTCTCTTATTCTTAATTCTTAATTAAACTTATTTCTAAACAACTATCTCTTTTATTTATTCCTAGGCTTGTCAGGCTAGGTGACAAGTGGCGCCCATATACGTGGTCAAAGGTCAGATTTCACGGTTTTGTTAACTTTTTGTTTTTTCCTTGGTGTTTGATTTATTTGGTGTGTCGTAGTTAGTTTGTAGCATAAATCTTCGTCTTCTGTGGTCGTGAGTCCGTAAGTACCTAGTTTTAATCAGTTGTTCTGTTAATTTAAATCAGTGCTTAAGTTATTGTGCCGTTTTGTTTCCTTTGTGTAAATTTTTGCCGTGACTCACACCTCAACGGAAACTTTGTAACGTTTTTTCTTGATACCTTCAATTAATTATTTTTCTTGGTTGCTTCTTTTTCTTTTGGCACAATAATTAAGGCTAATTATTTTCTTGATTTTGCTTGTACTGTAGTTATTTTAGTTTACTACCGAGATAATTTGCACAACTTACCTAGGTAGGTACTTGCTTTCTTTTATTTCTATCTTGTTTCTCGTAATTTAAAAACTTGACTATGGCGTTTACTATTAAATTCTTGCTTTTACAAAAGTCTGAGCTCATGTATGAGGTTGCGATTAGAGGTGAGACTCCTTCTGAGAATGTTGAGGGCCTCCGTCGTCAGGTTACAAAATTAACACAACTATATCCATCTGATGATATTAGTGAGTCTGTTTTTTCATTCGCCGATGATCTTATGGGGGCAAATGATACTCTCGATAAAATTCGACATAACTTGGAAACGCTTAAATCTTCAACTACGTCTACAAATAGTTTAGCCAATAGGACCAGGGCCTTACTTCACCACTTGTATTATAGGCTTCTAAGAATCACAAGACCCGACAAAGTGGATGATGCCGCTTTGCTCGAGAAGGTGCAGGAGAGCTTTCAAAGGAATTTAAATAGATTTTCTACGTTTGATCTTATTCCAAGTTCTGCACCTCAAGCTGCTCCTGCTTCTAGTGCAGCCTCCAATGTAACTACAGCGGATGGCCTCGAAATTGATCGCCTTAATATAAAAGTAACTTGTGATCGTGGTGTTACTTCAGAGCTCAGTAAACTTAAGTTTGACGGTAAGACATGTGTCCGTGCCTTCATACAGCGCCTAGCAGAGTTTAAATCCTCGAGAGGAATGTCAGATGATAGGATGCTAAGCTCGGCTACAGATCTGTTCACGGGAGATGCTTTGCATTGGTTTCGCGCTATGAAACCAAAGATAAACGACTGGAGGGTTCTATTGATTTGCTTGAAGGAAGACTTTGACGTACCTGATTTCGATTATAAAATGGCTGCTGAAATTCGTAGTCGGACACAGGGCGAATCTGAAAGTGTAGTCGTTTATTTTGCTATTATGGAAGGAATGTTTAGTCGCTTAAGTAAGCCTATGTGTGAGGAAGAAAAATTGGAAATACTTCTCCATAATATTCGCCCTTGTTTTTCCGCTATCATCGCCACTAGTGTGACGGCAACGGTCGATGAGTTGAAGATAGCATGTAGGAATTATGAACGCATCAAAACTCGCGCTGATAACTTCAAGGAGCCTCCGTCTGCAAGCTCTGCTACCTTGGCTCCGGAGTTTGCTTACTGCAAACGAAAGGAGGCTGCTACTAATAACGATAGGCCAAACTATGGTTTTTATAAGTCGCGATATTCTTCTAATACTGGCGCAGGTAATTCTAAGCCTGGCCAGCCTAAGGAATCTAATAGTGCTGCTCGCTTGGCTGCTATTTCTAGGGATTATTGCTACCGTTGTAAGAGCGATGAGCACAATATGAAAAATTGTACGGCGGAGCGCACTATCTTTTGCTTCCGCTGCGGCGAAAAAGGTGTTAAGACGCCAGACTGCCCGAAATGTTGCAAAGCAGCACCAAAAAACTAGTAGACGATTGCGAACATTCGAAATCAGGTCATTCTAAAGACTCGGATTGGAATGATTGGATTTCGTACCTTAGGAATTTCTTTTCTAATTATTCAGTTTCAGCAATCTTCAATTCTAAGCCGAGTGGTGATCCGCGTCCTTACGCTAAGGTTCGTATCGGTGATCTCTCACTGTACGGGTTACTTGATTCTGGTTCTTCTATATCTATCCTTGGTAATTACTCTCATAAGCGTTTGGTTAATTATGGTCATAAGCTATGTACTGAGGAGTTGATAACCGTTACTGCTGCGGGTGGACAAAGAATTACCTCTGAGGGTTATATTCTCTTGCCTGTCGCTTTCGAGAATAAATTTTCTTTGATTAAAGCACACGCTATTCCTGGCATAGAAACTACTTTGATTTTAGGCATAGATTTCTGGTCTGTTTTTAGTCTTTGCCCAAAATACCTTACAAATTCTGAAAATTTGTTTGCTTCTGATCCTGGGCTTCCTGAAATTACGGATTCATCTAATTCTCAGTTGAATTCCTTTGAGAATCTTCTCGATTCTCAAAAGCTTGTTGCAAATAGTATCATCGAGCAGTTCCGTGACATTTCTTTCGCGGCTAAAGGCTTAGGTCGTACAAATCTCATCAAACATCGTATCAACACTGGAGACGCTGAGCCTATCAAACAGAGGTATTATCGTATGTCACCTGATAAGCAACGTATTATTTCTGAACAGCTTGATGAGATGTTATCTTTGGATGTGGTCGAGCCTTGTGAAAGTCCCTGGTCTTCCCCAGTTTTGGTTGTGGGTAAAAAGGACGGAAAACCTCGTTTCTGCCTAGATAGCCGTAAGCTCAATTCGGTTACTAAAAAAGATGCATATAGCTTGCCCTATATATCTGAGATCCTAGACAACTTAAAAGATGCTAGATATATATCTAGCGTCGATCTTTCTAAAGCTTTTTGGCAGATTCCGATAGAAGAAACTGATCGCGAGAAAACTGCTTTTTATGTTCCTAACCGTGGTACATTTATGTTTAAGACTACAGCTTTCGGCCTTACGAATGCACCAGCTACGCAGCAGAGGTTGGTGGACATTTTGTTTGGTCCTGAATTTGAGCAGAGGGTATTCGCTTACTTAGATGATATCATTATTGTTAGTTCCACATTCGACGAGCACGTATCTTTGATTCTTCGAGTTCTCAAAAAACTAAAGATGGCAGGTCTGACTATTAACCTTGAAAAGTGTCAGTTTTTTAGAAGTCAATTACGATACTTAGGCTACATCGTTGACTCTCAAGGCTTAAGAACTGATCCTGATAAGGTGGAGGCTATAATCAATTATCCTAGGCCTACTAATAGGAAAGAAATGAAGCGTTTCCTTGGCACCGCTTCCTGGTATAGACGTTTCATCCCTCAATTTAGTACCATAGCTGGTCCACTTAATAAACTAACCAGTTCTAAGAAAAATGCTCCGGCTTTTACTTGGTCTCCAGAAGCAGACAAGTCCTTCTTGGACCTTAAGTCGAGATTAATCCAGGCACCTGTCCTGGCTTGTCCTAACTTCGAATACCCATTCGAGGTACACACTGACGCTAGTAATTATGGTATTGGTGCTATGTTGGCTCAAACTATCGATGGCGTGGAACATCCAATAGCATTCATGAGCAGGTCTCTAAGCAAGCCGGAAAAGAATTACAGTACGACAGAGCGTGAGGCACTTGCTGTGTTGGCTGCTCTGGAACACTGGCGTTGTTATCTGGAGAGTGACAAAACTTTCACCGTTTTCACTGACCATTCGGCTCTTAAGTGGTTTCTTTTACTCTCGAATCCTACAGGTCGTCTTGCAAGATGGGGTGTCCGTATCTCTTCATTTAACTTTGAAATTAAACATCGCCGTGGTAAGGACAATATTATTCCTGATGCTCTTTCTAGGTCTCCGATTGCTGCTTTAGTTAATACTAATGATCCTTCTATCTCAGTCTCAGAAATAAAAGATGATTGGTACCTTAATATATTGAATGGCTGTCAAGATTCTCCGGTCAGTTTTCCTAATTATAGAGTGGAAGGTAATGACTTGTACAGGTACATGAAAAATAAAAATGTCCTTACTACAGAATTTGACTGGAAGAAGGTGATCCCTAGGGAGCTTCGAGAACAGATTATAGCTGATTGTCATGCGGAGCCCACTGCTGGTCATTTTGGCGTGTTCAAAACTTATAAACGTTTGGCACTTCGTTTCTATTGGCCTGGCATGCATGCTGATGTGGTAAAATTTATTTCATCCTGTGATACTTGCCTTGCATACAAGTTGTCTACCTCTGGTACCTTGGGGAAAATGGGTAGACCGAAAGACGTGTGTCGACCGTTCCAGGTACTGTCTATTGACTTGGTTGGTCCTCTTCCTAATACTAGAAAACAGCATAAGTATATCTTTGTTGTCACCTGCTGTTTTTCAAAATACTGTCTTCTTTTCCCTCTTCGAAGGGCTACTGCTGATCTTGTTAGTAGACACATAGAAAATGATGTCTTTCTTGTCCATGGCATCCCTCAAACTGTGGTACTTGATAATGGTTGTCAATTTATCAGTCGTGAATTGGAAAACGTATTCAAAAAGTATAAAGTACCACGTGTTAACTTTACTCCTAAATATACACCTCAAATAAATACAGTTGAAAGATACAACAAAACTATTGTTACTGCTATATCTACTTTTGTTAATGAAGATCATAGAACTTGGGATTTAAACCTACCTCAAATACAGTTCGCTATGAATAACTCGATAAATGAAACTACTGGTTTTACACCGTCATTTTTGGTTCACGGCAGAGAGTTGGTTACGTGTGGATCTCATTTTCTCGATAACGATAACCCTAATGATTTAATTTACTTGCCTCGTGATTTATATGCTGAAAATCTTGGTCACTTAAGTGGTATTTTTGATAAAGTTCAAACAGCCTTATGGCATTCTCATGTGAAGAATACCCAACGCTACAATTTACGTCGCAAAGAAGCTGAGTTTAGCGAAGGCGATATTGTCTGGAAGCGTTGTTACTTTCAGAGCGACAAAGATGCATACTTTAGTAAAAAACTAGCGCCTAAATTTATGAAATGTCGAGTAAAACTTAAAAAATCTCCTCTGGTTTATGTTCTAGAAGATATGAACGGCCGTGATTTAGGAGTGTGGCATATAAAGGATCTAAAAATAACTGGTTCTCATAAATAGTTTTTTTATATACCTACTTAGTGTTATCTAGTTGTCTAATTTAGTTTTCTTTTATTGTTCGATTCTTATCTATCTATCTTATATTGAATGGTTATTCTTGTGTTGGATTCGGCTGAATAATACTTATTCTCTTGGATTGTTGTAAGTAACTAACATGGTAAAATCTTGCTTTTCTTCCCGTGGTCCCCTTGTAACCACGGCGAGAACTTTGGTCCCCTTGTAACCATAGCGAGAATAATATTATGTAGTTTTATTTATAACTTCGCACGACGTCGTCGCGGGTGGTGTCCCTTGTAGCCACTGCGATGAAACTTGTTTTCCTAGATTCCTTGTACCTAAGACTGTAAAAAATAGGTATTTGTACTTACTCGTAAAATATTTTTGTCAGTCGAATCTAATTAATATTCATTTCATTTATTAGCTTTTACCTTAAACTTAATTATTTGCTGCACGTATTATTCTACAATTTATTTTTTCTTGTAAACTTAACTAAACTTTGATTTCATGAATTCGTAAAACTTCTGCTCAAATGGCTTAAGGCATCGTGTTTCTTTTACGTTTTTACTAAGTACACAATGCACTTGTAACACCTTTCAATTGTTACACTTGAGTGTTTAGCGTTTATAAACTGGACACTCTTTGGTTTAAATGGTTGCGTCAATTTAAAAAACCTTATGGATAAATTGATTGTTTTTATGTAAGGTCGGAATGTAAGAGATGATTGTATGAGTATGAAAGATGAGGTATGTAGAAATATGTATGATTATGAAAGTTGATGTGATTAGGTTAGTGTAACTATTGGATATATTTTTATTGAGCAGATTCTAAGTTTTGTCGGATTTTATTGAGAGCAAAAATCCTTTTCTCGGAAGGGGGGTAATGTAACGATATATTTTTATTCTATATTATTATTTCAAAATTTTAGTAGATTCAAAGAACCTCATTGTTTTTTTTACTAATTTAACTTACGCGTGACCCTGTCGCGACGCGCGCGCGGCCCTCGCGCTCACTGCGCCGGCGCAGCAGTGGAGGGGATTGAGGAGCTCACTCGGCTCTCGACCGCACGCCAGACCCCGGCTGAGCTTGAAGGCGATACTACGTCTGTGCCCTCCAATTTTAAACTTAACGGTCACGCACTCTCGATCTACTAGACGCTAACGAATCCTAAAACTTTCTATAATTTTTATTTGCTTACGCCTTAGGCTTTTTAATAAAGTCAGTGCTTGTGTGTTCCCAATCTTGGGAACACCTTACGACCTAGAATCTCTGGTTCTTGAGAACCGGAACCGCACACCGCTGTGGCAGCGGATACAACTGAGCGCCTACTCCCTACGCTCGTTTCGGAGGACCCGGCGCGACGGCTGGACGCGCCTATCTCGGCGCACTCTTCCAGAACCAGCTACGCGGGATCGGGAAGACCTGGACGGCGCTAAGGAGTACGGGAGTGCCACGGAGGGGAGTACGGTTACCGAATCTACGCAAAACTAGTGAAATTTGACCCGGCTGACCCACGAACCCTGTCTCTTATTCTTAATTCTTAATTCTTAATTAAACTTATTTCTAAACAACTATCTCTTTTATTTATTCCTAGGCTTGTCAGGCTAGGTGACACTATCCATAGATAATTTCATCTAAATCAGAACTGTATCGCCGGCCTAAAGATCGTAAATCTATGGTCTCAAACAGAGTAGGTCAAAACTCGAGCTAGATATCTAGATTTTCTTACAACAAAACCTCCTTCCAGACCAGTCTTATTATCATTTTGTATGCATGCAATTTGGTTCCACTTTAATTATTATGCAAATGTTATACGGACCGTGGTTTCTGATAACTTTTATCAAGATCTTCAAGCAGAAAACAAACCTTAACGTGGGTTTTAAAACTTTCTAAAATATATAAACACTTTTACTAAGAGAATTAATACCGCCATTCGGGCAAATAAAATCCCATTCTCTTCAGAAGAGGGTATGTTTATTGTACGTTGATTATTAGTAATAACAATAAAAAATACAATCAAATAACCAAATTGGAACTAGTATTTACAATTGAAAAAAATTTAGCTATCAGCAGACTATTGCAAACAAACTGCAGGTAGCTCAATCGATTCATGTAAATACCAATTTGGTACTTAGTTTAGCTTTTTTTTTACTCATAATTTATTGGTGAAGACGAGGTCTCACCATAAATATGTCTATACTGATATTATAAAGAGGAAAGATTTGATTGTATGTTTGTTTTTTTGAATTGAATAGGCTCCGAAACTACTGGACCGATTTGAAAAATTCTTTCACCATTAGAATCCTAAATTTGCTGTGATGAACATAGGCTATATAATATTTTCAAAAAAGTTAGGGATCCGCATGAAAAATTCAATAATTTAACCGTCTGCTGTATATTCAACCTCCTTTTCTGTTATGACACGTCTGAATAGAAAAAGAGGTTGAATATACAATAGCGCAAGATGCTTGCTTTTTCTCTACGGCCAATGTCAGTTATGGAGTGCAAGTCAATGTAAAAAGTCCCAATGCTATTAAAAAGTAAGGGATCCGTATGAAAACTATGAAACCCATCGTGTTAGTGTGTATAATTTCTGAAATTTTTGTTTAATACCCGTGCGAAGCCGGGGCGGGCCGCTAGTAATATAATATTGAAACCTCCACAATTTACTTAGGTACCGGAACTGAAGACATTTTTCTTGAAATATATTCAATAAATCCATCTTATAAAACCACACTGATTACCTAATATCTGAAAACATGTAAGCACACCCCAATCCTGATTGCTTATACTGTATGTACTTACATCATTTCACAGTTGAACGAAATCCATAAATGGATACGTACACCAACATGAGTGTTACCAGGCACAAAAATACAAACCAATAACGCTGCTCGAAAAGCGTATGGAAACCCCAGCGTTCCAAATATGAAATCACAAGTAAACAGAACATTAGGCCACAAAGGGCGAGCTCTTGAACTAGCGTCCCTTCGGGGTTCGTCAGTTAGGGTTTCGGGTTTTACACAGACATGTAACGGTATTATATGTATGTCACGTGTTATTGTGACCAACTGTGAAGACCGCGACTCGGCAGAGCTGAAATGATTCTAATAAATTGTTCAGTCTAGTTTAGGCAATCAAGGCTATATGTATTACTTGAACAACAAAAAAATCAAATGTGCTCTTTTTTCTGTCGAAAATTTTATAATGTATATTTAATTAATAATGTGATATTACGTTTTGTAATAAAATATTCTATTCTATTCAGTGTAAATGCATCCATCTAAACAGAAGCAGCACTTGACCCGAACCAGGAAATAGCGTCTCAACGTCGCAGAAAAATGTTAGTTCATCGGACCACGAGCGAGGAGCCTCACTAGCTACGTAGTACGGTTGTTTTATGCTTTTTATAAGCGGCCCACTTGATTTGATACGTACTCTTTTAATAATCAGTTGAGCTACATGTAGTTTGTTTGCAACAGTCTGCAGTTAGCTCAATTGTTTCAATTGTAAATACTAACTCTAATTTAGTAAGATAGTTTTAATACTAATTTATTTCAGGAATCAAAAGGACAGTTGTTGATGGTAAAAACCTTATTTTAGGGCACAAATCAACAACTTAAGGGCTAGCATACATCTATACTAATATAAAAAAAGGTAAGATTTGAATGTATGTTTGAAGTGAATAGGCTCCGAAACTGCTGGACCGATTTGAAAAATTGTTTCACCATTAGAATATAAATTTTCCCTGATGAACATAGGGGTCAAACTCGCCAAGGTGGAAAATTCCAAATTCTGTATTATGATTATTTTTCACTTCTTCCACTAGTGGACAAAAAATTGAAGTGAAGAGAAATCAATAACAAATTATTTCTTATTTTAATAATTTATCTGTTTGAAATTTGACTTGTCTAAGTGTTTGTTTTGTAAGCCTAAAGAAATAAAGTTATTGAATCTGAATCTCAATCAATATGTATATAATGCAGAATATTTTCTGTATAATATTTTCAAAAAAGTTAGGGATCCGAATGAAAAATATTTTTTTGTAAAATACCGGTGAAGCCGCGGCGGACTGCTAGTAGGAATATAAAAATCTTTATAATTTAATAAATCTTTATAAATTATCTTTATACATTAGGTAGGCTACGTGTGAAGCATCAGGCTGTCATCTGTCGTCGGTGCACGGCATAGCTACTTCTAAGAATTGCTAGTTACGGTAAATTGCTCTGCGTAGGTACTGTGTTCATTGTTACCTTTGAAGTCAATTTCTAAGAATCTATTGAATACTAGATTCTTATCTTGAACTAGAACTTAATTCCCGAGCACAGCTAAAAACAGCTTTAAGTTGAGTCGTTGACTTTTTTTTGTTGCTTTTGTAATATATTTCGTTATGAGCGTAATATTAAATTGTTGAGACACAAATAAAGGTTTTCTTATAATATATTCTTTCGTTAAAATTAATATAGCCAGCTTTGTATTAAACTAGCGGTGCGTTGCGGCTTTGCACTGGTATATTACGAATATTTTATCGAAGATTTTTTTTATCATTCAAAGAAACAACAAACAATCAAATCTTTCCTCTTTAAAATACTAGTATAGATAAACTTAGATTAAGATTCGCAAAACAAAATACATGTTTGTTTTGCGAATCTGAGTGATATACAAATAAATGTATGTATTCGCATTTCAAATTATATTTCGTTTAAACTGGATGTACTAACACAATCAGAGTTCTTATATAAATAATCCTGGACAAACCAAAGCAAAGCTTGAGTTATAACATGATTGATAGTACTTAATCGATACCATATATATATATACAAAGATAAATATTATATTATAGGCACATAGAAATCGACCAGAACACCCGGAACAAATATCTGCAGATCGGTCATACATATTTCCTGAGGCGGGCTTTGAACCCGTAACCTCCAGCCATGGAGGTCGTCATCTCAATCAAGTTTATGTTCTATATCACTGGTTCCAATTAGTAAGTACTTAGTTCTGTAATACTTGAACGAACACGTCATAGTGCCACTACCAATATCGTAGCGGGGTTGTCGCAGATCAGTACAGCACTACGCTGCACAACACAAAAATGGGCAACCAAATATTGAATTTGTAATATTTTTTTCACCACAGATAGTTACGAAATGACAGCTTATAAAGACAAGTCGTAGTAGTAAGATTTTCAACTCGTCGCTCGGTTATTTAATTTAGTGGCGCAGTTGGTACGCATACCTACTGAGTGAAAGTCGCGGATTCAGGTACCGCCTAATCGCAAACTTTTTGTGATATTATTCAATTTCTCATGTTATAACTTGGCCATAATTATTAAAGACGTCAAATAGCTACGTTTTATAACATGTTTGTTAGATAATGTGGAGGTTCCCTAAGAGATTTGTAGAAACACAAGCCCCAGCATAAAAATGTATCAAATCACAATAAAAATCATCAAAGAATAACCACAAAACAGACACACCTAACAATTATGGAGAGCAACAATTCGGGTCATTACCTCGAACGCGCCCTGTCCCGAATAATATTATAATCACTCATTTACACAAACACGGAATGACCTACGTCATGTTCAGAGCTGGCATAGAGTAGACAGATCATTTTCAGCCTTTTAATTAAATAAATAGTAAAAAAATGTTTTATTCAATATTAATAGATAGATTTATAGAAAATTCTTCATTTACTGTAATATTATTTAGTGTACCAATTATTTAACTGTGAATTAACAAAATGTAAATCCTTATTTTCGGCCGTAAGTTTTGTATTCAATATTAATATATTCTTAAGAAATATATAAGGGCTCTGGATTTTGTATTAAGTACCAATATAAAACAAAACTAACAACTAAATAAAAAAACTAAAAAATATCGCTCAAGATCAATCTCTACGAGACCATGGATTGATAGGATTGTTAGAGTTAACGTGGGGATCTGTCTAAAATCCGCAATAAACCCAAAACGCGAAATGGTTCTTTTGAGTTAATGACAGATTTTTGTCAGATATTTTATTTGATTTGCTTGAAAATATATTTACTAAAGAATTTCAGGAAAACTTACAGCTAGAATATATTTAATCATAAAATTTAATCTAAGTACATAAGAGTTACATTGCTATAACTGTATGAAGTTTCCACCGGTAGTGTTCATCCGTCCTCTATGACGCAAACTCTATGTAGGTAGAATTGTAATTTACAAAAGTTTCCCCCTAATAAAGGACTTCATGAGTCAAATTAGACCTTCATAACTTACAACAGAAGGGCAATGAGAGGACAAGCTGTGGCCACTAAAGTGATGCGTGCGAGGGTTCCATCTGTTTGATCTATGTTTTACTTACTTTAATCGACCCAAGGAAGTGGGGCAGCAAAAGGTTACTCCATATAAATCACGAAAAATATTTCTTCAAAGATTGAGTGCAATACGAAAATATATTATTCACAACAAAGAAATTTCTAAATAGAAATCTAAAATTATCTTGACTATACGACGAGGTTATTGAATGTACATGAGATCTAAACTTAATATAAAAAAAAATTAAAAAACTTTTCAAAGAACCGTCAACTCATATCAGATATCAATTTTCAGGTATTTTCTGGTAAATTTTATTAAACAGATAACCAAATATTTTGCATGAAAACTACAAAAACATAGGAAAAAAAGATTTTCCATTGAAATCAAATTCTATTAGCTTAATATAAAGAGTGTGAACTTTTTTCCACTAATTTTCCACAAAGCGTAACAAATTAGAAAATTAAATTCTTTTGTAAACTGACCCTGGTGAAATATTCTTCACTTATAAAGCTTAGGGCAAAATCCACTTCGTGTATTAATTTAGCATAGAATTAACTTCCATAACTATGGCCATTATTGACGACCTCTGTGACGCGGTGGGCGAAAGTCCGCCTGCGACGCAGGAGGTTGCGGGTTCGATTCCCGCCTCGGGACAAATATTTGTACAATCCGTAGATATATTTGTTCTGGGTGTTCTGGTCGTTTTCTATGTAAATATAATAAAAAAAATATATCTATGTAATATTGTATTATGTATATCAGTCATCTAGTACCCATAACACAAGCTCTGCTTAGCTTGTTATGGTAGGTACCTGCCTTTTTAACAATTTAAAATAAACAATAAAGGATGGGATTTTCGTATATTATAGCTGGCATACTTATCTATTACAATTTTTTACAATATTAGTATTTTATGACGAAACAACTTATATGATTTTGCTACATCAGACATCGGCAGGAACCTAAGACTAGAGTTCCACAATATCACATTAAAAGAAATGACTGGAATAGAAAATCGAGAAAGAATCCAAAAAGGACTACAACTTTTCTAACAAATAGCCTCCATCCCGCCCACCCAAGGTCCATTTCCGCTTTCATCGCCGTTAACGCACCGTTACGTCGTTATCCGTTACACTTAGCGCTTCCGCTAATCTCAATTACACCGGATCGACTGCGTTTTAGTGGTGGTTTGTGAAAGTATACAAACTAAATGGAAGTGCCTAATTCGGAGACGAAAATAATTTAGGAACTTTATTATTGAAGAAAACAAAAAAAAAAAAAACAAAACGAGGTCCTCATTATCGTTTTTCCGTTTTAATTTCGTAAACATAATTGAATAGCACATTTTTGCTTAAATAGTGGCTCGATGCATTTTTAATAAGTTTTCGTGAAGACTAAAAGGTTTCTTCTAACGATTACAAATAATCAAAGGCTTTATTATTAAAGTAAAACCTATAAACATCAATTAAAAACAATCTTGTTTAACGCGCACTTTATAGAGTATGATTCGACCCGGATTAACCCGAGCCGTAGAATTTAATTGGGGCTTAAATTATTTATTAAGTTATAAAGATTAACAGGTTGTGATTTCGCTAGCGTGCGCACTAACCTTTAAAAGGCTTAAAACTTACACCCAATAACCAGCTCGGGTCGTATACAGGGTGTTAATTAATTATTTTGAGCGGTTTGTTCAGATTCCAGTTGGAATCGGTTTATGTAAACTATTTATTTAGTTTAAATAGGGTAACTTGCTCTGGTGTTACACGGGTTTTAGAATAATAAACATACTGAATCACTGTTCGTTCATTTGAGAAGCAAATAGACTGTATTTAATGAGTCAGATTTATTGTATGAGTCTAGGCTAAGTAATTGGGTGCTTTTAGTAAAGTAATTGATTGATTTGAAATAACTATGAACTGACTTAAAATACCTTAGTATTTAAAAAAGTTATGTTTTGCGGGATTGATTACTCCCTCAGTTATATTTTTTTTTTACAGGACTACTTCAGAATCTCCATACAATAGAGACAACCAAATCGGTCCCTAATTGGCAAAATAACAAAAAAATTAAAAAAAATCAAACTTAGCCAACAAAAAAAGTTTCTTACTTCTTTTATAATCGGAAAAAAATAGTATGTATAAATATACCTGATACGGAATCCCATACATAAATCTAATCAATAAAATAACTTAGTATCAAGCAGTCGTTTTATACCTCACCTTTACGCCGTCGTAATAAGGGTGTTATCAGACTCGTCCAATACCTGACTCCTGCAAATAGACTTTTATCGAATTCATGTCGCTGTAAAGGTAGTTCAGTGTCTCAACTTTGTTTATTTGTGTATAACTTTAAGCTAAATGTGTCGCAACGCGCTGTAACGATCAACACTAGACAAACCTTATATGGTTTAAAGTGTCGTAGAAATAAGTTTTTGATTAATAAATAAATAAATAAAATAACTATCATGGTAATTGCACAACACAACTACACAACAACGCAACACAATGATCTGATTTTTTCATTACTATGTATCTTGTATTCAATTGTAATCTCGCTTTTACCTAGACCTCTCGGTGACCTTAATTGTTTGACCTTGATTGTCGAAGGTATTCAACTGGTATTTGGATTCAGCTATTTACATAATACGAAAGTGACAATCGAAGTCCAGAAAATTTTATGGTTATTTTTTTGTACCGTGTGATGGAAACTGAAATCACTTATAGCTATTCTCCTCGGATGGACATCCATTGAATGGTGAATGGGTTATTTTACCGTAATCGCAAGGCAGGGTAGGTTCAAAATGCCAAAGTAGAGCCGATTACGTTTACCAGTGGAGTGAGACAATAGAGCCCGCAGCTACCCGAGGGGAGTGAATTGGAAAACAGCGATGCATGCATATTAGTTTAATGCATGCAGCAAAAGCTGAGTTTGCTCCTTTTGTTTTAATTTTAATATTACTTAAGTAAATCGCAAATCTCATTGTAAATTAGTATTTAAAGACAATAAACATTTTTTCTCTTCTATTTTTAGTGTTACAGTCAGATAATACTGGCAAGAAAAATTATTATTGTACATATTATGAACAAAGCGAGTTTTTTGTACTGACGCCCTGCCCAAACCGATGAAAGCTAAAATTTGGAATGTAGGTTACTTTACGTTAATTGTAGTTACTGCACAACCTTCAAGGGATTTTTGTTAAAATTCTAAGCTTAAATGTACGAAAAGCGGTTAGTAGGAGTATTTTTGGTGATTTTGAGATTATGTTCCCTGTTTATAATATAACTAGTATAGACAAGCAGTATTTTTTTAAATTAATGAATTATGATATATCGTTAACAGACCTCAGACAAAGATTGCCGTTCTGCTTTCTCTACAGTGTCGTAATCGAAGGTCCAATATTATTGGGCTCACGTAAAACCCATAATTTAGGAGGGAACCTCATCGAAACACATTCGATGTACTATTTTACTACCGGACTATTACTAGGATAGTACAGCTTGTATTACTTATTCAATTACTATTGGGTAGTGGTAGTGCCATTAATGAGAACTTAAGTTTTAGAAAGGGATTTCGATATCCTGCTAACAAGATAAAATCGTAGTATAGCTAGTCTTTTCTTGATTTAATAAAAACTATTTGATGTCCATTCATTATTTTCTTATGTATATTTAAATTTTGGATGAGATTACGACTAATCTGAACGACTGTACAATTGAGTTTAAATATCTGAAGGAAATTCGTCGGAGATCTTTGTTTCAGCGTTCTATAATATTTTTTGTGATCCAAGAAAGAGTTCATTATTTATCTACTCACTGTCACGTACATATATGGCTGGCTGTACTAAACATTCCATGGACATGCTTGGAAAAGAAATATTATTATTTTTAAAAGAAATGGATTTGAAAGCAATGGAGTCATGGACCTCTGGGAATAAGCCACTCACCGTCGTTGGTCTACCAGACCTGGTTCCAGTGGAAAGTCATCAGCATGGAGCCCCCGAAGCTGACTTCGTGTACCTGCATAAGTCTCTATGTTTTTTTTTTGCTATTTTTTTTAAGTCGTATTTTTGGATGTGTATATTTATTAGTATTCTACTTCTTAAAGTTGGTTGGTTTATCAGATCAAATTTGATTTCTTTTCAGCTCCTTCAACGTGAGTGGTTTTGTGCAAAAGTTTCGTATGATGGTACGGACCCTCCTTGTGTGAGGCAACTCGCACTTGGCCAGTTTTATTTGTATTCTGTGTTATAACGCACGTTTTAGCTTATGGGCCTTGTAGCTTAGCGATATCAACAAATTAGATTTACAACAAAATTCTACAGCTACTCTCAATCAGCCCTCACAGACACGAAAATTGTTATCTAGGGAAGGAAAAGACGTGACATTCTATCACCATACATTGCGTAAATTAATAAAGTTGAAGAAATTAATTTCACACAATTTACGCATTCTATAACAGAGTGACGTATTTTTTCTCTTTCTCTCTAACCTAGGCTGGATGGTTAAGGAGTTAATAAAATTTATACTGATCATTGATATAACATCACTACTATATGGCGCCATCTTTGGAATTCTAATTTACAGAAACAATCTGAAGTTTATGATAATTCTAGGATGTCAACTATCAGTCAACATTAATAACATTACTATGTATGTATGCAAATCGGGGTCAATGGACGTTAACAATATTCTGGTTGACATTCGGATTGTCGCCGACAAGGATATTACATTATCTTACATGGTAATTGAAATTTGGTTTAGGTTCGATTATCAAACGGTAAAAAATTGCTATCAAACGTCTGAAATTAGACGTCTAATTTACACAAGAAAATTGTAGAGGCAACATCGTTGACCCTTGTTTTGGATGTAGTCAGAGGCTTTGAGCAGAATCTTTACTAAATATTTTGGTCTTTATATTTTGCCAAACATCTAATGTCAATAAAAAAGGATTTACTTACACGGGACATACAAAGATGTTTTGAGAGAGATTGAAATAGCTGCAGATAACATCATTTCAATAGCAATTGAATATCTAATCGTAAATTTTATTAAATACTAGCGGTCCGCCCCGGCTTCGCACGGGTATTAAACAAAAATTCCAGAAATTATACACGAACACGATGGGTTTCACTGTTTTCATACGGATCCCTTACTTTTTTTAACAGCATTGAGGTTTTTGACATTGACTCGACACTCCATAACTGACACTGGCCGTAGAGAAAAAGCAAGCAGCGTGCGCTATATATTCAACCTCTTTTTTTATTATGGCTCCGCGCCATAATATTAATTATTGAATTTTTCATGCAGATCCCTAACTTTTTTGAAAATATTATATTATATATTTATATATAGCCTTATGTTCATCAGGGAAAATGTAGGATTCTAATGGTGAAAGAATTTTTCAAATGGGTCCAGTAGTTTCGGGGCCTATTCAATTTAAACAAACAAACAAACAATCAAATCTTTCCTCTTTATGATATTAGTATAGATATAGATATAGATAGATTGGTTTCTTCAGCTCTTGACTGATGTAAAAATTGACAAGCTTCGATTAAAACTAACAGTGTAGAGCATGGCTTCTTGTATTATTTTTATTTTAACTTAAAAGTTTCATTGGTTTTTGTTTTTTTTTAATAAATAACGCTGGACAATCAACACAGCATCATTCAGTCCCAAGCTAAGCACAGAGCTTGTGTACTGAATGACTGATATACTTAATGCAATATATTAAAATTACGTAGGTACATAAATATCTTTTATTGTTTAAAGAAAACGACCAGAACACCCTGAACAAATATCAGCTGCAGATTGCACAAATATATGTTGCCCTTCAAAGAAGTCAGATCTGGACATTTTCCATGTAATACATTTTCAAAACAACCTCATGTAACTACTCGACATGTATTATCGTGGTAGATGGTGTTTCCCACATATTGATGGAATATGCGCTGAACTCGTTAGAGCAAAATTATTGTAATTTAGAATTCTCATTAGGTGTTTGCAATAGTATTCTTCAAATCCTTTTTCTGATGATGCCAAAAAATATAATCTTCTTATCTGTCTTATTAGCTTGAGTGAATAAACCCTTACAGTGTAAATAAATTAAAAAAACCCAATGAAGTCTAGTCATAGCGTCATACCTACCTAATGCATGCTTAATTGTTGTATATAGTATTATACTACCTGTGGCATAGTTAGGTAAGTATACCACCATTTACAACGTTGGACACAAACACCAACAAAAGTCGTTTCAGCTATTTTGTGAAAACTCTAAGCTTATTTTGTACGACATTAAGTCCTGTTTACACTTATACTTCCGCCCTGCACGCCGTTGGTACACAGTGTGCTTATTAACTTTGTTTGTGTAAACTCGCCTTAGAAGGCTTTGAAGGTTAGATTGTTTGATCAAAGAACAGGTAAAAAGGTTTTTCAAGACACGCTCAAAACAGTGGACTTGATGTACTGCCAAAATATTTTCCTGTCTTGGAAAATTGTAGGCTTACTTGCCTGCTTTCAGAACTCTTTATCAAAGCTTTTCAGAATAACGAAATATAAATAAAGCGTTGTATATCAAATGATGATTATGTATCATTATATGTCATCCATAAAACAAGCTTTGATTAGCTCGGGGCTAAATGATGCTATGTGAGTTGTCCAGCATTATTTGTTACAAATTTTACGATGAAATGTTTCTATTATACTAATAATGCTCTCACTCTGGTTGATTTGTTTTGGTTGGTTTAATCTTGAGTATATAATACAGGAGAAGTAGATAGGTTACCTCTGAGTACCTATCATTGACGATTTTACAAGAGAAGGCCTATGTACGTTCTGCTACTACCAAATTTTACTACTACTCTTCAAAAACAAAGTAGAGCAATGTAAGTATACTTCGAAAAACCCTCTTTTAAGTATTTATTAAGTGAGCCCTGAAATAAATTTTTATATATTTTTTTTCTTCTGCGATTTCACTCGCTTGGGATGTCAATCGCTTTGAATTCAAATATTTTTTTTAATAGCTATTCTATAATTTCAGTATCATAATGCGTATACGAGTACTAAGTGCGAAATTAGGCAGTAAAATTATCGCTTTTCATACAAACCTAAAACTCTTATAAAATAATGCCGGTCTTGCTAGAAAATCGCGGTTTAAGTCTACTAGGACAAGACTAGAACAGACGTAGTGTAGCGATGCCTTTATCATCTGTATTGCCAAGCTATTCGGCACTAATACAAAACTTAATAAAGGCTTTAAGTCCCTACTACATAATAATATTTTTAATAATTATAGATATACAATGGACAATGGATGTTAGTCGTCCATTGTATATCTATAACTAATATTATTCTGCTAACAGTGGAAACTTGTAAATAGCCTTCAGCAACGTACATGTACTTTCATGTATTTAGATAATATCTCTATTTGTAATTGACTAGCTGTAAGTTTTCCTAAAATACGAAAATAAAATATATCTAGCAAAGCATAAAAATTCAATAGGTACTTACATAAAACTAATTTCCGAGGGCTACCTTAAAATAGTGTGATGCTCGTTTGTTTTCAACTTTTCTTCGTTTTCTAAAGGGCCGAAGAGGTAAAGTAAACTGGCGGCCTTATGGCGCGAGTCAAATTTAAGCACACGGTTGACGGTAGCGTAGCACATCAGCAGACTGTCGACTATGCGAACAATCTACAGGTTTGGATCAGTTCAACTAATCCAAATTAATACAAGTCTCTACAAGATGCTGGCTGCATTGCCTCGCTGTATGGCAGTGCTGATGCGCTTCGTAAGATACTAAGTAGCTATCGGGTCACACATCGCTTTTTTTAAAACCCGGAGAGCATCGGTTACCCCGTCGACTTGCAAATATACACACACATACACAGGATAGGGCCTACGCAAATGCGTGTCTAGTATTTGCGCTTCTAGAGGTCCTAGACCAAATTTACCGCCGCACCAGACCTCATGGATATTATGTATACGACATACCTACATTAGTAAAAAAACGAACCATTATATGAGTTATAGCTACATACAGTTCAAGCCCAAGTTTTGATCCCTTACCGCTTTCATTAAACGTACACGAAAAGCCACTTCAAAGAAGGGTTATGCTAATTTTGTTTAAGGGCTCTCAAGTATTTTACAATTTCTATCAGGTAGACGTAAATAACATTCCATGGATACCTATACTTGGTAAAAGTTTAATTGCCTTAAAACCCATTTAACTAATTTGGGATGAGATGTCTTATCTTGGCGGTAAACAAAATGAAATTTACTTATTTCTGATCAAGGAAGTGATTTAGTACTCTGATCAAAACATTTTTTTACGATAAACTCAAAATAAACTTCGGATACCTAAATTTTCTTTCTGATTTTTAGTTTTATGAATTCTATAAAACCTCTTATGTTTGATATATTCAAAAGATTACTACACAAAAGCGAAAGATGTATCAATATCAAGGCTTATGGAAATATCTCGCCTATCTATCGTTAGTCAAATAAAAGCATACAGCCGAATTGCGGACTTATAACATGAAATCTATAGAAAATCACTTCCGCCATTTTGAGGCGACGACGATGACGCGTTGCGACTTTTAGAGGATATATTTAAAATAAAACAATTTCATTTTGACGACCAAGTTTATTCTCTTAACATTTTAAAACAAAGTATTTACACAACCATATCCAATTAGATAAAATTTACAAAAGAAAGTAATTTTTTATGTCATCCCATAACATTCTATTATAGATTACAGTTATTATCTATAATTATATACTTTTTAAAGTATTAACATTAACGTTTTATAATTTTCTAATCTAGTAATTAAGGTGCATTCACATTGCGGTCAAATTAAGAATGTCACCTATTTACATTGTTCTATGTATAATAATTAAAAAAAAATCAGCAGAGTTATAATAAATACCAACGTAATCTGCCTTTAGGGACGGATTATGGTATTGAAAGCTAATAAAATCTACTAATAATAAAAATCTAGGTCCTTAAAGCTATTTGCCTATTTATTTGATTTACTTTTTCAATTTAATTATAATAAGTAAATTATGTGAATGCAGCTTAACGATATTTAAAAGTTTAATTATAAAAATGTTCCAAAGAAAATAATGTACATAACTATTCACTATTAAAATTATTATGTACATTCGTGTTTACTTCTTACGCTTATAATCATAAATAGCCTATGTTAATTGTTACGTTCATATTCTGACTAACTTATTTTACAGAACAGTAGACTTGATTTGTTAAATTTATTTACTAGTATTATAAAAAAACACAATTATGATAACACTCATCGGCCTTTAGTAGCTTTAAGAACATTAGTAAGTCAAATAAAATTAGATAAATTATATGACACCATTGGAAAACAAGGGAAAAGTGAGGGTAAAAGAGGAGTGGATCGTTCTTGAGGTGGACCGACCAGATAAAATCTGCCGTAGCACTTAAGAATCAATGCTTCAGAATGGCCAACAAAGAGAGATGGCGATATTTCACGATATATCGCCATCTCTCTTTGTTGGCATGCGATATCAGCTCATAAAATAAAAGACTCGTAATACCAACCACGACCATTCTGCCAAAAACGCATTTTTTTTTTTTTTAGTTTTTCTGCAAATTAAAGTTTTATCAAATTATGTTTTGCGTTTTGGGTTCTTTAGTCCATAACAAATATTTATTATGGAAAACGCAAAACATATATATAATGTACGACAACCTTGTGCTTGTTGTTG
Organism: Eupithecia pulchellata; assembly: GCA_963931895.1. Taxonomy (NCBI): domain Eukaryota; kingdom Metazoa; phylum Arthropoda; class Insecta; order Lepidoptera; family Geometridae; genus Eupithecia; species Eupithecia pulchellata. The sequence continues at coordinate 3,431,355 of OZ007538.1, forward strand.
GAACTCCAAAATTGAATATTTCATAATATTCAACTTTATGAATTCAGTCACGGACTACGCAGTAGTAAGAAGAACGTTGTCTGAATGTAGTAAATAAAAAGTATTTATTACAGCAAAGAGACTAAGGTTAAATAATACACATTCTTAAGTAATAATAAAACACATAGGATAAAAGATAGGTAATTCAGGTAGAGTTACAAAGAACACATGAAAAGAGCAATTAACTATGTAATTTGCAGATGGAAAAGAAAATGGTTAGCTAAATATTACACATAACATTGCTTTTATTTCTTGTAAGTTTTCAGTGTGCAGGGATATAAAGGAAAGAGAAAAGCCAAAGTAAAGATAGATGGGTTGTGTGAAAGATGGCATAGGTAAGAAAGGTTTAGGACATTTGATAGAGAGTGGAAAGGAGAGTGAAATTACATATTCTGCCGACCCTAGTGTGGTAAGATCCAGAAGAAGAAATAAAAGCAATGTAGGGAAATACTCTGCGACAAAATATTGTCGACCATAAGCATTATTTTGCTGGAACATTCTTGAAATGAAATAGTATGTAGGTAGGGAGGTATTTTTCAAAAATCAAAATCAAAATCAAAGTGCTTTATTTCCTTTAGACCTTACAGGACTCTTGGACTCTTTTGCTTCAGGCAAAGGAATTTGTCCCCTCATACTTGTTGACTTTGCCATTTTCTAACAGATTTAAGAAATGAGACCAACAAAGTATCTTTGAAGGGTGAAATTATAGAGGTACGAGTACAGTTTTTCCGTTTTTAGCAAAGTGTGTTGCAGTACATTAGAGTCAATTCGTATTTAGAAGAAAATTAATTTCCATTTTTTATACTCTACACTGTTTGATACATCGTTTAAGCTAAATCGAGAGTTAATCTTATAATCTTTTTGATGTAACTTTAGTGCAAAAAAAATTATGCTTAAAAACGGAAAACTACTCGTTATTATGTCTACCTTGTAGGTTGTAAAACTTAACCGACACAGCTGCTACCTCATGGTTTATGTAGAACGCTTTGATTTGATCGAAACAACGGCCGATTGGTTATTTATGAGAACTCGATTCAGCTTGCGAGGAGTTATTGGAAGCAAGGCTGTATTCACGGGAAAACGGTGCTATTATCTCTAACAGAGATATTAAAGCTCATCTCACAGACGTAGCTTTAATGTATAGCAATATACCGTGCTATAATGTGTTTTAGAGTTAACATAGAACGAGAACTTTTTCGAGAACATTTCTATGCAATAATATAAATTACAGTATACAATACAATTCAATTCAATCAGAACATTATCGCGCTATGCCTTGCTATTCACATTGTATATAATGTAATTATAGCTACGTCTGCGATAGGCTATAATGAGATTTTCAATTTTCTTAAGACGATAGGTTTCAAGTAGTTCGATCTTAGTTCGATAGATGGCAATTGGCAACATACCAAAAACAAACCTAAAGGATCATGTTCAAGAAGGTCGCATGACAAAGTAAATTACTTTTAACAAAAAGATGTCAAATAAACTGAAGTGTCTGGCCTATTTTTTTAAACAGAAAGGTCACAAAAATAAAATAATTTTTATAATGGATTTATTGAACTAAATCTACGATTCTTATAATATAGGCTATTGGATTTTAAAAAATACAAGACTGTTTTTTTAACTATTTTCTAGTCATTCTTTGTAATTTTATAATTTAAAAAATCCACCAAAACGCATCTCGGTATGGCTTTAGATTCGACCCTACTGGTACTTTTCGCCAGTACAGACATCGCCTTATAACATATAGGGTGCGTGAAGCTTTCCTGAAATATTAATACTTTAATCCGAAAGCAGCAGAAAATATTGCTCCCGGGCCGTGAATTCTGCTAGAGGTAAGGACCTTAATTCCATATATAGCTGAAAAACTTCGAACAATACTTTGAACGACTCTATTGTGTTCTATTTGTGAACACAGATCAAACCGGAATTATACATGGCTCAATGGCATTTCGGAAGGATTCCAGTGTCCTTTTTGTCAAAAAAATATACGTCAACGAACAGATTTTATTTACATTCTAGTAGCAATAACCAATAACAGGTTATTTCGGCACAAACAACAAAAATAATCCAATAAACTCAAAGATTTAATATGATTGATACATAATGGTTAGTACCAGTTTGTATCATTCATATTTTATCTTAACTCAAACTTAAACTCAAACGTATTTCTAGTATTATCAATATTGCACCCTAAAGATCAATTACTTACATCGAGTTAAGTTTTTAGTCATGACAATAAAGGTCAAGGTCACTGTAAAAATAACCTTTACGCTAGCCCGGCATTACCCCATGTGACGTCGACGCTAGCTCACTCGCAGCTGTCAAAAGTTCAGTTGACGCTAGTCTACAAAGAAACTAAATAGAATCCCTTATGAGTGACGTTGACGCTAAACTAGCAACCCATGAAAGTGACGATGACGCTGAGTAGCGCCGCTGAGAGCGGATACTGCAGACGCAGCTGACCTCCATGCTGCATCGCTGCTGGATGCTCGCCTGTTGACAAAAGAAAACGTCACGTGAAATACAAAGCGATACTTTCGATACGTCTTACATTTAGTGCATTTGTAAAGTTTGATTTGTAAGATATGAAGAAAAAAATCCTCTGAATCTTCTTTCTTCTCTTTGACATTTTGGCTAAAAGCTTTATATAATATAATCAGTTATTATATTGTTAATATTGATTCCACACATCCCCATTCCAGCACGCACAATTCGCATATACATTTTTACTTATAAAGTAGGTACCTACTCCAAAAAATTACCTTCTATAATTAAACATTTGATAGGTAGCGTTAATTTTTTACAATATAACTAAGAATAGTTAAATTAATATTAATTATTAATAGTTAACAAGTTCTTAAACAAAAAATGCAAAATTAAATCAGTCGAACCGTTCAACAGCACTCTAAGAGACTTAAACAAACACATGTCTAATGAAGTCTTCCTACTGGGACGACTTCAGTACGCTCGGAAGTCAATAGCATATCACGTCACCTCCCCTTTCGCACTAGTCTGCAGAAAATTATGCAGAACCGCTTCTAACGTCTCGTTGTGAAAAAATCTCGTCTTAGGTTTTTGGCATGTAAAAAGAACTACGGTCACGGCCGGCGCGCCGCCGCCGTTTAGACGCCAAACGTATGCTTGTAAAAAAGGTTCTTAGAGTAAGAGTGTTTAAAATACTTTCATTTGTTTCGTCCGGCTCGCTACGAGATACTACGTAGTACGTACGACTTGAATAGAGTAAAGAATTCTGTATCGCACCGCTATGGCGCTAACAGCATTAATCAGGAACGCTTACGTAAAATATAGGCGCGCTGTAAGTTTTTGGTACCACGTACAAGCGCGCTGATGACGCACTGCTGTTGCCTTGACTAATCAGAACGCCTTAACATACATATCTGCTTTCTAAAATATGTATTAGTTATAAGTACTGTGAGTAAATAAACCAAAAAACAAAAATTAAATAATTGTTCAATTTTGAGCAACAGAAAGTAGGGCTCTACAAACTAATAAATAAAACATAAAAATCTGTTTACTTTGGCGTGGCAAATATGACCAAAGAGTAATCAAATCAACTCGTACTAAATAGTATGTCGAATAACAAGAAATTGGTCCGCAAACGCAAAGAAACAAAATCCTACGCAAGCGATGCTGCAGGCTTCGTCTAGCAGTTACTAAAGGTTAAAATGAAGGGTATTGTCTGATTGCGACACTTGGCTAAGTCAAACCCTGTATACCAAAATATACCAAGGCTCTTTACTGCCTTCTAGACTAGTACGGAGGCGTTACGCAAGGAACGTGCCGCGGCATAAGACCCCATTCTTTAATTAAGCTGTAGTCACGTATTTGCTGCGGCGTCCGTTGACAGGCCCTAATGGTGACGATTTACAACGAAATACACGGATATATTTCTGCTGTGACGTATTTGGGACAAGGCTTCTGTGTGTTCCAAATATACGCTACCGTCGACGAGCGCTGCTTAACGTATTCTTGAGACGGCAACTCAGCAAACGTAGTGTACCCTTCAGCCAGAAGGGATGACGAATGCGAAAGACTGCAAGTAGCTGGATCCGGGCTAGAGACAGGGTACTGTGGCGCACATTAGAGGGGCATTTATGTATGTCCATGTGGGCTAACAAAAACTGGTGATGATGCTGATGAACTATTCATAGCATGCAATTGTTATTCAGCAGATGACTATTTCACAACACTCACGTGAAAACGGTAACCGCTAAGATCGGTGAGCTACTGTGCGTAAAAATTTTAGATTAGGTGAATTTATTCGAATATACAACGTAGAACAATCTCAATAAAAACTAATTTGAAATATAAATAAATAGAACGTGATACAGGTTTCTCAAAGTAACTCGGATAAAGCAGACCTAAAAATTCAATATCTGCGATGTTTTTATCGTACAATAATTCAAAATGATGTTGAAGCATAGAAACCTACACATCTCCTAAATTTTTTAATTGTTATCTGTAATTATTTTACATGTATAATTGTAGTTTAGGTTAAGAAATGTATAGGCAATAAATGATTATTTACGTATATTTTTTTTCTTGAAATCTGTTCTTGAATCTTTTAAGAGTCTGTTAAGAGAGTTCAAAAGAAAACCTGATTAGAAAACCAGTATTTTTTATTTAAATGAAACTCAAGCTGGTAGATTCAATAAACAATATAGATTGGTCTCGTGACCTTCAATGACCGGAAAAGGCCTGCGAAAGTACGCTCCCCTCACACACTCATACACTGAAGTGGGACCCAAGTAGATGACGGCTTAATTAGAATTGGGGTAGAAGTGTGTCTCAAGGGTGCGAATGATTGGATCCATTCCCATTGTATAGACACTTAACTAAACGGCACATAAGTTTTCGGTCACCCACTGGTGTGTCTTTTTTTGTAGGGCTACTTGCTGTCCGCCCCGGCTTCGCACGCGTAATTAACAAAATTTAATAAATTATAATTTTTTACATACTTTGCGTTACATTATTGAAGTTTTCATACGGAACACTAATATTATAAAAATATTCTATAGCATGTTCATCAGCGATTATGTGAGATTCTAATGGTGAAGAATTTTTCAAATCAATCCTATAGTTTTGTAGCCAATTCCATTCGAACAAACAATCAAATCTTTCCTGTTTACAACAATAGTAGATATATATATATAGATGAAAGTAAGGATAAAATTCAGTTCACGCCGGAAAAGTCGCAGCTGACAACGATTCGGCGAGCATTTTCAGCTTGTAACTGGTGCCAAATAATTCTATATAACTTGAAGAGTTTCTTTAGCTAATTAATTAACAAAGAAAATTACAACACCACTACATAGTATAACACAAAGTCTCTTTCTCTGTCCCTATATCCCTATGTATGCTTAAATCTTTAAAACTACGCAACGGATTTTGATGCGGTTTTTTAAATAGATAGAGTGATTCAAAAGGAAGGTTTTTGTATTAAGATTAACCCGTGCAAAGCCGGAGTGGGTCGCTAGTTTAACATAAAAAACTAACTTTAAACGTAACGAAAAAATCAAAATACCAGAGGACACTTTTGTACCTCTTGTTGCCCGGACTCTTATGAGACCGGTGTCCTCAGGAGAATTACAATCTCATACATCACACGCACTGGCACACACACACACAAACATTCAAACCTAGTAACTCCTGACCATAGAGCAACACGGCGGTGGCCCGTGTTGCTCTATGCTCCTGACCTCCATGGCTACGATACACAGTTTTCATCTTTTGCGGTAGTCAGCTCAAATTTACCCTATACACTATGTTCTATTCCTAAAAAGGTTTTATTTTTGGTAAGTATTTTGAACAATACCCGTCTCAATAATATAAAGCTTTTCTGTCTATTCAACCAGATCTTCTGAAATGTTTTATCTACCAACAAAATGTATTTGATTGTTCTTTTCATGGAAAAGAATTTCATATTCAGACCTAGACCCCACATTGTTGTTGATTTGAACAAGGGCTTTATGTAAGTTGAGTGGGAGCAATAAAAACCTTTCTTCGAAAAAATGTATCTAAAATGGTGACTGAGATCTTAGTATCAGTTGTGCCAGTAAGCTCTCGATATATGATTTCGAGAACTGAAGAATATTGGCTTGTTTGTTAGGAATGATAATTTTATTTATATATTCATATATAATTAATCTATTTATTTACTACAGACACAATGCTATAAGTAACTTATATTAAAGTCTAATGAGAGTAGATAAATCTGTAAAACATTAAATTAAGTAATAATAAAAATTTGGTTTCTCTTATTTAGTTTTTGTTCGTTCATTCCTTATTTATAATATGCATTTGTTTTGACGCTATTGAGTGTAAGCGTTTTGATTTCTTCATAATTCAATCCCACCATTTTTGTTATAATTATCATAAAAAATTACTCTTGATATAAAAAGATTTTGAGAAAATTATGGGTTTCCTGCACATATTATAGATTCTAAAAACATTTAATCTATATATTCAGAGTGAAGAAGATACAGACAGTAAACTTATATTTCTCAACATAATATACATAACGAATTCTCATTTACGATAACTTAAATTAAAATATAAGATAGCTAAGCCTACAACTGATGATAAAAACGTTCAATCTATAAGATACAGACGGTAAACTAATGTTTCTCAATATAATATAGATAACGAATTCTCATTTACGATAACTAAAAGTAAAATATAAGATATCTAAGCCTAGAACTGATGATAAATCGTTTAATCTATAAGATACAGACAATACACTTATGTTTCTTAGCATAACATAGATAATGAATTCTCATTTACGATAACTTAAAGTAAAATATAAGATAGCTAAACCTACAACTGATGATAAAAACGTTCAATCTATAAGATACAGATAATACACTTATGTTTCTTAACATAACATACATAACGAATTCTCATCTACGATAACTTAATGTAAAATATAAGATAGCTAAGCGTACAACTGTCATATCTTACAGATTATAAAAACGTTCAATCTATAAGATACAGACAATATTCTACATCTACGATAACTTAAAGTAAAATCTCACACAGTTAAGCCATTCATCATCATCATCATCATCATCAGCCTATGTTAGTCCACTGTTGGACATAGGCCTCCCCTAATGAGCGCCATAGCGCCCTGTCTTCGGCTTGACGCATCCAGCATCTGCCAGCAGTCTTTCGCAGATCGTCATCCCACCTGGCCGAAGGGCGTCCTACACTACGTTTACCGAGTCGCGGTCTCCACTCAAGAACACGTTTACCCCAGCGGTTATCGGTTCTTCGCGAAATATGGCCGGCCCACTGCCACTTCAGCTGGCTAATTCTCTGAGCTATGTCGATGACTTTAGTTCTCTGTCGGATGAATTCGTTACGAATCCTATCCTTCAGAGAAACTCCGAGCATAGCTCTTTCCATAGCGCGCTGAGCGACTTTGAACTGGTGGACCAACCCTATCGTGAGTGTCCACGTCTCAGCTCCGTAGGTCATAACTGGTAGGACGCACTGATTAAAAACTTTCGTTTTCAAACATTGCGGTATGGATGACGAGAAGACTCGATGTAGTTTTCCGAACGCTGCCCAGCCTAGCTGGATCCTCCTCTTGGCTTCCTTCTCGAAATTGTTTTTACCCAACTGCAAAATCTGCCCGAGGTAAGTGTACTCAGAAACAATTTCGAGAAGGTGGCCATCATGAAACTATAAATAAGTTCGGAAGGAGTATCAGAACAAAATAAAATGAAGCACTCCAATCAAGCAAGCATGCCAATCAATCAAATAGTATGCTGGCCATCGCCATTACGGCTATAGACACCAACTGATGAACCCCATTGTAAACAAACCAAAATAAACGGAAAACGCCGTCTTGTGTGGTCAGATGTTGCAAAAGTCACAATGGGATTGTCAACAAAAAACACCGGATCACATTTCGTAGATAAATTTCTTATATCACCAACTTATTTTATCGATTTGACGCAAAATTATTATCAACATTTAAATCAAACTACAAGCACAAAATCTCGCCAGTGCTGCCAACATGTAAACATGTAAATTTTCCAGTAAGTGTGGGAGGATATTAAAACTGTTTTAATTCTCATATTTTATTGATTTTAAATTATGAATCAGGTATATAGGCATTTCTTTATCATCCTTTATCACCTATAAAATAATATGTATTAAGTATTCGAAATATAATTAGGATATTGAATTTCAGTTTGTAATATCTATACAATAACTTAGCTTTAGGGATACGAATTTCGAAATATGTTTGTTTTTTATTTGAGCTAACCTCCAAAATAGCTGAACCCATTTTGATAATAGTTACTTTTACTGACGATCATGCTACGCAGATGTTATATCGAGATTATCGATAGCCGTGGGGCATAACTCAAAGTCAATATTTTTTCAGATTTCCGGGTGATGAAAATTGGAATTTAAATTGAATTCGCGAATCTCATAATTAAAATAATTTGAATCCCACTAAATCTAGTGTAGCATGAAGTGTGCATGAAGATTTTTCATGTAAAAGCATGCGGGCATTATATTATGTAGGTATACATAATTTTTTATTTATAATGTCTCAATAAACAATGAATATGAGAGTAATGTATATTTTTTCACATAACATTTCACTGATCTTCCCAGTAACAATCATAAGATATGGCTGCAAATGTACATTTGCAGCATATTTTTTTTATATATATATTGGTTAGGCATTTCCATAGGAACAACGTATGCGAAGCCGCAGGCAGAAAATGTTGTCAGCCAGTTAATAGGCACAAAGAGTAATTTATTCAAACTAAAATTAGACATGGAATGAGACTTTGAATGTGTTTATCTTTGTTACTTCTGCACACACACTCAGAGGCCTGAACAGATTTTGTTGAAATTTCTTCGATTAGCAAATAGGGGTTACTATTTAATCCCGGGAAAGTACAGTGTTCTGTTCTGTTCTTGTGGGACAATAAAATTCACTGCAGTTAGCACCATAAAGCGGTGGCGTAAATTGAAAATTATAAAAAGTAGGTCTAATAAACACGATTACCGTGGCTAAAGCATGTAACTAAAATGATTCATTATAATTTACATATTCATATTAATAAGCAGTGATAGGAATAGGTAGGACTTATTTACCTAAACTTCAAGGAATTGTGAAAAGAATCGGAGACTTCCTTACAACAATTTTTTTTTTCTGGTACTTTTGTCCCAAGTTTGGGACATTACGAGGTACATTAAATTTTAATGTTATTCGGAATAAGTAGGTAGTTGGTCTGTGTTAACCTAAAGTTTGCCAGTAGACATAACATAACATATGTAGAGTCGTTACAACCATAAAATTGTATGAAAATTTAATTTTTGGAGAACATTTTGTAATTAACTTGTTGATCTTAAAACTATCAATCATAATCTCTGTCTAAGAAGTTTTACACGTTTTCATATTAATAAGTGAACAATTATTAGGAAGAATATTTATAAAAATTATGGGTAATTTTTTCTTCTGTTGGCAACTCTCTATACACTGACACTCAATGTCATTCCGCCATTGCTAAGATTCAAGTTTGATTTGACAGGATTCTATCCGTACTTTTCATAAATCCATGGTGGCCATGTACGATCACCGGTCTTGGATCAATGTGGGCATTGATCATGACTTTGGTTTTATCCAAATTCATGCCAAGACCGATACATCGGGAGGCTGAAGCTAGACTGTCCAGCATCCGGTTCAGCTCCTCTAGCGACTCCGCCATTAAGACTATGTCATCAGCGAATCGCAGGTGTGAGATGTAGTCGCCGTTTATGTTGATGCCCTTGTCTTTCCAGTCCAGCGTCTTAAACATATCTTCCAACGCGCTCGTGAACAGTTTCGGGGATATGACATCCCCCTGCCTCACTCCTCTGCGCAGTTGGATCGGTTTAGTCTGCTGGTCCTGTACTTGGACACTCATCGTAGCGGCTTCGTAGAGACATCTCAGCACCTCGATATAACGATAGTCTACTTGGCATCGCTGTAAGGATTGTAGAACAGCCCAGGTTTCAACGGAGTCAAAGGCCTTCTCATAGTCCACAGAAGCCAGACACAGGGGCTGATTATACTCTTCGGACTTCTGTATAATCTGCCTCACTGTGTGAATGTGGTCTATGGTACCATATCCTCCGCGAAACCCAGCCTGCTCCGGTGGCTGAAACTCGTCGAGTCTCCTGGCGAGACGGTTCGATATAACTCGTGAGAAAAGCTTATAGACGTGACTTAGGAGCGAGATGGGTCTATAATTTTTAAGAAGGGTTTTATCTCCCTTCTTAAAAAAGAGCACCACCAAACTCCCACTCCACGCCTTTGGAGTTCTCCCACTGTGAAGGACGGCGTTGAAGAGGCTCTGTAACCCCTGTATAACAGGGTATCCTCCAGCTTTCAAAAGCATTCCGTCCTCACCGGGGGCTTTTCCATTTTTAAGCTGCCTCAGAGCTAACACGATCTCGTCTTGACTGATGTCTGGCAGTTCGTCGGTATAGTGGCGTATCAAGGTGGCTCTAGAATCGTGGTCGTCTCGTTGGGAACGGGGAGCATGTGCAGCGTATAAACGGCCATAAAAGTCCTCTATCTCGGCCGATATCTCCGGCTTCGACAATACGGTCCTTCCGTCGTGCGTTGAAAGCTTCGTCAGGTGGCTCCTTCCAAGCTGCTGAGTGAATACTTTGGACCCTCGGTTTCGCTCTATCGCCTCTTCGATGAGGCGTGTATTGGAGCTCCGAAGGTCGCGTCGTACCATCTTCGCAATTCGCTTGTTCAGGTCTGACCTCTCTGACGAAGTCGCTTGGGTGGTTTCCCGTCTTTTCGTCATCAGCCCAAGAGTCTCATCCGAGAGTTTGGACTTCTTACCAGTACGCTGCTTTTTGCAAAACTTGATGCCCTCGTCCCTCAGCGTTTCTACCAGATTGTGTAGGGTCTCGTCAGCGTCATCAGTGGGTTCCAAGGCAGCGAATCTATCCCCGAGAAGCTGCTGAAACTTCTCGGTGCCCGCCATGATTTGGATTGGGTTCGGTCGGAGCGTGGACTTCATCAGACGGTTTCTTTCAAGCTTCAAATTTATATTCAGAGAGCCTCGAAGGAGTCGGTGATCAGATCCGGTATTGAACCTGTTGATCACTGAGACATCTCTGAATATATGCTTGCTATCCGTCATGATGAAGTCGATCTCATTTTTAGTCACAGAATCGGGACTCCGCCATGTCCACTTCCTTTGGGGCTGTTTCTTAAAGAAAGAGTTCATTAAGAACAGCCCCTCTTTCTCCAGGAAGTTGACGAGCATTTGTCCCCTGTGATTTCGAACTCCAAAACCATGTGGGCCTATTCGGGATTCACTGCCAGTCTGGGTTCCCACCTTGCCGTTAAAGTCCCCCATAACAACGTTGAAGTGAGCCTTGGTGGTGTGATGTAAGGCTTTGGATATGTCTTCGTACATATCCTCCACTTCATCATCCGAGTGAGCCGAGGTCGGTGCGTAGACCTGAATGACCTTCAAGCTGTAGCGCTTAGACAGCCGAAGGATCAGGTAGGCTACCCTGGGCGACACACTGGAGATTTCTTCGACGTTGTTAGAGAGGGCCTTATTGACGAGGAAACCTACGCCACCCTGGGATGTTTTATCACCCTCGCGAAAGTAGAGAAGATGGCCTGAGTCTAAGGTTACAGTGTCCTCCCCCTCTCTACGGACTTCACATAACCCTAGAACATGCCATTTAATGTTCTCTAGCTCCACTTCCAACTGCGCTAGATGGTGATCAAGCCTCAGAGTGCGTCCGTTAAACGTTGCCAGGGTCAGTGTGTGTGGGGTGTGGTAGCCTAATGTAGCCCGGAGATTCCTAGCACCCCCTGCCCCGCCGTTACCGTGGCCGCTACCATGGCCAGGAATAGCGAGGCGGCCGGGAACTGGGGGCCATTTTGTGGCGGTTCTTGTCATTGGGGGGGTATTGCCCATAATCCCCACGCTGGGCATGCGGGTTGGGGATCGCAGTTTAGTGGAGTAGTTCTGCAGAGGGCGCTGCTGCCCGCCCCCCGGTGTGCCATTCACTTACCACTTAAAACATGCACCAGAACAGATCTGGGGTTGGCGTTCGCAGGCGCACAAGTGTACTTCCCGGAATCCGGGGCTTTAGCACGCTGGACCAGAAGATGGGATGTGGTTGTCTCCCCTTTCTCAGTGATGACAGACACGCCACCCCTGGGCGAATCATAGTTTATTTCCTGGGGACAAAAAAGAGACTATTGTAATGAATATCACTACAGTATCAAACAAAGTAGCTTTCCGTTGTATGTCTGGCTCTATGTATGCTTAGATAGATAATTATTTTATTTGGTTTACAAACATATACAGCATACAAAATAACATAGATAATAAAGTAAACTTAAATACAATATAGCTTAGATCTTTAAAACAACGAAATGGATTTTGATACGGTTTTTGTAATAGAGGGATTGAAAAAGAAGGTTTATATGAAAAACATGAATTAGTTCCAGCATTGCGTCAGTGTGAAGCCAGGGCGGGTCCCTATTATTAAGACGACACATTGACGATTTTGGGGTCAGGGAAATCTACTTTTTTCAGCAGTAACAAAACATTGGGAATTCATATTTTATGTCCTGAATTTGTCATGTTTTTACTTCAAATTGGTAATTGGTTTTCACGATTGGATAAGTATTACAGCAGAAAAAAAATCCCAAAAACTGCTCCATAAAAACATAGATTCTCACTTTACAGGTGAACGGAACCGATTTATGCCTCTAAATTTTCTGCACAGATTAGTCTATACCCCCTTTACAAAATGGTAATTGGATTTTACATAATTATCAATAGTTTTTATTTTAAACGAGAATTCCCGTTCTGGCGCTTACGACTTTTACTTCCAAGCTAGCTCTGGCGTCACTTTGTATGCAGACGGCCCCCCTTCAGTCCGCTTCGGACCATTGTCAGCGTCGGACCTGTGTCAATCGATTTTCCGCGCACTAGTATATAATATCGTCAATATTATCCTCTGAGTAAAGTGTTTAAAATGGGGAAAATTTCTAAAATGAAGATGAAATCTTTGTATATTGAAAAATGTAAAGAAATGGTCAAGAAAAGGTAAGTAAATGTCATACCTATTATATTTTTCACTCGCACTAGTTTTATCAATTATTGTTTTATTTATAAGTTATTATAAATAACTTATAAAGTTTATTTAGTATTTATTCCTACGCGGTTATCTACAAAATAAAAATGTAACATGAACATTCTAGGAAACAATTGTCCGAACAAAGAAAAAACATGGAGTCGTCTCTGGGTTTAGGCGAAACTGAAACGATGACAAAAGATTCTTTAGAAGGGTAAATATGTATTATTTAGCACACCGAGACTTCATAATAATAATTCGTGTGTGAATGTGACTAGAATTTTATTTTTAGTCCGGTCAAATTAGACCAAAAAATAAGAGTAAAGTTACCTAAATTCCCACCAAGCTGAAAATCGGTAAGATTGTTTGAAATATCATTAAAAACAAAATTTGAAAGTTCCCCATCTTTCCCCTGTAAGGAAAATTTTTTATTCGAGGTCAAAGGAAAAAAAAATTAGTTTTTCGCGATTTTCAGCAAAACGGTAAGTTTTATCATAAAAATATCTCAGACAAAAATTGTAGATCACAAAATTATCTACAAAAAATTATTTAATACTTTTTTTTCTACGAGCCACCGTTTTTGAGATATAACGATTCAAAAAGTTGTAAAAGTTGTAATCGTCATAATATGCATGAGTACGCCACGTATATGTTAAAATATTTTTCTAAAAAGTCTGACTGTTCTGTTCTCCGGCATGTACACATTGTCAAGGCCGGTTGTGCTCTAATATTGAATCACCAACAGTAAAGGATCCGTTTGATTCCAACGAGGCAACATGCGATACATCGCTATTAACGCAGTTTACATGCACTCAGGATGAAGATGAAGAAGAACAAGAACAAGATGAACAAGAACAAGAAGATCAAGAAGAAGAACAAGAAGAAGATTTTGAAAGTTACGACTCGGACGATTAAAATTCACTACTTTTTTTAACTTAAATTGCTTTTATCTTTTCAATCTCTGCTAATATCCATTATTTTTCAATAGTTTCAAATTAAACAGGATCAAAACTGACCCGTGGAATAGGCCTACTGGGTAAACCACGAAAAAAACGCGCTAAGTACACCTCATAGGTGGCGAGGAAACGTGTGCATATTATGACGATTACAACTTTTACAACTTTTTGAATCGTTATATCTCAAAAACGGTGGCTCGTAGAACAAAAAGTATTAATTAATTTTTTGTAGATAATTTTATGATCAACAATTTTTGTTTGATATATTTTTATGATAAAACTTACCGTTTTGCTGAAAATCGCGATAAAACTCATTTTTTTACCTTTGACCTTGAATAAAAAATTTTCCTTACAGGGGAAAGATGGGGAACTTTCAAATTTTGTTTCTAATGATATTTTAAACAATCTTACCGATTTTCAGCTTGGTGGGAATTTAGGTAACTTCGAATGTCTAAATTGACCGGACTATTTGCAGAAGACAAGAAATGTCATCGTCTTATGCAGAACTAGAAACTGTGACGCTCACGTAAGTTTTTTTTTGTTTGTTTAAAAAAGCGACTTTTTGTTTTTTTTTTATCTTTTATGATGGCTCAATGCTGGGCAAATCCATCACAGTCTTTGGCGAAGTTTACTAATAATAGTATTTTTTAGGACGGCTCCAAGGGATCAGAATACACTTTCATGTTATTTTGAACAAAATACTCCTAAAACAATAGAAAGTTTGTATTTAAAATTTATTAAACACATGACACCTACTTCTTACTTTTGGTTTTACTTATATTATGTCAGAACAGAATATACCAAAGTCGAATAAGAGTGGAAGCAGTGAATAAAATCAGGCGTTTGTATGTAGGTCTAGGTATATAAGTTTGTATGTAGTAGGTATGTTCACTTTATATGTTCATCACACAATGTTTGAACTGATGCGAAAGAGGCAAAATTTGAAACCGCGACACAGGCGTCGTCAAATAATGTTTTTTATCGATATAGGACCTCCAAAAAATATCAGCTCCCCTATAAAAGTATAAAATATTTAAATGGATATAAAATATAAATAAAGGTAAGACGACTCCATGACGTCTATGTCCCAGCGCCCGATACCAAGCCGCGTCACATGGGGGCGTGGTTCCCGATTTCAAATAATTGTTTATCAATGCGTCACCTTAAAATAAAACTTTAAATAACAAGGAAAATGACAATTAAAAATTTATTAGAACTAGTATTTACAAATGACCACACCTAACTGTAGACCGTTGCAAACAATACAGATAGCTCAACTGATCCACATCAATACCATTGGAAATAATCCCCAAGACGCTGGGTGGACTGCCTCGCTATATGGCAATGCTGATGCGCTGTGCCAGATACTCAGTACCTCTATGGTCACAGATAGCTTCGAACAGACGCTTGGATATTTTTTTTTAAATCCGGAGAGCCTCGGTTATTTACGTACGTAGCGTTATAATGAGTGTAATGAGCCTATTAACTAGGTTAGTTTATTTAAAGCATGGCTTTTTGTTTTGGTTCTACCATGTGTGGGCAGGTAGACAATGCCATCGGCATGATGCCCATATACTACTATTATTATGCGCAAACAAGTATTAAATAAATCTTTACTAATATTTATACTTTAACGTGAAAAAATTGATTGTTTGTTGGAATTGAATGGGCTCCGAAAGTACAGGACCGATTTAAAAATTCTTTCACCATTAGAATCCGTGATTACCCCTGATGAACATAGGCTATTGAATATTTTCAAAACAGTTAGGAATCCATATGAAAAATTCAATAATGATAATAAATATATAATAGGTAATAAATCTTTCTACGGTTATTTAAATAACCGTGGAAAGATCGCTTGTAATGTATAAAAACAAGCCGTGGGGTGTAAAATTCCACGGCAGTGTTGGTGTTGGTATGATCAAACTGTATTTTACATATTGTAAAATGCACTAGATTGAATGTGACATAAATAGAATATTTTTATTTTTAATCTGTCTGTGAATTTGATAGCTGAGTAAAATTATATTTCGATGATGTCTAAATAATAAATGCTGAAATATTCACAAAGCATCATTTAGAATCTTTGTTTATTGGAAATATCGAGAATGTCTAAATGGTATGTCGTCCCTCAAGCCCTCGCGGTAATGCTAAATGCTAAAGAATTCACACAGCACCATTTAAATGTTTGTTAATTGGAAAAATGGAGAAAGTAAGATATTAAGTTTTATTTTTGGCTACCGGACCTACTGAGGTTCGATGACAAATTGAGAACCAAAAGTTTAAAGTATTTAACTCGTGTAAAGCCCGCTATAAATTTTGCAAAGGTGGGGTATGTCACTACACTACGGGGGGAGTGGTTAAGGGAAATCATAGCAGCGGAACCGCAATAACTTAGCCATGACTTTTGTCCATTATACAACAAGTGAAACCGAAGCAACATTTCCCGTTGTGAAGTACAGATTTTATTTTATATTTGAACTCTTTCCCACATGATTCCATCGATCTGTTCCGACGCAGGTATCATGTTCTATTCTACCTTATTGATACAAAACTGAATTTGTTTTGCACTGTATACCTTTATTTATTATTTTTTGTATTCACACGGGTCTGTGCGAAACCGCAACCTGACGCTAGTAATATTCATGGAAAATGTATTTCACTCATTTCGAGAGAGAAGGCAATTATATGGGGCTTAATTTGGCTTCAGTCCAGAATTGAATCGCGCATGTCGTATTGATAGGAATTAATGAATTGGTTTTTCGACAAACTATTGTTCGAACTGATTTATGGGTTTAAAGAATTCGGGGCATTGATAAAGATTTTGTCTCCGCTCAGTCAAAATCAAAGTGCTTTATTTCCTTTAGAACTTGGGCTCCTGGACACTTCACAAAATACACTTTGATTCATTGCTCACTTCAATCTTATTAAGGTAAAGTAAAGAAGCGAACAAGAAACCTTTACCTTGTTAGCTGGTTAGTCACTTTTTAAAGTGTGATAAATATTTTACTATAAAAACTATCGTAGTTTGATGAATTCATTATGAATGTAAGCGTAACGTTGGTGTTCTTACAACATATAATAGGTTCGTATAGTTAACCCGCTTACATTCATAGTGTGATATATATGTTTATTAAGAACTAATTGTCTTACTTAACATGATATTAATCGAAGCTTATAGCTGATTTGTTTGTATATTAATCAGTTCGTAGTAGGTATGTTAGTTTGCTTTTAATACTTAGCATATTTAGTATGCTTTTAATACTTAGTTTGCTTTTAGTATTTAGTTTGCTTTTAATACTTAGCATATTTCCGCTACGAATCGGGATTTAGTGGAATATTAATTAAAATAACTAGGATCTGCTGTAACGTAATAATAATATGTTCCCGGAACATTCCCATTCAACCGCGTTGCAGCGATCGTGGTCACGGAGCGACTGGCTGGACCACGATCGCTGCAACGCGATGGAAACGTAGGGGAAAATAAAAACAAAAGGTTCGCGATAAATACCCGATAAATATTCTTTAATATGTCAACAAATCGTGAAAGTTTAAAAAGTTTTATTCCCATTCAATACCTATATTCACTCAGCTATGTGGCTACCTATATCGAAATAAGAAATATTTTACTCAAACATTCGTATGTACAAATACTTGTTTTTATGCGAAAAGAATTCAATTTATCATCTATTTCAATAAATAAAGCTGACAAAAATCTTTTGTTTTATAACCTTAAATATTTACCAAGCAAAGCTATAAGAAGAATAAAACGTTAACCCTCTGCAGCTGAGGTGAAAATAATGATAACATTCTACTGTTGTGGTGTCTCTCAGGCGTCAACTAAACTAGTGCACTAAACCATTTTTTATAAGTTTATTTATAGGTACCTATTCATATTGTTTATTATCGGTTTATAAACTTTCGAAATTAATAAATATATATTAAAATAAAATAATATATTAGTCATAATAGTATCAGTTTCATTGAGATCAATTTCTTATACATTAGGTAACAGACCTTACAAATTCTTAAAAAAAACATACATTTATAGGATTTCTACTAAACTTAGGCAAAATATGTTTTTAAAAAACAATCATCTAGAGCTAGAAAAAATATCAAATAAATCGTATGATACGTTTAGGCACAAAACAGTCTCAAAGTTTACCCTTATTTTAAGTTAAAATTAGCAGTCTTCGCAAATTTGAGCTGCGCATTGTAGGCATATTGCTTTCTTACAAGCGCTGCAGCTAAGCCTGGTTTGCCTTTTAAGTCTGCTGGGGCATACGCTACACAGGTTTCTTCCAGATGACCCAGCCGAAGGGGGGATTTCAGGAGGGGGAGGCAAATCCTCACCTAAAACTCTTCTGATTGTCAACCAAAGCTCGTAAAAACCACGGAATAATAACGGTTCTGTTGGTCGTGATACGTGTATCATGTTGTGAGCAGGAGTTCTACTCGTTCTTGCGATTTCCTTTTTGGACCATAAAAACCTGCCAATATAGTTTGAAACTGCTCGTCCATTTTCTTGAGTAGTAAATGAGCTTAGTGGTTGGTCGTCTTCATTTTTGCTGCCGTTTACATCGCTGTCGTCACTTTCGTTTATATGTCTCATAATTTCCTGATATCCCTTCCTCTCACATACTTCATTCCCAGTTGTTTGTAGTGTTTCCATTATTTCTTCTATCATAAAATCAGGGTCTTCAACCGAATCGTTAAAATCACTAAACTCATTTTCATTCTCTAAATTTTGAAGCCAGTCTTCAAGACCAGGACCCTAGTTCTCAGGATATGGCATTTAAAAAGAAAATCAGCGTAGTAGATAGACAAACAAATACAACACTGAGCTTATGTATGCGAGACACTATGAAAAGTTACCAATTTTACTGAGGTTACGAATATTGGACACTATGAAATACCAACGGTCTTTGTGAGGTTACGTCTAACAGAATCAGGTCTTATTGCTGTACTTACGTCTAAGAGACACCTTTTGCATATATCGCCCAACCTGTAACCCGCGCGACCGATCGCGCCACACTGCCCGTTGCCGCGCACCATTCGCGGAAGGTACTGAGCAAGACAGAACTATATCACGCCATATAGCTAGATGACAACAACATATCGGTTTGGCGGTGTCCAAGAGACACCATCTCAGCTGCAGAGGGTTAAAATATATCTCTTCTCTACCCATCCGTAGCTTCTTGGCAGAACGGTCGTGGTCGTCATGACGAGTCTTTTGGTTTATGAGCTGATATCGCTCGCCTTACGATATATCGCCATCTCTCTCTGTTCATGGTCATTCTGGAGCATTCATGGAGGAGGTCAGTCCACCTCATAGGGGATCTACCCCTAGGCCTTTTACCCTCTACTCCACCTTTTCTTGCACGACTATCCTAAGGAAAAGTTTAAGGTAGTCATTGTCTTGCTTCGATTTGTGCCCAAAGAACTTCAAAGTTCGTCATAATCTGTTTGTAGACGCGCTTTCACACTATTATATATCAGTCGATACCAATACCTAGAAACCATAATAAAAGCTCCGTTTCAAGATTTCTATACAGAAATATATGTTGGAAAACTTGCTTCTTCCTAAATGTGAATAATTGAGATAAACGGAAACGCTATAAGATGTCCGTAATGTTGAGAAGGTTGTGGGAAACTTAACACTTTAAAAAGGGACTGAACCACGATTGATGACAATTTTAATAAGTGAAACTAAATGTTTTTTATCCATAAAAATAATTGTATCATTTCTGCTGTTTAAATTATTTTTGATTAGTTTTTGTGTTACAAACACCATCTCATTGAGTGAAACAAAAATAAACAAATTTTTAAGTAAATTGTGAAAACACGCGTGATGAACACACATAAAAAAAACACACCTCCATTCATAACCAATTCGTCAAACTACGAAAGTGTATTCACATTCAAACATTTTATAGTTTTGTCATTAAATCATTTTTGTGTCCGGATGGTTTTCCGATCTTATAATGACCATGGCTAAAAAGAAAAAAAATCAAAATCAAAAATATTTCTAAATTATGATAAATATAGACAAATGACGGATACAGAATAAGAGTTCCATCTCAGAATCTCACATTAATATTGTAAAAACGCCATTCAAAAAGCGGCCACCGTTACATTCCATTCTTCGGTTTACAGAAAGAGTTACTATTATCTCACAATACTTGTCAGATACACCGCTATTGACAAAACCAATTCCTGTTGGTATTGAAACTGGAACATTATAGCGATATTACTAAGATGTATTATATACTTATTCTATGATAGTAGACATTTATTTCGTGAAAGGATTGTGGGTAGGTATCACTTTTCTGTGTAGCAAAGACGACAGCAAAAATGTGTTGAATGAATGAATGAATGAATGAACACTTTATTGTATTTTTCTATAAATAAACAGTTACATAGTCTTATATATAAATTAAATTTAAAAAAGTACAATAGGCGGCCTTATTGCTCAAAGCAATTTCTTCCAGTCAACCTTTTGTACCCGTGTTGTATATCTATTTAGTTTTTTTCTTCCTCCGCCGAAAGTATATAAAGATTTTCGAAAGTCCTTTAATAGGAGCTTAGTGATGTTTACCCACTTACATAAAAAGAGATTTAATCTTCAGACGTACGATATAAAAAAAAATTATGTAAAATACTACTGATGTATATTGACTTATTAGAAATTCCGTTATTTATGGAATAATTTCCATGATTTTGGTTTTGTATTCGAAAATTATTTTAAGGTGCTCAACTGGTTTCTATTGACTACTATAATATTTCTATTGAACCATGCTGCCCTCCTTGTGAAAAGTGCAGTAACTAGAATTTTTGCTAAATTTAGTTGCTTCAAATAACTTGCAATAACGCATAAAATTGTCGCGAAAATTCTAGTTACTGCACTTTTCAGAAGGAGGGCAGCATGGTAATGGCTGAATGTAACAAAAAATGGCGGATGCTGAAGAAACAACGCGGAAAAGCGGCAATTCGAACTTCATTTGTTTTCTAGTGTTGTACAGTATTTTTGTATTACAATGAGTTCATCTGATTCAGGTATGGATTTTACGCCTGATTTCATAAGAGTCGAGTCTAAAGAAAGGTAGTGTAGCACTTTTGTTGTAGTACTTTTACTTCCCTATTCGGAATGAAAACCAAAGTGTTTAATTCGTGTGAAAGTAACTTTATTTATTCCGTCAAACTATAAAACCTCGCTACGCTCGGGTGCCAAACCCTGTCTCGGGACTAATAATAAAATATAATAAATATATAAACCTATTCAATCACAAAAACAATAAAAAAAATCCCTTATTAATAATGTTAAAGAAACGAATGGTAACTTTAATACAAAACAGAAATCTAGATGATTTCTATTCAAATTCAAAAGGTTCCGCGGGATTTCCATCATTCGTTAAAGTGTCCCTTATCATTTCGCAGTGTGTACTTGACCATTCCAACCGAACACCCAAAAATTGATGACGCCACCCTTTGAAACCGGAACCGGAAGCCGCCATTGTCAAATGCGGGACGAATCGGGAACGAGGACAGATGGCGACCCTAAGCACCTAAGGCTTTGATATAGCGAGGCAAATATTTGCTGCTCTAGATTTTGTGACCAAACATCGGGCAGGAAATAATTTTCTGGTTGGGAAAGTTAAACCCAGTTTGTAGTTTTGTACTTTTATTTTATTTATATTTAAGGGACTTTGATGCCAAGGATTTTTTTCTCTTAAAACAGAATATATTATGACAGGCTATTTTTTCCTATTAAATCTCTAATTATGTAGCTCGTTAAAAAGCATAAAAGATAATAAAAAGGAATTATGTTGTAATAATCACATTATTTTGTTAAAAGTTTACAAATATTGTTTTCAGTCTCAATATTTCATAGTGAAACTTTTTAATTAATCTAATGGATAAAAAGTAGCAAACAATATAAAAATATGATTGTACAGGCCGTAACATAAAATATAGAGTAATGGTATTACTTATTTCTAACTTAACATCATTACCATAGAGTTCAAAGAAGCACTGGTTTAGGCTCAGGTATTTTGTGAACGAAAATTTGCTTTGAATTTGCGCACATAAATACTTTATTGCTCGTTTAAATTTGAGCACAAAAATTATTAACATACTGCTCTTTTGATCGTGAAAAATATCAAGTTGCAAATAAACAAAACTATCGAATAATGTCGAAAATCTTTAGCGAAAAATCTTTTTTAAATTTAATCTGATTACGAAAAATAAAACCAAGTGAATTTTGTGATTTTTTCCACTTCATATATATAAAACTACATTAAACTAGCTGTATACATAAAACTAGCTGTCAGCCTTGGCTTCCTTCAGGTATTTAATGAAAATACATGTTTATTTACATTTTATGAAGTTTTTATATGGGTCTCTACCTTTTAATTATTATATAGCCTATGTTCATCAGGAATAATATAGGATTCAAAAGGTGAATGAATTTTTCAAATCGGTTTAGTAGTTCCGGAGCGGATTCAATCCAAACAAATAAGCAAATCTTTCCACTTCACAAAAATTATTATAGATGTATTGAACAATTTATAATTCCTCCGGAATAAAACATTGTGTAAAGAATAATTTTCAATACAAAATCGAAAGACACATCATATAATAATTAGCAATAATATTGAGCAAAAACAAAAATATCAAGAACCGCCTCCATTATTAGTTAAATCATCAGAAAATACTAGTGTCAAGTGAAATTGACTTAAAAAAAATGTTACTATAGAAGTAAATTCCGACCTAATTTAAAAATCTGTTAATGCTATCGCTATCGTTGAAAGAAATGCAGCACGTTCGTTTTTGACTTTATTGCTCGAGTTGAAAACACTCGGGCAATCAAGGCAATTCCAAGTATGTTTTGTATCGAAACAAACAAAGAATGCTGGAGCTGAGTATTCAGGGCAGGTACGAGTAGCTAAGGGTGTGACTATATTGGCAAGAAATATATAAAAACAAACGCGTGCCGAGAGAGACAAATTAGCGAATAACTGCTTATTACATTAAAATCTTTGTGTTTTGATCAGATTAAAAAGACAAACATACATTTTTTGGCTACAAATCTGCATTTATAAAATAATGCGACTCACTGGACATCTGACTCATTGGACATCAGATGATGATGATTATGATCGAAGCGAAAACGAATAAGAACCATTGAGAAAGAAAAAAAGTGAATTCTTCATAGCGTAGGGCAAGAGTTTTTGCGGTATTCTAAAACACGTTATAAATAATTAGCATACATGGTGATTGTGTGTATATTTTCTAAGCAAAAAGTTAACCGCGAGTTAATAGAGTTTACTAATATTGAATTTAATCGGGGTTTTTTATTACTAAATAATACAAGCTCTGCTTAACTTAAGACAAGATGATGCTCAGTCGATTGTCCAGCATTATTTATTTATTTTTATTCAAATGCTATTATAATTCCTTACGTCACCAAAAATACCAATACTTATAATAATACTTATGAAGTCGAATACAAATGTGTCAATACCCTTACATAAAATGCAATTCGGAAATTGTACAATCAGCAGAAAAACTTTGGACGAAAACTTCAATAGCAACAACTTGAAGTTATTTCAAGTTTCAGGGAGTTTTCAGCAGAAGTTTCTTTATGCAGATTCAGATCCATTGGAACTTACTGTTGGTCTTGTCTAGAATGAAATTATTCATCGAATTGAGAAAAAGACTAGGTATACTTATTATAAAAATAGCCTTGATGAGTCTCGTCTTAAAAATCTCTTAAATTATATAATTTATCATATGTCTAACATCATTAAACCAACTGTATAGTTAATCTTTACAGAATACTAGCAGTCCAACCCCGGTTTAGCACGGGTACTTAACAAAATTTTCAAAAATTACACATTGGGTTATATTATCTGAATCTCATACTGATCCCTAACTTATTTAGCTGAACTTTTTTACATCGACTCTCGCACTTTATTTTCTGACATTAATATCCTCCAACATCCCAGTGACGAATTGTGGTGAAGTTTATGACACTCCATAACTGATACTGACAGAGTCGTAGCGAAAAGCAAACGGCGCCATACTAATAAAAAATTTAATATATGGTTGGTGGTTGGTTTTATTGTTCAAGTTTACATGCGGATCCTTAACTTTTTCTAAATATTCTATAGTCTATGTTCATCAGGGATAATGTAAGATTCTAATGGTGAAAGAATTTTAAAGGTAAATTTGTATTCTTTCCTCTTTTTAATTATTATTATACTCGTAGATATAAAATTTGTTAATCTTTCAATATCAATATTATATAAGGAAAAGATTTGATTTTTTGTTTGAATGGCATTGGTTCCAAAACTACCATAACGATCTAAAAAATATTATAGAAAGAAAGAAAAAATATTTTACTATTAGAATTCTCTAAGAACGTAGGCTATAATATATTTAAAAAAAGTTAGAGGTCCGTGTGAAAAACTCAATAATATACCACCAAAACTCAGGATTTTTTGTTAAATACTCGTGCCCGGCTGTGTTGGTCTGCCGTCCGATCGGAATATTGGAGTAAGGATATTCCATTTTATACGCACACACACACTTGTGCACTATATTATGTTTTACGCACATAGTTCGTCTCTATTAAGACTAGCTGCTATGGTCTAAAGTAAGGAGGCTAGGCGGATCATGACGAAGAAGTAATTTTAATACCAAAACTCTTTTTTACGATTCAAAACTAACACAAACAGCTATCGCATATATCTTACAAGGAAAATGCTCGCATGAGACCATTAAAACACTTTATCATGAAGTATAAACAACCAACCCCCTTCCAGCGTCAGCAAAACTACCCCGATCAAACCCACCCTCACTTGACTTTAGATAAAATTTCGGCCATTTTATTCTGGCATGTATTTTCAACTTGAATTTTCGGAAAATACACGCAATTTATTTTATCTTCACAAAAGTTAACGTTGTAAGTAATTTGGCTGGTTATTCCCACTTTCTATTGGAGATTAGTTTCGACTGAGTCAGGTTTTTGCTTAATAATATTAGTTACCCAATGGATCGAGACTCGTATGAGGTCGTTAAAGTGTCTGGGAAAAGAAAACTTTGTAACCACGTTAGTGTCGTTTCAGCTGAATGGATAAACTTTTTTATGATAAGCGATAAATTAAGAGATAATCTGATCATAGTTTAGAAATTTCATTTCGACAAAATATTAAGTATTTTAGATAAAGTTTGAAAAGCTTTTTATTTATTTAAACATTCGCTACGACGTAGCAGTCGCTGCGACGTAGCAGTTAATACGACGTAGCAGTCACTACGACGACGTAGATAATTCAAACCTCTTATAAATAACATATGAAAAGATTGCCTACAGTAAGGTTTACAGCTGTCTGCTTAATCGTTGTTTAATCGTGGTTTACAGTTGTGTTTGTTCAATATTCCTAACATTCGTTTATGTTTCTTGGCTGGGTAAAGAGCATTTACTATTTCGTCGTAGGATGACGTCATAGAATAAATAGCTATGGCTACTGGCGTATAACTCCATCGCAGATTCAGAAAGCTTAACTCAAAGATTGCCAAGAGTTATTTTTCCGTTCCTGCACCATTGATCGCACTGCTGAAGCTGGACAGTAAATATGATAGAGATGTGTTACTTACTTTGTCATTATGAGTCCATTTGACAGGGGCCGGGGGCTCCAGATATTTCTGCAACAATTAGAATCTGTGGGCCCTTGTTAGTCCGCTGACTCGCTAATAGATAAGATGGAGTAGAAGCGAAGTTTCCAACAGTAATTTTTTTTCGCATTTTATTTGGTGATGATGTAATAGTGAGGTGTAACAAATAAACATCTTGGCGTAAGAGCTGTAACCTTCAACAGTAAAGGAGTGGTAAAAGAAGATCGCGTAAAAAGTCTAACATATAACGAGAAATGTAACGAAGCATTCCCAAGGACAAGGTATTTGCCACCTCTTCAGATGCAAATATTGCATTTTTCACTACCTTCACCTTCAAGCTATCTAACGTAAGGGTTGTGACCAAAGCCCTGAGTTCGTTTAGTCAATTGTATTGAGTTGTGTCGAGACGTTTCATGTAATTCGGTTTTTCCTGAGGGTTTTTCATAGCACTTTGAAATAAAATTATATTGGTTAGTGATTTGCGTTGTTCCAACACTAGAGAAGCAGCGCCAAGCCATAGTGAAAAATAAGACGACACTATGACATCTCGATACTTCACTGTCAAATCGAACTCAGGGCTTAAAATCAATAATCAATATTCTCGTATAATGAAGCATTTTATAGCGAGAATTTTAGGTGTTGTATGAACTCACCTCATCATTATGGGTCCATCGTATATGAGGAGGTGGTTCCGGCGAATGCTGCACCACGCAGGTCAGGTTGATGGTGCTTCCGGTGTTGATGAACAGCTCTGGACCCCCCAGGATTGTGGTTAATGGTTCTGGAGACAAATGTGTTAGGGATTACTAATATGCATATTAAAACTGGTCAAGCATGTTTTTTCTAAAATATTATGTTGATCGTAAGGGTGACCCATAATGAAAATTTGAAATAGGTAACAGAACCAAATTAGAACTTGTATTTTCAGTTGAAACAATTGAGGTAAATGCAGACTGTTGTGAACATCAAAGATTATTAGTTAATTTTTTTTTTTGGAAAATAAATATCTATTTTAAAATAGAGAAAATTAGCATATTATAATAATATAGGTAATATTCTGTTTATTTCACAAATAACCAGAAAGTTCAATTTTATATAGTTTGTATGATTTGATTAGTGACTAAATTGTTTTGACTTAAAACTAATAAAAATTTTGTATTATTAAAATTTTCCAAATACTCAGAATTAAAAAAAAATATAGAACCATCTCGGAATCTTTTTCTAAACACTTCTTGAAAAGTATTCATGAGCTGCAGAGTGGTATACGATGTTAGCTAACGTTGGCAGGTTCAAAGTCTCGTAATCTTACTAGTTTTCGTTTGAATTAATTACTTTTGTTGTTTATATTTGAAAACGGGTCACAAATTTCATTTTCCCACACATTCTACTTCTAGAATAGTTGTGTAGTAATAGAAACTGAATTCAAACGTAAGGTTTACCTTTGCGCTCAAAGACAATGAAAGCCATAGTATATTTGAATATGGCGAAGTTTTTTATTGATCTAAACTAAAATACCTTCTGAAAAAAAATACCTGACTCTAGACATAACCATAACTTCTTACATAAACTATTAATCTCATTAATCGCTTACCTATGTATATCACATAATAGAAGCTCTGCATGGCTAAATAATGGTTTGTGAAATGTTCCATCGTTATCTATTCATACAAATTTTTACCTGTTCCTAAACAAAACACAGTTCTTAAAATAACAGAACCAAGATTTTTTTCCCAAAGCCAAAAATTCCCTCAGAAAACTTTGAAAAAGTTTTATAAAACGGGCCTCAAAGAAAGGCCTATAGCTTATTTACAGCATCACGCTGTAGTCTTAGAGATGTTATGAGAAATATCATTTTATTATTGTCTTACGAATTAAAATCTCTGCCTGCGACGCAGGAGGTTGCGGGTTCGATTCCCGCCTCGGGACAAATATTTGTGCGATCTGCAGATATTTGTTCAGGGCTTTCTGGTCGTTTTCTATGTATAGTAAAAATTATCTATATATGTATGTAATAATATCGTATTACAAGTATGTATATCAGTCATCTAGCACCCATAACATAAGCTCTGCTTAGCTTGAGGCTAGATGATGCTGTGTGGATTGTCCGGCATTATTTATTTTATTATTATTATTAAAATGTGTTAGATAAAACTATATAATATCGTACACCGATGTAAACAATAGCTTTCTACAACTCGAAGTTTCTGAGCCGCATACAAAAAGTCAATAGACAGAAATGGCGAAACTAAAAGGGTTCCTTGTTTACTATAGGAAACCATTAAAAGTTTTCTCATGTAATCCGCATGCTACCTATTGCTATCCCAACTAGCACACAAGCGGTATAAGAAGCTCTATAGTGGTCGTATAGAGGCGATTGATTACGGCATTGGCTCCATAGATAAGCTGTACAGTAGCCGTATAAACTGCTATACGGCCTCTGTACCCCCAAAAGAGGCACTTTTTATACAGGTATTAGTGCTAAAGTAGCGCTACAGTAGCGGTTATGGGGTTAGAAGAGCCATACAAAGGCGCTTCAAGAGCGGTCGTGTACGCTTATTGAGGTACAATGGCGCTTTAACAGCTGTTACAAGCGCTTATGACTAAAAATAACTTCTTGTAGCGCTTTTATACCGCTCTCATCGTATTTGGTCGCCACTATGCGGCTAAAATATCGCTTATTGCGTAATTTTATAATTTTTTTTATTAATTTTAACTGTGATGAACAACGCTGGTGTAAGACATTAAATAAACTATCTAGAGTAAAAACCAAAAGGTATTATTGAATACCTAATGATTTATATTCTGCAAGATATTACTGGGAGTATCCGTTTACTGTGAATATATATACGTAATTTCGCTTCAATTTTCATGCGCCCTCAAGATATTACATTTTAACATGAAAATACAATTTGAAATATAAGTGTGTGTGTAGTGCCAAAATGTGTTTAACTTTTTAAAGACATTTTAAGCTTCTTGATAGTTTAATTAAACTCATTTATGAACAAATAATGTCGTATATTACGGAATTATATTTATAATAATGCTATGATAAATGTTGTTTTAATTTCCAAAATACAAATTAATCATAAGTAGTACAAATTAATCATGGTGCCTGGTTATAGAGTTAATTCTCTCCGTTTTACCGCTTTAGGCTGTACAAAGGCGCCACTACTTTCTCTTGTAGACCTTAGAAGCGTACAGTTGTGGTATTAACGTGCTTTAAAACTCTTTTGGTCATAAATCAGCGCTTCAAGGTTCCATTTAAGAGCCTAAATCATAACTATTTTAGGGATCCGTCCGTGGAACTCAAAACGTCGGTAATTTTTTTTAATAATGAAGAAATTTATTTCATATCTACCTAACCAAAAACATCTAGGTTGTTGTTTGATAAAATTTCTAAAATTTATTTCTTATAGCGTTATTATAACGCTATAAGAAACTCTTATACCGGCTTTTACCGTACAAGTACTCAACAATCCCCAATTGTCGCGCTTTTAGCGCTTAAATAGAGTTATAGTACTCTGCTGTGAATATGGCGCTACAATAGTTGTAATTGACGCTATTACAGATCTTAAGAATCTATAGAAAGCCTCTTTACCACTTAAAGTGTTTCAAAAGATTCTTATAACACCTTACAAACACTCATACCTTCAAAAGTCCTCTTATAGATCTTCTTGTGCTATAAAAGATGTTTATAACTCTGACTTACCTCTGAAGCCCGTACAATAGCGCTACAAGACGTCACTGTAACTGTTTTAGGATTATGATTGCTATTGTAGAGCTACTATACCACCTTCCTGTAGAATGACTGTATAATACGATACTGTACAGCCTAAGGATAAATAAGAAGCCCTTAAACAGCTGCTATAACGCAAAATTGCTGTACAAAGTCTGCTTATGCAGCTTCTGTGCTAGTTGGGATATATGGCAATCTCAGTGCGTAGCATTCGAAGGTTCGTCTGCCACGCAAGAGGATGCGGGCTCAATTCCCACTTCAAGACATAATTATTTGTACGATCTTCAGATATTCGTTCAGGGTGTTTTGGTTGTTTTGTTTAAATATATTAAAAAGTACCATAATTTATTAAGTAGGTAGATCAGTTTTCTAGTAACCGTAATACAAGCTCCGAACTTTTGCTGAGCACACAGCAAAGTCATTTTTTAAATAGTTTTTGCAATTGTTTCCCTTAATAAGGTTAACTGTTTATTGATTTTTTTCCACAAAATATGTCTTTTAGTCCGTTGTATACTGTATGAGCTGCACATCAATAATTAATATATTTATTTAATTGCTCACATGTACATGTATACAGCTTGGGTCTTATTACTAGCTTATGTAGTACATGCACCCTGCAGGGCACTGCAAAATATTGTAAACAATAATTAGGTGCAGGGATATAAAGTCAAAAATTCTTATTATCATTATATTAGTATTACTAGCGGCCCGCCCCGGCTTCGCACGGGTATTAAACAAAAATTTCAGAAATTATACACACTAAAACGATGGGTTTCACAGTTTCCATACGGATCTTTACTTTTTTTAACAGCATTGGGGTTTTTGACATTGACTCGACATTCCAAAACTGACACTGGCCGTAGTGAAAAAGCAAGCACCGTGCGCTATACAACCTCTTTTTCTATTCTGACGCGCCATAATAGAAAAAGAGGTTGAATATACAGCCCACGGTTCAATTATTGAATTTTTCATGCGGATCCCTAACTTTATTGAAAATATTATATAGCCTATGTTCATCACGGAAAATTAAGGATTCTAATGGTGAAAGAATTTTTTAACTCGGTCCAGTAGTTTCGGAGCCTATTCAATTCAAACAAACAAACAAACAAACATACAAACAATCAAATCTTTCCTCTTTATAATATTAGTATAGATTCATGCATGTCAACCTTATTAATTGTCTATGCCTAGTAACCAAAGTATCTGCTTTTATTACGTAGTTAGCAAGAATAATCAACACAGTCAATGTTTTCATAAGACACATCACTCTACTTGGTGGGTACTTGTTAGGGCAAGCACGGGCTTTCTTGTCTAAGGTAGAATAGAGAAAAATTACGTCACTTTGTCATCGAATGCGTAAATTTATTGAAATTAATTTCTTCAACTTCAATAATGAATGCAATGTATGACGATGCAATGCCATTATTGTCTATTCTACCCTAGAGAACAATCCCCGTGCTTGGCCTACTGGACACCTCTTGAGGGTAATACTGTAAATCAGTGATTGATCTTCAAGCACAACTATACGCTAAGTTTTTGCTGAGCTGCAGCACATACTGCTTTTTTACCTCACATTTCTATAAATAGATATATCTATCACCATTATTTTTCACATTCTGCCATTATCATGGTTCATTAGAAATGTGATAGCTGTCAGTTGAAAATGATTCTCCCTAAGGTTGACATTCAACCCACTCTTCAGACTTCAGACGCAACTTCAAACCTATGTACTTTCCAAGTATGAGTATATTTATATATCTATAGATATATCTATCAATGTGTGATTTACAATAGAGGAAAAAAGCTTTGTGCTTATCTACGCCTTTGTCAGTAATCGTTTCAAGTTTGTACCTATACTTGCTTTTCCTGTATCCCCAGTTAGTTTTGTTTGTCAATAGCAAATAAAGATCGTATCTATTTAGGAAATCTTACCGAGTTGCGGAAGAAATGTTTATCAGGAAATATTTGTCAAATATGATCAGGACATTGTTTTGGGGCTAGTATCTACTCGGATTTCCTGATACATTCCTGATTTCATAAAGTTCATTTTATGTAATCTTTTAGTTATATTTTTATGTTTTCTTAGTAAATATTTTCAAGGTTTTACGTTATATATATTATGTTATTTGTTCAATTTAAAGGGGGACTGCATTTTTTTGCTATATATACTTAGTTAGAAAATACTTTATTTTAAATACTTTATGTTATAGAAGGAAAGGGCACAAAGAGTCATGCTTAGTATAAGAAAACTTTCTGTAGATCACACACACACACATTCTGTACATAAAGATGATGAAATTGAAATTAAAAATCAGTTTTTTCGTGAATAAAAACCTTTTTGTTCTTCACCAAAATATTGCAGGTCTTCTAGGCAAATCGGACTTGCTCACTATATGTCTAAATGAACTACAAGAGCGTCAAAATAAAATAGATATTTTATGTATAACTGAACATTTTATGATGGACGGACAAGAACAGTTTCTTACTATACCGAATTACACCCTGGCGGCGTGCTTCAGCCGCAAGGAGAGCAAGAGAGGCGGAGCCTGCATCTTACTTCATAATGAACTCAATAGGTGGACAGAGGTGAAGAAGTTATCAGACATGTCTATTACCGGTGTATTTGAATGTTGTGCAGTGGAATTAATTGACTTTAACATTATTATAATTTGTATTTATAGAGTCCCAAAACTAAGTAATCTTGACATTTTTATGAACTGTTTGCAAAAAGTATTGCATGAAGTAACAAAAAAGCATTATGAAAACATTCTTATAGCTGGAGATTTTAATATTGACATCCTAAAGAAAAATAATAGTACACTGGACTTCGAATGTTTATTACTAAATTTTAATTTGAAGCTTGCTCTGAGGCAACCAACTAGGCTTAGCAGTAAAACTTGTATTGATAATTTTGCGCACAACTTTAAAAGGCGATGTGTTACTGAGATAATTGAGCTCGCTCTATCAGACCATACCTCACAGCTCATTATATGTCCAGTTCGAAATTTAGCTTCAATAAACTTTTGGCGTATTAAGAGGAGAGACTATTCCGCCGAAAATATAGAAAAGTTCGTTAATACCTTAGAAAACCTATGTTTTTCCGAAATACACAGCGAATCGGATCCTAATGTTGCCTACAATCTATTTCTTCAAATGTTCAAATTATTTTATGATCTCTGTTTTCCTTACAAAATAATAACTGTAAAAATGGCAAAACCCGTACATTGGATATCACGAGGCATTAAAATTTGTAGTAAAAAGAAACGGAACCTACTATGGGAACATAGAAAAACACCCTCAGAAATAAACATAAACAAATACAAAAAATATTCAAAAACACTAAAAAAAATTATAAAACTTACTCAAGAAGCTCAAAATAATTATAAAATTAAAATGTCTAAAAATAAAAGTAAAACGTCTTGGGGTATTATAAATAACACAAAACGAAGCTTACCAAAGGACTCTATCGATGAAATTATTGTAGCTAATAAAACAGTAACAAACCCTTGTGAGATTTCAAATACATTTAATAATTTTTTTATTGATAAGATAATACCTAATAACAATTCAGGACATAATATTACCAAATCTATTGACAGTCAAAAAAACTCTATATTCCTCCAACCATGTATACCAACCGATATCCTTAAAATAATATATTCCCTGAACAATACCAGCAGTGTTGGATACGATGGAATCTCAACTAAAGTATTAAAAGTCGTAGCCCACTGTGTAAGCGCCCCTATCAGCCATATTGTAAACTTAAGTCTTAGCACAGGTATATATCCAGAGGCCTTAAAAGTGTCAATAATCAAACCGTTGCATAAAAAAGAGAGTAAAAAGAAATTAGAAAACTACAGACCAATATCACTTATACCTGTATTATCTAAAATATTCGAAAAATACATTTATAAATTATTTAGTAACTATTTTGAATTGAACAAAATATTTTGTAACGAACAAAAGGGCTTTAGGGAAAACAAAACGATAAATATGGCACTTTATGATTTCCTCTTTCGTGTTACAAGTAGTGTAGACAAGAACATTCCGGTTTGCTCTATCTTCTGCGATATGACGCAAGCATTTGATTATGTCCAGCACAGCGTCTTAATTGAAAAACTTGAAACGTATGGGATTAGAGGTAACGCTCTACAATTGATAAAATCGTACTTAGAAAACCGAAAACAGATAACCCATACAACAAAAATTAATTATAAAACTAAAAGAGAAGAAGTATTCGCATCTAAGGAACGCGTCATGAAGTATGGTGTTCCCCAAGGAAGTGTACTGGGTCCATTGCTATTTTTGACTTACATTAACGATCTTCCTAAAGCAACAAAACAACCCATGTCCCTCTTTGCTGACGATAGTACTGTAACTATTAAATGCAATGACATCAAAACTTACAAAACTGACATTAATCTGGCTCTGACATCAATAATAGAATGGTTAAACAATAACAATTTAAAAATTAACATAAATAAAACTAAAATAATAAATTTCAGACAACGCGATAATGCAGCATTTTCAAATCTTGACATACAGTATGATAATTACGCAATTGAAGAAGTTATGACAACAAAGTTCTTAGGAATCCACATAGATGGAAAATTAAATTGGAAGCCTCATGTGGAAAACGTTTGTAAGAAAATAAATAGCCTTGTTTACGTTCTACATAAATTGTCCCCAGTAGTAAATGAAGAAACCCTCCTTACTGCATATCACGGCCTGATTGCATCAAACATCAGGTACGGTTTATTATTCTGGGGGAACTCTACCGACGTTGAAAAGGTATTCAAGTTTCAGAAAAGGTGTATAAGAGCCATGTTCCGCATTAAAGTAAACGATTCATGTCAACCCTTTTTTAAAAAATACAATATACTTACGCTCCCTTCGTTGTATATTTTGGAAACGGCTATGTTTGTCAGACACAATCCGCACCTATTCTGTCGGCAACAAGACGCCATACAAAGGAATAGACGAGATCAGTTCAAAATTTGCACTCTTAACTGTAAAAAAAAAGTTTTGCGCAAAAGCTTTTTTTTTTGCTATGGCACCATCAGTCTATAACAAAATTCCGCTTCCGATAAGAGAACTGCCTACCACGGTGTTTCAGAGAGAGCTTAAAACCTTACTTTATAATAAATGTTACTATACAATTAAAGATTTTATAAATGACAAGAATATTAATAAATGACCAGCTATATTCTTATTTTCTATTGACTAGCCTAAAATTTGACATTTATATACACTCAATTTATTTATTCCTTCTTCTGTATTATTATAAAGTTTTTATTCCGAGTTTCCTATTATGCATGTACCGTACATTAACATACCAAAAATTGCACGCTCATAAAGGGCAAATTACATTGTATCTTTTACTTTTACTGTTCCATCTTTTTAACATGTAATTATGCAATAAATATACTTTGACTTTGACTTTGATCACCATGAGCAATCTCTTCCGGGCAACCTCAGCATAATTATGTAGTAATAATTTTTAATACATATTTCATTGTCTACTTGTTCAAACAGTCTACTTTTCAGTTAGGTCTAATTCTTCAAAAGGTCTATAAGAACTTATGGATACCTATCAGATTGTCTCTGCCACAGAAGAACAGATAATCCAAATCTTATCTCGGTTTAAATGTAAATACTTAATGACGTTAATAATACATTGTGTACGACTGTGGCGTCACCATTTTGGGAAACTGAAGTTACAGAACTGAACAAAATGTAAGCAAATGATATATTACGGACCCCTACCACGGACCGTAAAAGCTACTTTCCCTACCCAATAAACTTACGCAAGTGATTGCAATATTTAAATTATGGGGTTTTAACTCAAGCTCTCATTCTAATCGTCATGACTTCAAAGGAATAATTTTATTGCCTTCGTTTGAAGTCGTTTCGATGGGCCGTGATGTGGCCCGTTCCGATGGATCAACATTATGATTAGGGATACGCAGATTAGAGTTCGGGGCGCTAGGGAACGTTTCCTTTATTTTATTAGGTTTCGAAACTTGCTTAAGTAACTGAAAACGTTGGGATCTTATTTATGCTATGAGTTTTAACCTCAGGGGAGTTTTTACGGGTTTTAATTGGAGCCCAGAAAATGTATCCATGTTCATTTATCGGCAGATTTTGCCGATAAATCAACATTAGTAACTCAGGTGGTGCAAATATGCACGTCTCGACAAATCCTCATAAATTTCATAATTTTTTTCATAAATTAATCTATAATGTGTGATCCGTGTGTATACGTTCACGTAATGCATAGAGGTGAAAACCACCAAAAACCCCTTCTCTTGGAATCGAAACCGCCAAAACAAGATCGGGCTGACCCCCAACTACTTGGATTGAAACCGTTCTAAAAGACATGAAGACGATGGTTTTTTACTCTGAGCTAACAAACGCGTCTTCAAAATTTATTTCCAAACTTATGCGATCTGAACACCTAATTATTAGTACTGTTTTAATGGTATTTATCACGTTTATTTACCTATTTTTCCCGACGTTTCAACAGGTTTACACACTGTCGGGATCACGGGATGACTTGAGTACTGGAACTACCGCCTCTGCGAAGCGGGGGCACCCTTATTTAAAACTACCCTCACTTGGTTTTTGATACTAGGCATGTCCACCTGCACACTCGGACGACACACTACACTAACAGTCTCAAGATTGAAACGTCGGGAAAAATAGGTAAATAAACGCGATAAATACCCGCTAAAATAGAATAACGCCTCTTGTGAAACTAAAGATTTTTGTCTAAACAAAATAATCTTAAACCAAACAGATCTAACCGTAAAAAGCTGCGATTAGAAGCACCACTCATTAAAGTTTCAGAAAGCTCCAATTACACTGTTAAACCGATCGTTAGCGAGCAGTGTTTGGTTACCGAAGCCAATAAACTGGTGAAAATGGCTCGATAAATGCTTTTGTTGCATTCTGCATGCTTTAACTGATTCTGGAAAGCTTTGACCTTATTACAGTGCTAGTTGTCCAGTGAGGCTCTTTAGTTTTTACGGATGGGTCAGTGCTTTTATGGAAATGGTGATGGTCTAACTTTATACGAAGAGTGGTTGTGTAGCAAGCTAATATACCTAAGTTTGCGTTACTGTATAGTAATATGACTTTACCTATGAATTTAAGGTAAGGTTTTGGTAAGGCATTAATGCTGAGCCGAGACCTTTTTGCTGCTGTTACACATAATAATATCTCTTTTTGAAAATATTTTGTGCTTTTGTTTTCTTTGTATTATAAGTTAGTGTTTTTGTTCTTCTTTTTTTTTTTGTTTCTTCATGTATATAACTAGAAGTTAATCGTTTATGTCATTTTTTTTCACAAAACGTGTTTATAAATCATAATTTTTTGTACTGTGTAACCAGCAAATAAATGAATGTCTATGTCTATGTCTCTATGTCTAATTTGCCTTTTCTATGGAGAATTTGAGTTTGGATAAAGCCACTTTGATACCATGGGTTTTGCCAAAACTACCACGCGTGGCAAGCGGATTAGTAACAATATTCAATATCAAAGCTTTTTTCTTTTAGACCTAGCTTGTGGAGACAAATCATATTAAAATTCTTATAACATGAAAACAACTAGAAAACTAAGTGATCACATAATGATTACTATTGATTACTTAGTACTATTTTAACGGGTACTTATCGCGTTTTTTTTTTAAAACGCGATAAATATTCGTTAAAATATTACTAATCATTAGGTGTTCCGATCGCGTAGGTTTAAAAATACTCATAACTAAGTGATCACTTTGGTTTTTTGTTCCCTTCAATTGTTTTAAGGTGAAACAAAGCGAACACGAAACTTTAATCTCGTAAAGTAGTTAGTTTTCGAGTTGGTGTAAGTCGTCCCAAGCTTTTTTACCGTCTATTATGTAAACTTTGATATTTCGTGTTTCGTCGTGCAGAAATGCTTACCCATTCTGCAAAGTTTATTTGACAATTTCTTTGAATTTAATTATTGATAATTTTTGCATCTCACTTATAGTTCTATATTAGAAACTTATAAGTCGCATCTCACTGAATATACATAATCTATGTTGATAAGAATTGATTATTATTTATTTGTTTGAATTGAATAGGCTCCAAAAATACTGGACCGATTTAAAAAATTCTTTCACCATTAGAAACTTAAATTTTCCCTGATAAAAATAGGCTGTATAATCGTTTCAAAAAATTAGGGATCCGCATGAAAAAGCTTATTTTTGTTAAATACCCGTGCGAAGCCGGGGCAGACCGCTAGTTAGACATATAGATAATATTGCTGGACAATCCACCCAGCATCTAGACTCAAGCTATGCAGAGCTTGTGTTATGGTGACTGATATACATAATATATGCACAAACAGAACCGGAACCTAACATAAGTATATTATTCAAACCTTTGACAAATCCGCAACTTCCTGTGTGGTAGGAGAACATTCTCCGTTATGCCACTGATTGGTCATTAAACGCTAAACTTATCAAAGCAAAGTAGACTTTATTCCAGTTACATAAGGTATTGATACGGAGTGGTTCAGAAGAGTCTTTTAAAAAAAAAAGGAATTTTGAGATAGAACTAGACTTTATTAGATTTTGTAATAGAGTATAAAAATATTGATTAATATAGATTTTGTAATAAAGTATATAATAAATTTTGTAACAAAGATGTTGCCGCGACAAAGACCAAACCCGAACTGTCGGCTTTCCCACCGAAAGACACGTGCAAGCAAGTACTTACCTAGAGTGCTTTTATGCACCTTTATTTCTTTGCATTTATCGTCAAATAATATTGTACGAGTATACTCACCAACCACAGAGAGATGCATCCGGTGCCCGATCGGCGGGGTGGTGCCAACTTGACACTCGTAGATGCCGGAGTCACGCCGCTGGGGAAACCTTATCTGGAAACAAAAATATCTCATATAGCTACAATGTGTACTTAAAATTATTCACGGGTACTTAAAAAGAAGACAGGGCGCTATGGCGCTCATTAGGGGAGGCCTATGTCCAGCAGTGGACTAACATAGGCTGATGACGATGATGATGATGATGAAAAAGATTGAAGTGAACAATTAATCAAAGTGATCACTTTATTTCCCATTTCTTTTTCTTATTTAACTTGTATTTTGTGACGTGTCCAAGAGTCCTGTAAGGTCTAAAGGAAATAAAGCACATCGATTTTGATTTTGATTTAACAAAAATTAAATTTTTCGTACGTTCACATGGTTCATCACGGAAAATTTTAAGGGCTTCTTGGCGCCTAAGAAAGATTTATGGGGATCTTTCCATCTGTGAGTACCAACACAATAATTGTTTGCACATTTTTAATAGCTATTTCTAAAGTGTTACTTAGTTGTTCACTTACAACCTAAACTTTAGCTGAAATGACCTTACAACATATTCCTTAAAATTACGTAAAATTTGACTTAAGCCTGAGGTATTTTTAAATACAATCTGACCTAATAGTTTTACGCACGTTATACCAACAGATTTTGACTTTTTGAAACGGGCTTAAACCACAATTTAGAGTCCACTCTATTCCTAATTGTAAGTGTTGAATCGGAATCGGAAAAAAATATCAATAGGAAAGTGAATTGTGTCAGTTGGATCAAACAGTCAATAGGCAATCAAAAAACCAATATCAATACCTACAAAGTCGAGCCTATAGGCATTCGTCGAAAAAACTGATGAAATCCGTTATCCGTGACGGATTAAAATCTAACTATAGAAAGAAATATCTATACTTATGTATATTATAAAGAGGTAATATGTTGTTGTTGTTGTTTATGTTGATTTCGATTTAACAAAAATTAAATTTTTCGTACGTTCACATGGTTCATCACGGAAAATTTTAAGGGCTTCTTGGCGCCTAAGAAAGATTTATGGGGATCTTTCCATCTGTGAGTACCAACACAATAATTGTTTGCACATTTTGAATAGCTATTTCTAAAGTGTTACTTAGTTGTTCACTTACAACCTAAACTTTCGCTGAAATGACCTTATAACATATTCCTTAAAATTACGTAAAATTTGACTTAAGCCTGAGGTATTTTTAAATACAATCTGACCTAATAGTTTT
The DNA here is from genome assembly GCA_963931895.1 of Eupithecia pulchellata. Lineage (NCBI taxonomy): Eukaryota > Metazoa > Arthropoda > Insecta > Lepidoptera > Geometridae > Eupithecia > Eupithecia pulchellata. The sequence continues at coordinate 3,471,005 of OZ007538.1, forward strand.
ACGCACGTTATACCAACAGATTTTGACTTTTTGAATCGGGCTTAAACCACAATTTAGAGTCCACTTTATTCCTAATTGTAAGTGTTGAATCGGAATCGGAAAAAAATATCAATAGGAAAGTGAATTGTGTCAGTTGGATCAAACAGTCAATAGGCAATCAAAAAACCAATATCAATACCTACAAAGTCGTGCCTATAGGCATTCGTCGAAAAAACTGATGAAATCCGTTATCCGTGACGGATTAAAATCTAACTATAGAAAGAAATATCTATACTAATATTATAAAGAGGTAAATGTTATTGTTGTTGTTGATATAAAAAAATAATAATTAGGGACCCGTATGAAAACTTCAATAGTGTTTGATGATAATGTATAATATTGTTTAGATTCTAGCGGTTCAAGTCCTGCCATTTTTTAGCAATATTATTTGATTTCTATTTAGATAGACGAAATAGTCTAGTTTAACAAATTATTTACCACCTAATGAAGTCTACACACCAAATTTAGATTTTCAGAGTTTAGTTGGGTACAGGTAAGCTTAAAAAGTTATACAAGTCAACTTTTATACCGTGCCTAAATTATAATAAAATTAGAAAAAGGTATTACTGATCACCAAAGTCGGCAAGTAGCCGACAAAGCGCAGTTGGCAACCATTGTAGGTGGCCAACTTTCTTAACATATTATAAATACTGTATAACACAACCCGGCAGCGAGTGCGTATGTCGCACCAAACCGAAGTCACCAAAGCCTACGAAAATACCCGTGAGCGAGGTTCAAAGAGCCGGCAGACAAAACAAAACACTATCGTCTCTGCCTCCAGCACTGCCTTATTATTTGGGAAGAAGTATTTCACAATACTACAATAATAAACAAAACAATAAAGTGTTTTGTTGACTGACACTGAAATGTCACATCAACCTGACTGTGTTGCCAACTTTTGTGTAGAGACTCCAAAAAAACCACGTCCTGACCTTGCTGATCTATCCTTTTCTACCCTCAAAAAAGTAATTCCGACCCAATTCGCCTCAATTTTATAAGAATAGATGCCACACCAAAAAAAACCAAACATTTCCCTATCAATATTTCCATTCCAACTTCCCAAGAATATATCAAGCAAAGCTAAAACGTTTTCTGGACACAAAAATGCTTTATGTAAGAAACGCCAAGCTCTCGCAATAAAACTTGGTTGATATATCGTCGGTTCTTAGATAAATGGGGCTGAATGATGTCTCTCTTGGTTATTTGGGGTACGAATGTTTAGCTAGATGTGAAATGATAAGTTTGAGGAATAAGTCTGATTGTATTAACCAGTGGTCTGTGGGATAGGTCAACATCAATATGAATGTAGGTGTTTATTCGGTAAGCCATTAGTGGAATGATGGAACATTAACTTGCATTGGGAGGCTATTTACTATTATGAAATATTTTCTGCTTCATACAATAGCTCTCCCTGACTGTAAGCATGAGGGTATTTTTAAACCAAACGAACAAAGTAAATAAAATAAAAAAATAAATTAAATTAAAATAAAATTTTGGCCGTGTGGTGCCGGCATAGAATTTCACCACCCCAACTCTTCCCGTGGGTGTCGTAAGAGGCGACTTAGGGAAAAACACCGGGGGGCGGGCAGCAGCGCCCTCTGCAGAACAACTCCACCGAACTGCGATCCCCAACCCGCATGCCCAGCGTGGGGATTATGGGCAAAAACCCCCAAATGATGAACAATGCCATCTATGGCGCTCATCAGGGGAGGCCTATGTCCAGCAGTGGACTATTTAGGCTGTTGATGATGATGATGAACAAAGAGGAAGCACAAGAATGTTCTTTGAATATCCTATATTCTTCTTTTATTTACGAACGTATATATACATCAACGCAAGAACGCCACGTCTCTGTTTACAAAAAAAAAACAATTTGACGGAGGCTACAGGAATTTGCTCGTTTGATGTAATTCTTAAATTTTATTTAGGATTTGTGCAGAACGCTTTGTCCGAGTTATGCGCAAATCCTTTAGAATATTTTCTTCGTTTTCGAGTCCTTTCTATACATATCGAGCAGCGCTCCTACCGAAGAGACTACTTTGAATAATATGACAACCATCCAATGAACTCGATGATACCTAGTTTTGGAATGATTTTGAGTGATTCGTTGCACTTTGACAGGACAGCGGCCGTCGCGTACGCGCCATAGATGTTATTAAAGTAAATGGATACAAAATCAGCAACAGCGCTTGGTACGAATCACAGAATAATACCTATTCAGATTTTTGTAGTCCGAATGAACTAGATTCATGGAATTACTTACTGAATTACTGAATTCTTAGTGCACGGAACGCCATCGTCACCTTGCTCGGAGACAAGTCGTCAACAATCGTAAAAAAAAACACTAAAACCAAAGACAATAAAACCACTACGTTATACTGAAAAATTCATAGAAATTGGGCGCCAATTGGTGATAATCCGTCCTTGACGCCTAAACTACTGAACAGATTTTGATGAAATTGGCACAGACGTTGTCTAAACCGGTAGAAAGGACATAGCATACTTTGTATTCCGGTGTCATACTCCCGTGGGATAGTACGCGCGGTGTAGCCGAATCTTGTTTTTTATATTATTTATGTTGTAAAAAAATAATAATGTTAAAAACCGTCTTCAACATGAACCAACTGAATATATTTTACCTTCAATATCCAGTCTTCCGTATGAGGATTGTGTACGCTGATGAACCTCTGGTCCGAGGTGTACGTCATCCTGCCTGAAGTCAGCAGGTGGATGTCCCGGTGCCGGATCCATGATACCTGGGAACAGAATATTATTGTGTTTATTGTACAAAAATATTACAATTGTCAAATTTTCATCAGATACCTATTTATGTAGTTAAGAATCCGGGCACGGAGGAATTTCCCATACAGAGGTAAAACTAAAATGATTTGTAATCTAAATATATATAACTCAAAGGTGACTGACTGACTGACATAGAGATCTATCAACGCACAGCCCAAACCACTGGACGGATCGGGCTGAAATTTGGCATGCAGGTAGATGTTATGATGACGTACATCCGGCATCCGTTAAGAAAGGATTTTGATATATGAAAATAGGGGAAGCAAGTTTGTATGAAACAATTTTAAACCGATGGGGCTGTGACTTTGCATGCATAAAGCTACTATGACGTAGGCATCCCCTAACGTGAGCGAAGCCGCGGCCATAAGCTAGTTTGAGAAAATGTTCACCATGTAGGTACTGCTATTATTTGTATTAGAATAGTAGTTTATCTAGGTTCCTTAAAATTTAGTTATTAATTTGGCTCGAAAACGTTTGAATACGAGTAGAGTACTTAATTTGCAGATTAGTTACCGATCCAATCTCCGGAATTTTCACAAAACATTTATAAGAAATAATGAATCTGGGAATTAATGTACAAAACGCAAGCTCCATTAGCTTTGGATAGAGGATTTAGAGAAACGAATATCTGCCTAGAACATTAATCGTTACTCGAATCGGCTCACCCGCGATGGGATGGCTTTTAATTTATTTTTGTTTGGATATTGGAGAAAATAAATAATCCTTTAATCCTTTCGTTCGACTGAAGAGTTTTTTCTATTTGAATGCTGATTGAGAGGATATCGACTGGTAAAGTGACTATTTAAGCTGACCAGTCAAGCAATTTAAAACCTTATTTTAGCGATTTAATACATCTATAGATTTTTCTAAGTAATATTTTATCAAAACTGTCCTAATATTATTCTTAATCGTCTTATTTTTAACTACTATAGGTAGTTTATTAATGAGGTGTGGAATTAAATAATGGAAAATTCTTTCGCAGTAGAGGTTCCTGCATCTCGGTTTTGCTATCGTTTATGTTTAATAGAACAAACACATGCTATTCCTATGTTTTATTGAATTCGATTTCATAGAAAATGTAAGTCATGTTTTTAAAATATTTAAATGATATAATAATACCTGACAACATATTCTAGCACCAAGCTAAGCAGAGTTTGTGTTACGGTTACTAGATAACTGATAAACATAAAATATTATTACATATTTACACAAACAAATGTTACCCCCGCTTAAATAATCTTCAATAGCAAACATTTGGAGTAAGTTCGTATTTCACCGGCTGAGCTGGAAAGCCGAAGTTTCCAGAACGACAAATGACCATCATGCTGTAGGGGAAGCTAAAGTATGGTTTCAAAGTGACGGCTGCTGCAACTATTTGTAAAACCAGTTTGTGTTATTGCTAGGTCCTTTAGGAAATCAAAATTTATAAAATTGTTTTTACCAAGGTTTTTACAGCAACCAGATTGTCACTTTGACTTTGTTTGCATAAAAAGCCTGTATAATAATGGTGTCAATTGTGATGTCTCCAAAACTAGACTAAACTAGTTTGGCAGGACTTAAAATTTTTCATCCATTTCACAACCATCGAAAAGTAATGATACAAACTAATAAGCATGTCGTACATACTTTTTCGTAATTTTTTTAATCTTTGATGATGAACCTCGACCATTATTAACTTGAACGTAGAATCAAAAGACTTCCAGTTTGCATTACTTTTACATTTCCTGCTAAGGAGTCGATATGGCCCGCGGGCTAAGTTGACTATCAATAAACATAAATACGAGTATATTTTGTACTGGACATTTCGGCCCGCAGGCAGAGTTCACCAAAGTATACAGCGAGCGTAAAAGCCGTGAGGTGTCATATAAATTGGACTGGCTATGTACAGTCCGCGTCACATATAAGTACCCCCTTATCTCAATGAATGTGGGACACGATAGTTGTTATTGTTGGCAATTTCAGACTTTGAGTATTATGGAAAGGCAGTTCGATACTGAGCGGCGGCCTGAAAAACTTTTGCATGTGAAAAATTGGGACAAGTTACAAGGGAGTTAGAAGTAGTCGAAAATAATTTGTATACAAGGGGGGTACTTAATTCTGACGCGCACTGTACATGTTAAGCTTGCGCTGAGTTCTTGCCTTTCTGCTAGGCACATGTATTTTCAACCATAAACTACTTTCTGCCCACAGCTTCAAACTATTCTAGTCCCTGTCAAGGCGTGAAAAAGTAACAGAGTTATTTTTGCATTTATAATATTATTAGTATGGATTTGTGCTTCTTATTTACAAGCGCTGTGTCAACATTATTCCACTTATTCATTAGGTTAAGCTTGGTGTATCACACAGCTGGGAAAAGGCCTCCTCCTGGTCCACCCATCTCTTTCCTGAGCCAGATTGATTCACTTGTTACCTCATCAATATATTTATTGTCAGCTTATTTTTTGAGTCAAATGTTTTTTAATAACCTACCTTCATAAATGTAAGTCATATGTATATAATAATTCATGATAAAATTCTACAAACCGTTCTGTTGCCAAGATCATGGACGCGGCAATTCAGCTGCGCCGTCTTCCCGACCAGAGCAGTGACATTCCTTGAGTACGCCAGGTCGAAGTGTGGACCTCTTTGAGCCAGACCCAAGTCTACGTCAGTGTAATCTATCTCCGGTACTCCATCGGCGCTTAGGCTGTTTGCGTTGTCTGTACAGCCTGTGAACAAAAATCTTCCTGTGAATTTCACATTGTGACATTTACAACAACGCAATCTTATATCTAACACATAATCATTACTTCATCTAAACAGTCCACCTCGGCTTCGCACGGGTATTTAACTTAAATTGAATTTTTTCATGTAGATCCCTAACTTTTGTCTATTAGGGAAGATTTAGAATTCTAATGGTGAAATAATTTTTCTAATCGGCCCATAGTTTCGGAGCCTATTCAATATTTTCAATAAATACAAATACAAAAATTAGCAGTCTTATAAATTACCTTGTTATGAACGATTCAAGATCCATCAACTTCCCTACCTAGATTTAGATGCAGACTGGTTTAATGAGACCTCATCACACTCGACCAAAACTCTAAGTTCTCGTCCAATGTTTTCAACGTACCTAATTATGAAAGTTTGCCCACGTACCGCCCGTAAATCTCACTGAAGCGAAGTAACAAAGAAATTTGAATTTTGTATGTAAATGACAGTCTAATGAAGGGAGTCTATCTTTCGTCGCTTTAGGCAGCTAGCGTACTTCTGTAGACGTACTTCATTCAGATTGCTCTTGCAGTTATCGGATTTAACTTGGATTCCGTTTTATAGTATTCGTTTTATGGTTTAAAATGGGGATTGAATTTAGAACTGCAAATTTCAGATCGTTTTTCCAATCAACTATAGTCAGATGAAGAAGACCTCTGAGGCGTGGTGGGCAGGGCAAAGGTCAACCTGCGACGCAGGAGTTTGCGGGCTCCATTCCCACCTCGGGACAAATTATTTTACGATCTGCAGATATTTTTTCTGATTCATGGCATTTTCTATGTATAAAAAATGTGTAATATAGCTATCTAATACCAATAACACAAGCTCTGCTTAGCTTGCACTTAGATAATTTAGTGAGAATTGTCCAGCATCATCCTTTGCCTATTACTTACCTAATCATATTTTTTGTATAGTTTTTGTTAAGTTTAGGTTAAGTAATTAAGGAATGGGCAATAAATGACTATGATTTTTTTTATTCTATTTAGAAAAAAAAAACTGTTTAACTGCCAACCACCTGGCAAATGCCTTTTGCCTCTATTTTCTATAGATTTTTTCTCTATATTTTTTCTCTCTTTCATGAAAAACTACATATCATTGAAGCTGACTATCATTGACTATCATTGAGCCCCATCTTTCAGCACCCTAAAGCAAAAATTTGCTAATCTTGCGCAGTCAGTGAACATAGTAGATTTACTTGAAAACTTCAGAGGATTTCCTCTAATCTGGCATTTTTGTGATTTATGAACAAACGAAAGTTTAAGCTACTTTCACGCGTAGACAGATTGAGGAAATATTTTATTTTGATTATAAAGGTTTTTGACAGTTTTATGGAAGAATTATTCTTGTTTAACTTGTTATTAATACCTAAATAGCAATTGAGGTACCTAACTGTAGACTAGTGCAAAAATCTACAGGTGGGTCAAAAAATATTGTGGTTCGAGTGGTTATTAATTTTTTAGATTTTTTTTACATACCACTTGAACCTGACATATTTTTTTATAAAATTACATGAACAAAGAACTGAATAAACAAAATAAAATAATTACGAGTGCTTAATTAATAGAATTCTTTTTTTGTACATATGATTGCTTAGTATTTTTGATATTCATGCCGTTATGTAGGCGTGAAGGCACTTATTCGCTTTTGTTGCTAGATTTTTGGCTACATTGTATATACAAGCCTATAGTTTATATTTATTGTTATGGAAGGCCTACGACTTCCTTGTTAACAAATAAATAATTATGCATACGTCCAAGGGTAGTTTAAATCAAAACAGACAACGCGGACGCAGCCAAAAGCATCTACTTGTTTAATAGTATTTTTTTATACAATCCGCTTATAGTAAGACCAGTCCTCTTCCGAGAATACAGCTAAACGTCCACTTTTGTTCCTAGAAACAGCGACTATTCACGCTAAAGACAGCTATTGTCTCATCCTGAGTTATGGTGCAATACAACTATGAAACTGAGTATGAAAACTCCTTTGTTCAAAAACAAAAACATTACAAGGATTTTCCAAACAATACAAAGCTAGGGAAGGGGACATAATATCGGAGAGTAGCTGCTGAGTGTGCATTTCTGTTTTGTTTTTCAAAGTTTTCAACTGCATTTTGTTATGGTTCGGCTTTGTCTTCTTCATATAACTTTAAAATGTGCCTTTAGAGATGAAAATCAAGTCGATCATCGTTTTCAAGTGAACTCAACACTGTTATTGACTTTGTTTTTTCTCTGGATTGACAAATGTATTACTAGTTAATACTTTGTAGTTTAAAATATAGAATACACTATTTAATTTACACTATTTTATCTATACACTATTTTAATAACTCAATTAAAACTTGAATACTTTTAAACTTACGCGATCTGTACTCATAATGAAAAAAACACGATGTATACCCGTTAAATTAGTACTTATCAATTAAAACTTGTATTTAAATTTGAAACTATTGAGCTAACTGTAGACTGTTGCAAACAAAATACAGGTAGCTAAACTGATCCATTTCAATACCAGACGGAAGTGTCCTCAAGACGCTAGCTGTATTGCCTCGCTGCATTGTATTGCAAAGCTGATGCGCTGCGCCAGATACTGACCAGCTCTCGGGTCACACGTCACTTCGACCAGACGCACAAACCAGGAGAGCCTCTGTACCCCACTACGATCGTTTTAAAATAAAAAATTCTGAATGCATTAAAGCCTAAAACAAGTTCACAAAAGCGCGTATGTAAACTCACACGGAATGCGGAATTGAATTACTAATGCGTATTTGGTTTTCATCAGGTTTTTTGAAAGAGGGAAAATTCATTAGTTTAGAATTTATGGACTTGGCAAATAAAAGTCGATTAGGAATAATATTAAAAGGACGTATTTGTATTTTTTTAACACCAACGAATAAAAAACATCGAATTCTATTATATAATTAATTTTAACTGAAACCAATTATTATGTTTTTAGCCTCAAGAGTCAAATACCGGAAACGAAATATTATTGACGACCTTGAAACCAATCTCAAATTCAGAACAAAAGAAAATGAGTCATTAAAACTGGTCCATTAATGACTGGTTTTTACCTCAAGAGTCAAATAAAATCCACCGGAAACGAAATGTTATAGATGACCTTGAAATCAATCTCAAATTCAGAACAAAAGAAAATGAATCATTAAAACCGGTCCACTAATGATGAAACAATCGACCAGCTTAATAAAAAATACACCCAGGAAAACAAAACCTCCGTTTGATATCGGTTTATTATATTTTCGCCTACCATGCCTCATATATTTTAAAACAACACATGAGTGGATTTTGCGACAAACTGTTACCGAAAGTAGAATATTTTTAATCTGGCACTGTGTGTATTGGTTTACATTATTAAAGTTTACGTACGGAACCCGAACTTTTTGAAAATATTTTATAGCCTTTGTTCTTCGGGCATTACGTAGAATTCTAATGGTGAAAGAAGTTTTGAAATCGGTCGCGTAGTTCGAGATTTTAATTCAAACAAAAAAACATACAAAAAAACAATCAACTCTTTCCTTTTACACGCTTATAGATTGTATTCGCCTTGGAAGAACACAGTTGGAGTTCTCCCAGCACAATTTAAAATACAAAATATTCAAATACAAAATATAGTCAACGAACGCCAGCAGGCAAATCAGAAACTATCAAGTTCCAGAAATAGTTTTCGAGATATCGATAAAAAGGGTCGACGGAAAGGGTGAGAAAGGGTTTGAATGCTTCAAGTAATTTACGTACACTTGCTCAGTGAAGTGTTAAGTGGAAATATAGAAATGTATGTACAATATTATGTTAAATATTCTGAAGATACGCTTTTATTGACCACTTGGACATGAACATGAAAATTGATCAGTGGGGTTGTTCAACTCTTCTTGGATTTCATCTTATATTGCCGTTTTCTGTGTAAATTTATGACTCATAAACATTTCTCAAAACGTGACTTAAATCCTTCAAGATGTTTGTAGAGTAAATGATGGAGATAAATACGACAGCAATTAATCACCACCGTATGATTAAATGAAGAATCTAAAACTTAACCAAGAACAAAGTATTAGACCTTATTACAAAGAACGAGACTGCGATAAATAAATAAAAAAGACTGCGGGTAATTCCTGGATGCTGAAAGTTAAAGACATTGTGCTATAGCAGTATAATATTCTGCTAATTTTGATGATGGTAATGTTAACAAAGCATAACCACAGTATGACATAACCTTATAGGGTTCTCACCTATTGAGGTTATATGCTTTTCCGCGATCGAAGCACGGCCTTGCTCACTCCCATCAATATTTATCTTCCGGTTACCACCTGCTATACGAGAGCCGATTAACCAAATTTGTATAGGAAGAGTAGGCGCCATTGATAGGACACCCTTGTGTGATTTCTACTGACTTTCAATGTTGGTTCGGAACGCTAATCGGCGAATGTTTTGTAGTAAAGTCACTAAAGAACTAGAGGTATAAAGTACTAACGAAAGCGAAGTATGATTCTTGATGTAACGATGCGAAAAAACTACTAGTACGCATTCTATCTTTCTTGGAGGAACAAATGAAGTTTCCATACAGGCTATACAGGCACAATTATTTTGTATAGTTTACGCAAAGATGCGAAAATAGAGTTTGAACGCTAAAAAGGACAACTTCGTGGCACCTTACGAGATACAGTCTCATCGAATATTTTTTTTGGATTACTTTTTTAAGGTTCCAATCTAATAAAGTGAGGCTGACTCATAACTACTGCAATAAAACCTAATAACGCTCTACGTTTTATCTAGCCAGTCACTAAAATAGAATGGCATGACCAAAAACCTAATAACGATATTGTGAGCAAGCCTACGCCTTAAGATTTTCGTCTGCGATGTTTTTGTTTTTTATAATGTGAAAACGATGGCAGGTTCTTTTGGTTTCAAAAGTATGTAATATGTAAAGTAAATATGTAATTTTATTTCTTTAGGCTTACAAAAAAGGCACTCAGACGGTTAACATTTTATACAATCAATTGTTGTGAAAAAGGTGTTATTAATTTTCTCTTCGCTTAAATTTTTTGTCGACTTTCATAGAGAATTGAGAAAAAAAGAACATAATCAAATGAAAATAATCATCATTGTTTTAAAAATATATGCAGCCATTCCTACATTATATTTGAATAAAAAACAATAACTTATTATTCAAAATAGTTGTTAAAGCAGATGTTTTATTAGACAGTTTTTGACGGAAAAAACAACGTCATATTGTGCAAGGTTAAGAATTTTTTTAGACAACACCGAAATTTCACAAAGCATTCTGTTTAATTTGCCAAAAAGCTTTTCTAGTAAGACTGAGATCATGTGTGGCTGTTTGGATTTTATAATGTCTTAGTTCTACCTTATATTCGTTATCATGATGCCTACGCATCATATCATAAATCTCATGATTTGCTTTAACATTTTTGATGCTCAGACTTTTTTATGGTTTGATGTATTTGTACCCACTTTCAGTTTAAACATTATTTTTATTTTTTCTAAGTATTAAAAGATTTAGTCCAAATAAAATTGTATGTTTCGACCTTGTCCCTTGCACTCCTTCTTTTAAGAACTCATTGACTGAACGAATGGCACATTAATACAATTTAACAGATAACATGAGGTGGGTCCAGTTGGCATAAGTAATAAAATAAATATTTTTTTTTATATCAAGACATTGCTATAAAACACCTTTAGCTACCAAGTATCAGTAGATTCCTATTTAGAAGACCTGCGTTGCTTGGAAGTAGTGGAAGTAGAGGGTACTGTTAATTTTCTTTCATCTTTATTATATGATAAAGAAGAAAGATTTGATTGTTTGTTTGGTTTGAATAGGCTCCGAAACTAATGGACTGATTCATCACCATTGAATAAAACATTATCCTTGATGAAAAACTAGGAATGTTGTATTTTAAGGTTTAAAAAAAAACAAATTCGTGTGAAATTTTCAATAATTTTATCATTTGTGTGAATAAAAATTATAAATAAAAAAAAATCTGTTAGTAATCAATGCGAAACCGGTGAGGCTAGTTATTTCATAAAATAGAAACAATTTTCGTTCTCCAAACGCAACAAGAAATGTTCAAAAATGAATCTGGTCGAATCTGGGTCGAAGCCCGTTTCAAATAAACGGAAACTGTCTCTCGTTGCGCGCGTTCCCAAAAAAAACAAACGAGAGTAATAATTCAGCGCGCACAGAAAACGGCGGATGACCAGTAGGGCAAGCACGGGCTTTCTTGTCTAAGGTAGAATAGAGAAACATTACGTCACTTTGTCATCGAATGCGTAAATTATTTGAAATTAATTTCTTCAACTTCAACCCTTCTACCCTAGAGAATAATCCTCAAATTAACTATGCAAAGCTCATCCTAAAACCTCAGGTACCAACTAAACTTCCTTACAAACGAATTTGCAACAGCCGCAACTAAACATAAACCATTATTAGCTTACATTCTATTCAGTTGGTCTGTGGGGCAAGCACGCAATCCCCGTGCTTGCTTTGCATAGTTAATCGAAATATTTTGATTCTATTTTAACAGGTTTACTAATAATAGGTTTACTATAAATAAGTTTAATAATATTTATTTTCATAAAATAATATATCAAAGTGTCAGTAGAATTGATTAAAATTACATAATTAAGATTACAAATAAAATTTTCTCAACATATAATTAAATAACAAAATAAATCCTAATAAAAACTCATCGATTAACCATCACTACATGGTATAAAACAAAGCCGCTTTCTCTGTCCCTATATCCATTAAATCCTAATCTATTAAATGTAAAAAAAACTGCAGATCTCTGGGGCATTTCCGTTAGACTTATTAAACCATTGATTGATACACTTGCACCAGATCTAGCTTTTATATTCAATGAATCCATTGACTGTGGCGTATTTCCTGATCTAATGAAGCATAGTAAAATAATTCCATTGTTTAAATCGGGTAGTAGGTCTGACCCCACTAACTTTAGACCAATATCAGTATTGCCAACGTTCAGCAAAGTTTTTGAAAAACTTATTTTACATCAATTGCTAAGGCATTTCGATGGCAATGACCTGCTTCACTGTAAGCAATTTGGGTTTACTCGCGGCAGGTCAACTACTGATGCCGGTGTAGAGTTAGTATCGCATATTTTTGATGCTTGGGAGAAGTCGCAAGATGCTTTAGGCGTTTTTTGCGACTTGTCAAAAGCATTTGATTGTGTACACCATGAAACATTAATCAGGAAACTGCATCATTATGGAATAAAAGACAACTCTTTGGATCTTCTTACTTCATACTTGTGTGACAGGATACAAAGAGTTGACATTAATGGGGAACGGTCTTCGGGATCTGTAGTTACAATGGGTGTACCGCAGGGGTCTATCCTCGGTCCTTTCCTATTTCTTGTTTATATTAACGACCTCCCTCATCTCGTTAAGAATAATCACGAGATTGTATTGTTTGCTGATGATACTTCACTAATTTTTAAAATTAAACGTCAAAACACAAATTTCGACGATGTGAATAATGCAATCTCAAAAGTAGTCAATTGGTTTAGTGTCAATAATCTTCTGCTTAATGAAACCAAAACGAAATGTATTAGATTTATTCTACCCAATGTAAAACAAGTTAAGGCCGATGTAAAGGTAAAAGAGGAATCTTTAGAAATAGTAGAAAGTACTGTATTTTTAGGAATAACTTTAGATAGTAAACTTCAATGGGGCTCACACATAGATAAGCTATCGAAGAGACTTAGTTCTGCAGCGTATGCAGTCAAAAAAATCCGTCATCTTACAGACGTTGATACTTCTAGACTAGTCTATTTCAGCTACTTCCATAGTATTATGTCTTATGGCATACTGCTGTGGGGGAACGCTGCAGATATTAACACCATATTTGTGCTGCAGAAGAGGGCTATTCGTGCAATCTATAATATGGGTCCCAGAGAATCCTTGCGTGAAAAATTCAAAGAAATAAACATAATGACAGTAACATGTCAATATATTTATGAAAATTTGTTGTACACTCATAAAAATATCAATAAGTTCATTAAAAATAGCGATATACATAATTTAAATACTAGAAATAAGAACAAACTGGCTTTGCCTACTACTAGGCTACGAAAGATTAATGTATCTTTTAAAGGGCAATGTATACGCTTCTACAACAAAATTCCAAGTGAGTTGCAAAAATTATCTATAAATAAATTCAAACGGATTGTCAAAAATATACTTTGCAAAAAAGCTTACTATAAAATATCAGATTATCTAGACGACAAAAAAGTTTGGGACGAGTTATGCTCCAACTCTAAAACTAACAATCTAACAAGGTAAAGGTTTCTTGTTCGCTTCTTTACTTTACCTAAAAAAGATTGAAGTGAACAATTAATCAAAGTGATCACTTTATTTCCCATTTTTATTTCTTATTTAACTTGTATTTTGTGACGTGTCCATGAGTCCTGTAAGGTCTAAAGGAAACTTTGATTTTGATTTTGATTTTGATTTTGATCCCTATGTATGCTTAAATCTTTAAAACTACGCAATGGATTTTGATGCGGTTTTTTTTTTCATAGATAGAGTAATTCAAGAGGAAGGTTTTTGTACCAGCACTGCACCCGCGCAAAGCCGAAGCAGGTCGCTAGTTAAATAATAAATCTTAACCCTTATTCAGGTACTTATGTTAAAGGCGCTAATTCTTATTACATAAAATAATATATAACCAAAATAAGGCCTTTTTCGAAGTTGCTTTTTTAGCCACTACAATCTATTTTCACATCTCTGCATAAACTATTACAGACGTATGAAAAACCCTTATAATAGGCATCATAAATTCCCCGGTGAAATTATTAAAATGCTCTTGGTTCAACGTAATACGAAAAAATAGACGCAGGCGCTAAATTAGGTCTGAGTTATGTTAAAAGATAAAAAGGTGCTAAATTGGGTCTGTGTAGCGCCTTAACAATGTACAAATAACCCTATAATGTAACCCCCTCACCTGTCCTCGTGACCAGGGCGAGAGCGCCGAGCGCTCCGAAGAGCAACGCCATCCTAGCTCATGCAACTGTGTATAACAGGTTCATGCTTCACAGCATCGCGGATCCCACCATCTGCGGACAAAACACGACCTTATTATTACAACCTTAAAGATTTATCTTGTTTACTTAACTATTAGCAGAAAAAATAGGCGGATTTTAAACTCTATAAAAAGGTGGTAAAGGTGCATTTAGTTTGAGTGGGAAAGGAACGAGTTTGAATCATAGCGCCTTTGAAGTTAGCATATAATGATGTAATTTATTATAAAATAAACATCTTATTTTGTGTCATGCTAATTTGAAAAATATGAAGGATTTTTTAAAGATCAGCTGTAACTTGTTTGTACCAAAAATACAAAACCTCATCAGAATGATAATTAAAAAAATATAAAAAAAACACTTTCTTACAGCATCAGCTGCTCAAAGTATGCGGAGCTTATGTCAAGGTTTTCTATGAAAATAACTTATATAGACAGAATTCTGTTTTCCAAACCATTAAAAAGTCGCCATAATTATATTAATGCAAGAAAGATATACTTTAGAGTAAATGAAGAAAATATTTAACAACGTTCTCTTGATTTTTCAACACAACACCACAAACTCGCAGCCAGATTCTAAGAAAAGATAAAATGCGATTCCTGTACCATTTTTAATCGATTAGGTCTAAACGCCGAATGATTTAAAGAACTACTCTATTCTTAATCTCTCTGGAATTTCTTTTAAAACGATTACCGTAAAAGAAAAAAAAAGTTGTCAGCAATTTGTAGGCGAAATTAAATTCACATTGCCTGGAGTGAAAAGCACTGATTGGTGCGGCCGTACTGTCGATAACATAATTTGATTTGTTAATAAGTCTAAACACTATAGGTACCAGTTACTTCTGAGATTAGAGAGTAGGTAGGTACATGATAAAATTTTCACCTCTTTTCAATGTATTTCAAAAATTATAAAACTAACCAAATTTAAAAAAAATGTTTAGTAATTTTTCAATTCAATTCCTTTGATTTAGTATCTCACTCAATGAAATAGCAACAAAACTAATTTTCAAAGGAAAATTTGTTCTAAACCTAAGTGACTGAATGGTTTAGTCCGTTTTCGCAATTGTAGTTTCACAATTGACTGTGAAAAAAGAATTATTTTTCACTGTTTCGTAATTAACTGTCAAACAAGAAATTCTTTTCTGTTTTCGCAATCAAGTTTCACAATTGACTGTGAAAAAAGAATTATTTTTCACTGTTTCGTAATTAACTGTCAAACAAGAAATTCTTTTCTGTTTTCGCAATCAAGTTTCACAATTGACTGTGAAAAAGAATTATTTTTCACTGTTTCGTAATTAACTTCAACAACTAGGACCATGCTAGGAACCTAACGGACAAGTACTATTTGCAATGAAACGTACCCCTATTTATGACTTTGCCCACCAGACCATTCCGTAACCGGTTCATAATTTTCACATATCTGACACATACGTTCCTAGCACGGTCCATAAGTATCGATCTCCGAAAGTGAATTGGAAGAAATAAAAATATGAAAATGGTAAATAATTCCCTTTATTTTTCTCGAAATAGAAAAACCTCTTTTACATTAAAAATAAAATTCTAATTCTTACATACTTAACAAAAAATATACGTTTTACTTTAAAATAATACTTCTGAGCTTATTTAGGTAATAACTAAATGGAGCAATGATCTCCACACAGTGCCCGACCGTAATCTCGTTATTACATAATTCTGCTATTGTTTTTTTAATCTCTTCATCGATTTCCTGATAATTTTTATTTATTTTCATAGCGAAAAATTACGAAGCTTAGTTTATTTTTCTAAAACTTCCAGTATTTGTGCCAGATTAGGGTTTTTTCTTCCAACATATTTATTTATTCGCGAGTGCCATGCTTCAACTGGGTATGTAGTTCGGATTTCCTCATCTTCACAGCACCACTTTTTGACAAATCCGATGTCTTTCATCCTTTTATTTTGGTAGTACTTATTAAATATTGTACTTTTTTCATCCGTTGGGCTTCTTTTCATCACATACTCGTACCCATTCTTGAGAAATGTTAAAGGTAGACGATATTTACAGCCATTGTATAGCAATGCTTGGCCTCCTCTCTTTGTGGGAATGAACCGAATTTCATAATTCAAACTTTTTGATGCAGTGCACTCAGAAGAATCAGCCATAACACTGTAGTCTGATATAATGTATTGTGAAAATAGGTTTTATCAATTCCAAGTGCACTTAAATTTTAATCACAAGTGAAAAATAATTCCGCTTTCAAAGTCAATTGTGAAACCGTAATTGCAAAGTAGAAAATTGATACAATAAATATAAGGATAATGTCACAATCGATTTTTTTCTTTATTAAACTGAAGGAAGGAGGTTAGTTTAGGACCTCAAGTAATTTATTTACCAAGGAGTTCAATAGAGCAACTAATTCTTGTTTCGTAATTAATTGTGAAAAAAGAAAATGGATATGTTTTTAGTAATTAACTACGAAAGGAGAAAAATATTCGATTACGAAAACAGAAAAGAATTTCTTGTTTGACAGTTAATTACGAAACAGTGAAAAATAATTCTTTTTTCACAGTCAATTGTGAAACTACAATTGCGAAAACGGACTAAACCGACTGAATATTCCAGCCTGAATTTTGTTTAATCAAAGTCAAAATATGAAACTTTTTGCTGTTTCAGTCCGCTTTCCGCTATAAAAATTACTAATGTAGAAACATAACATCTATACACAAATAGAAACATTAATAATGTTCTTTTAATTAAACAAAATTAGGAATGCTTCAAAATGCATTTCTTTCTCTTAACATGAATAAAAATATTAGGATTTATTACCAAAGGAAATAACAGTACTTAACAGAACAAAAAAACTTATAACTAATATTAGTACTTCAATCTTTTACCTAAAAATCTAAGGCGTTACCAGAATGCGCGGTGGCAATAATCCTGCCATATTAGACGGTGATGCTAATTCGTTGACGAAAATAAAAGCCAGCCTAAGTAAGTACTAAACAGATTAGTAAAGTTAATATTTATATAATGTTATTTTGACAGTGACTGTACGTATTCGGGTAGAATCGTTTCCCGCAAATCTTTTATCCTGCGGAAAATTAGTTTTTAACCCGCCGCCGCGGGGCGGGTTCACTTCCCCGTCCATCAGCCGGAACGTAAAATAAAAAAGACAGCTCTCAATTATTATTCTCGTTGATGAAATGGGTTTTATCGCATTCCTTTATATACTACTAGCGGTCCGACCGGCTTCATATGTGTATTAAAAAAAATATCTTACGATGTAATTTTTTTTACATTACATTATTGAAGTGTTATTTATTGTCAAAGAAGTTTCTGATATAGAAATTGAAGAAATTGTCATTTTCCTTAATATATTCATATTGAAGGTGCTAGAACATTTCCAGCATGAAGCTACCCCTTCTTAGTTCAGGGTTTTTCAAGAAATTATGTTTCAAAAGTTTAGATTTCATATATTTATTCGTGTTGTACTTATATAACTTTGAAATTTAGTGGCTACACGGTAACCAATTCTTGTCTGTATTTTACATTATCAGTTATTTACTCGTAGTACCAAAACACAAACTTCGATTTTCCCGAATCCTCCAAAAATACTAGTATACTATAGTAAAAAAAGTTATGTAGATAATAATTGATAAATTAATAGAAACATTATTTACTATTTGTGGCAATTTACTTATGCTTTAATTTCAATCCTTGGAAGGAGCAATTTTTTTTAAATAATAAATTCGCGCATATTTTTTATTTTTTCATATTCGTCCCTAGCTTTCGACCCACATCATTAATTAAAAGTAACTATACTATATAATACGTCCCGCACGATGATATTTGTCCATGTTCATTATTCATGCCGCATACCAAAGTTAGCGGCTACTCTGCAGTTCAACACGGACAGTGCAGTGTCGTAATGTGAGGGCATTCCTGATTTTTGACGAAGAGAAGAATCGAAGGTAGTCGTGTACTGCAGTCGATTTTTGGCTGTAATTCCAAGAACACCCCGTGACCAAGATCGTTGCAACGCGATCGAAACGAAATAAATACAACAAAAGATATGCGATCAACGGATTTTTTTTTATACAGTTTTCAATTTCTTTTTTCTCTTTCATCAGACAAGATAAGCCTTTATACATCTAAAATTGTATGTTATTTATATTTTCTTTATTTAATACGTAAAATTGTTTTAAAACAAGATATAAGTGTTATAGGTTTTCTCTTCACTTAAAATAAATTGAATTATCTATGCATTTCAAATATCCAGTGTCGTAGTCTGAGACCAAGATATCAATTGAAAGGATTCTGCAGTCCCCGATCTTTGGAATACGATTGCACTTCCGTTAAACTTTGAAAACGCAATATCCTTGAGTTCTTTAGAGCGGGATAAGAATATTATTTGCAGCTATTATGCCGTAGAAAGGAAGAGACAGCATTTGTTCACGCAATCTTGTTCGTAAGTGGCCAGCCACCTAACCAAGATCGATTTGGGTTGGTTTTCGTTTGGCCTAGAGATTTTAGGATTAAACGGATGCGATACGAATGAAACGATTAACGATAGATAGAACTAAAAAAATCCCATTTGCGCTTCGAATACGTATGGTAAAACATTTTCTACCCATGTTTCGTTGGTTTCGTATCCATTTTGCTTGACAAAATATCTAGGATTCTAAAACCGTCTATAACTTAGTTGTTCAATAAGCGAGGGTCTTCTATCGAAACGTCTATTCTGACAAATATTATGCATCGTCAGCCAAATCTTGCGAAACTCTATAACCGTATGTCACGCGATCTAACCGATCCATACAGAATCAAAACCACCTATCGAACCATGAATGATAGAAAATTGTTAAACCATTCGCAAGTTAACGATAGTAATACGAATATAAGCCTTTGAGTGGAATGAATACGGTCGGTTTTAATATAACCGGTACTTACCGGACGAAAAGGAAAGGAAAATTTTTGCCCAAGATCACTCATGTTTTTGATTATGTTTTTTCGATATCGTTTATTGGTAAATTGTTTCTGTTTGATACATTTTTCGTTTTTTGTAAGAAACTATGAGCATCATATTTTGTTTTAGGAAATAACTTATCGAAATTTATTGGCTGATGGTATATTACGTTGGTTATTGTTTTTTGTGTACATGGTTTATGAAAAGAGCGTAGCATTTTATTTGAACTATCGATTTATGTAGAAATTATACGAAATAGAATGCTTTCTCAATACCTCTACAGCCTCAGTGGTGCTACTTTCTCACCTGCTTCAGGGACAATGATGGGTAATATTAAGAAATTCCTTTTTAATAGGATTCTCTGCTTCCTTTACAAAGAGCCCAAAATAGGTTACAGACTACTTTTATAAAATTAGGTCAGTACTTATGAACAACATAATTGTAAACTGTACATTTTTCGTTCATTAATAAATCAATGTTACGAAACAAACGAAGCAATATTAAATTATTTAGACAGACAAAAACTGAATGGCCTTTGTTTGCCTTTCTATGGAAGTAACCGAATAAGGGTTCAGTATTTACTCAAGTGAAACATTTTATCGGGAACCCTTGAGACCAGGTGATAGTTATAAAAGGTTAGGGCACACACAATGTTTTGCGAAAAGGTTTCGTAAATATTTAATGAAATTTCTAGATTTTAGATCATGAAAATTGGTACAAATAAAGAGATGTGAACTCTATACCCATCAACATAAAGTCTTATCAACAATGCTTACAATGGGGATACGGTGAGAGATTTATTTTCAATAGCGTTGTATTATCTATTTTCTATCGAAAAAAATATGATTTTTACAATCAAAACTTACATAGTTTGAGGAAATCATTATGAATGTGATCCGTACTCACCCTAATGAAGTTTTTGTTAAGAGACATTTTGTATCTTGGTGTTCGTCCAGCAAAAACTAGGTTCGTAGTTAACCCGCTAATATTCATAATGAATTTATATGATATTCATTCAGTATTCATATAAGCTAATTGGTAGTAATATTTTCTTATCTAGTAAGTTTCTCTGAAGGATAGGATTCGTAACAAATACATCCGACAGAGAACTAAAGTCATCGACATAGCTCAGAGAATTAGCAAACTGAAGTGGCAGTGGGCCGGCCATATATCGCGAAGAACCGATAACCGCTGGGGGAAACGTGTTCTTGAGTGGAGACCGCGACTTGGTAAACGTAGTGTAGAACGCCCTCCGGCCAGGTGGGACGACGATCTGCGAAAGACTGCTGGCAGATGCTGGATGCGACAAGCTGAAGACAGGGCGCTATGGCGCTCATTAGGGGAGGCCTATGTCCAGCAGTGGACTTATGTAGGCTGATGATGATGATGATTTTCTTATGCAGCGAGTTTTAATATTTTGCCTACCTACAATTTTAATAAAAAAATCGACGATAACTTGTAGAAAACTGCAAAGTAATTTTACGTATGCATAAAATATAGAAAAATTTAAAAGGCCATCCAAAATGTCTTCCCAACTACAGAGCTTCCCTTCTGTTTATGCAACCCTTTCTTTTTCTGTGCCACTGCCCTTAGCTGCGTAATAGCTCTTCGGTGTCCGACCGAATTAAGACGCCCCTAAATCTGACTGAAGGCTGTGGGTATTTCGGCGTTTCGGCTCTGTTTATTTCGGATCTGAATGATGTATTCCATAGCACTCCCTCGCCGTGAGGATATGCTTGTTTCTTTTTTTAATCACTGTTGTTCTCAAATCAGTGCGTAGTTGTTTAAATAGTTTTTTGTCAAATCAGCGGTTTTTTGAACAGTTTTTTTATTGTACAATTCATCATCTAGCTCCAAGCTAAACAGAGCTTGTGTTATGGGTACTAGATGACTGACTGACAATAGATTACATACAAATATAAATTTTGAACCAATATCTGTAGATCGTACAAACAGTTGTCCCGAGGCGGGACTCCCACAACCATCTGCATCTCAGGCGGACCTTCACCCCCGTGACCCGTCCACTGACGTCGTTTTTACATAACATACATAAAAGTCTTTGTTTCCTTCCATATTTCTTGGTGTTCAAACTCAAAACTACTACTACAACAGGTAAATAAATGCTCCGGCGCGGGGCGTGGGAAAACATTAATGTAATCTTGATCAATGAGTGCTTTTAGTAGATTGGTTGATGCGTAAGCACGCAACCAGCAAATATAAGCTACATATTTGCTGGTTCATTCTTTATAATTCCCTTTTTTTTAGGTTCATTATTTTTCAACCAACACAGCATCATTTAGTCCCAAGCTAAGCAGAGCTTGTGTTATGGTTATATATAATTATTGATATACTAGTTGTTAGTTATGTTTTTATCTTCTGCCTACCGCAGAGAATAAATAAATTATATAATAATTAGTTAATATTATTACTGAGTACAAAGACATTTCATTAATTATTTTATGAAAAGAATTTATAGCTTCTTCGGAACTCAGTGGTTTTTTTTTCTTAATAATTTTGAATCCTTACGGTGGTAGGTTTAGAACGTGGGTACCCGTGGTTTGTTATCTATGAAGAAATATCAATAAAGTGAGCAGCGATAATTTTTGAATTTGGGTTTTCATAACCGGGTTATATAACAGCGAGAGAAGCGAGCCGTGAAAAGATAAAGTCCAAAAGTCTCCATCATTGTGCACGATAGCCATTGCATTACGCTTAAGTTACTAAGAAAAGATATTACACATGATATCTCACACTCTGGGGAAAGTTTTAAAAAGTATGGCGGAAAATGCAATTTGAATATCGCTAAATTATAGCCTGAATATGTTCCGAGGCTCCAGCTGCGAAGTTTAGGCAAAACGGAGAAAAGGAAATAATTTCTTTTCTTATAACATTTTGGTCAAGTTACTGGTATTTTAACTTGTTGTTAAGTTTTAATGGACGCTATTTGACTGAATTATTGCATGTAAAAATAAATTTATTTTTATTATATTCTAATTTTATTCTTCTTAGCCGCTGAAAATATATTTTTTTTTCTAGAGAGCAAGGATACTATCTAAAAGGCCAATTTCCGATTAAGTAGTTATTGCTATCAATAACAACGTGACTGTAGGACATCAGAGCGCTCGGTTACGCGGTACCGAAAGCTTATCGAGCGTCGATATTTCTATGGAGCGTTCCTGATTGGCGGTTAACGCGGCAGCAGCGCGGCGTATCGTTGTCTACAGACATGTGTGAAAATTGAAGTTGTAATACGCTTTCGATATTCTAGCGAGCTGATGTCCTACTACTCTTGCAAGGGCAGAACAGTAAACTGCCTTAGTTTTAACTCAATATACTAAGAATTTTATATACAGAGAATAAAACAAAAGCATATAGCTACATGAATGGAAATCTTCTTTTAAATTGAAAGTCATTGAAAGTCCGACGCAGTCAATGTCAAAGGCAATGAACGTTCACAAAATTCAAATGTCTCGCTATATTTAAACAAGATCCGTCAAGTGGGAGTTTAACTCGCGTGCCAAGGGTTTAGAAATTTTGTCGATTATAAGCATATAAATACGTTACGTATCATATCAGTTACTTCAGAGTCTTACAAAAATATCCAAAATAGTTTTACGGTGTACTGATTAATGATATACAGAATTTTTAAAATTTCGTCTACTTTATTTTACACAAAATATTGGTTATAATTTTATGTTTAATTTTTACATTTATTTCCCTTAAATCTGTATAGGCAAAATAAATGTACCTATTATAATTTCTATTATAATTGTACCTATTATAATTTCTTTTTTAAAGTTAATGGCAGCGGTAGCTGAGTATTAAAAATTAAGAAAAGGGCAGACAAGTTAAATATTTTTATCCAACGTTATTGTTTTGAAAGAATATAGATAAATAGACAATTATCAAACCTAGAAATAAAACACGCTAATATTTAGCTATCTAAGCTCACAGGTCAGTAGGTCAATAATGTTCTAATTATTATTCACTACAAAGGAGGGTTATTTTATTATGTTAGCACACTATTTATGTATGCAGCCGATTTCTTTGCCTGTACTCACGTAGCGCGGAAACTACTAGTCCGATTATAACGAACTAGCGGTCTGCCCCGGCTTCGCACGGGTATTAAACAAAAATTTCAGAAATTATACACACTAACATGATGGGTTTCACAGTTTTCATACGGATCCCTAACCTTTTTTAATAGCATTGGAGTTTTTGACATTGACTCGACACTCCATAACTGACACTGGCCGTAGAGAAAAAGCAAACACTAGAGACAACGAGGCAAGAAAACGAGGTTGAATATACAGCGCACGGTTCAATTATTGAATTTTTCATGCGGATCCCTAACTTTTTTGAAAATATTATATAGCCTATGTTCTTGCATGTATTTTTCAAATTGGTCCAGTAGTTTAGGAGCCTAACAAACAATCAAATCTTTCCTCTTTATAATATTAGTATATGATGTGTCATTAATGATTCGTCTTAGTACCCTCGTGATTATAGGCTATGTGACGTCATATAAAATGGGGGTATAACGGGATAGCGTGGTCGAAAATCTCAATGTAAGTAAATATGATCGTGTAGGGGCACTGTTGCAAAAGGCTTTTGTTTTTACTTTCCAAAACTGTTTCCTTTTTTGACTACTTATATATCAAAAGATAATGACAAGGACAGTCAGATTTAAGACATTTACGCGTTCGGGCTTAAGTTATTAATTTTTAGGCCTTTCATATCAGATCTTTTGGAGGGTGGGTCCAAGGTGTATAAATTAATACTTAAAAGGCTTATTTTGTTTAAACCAACTTGGTGATAATGTTGGCCTCGACGGCCGCACTAATATATAATTATAATATATAACTACTCCCATAGACGCAATAAATTATCGCCTTTGTCTTTGTATTTCTGTCATGCCAAAAGTTACAAGGAATTATTTGCGGTATAATAAAACGTTACATCAAGGCCATACAAATGATGTACAAACACATGTTTTAAAGAATGGAGCGAATTTTCTCGCCTACTATTTCTCTTCTGGCATTTTCCGTGGAAACTAATCAATATGTCTAAACGACCTTCAGGCATACAGCAGCTAAGGCCGCGTTGACACGATCTGAGTCTTCACAGACCGAGTAGAATTGGATATCTACTCGGACGCAACTCGTATTGTATCAAACCCTAATCCAAGCGCATTCGTGCTACGATTGCGTCCCATCTAAGTAGAAGACCGCGTTCTACTTTTGAAATCCAGCTAGTATACGAGTAGAAAAACAAAATGGCGTCTAGTCACAACAATCAAGCGTCGTGTGTCATATTTCGATGTCGTCTCAATCGCACAGCATCCTTTTTAGGGTTTTGCCATCGGTTGCAAAACCCTTATGAAATCGCTTTGGGTCTGTTTTGTGTTTTGAATCCTTAATATCTCAGAAACTACTGCAGCTATTGACTTGAAATTTGAAATAATAATACATTTTGTGCGCCCGCACATATTTATAGAAAAATAAATGAAAATAAATGAAAAATCAAAATGAAGATTTTCCATACAAATTTTGAAATCGAAATTTTAAATGGAACGTACAAAGTCGAAAGTGGTATCAAATGAAAGGTACTCGTTTGTAGATTGCAAAATAGTTTTTGAAATTTCGGTAGATTTCATACTTTTTAAAATATTTTGAAAATGGTCAAAAAAATGACCGTCCCCCCCCCCCCCCTATCTCCGAAGATTGCAGAGCGATCGACGTGATATGTACCAAGTGTTTGTAGGTATTGATCTATATTTTATAGGAAAAATATAGAGAAGTCTGTAAAAATAATACTTTTTGAAATATGGTCAAAAAAGGGCGGGAAAAATTTCTAAAGGGGTGACTACCCCCCCGAGTTGGGTATCAAATGAAAGGTATTGGTTTGTACATTCCAATGCAGTTTTTGAAATTCCGATAGATTTTATACTTTTTGATATATTTTGAAAAAGGTCGAAAATTTGACCGGTACCCCCCCTCTATCTCCGAAGATTGCAGAACGATCGATTTGATATGTACCAAGTTTTTGTAAGTATTGATCTATATTTTACAGGAAAAATATAGAGAAATCTGTAAAAATAATAATTTTTGAAATATGGTCAAAAAAGGGCGGGAAAAATTTCTAAAGGGGTGACTACCCCACCGAGTTGGGTATCAAATGAAAAGTATCAGTTTGTACATTTTAATGCAGTTTTTGAAATTTCGATAGGTTTTATACTTTTTGAAATATTTTGAAAAAGGTCGAAAATTTGACCGTTCCCCCCCCTCTATCTCCGAAGATAGCAGAGTGATCTATATAAAATGTACTAAGCGTTTGTAGATATAGGTCTATATTTTACAGGAAAAATATAGAGAAGTCTGTAAAAACAATACTTTTCGAAATATGGTCAAAAAACGAATTTTCATACAATGGGGGCTATTTCATTGAGAGCAATATCAAATCAAAGGTATGGATTTCGACAATTCAAAACAGGTTTTAAAAATCGTCTAAGTTTCATACATAATGAAATACGTAGAAAAAAGTCGAAAAAATAATTGTAGGTACCAACCCACTTACCTACCCACTAATCTCTGTAGTAACTGTAATAGTAGGGTTCCACAGCGCCACGAAACCGTTGTTCTCAAAATTTTAAAGTCCATACCCAATGTATTCCACTGCGCTCGAAGAATATTTAGATAATAAGATTATTGAATTCATGAATTCCACCGTGCTCCAAAAAAATATGAGAAGAGTAATGTATTCTGGATAATCCACACAACATCATTTAGCGACAAGCTAAGCAAGCTTGTGTAATTCGTACTACTACGATATCTGTTATACTTAATAAAGTATATATAAGTATCACCTTATATGATTTATTTTTGTGTACGTAGAAAAGGACTAGAACACTCGAACAAATAATCTGCAGAATAGAGAACCTCCTGCGTTGTAAGCCCACCGCGCTAACAGGTCGTCAATATACGTACCTACCTAAACGACAAAAGTTCAAAACCCTCGGCGCGCGAGTTACACTCGCACTTGTCGTACTTGTTTTTACGTGATGGCGAATATATATTTATACATGTATGCGCTTTATCTTGATTATTCTGGTCTGCTAATGTTAAATAAGCTATTTATGATTTTGAATGCATGCAATAATTTATTTCTCAAGAATAAATTAAATTAATATTGTATTTTATAAGCGCTATCAAGTAGAGTTCGTTATAGTTTAAAAAATATTTGTAATTTTAGAACCACATTCATAAATTTTATGCTTAATTTCGTTTTATAAAATTAGAAATAAGAAATCTGATTACGTAAGAAACAGTTTGTATTTTTACAGTAACGTTTATAAACTATTGCGATATTTTATAGTTAACTTCCGGTACTTGTTTTGATTATTATCAAATTTTGGTTGAATCTAATTATTTGTTATATTCCGAAAAATCATTTTGTATTTGAGAAATACTTTTTATGAAATGTTTTATTTTTAAATGTTACTTCCTGTAGAAGTGTTTGTCACGTGTTTTGCAGCAAGGTAACCTAAAACACTTGCTATAAAACTGTGCAACTCACTTGAAAAGGCTCAGTTTACGCTCAGCCACGGTGACGGCAACAACTAATAAAGTGACTTGACTTTGACTTGCTGTTTTCGTTCTCTCCTCCGTAGACCGAGACACGTTCTCGGTGACCCCGTTGACCCAATCACCGCCGCTAACCCGGAGGTGACGTCAACTAGTACCGATTCGCTTCCGCACACTACACACACACGATCAAAAACCGACCCCGCCGGATGCGGGGTCGAAGAATTCCCCGCTTCCGCCCATAGGTGCACTTGTGCACTTAGGCGAAACCTCCATACCCTCTTGTAGCATCTGGCAACAGCCCAAGCCGAGGTTCGCACCTAAGTGGTGGCCCTTGCGCGTGTTGCCCCAACCTAACTTTACCGGTGTGGCGCCCTCTGCGCCCGCCAAAAGTCCGGTAACGCTGTCATGGCCATCTGCGGTCAACAGCATTAAAGTCCATTCGAAAAAAAAAATGCTGTTTTCGTTATGGACTCTCCCGATGCTCTTACATGTATAATATTTATACATGTATGTATATAGTGTGTAACTAAGCCCTCGCACTCGAGCTATTCGGTAATTTTTGGGTTATTATTTAATGGCGTCTTTAGTTGTAGACGAGTTGACACACCCGACAGAATCCCGTATCCAGTAAAAGATTGTTTCAAAGATTGAGTAAGCACTAAGAAAACTACCCAATTCAGCTATCCGAGTGCACTCATATGAAGCTACACCTACAAGTCCACTCGATCCGAGTTTTATCCCAGACGACTCATATCGTGTCAACACGGCTTAAACACAGAACATTTATACAGGAACAAACTTTCAAGCGTGGAAAACAACCAAATAAAAACATATTTCCTTGAATTCCTTATGAATGTTAGCGGGTTAACTACGAACCTTGTTTGTGTTAGAAGAACAGACACGTTTCATCCCTTAACGACACTTATTCACGATAAAAACAGTCGCGCTTGTTCAGCGTCACAGCATTTATTTATTCATTAAGGAATGCCAACAGCGTATATATGACACATTCTTAAACTTGGGCACTAATATACACTAATAACAGGCGGACACATCATTCTAAAATTCTAATATTATATAAACTAAAGGTAATTCATTTAATTCATTTCAGCATTCACTCATATTTTCTTAATTTTATAATTGGGAATGAGGATTCAAAGTAAAAACCTATTACATTAAACCTCCTTCACAATTTTCATCATAACACACGTTATCAGCTATACCTAGGCCTCCCTCGACATGACACACAAATAGCGGCTCTGAACATTGCGAAATGAAAAATACACAACTGAAGAACATACCAGCACATCTAACTCTACTTTACCCCAATTCCAAGAATTCATAACCCCATTCACCATTCGTAATATTTCCTTACATATTCATTACACAACTTACATGGTCGTTTATAACTTTAAGTGGTTTCACATCCCCTCCAACTCTGTAAATAATACAATGAAAGGACAAAGCGGAGTTCGTATCTACCCGCTGCTTGCAAACGCGGCCATTTTCTAGATTAAGTACGGTCAGCGTAAAACTCAGCATGTTTTCACATATCTTTACATAATAGTCTTTTCTAAAATATTTTTGTTAGCAAGTGATTCATTTTATGAGATTATGAAACGTCACTTATATGAAATACAGGTTATGTTTAATTTATTTATAATTATAATTATATTTTTGTTTTATTCTAGTGTATCTACTTAAAAATTTAGACGATTAACTTTTCAAAAAAAGTAATACTTACTGTAATGTAAGACCATCATTGCTAACCTTGAAATAATATTACATATTGTCGTAAAATACGAACTATCATTACTCTAATTAAAAATACATCAAATAAGAATACACAACAATATGAGACTCTCAGAAAAACCACTGTGATTGCAAACCAAGCGCTTTATAAATAAACTTATAAAATTTTCCACTTTTTACTCTTCTTTAAGCGAGTACCTATTTATGACTCAACTTTTTTTGCTGACTGTTCTATAAATATGAGAGCGTTTAAATGGTGATTTTTTATGCAGAGTTAAACATTATACGAGCTATAAAGTAAGAGCATATCTATCTACCCACGTAACACACTTTGAATAAGGTACACCTTCGGTACATTTTAAGTACACCGTAGGTCGAGATCCTCCACTCTAAATGAGCGTGGTTTCATAATAAAACCGTAATATTTTATATCTATACAAATATTGTAAAGATGAAAGATTTGATTGTTTGTTTGTTTGAATTGAATAGGCTTTGAAACTAATGAACCGATTTGAAAAATTGTTTCACTATTATAATCATACATTTTCTGTGATGAACATAGGGTTCCACATACAAAAAGAATTTTTTGTTAGCCCGTGCGAAGCCGGGACTGACTGCAAGTCCGTTATATAAAGCAATAATCTGCACCATTTTATAAGTAAGAAACGCAATATATAAAATGTTAATAAACTAATAATACAAAATAATAAATGTTAACTTGTTATGTCAAAATGTTAATATCGGGAAAACAATCAAGATTTTGTGGATTTATCCCTTCATTAGGGATCCTAATCTTGGTTTTAAGGCTAAAGGTTTGTTCTTAGTGCAATCAAATTATTTTACAAACCACTTTTTTAATCAGGTACCTCATCATAAGTCAATCTTGTGTATGGGAAATTCCCATAAAAAGTTGGCATCCCTAGCATAGAATAGCTTTTGTCACTTACATTATAGTCTATACTAATATTATAAAGAGGAAAGATTTGATTGTTTGTTTGTTTGTATGTTTGTTTGTTTGTTTGTTTGTTTGAATTGAATAGGCTCCGAAACTACTGGACCAATTTGAAAAATTCTTCCACCATAAGAATCCTAAAATTTCCGTGATGAACATAGGCTATAAAATATTTTCAAAAAAGTTAGAGATCCGTATAAAAACTTCAATAATAAAACCATAGCGATATACATCAACTTCTTTTTTTTTCTTTTTTGCGCTGCTCGCTTTTGCTGTGACTCAACTTCAACTTCTTTTTTTATGGCACCGCTTTTGCTACGACGACTCCGCCAGTGTCAGTTATGGATTGTCATAGACATCACAATTCGTTACTGGGGTGCGAGTTCTGAGGGTGCGAGAGGAAACTCAATGTCAAAAAATATAAAAACTTCAAGATTGGAACCATGCGATGTAGGCTCAGAAAAACGATCGATGTAGGCGATATAGCGGTGCGAGAGAAAAGCCAATGCCAAAAAATAAAGTTCTCCCTGTTTTTCTTTATATAAGTAAGGAGGTAAAGGTACAATTTTAAAAAGGAGAGGTTTTATTGTTTGTTTGTGGTCTGAATTGAATAAGTTCCGAAACTACTAGACCTTTTTGGAAAAAAATCATCATAAGAATGATAGTCATAGGCTATAGAATATTTTTAAAGTTAGTGATCCCTATGAAAACTTCAATAATAAACTACCTTATCTAACGTGTGTATGTAAGAACTTAAAATTCTTTAAAATACCCGTGCGAAGCCGGGGCGGGCTGCTAGTTACTTATAATGAAAGTGACTAAAATTCTGAAAGAAATATTATTTATCTCAGAATAAAACATCATAAAATATTATCAAGATCTCCGGGGAGCTTTATTTATTTACTAAGCAAGTTCTTTAATTAGACATTTTAGTTGAGAACTTGTGTAAGTCACACTGAGTGCAAAAAGATAACGCTTTTTGCTTTGATCATTTTCACTGAGAGAAATTCAATGAATTCTTTAGAAGATGACAATAAGTAAAGGATCTAAAAGTTGTTTTATAACAGTCTTATAAAAGAAGACTTTCATTTCATAATAAACATTTCAACAAGAATAACCTTACCCTATCTACATCAGATTTTGGATATTATTTCTGCGTTACCTATGTTCGTTGATAGTAGAAGGTAAGGCACGAAATAATAAATAAAAAATCAAAATAGTTTACTTCTATAATCTTTATTTTAATACCTACATTACAATACTTTTACCATTCATAGTTAAATCAAGAACGTAAATTCAGATCTTTTTGTGATAGTCTTTATACATTGTCATTCAATCGCGACTATTAGTAGACGTTAGACTGTTATATAGATTAAAATATTTCAGTCTTAAAAAAATCTTCTTCAAATATACCTTCTATGGTGGTAATTAGATCATGAGGCAATAGATCTGGGCAGTAGAGTAATAAAGAATCCGTGAATGCCAGACAGAACCACAGACTAAGTAGGCAATAAAGAAAATTGTACGAGTAAACGTTGGCATTCCCCAAACTACAATAATTTGAACGCGGTGGGTACAAATGATGATGATGTCATAATCTTAGACGATCCTTCAACTTGGTTTTCGGGAGAAAAAGTTATAATGTTAGTTTATACATAGGTCAATAGAAAAGAAGTAGATTGGAACGATTGATTTTGATGATAACGGATGTTATCATAGTTTGATAAATTGTAACAAAATAAAATAAAGCGATCTCTTTCAGGCAGTCTTTGGATGGAAAGAATTATTTGAATTTAAGAAAGGCAGGCAGTCAAGTTTAATGTCCAATAAAAATTTTAAATTTAGGTGTTTTAGTGTCAATTAAAAAAAGTTTAAAGCATAATAGAATATTAAGGAACCTACTTATCTAAAAAGATATTTTTTACTGCTGGGTTACAAAACTTGGGTAAAAAAACTTGGGTTAAAAATAGGTCTGATATAAGAAAAGTTCATAACTATTTTACTTCAAACCCACAATGAAGCGCTACCGAGAAGTTACGGGTAAAACTTAGTTACAGTTATATTTGTCCTAGTTCTGAATCTTCAAAGAACGAGTAATATGCTTCGAAAGTGAAACGCCTGACATTAATTATCTCCTTTTTAGCTCCGCTGTCGGGAAGTTTGATTAGTTAAGTTTCATGTTCTCTTCAAAGAACTTATCAATAAGATACAGTGCTAATCAAGTACCAAGTTTTACTGGCTAGTTAGCTCACGTAAGCAAACATGTATCTATTTTTTTTTATAAACCTTTTATAAATATTTGTTATTTAGTTTTGACGCCTTGTGTGTCCAACTTCTGGGGAAAGGCCATCCTCTGGTCGTCCTCCCTCAATGATTCTCCATCTGGCTCAAAAGCCAGTAGGAGTTATGCCATCGGTTTCTCGGTCTACCGCGGCACCCTACGCAGTTGGAGCTCCACAGGGTAGTTATCTTGTCCCACAAGTCTTCAGGCATACAGCAAACATGGCCAACCCAGCTCCATTTAAGCATACCAACAATTTCAGTTACATCAGCAATCTGTGTTTGGGACCGCAGTGACGTGTTCCGGATTCGGCCTTTCCGTTTTACACTTATCTTGCTACATATTAAAGTAATTAATTTATTTTCATCAAAATATACTGGAATATTATAATGTTATTATGAGTCCCACAAATGAACAGTTAAGGTCATGCAAAGATTTCTAAATACCGACTCGACGGTTGAATTAGTGTACCTACCCTACCTACAAACAAGCTTATCCTTATAAACAAACATAAAAGATAATGCGTGCAAGAGACATAATACATTAGTCACTAAAAATGTCAACGGAAAAAACAAATAACGAAACTACCGTTACAAGCCAGAATTTCCATACAACTAATGTGAGTGATACGTATAAAGAGGGCCCAAGGATCGTTCCTTGAGGGACCCTTTTAGCGAGCTGCAATAAATCAGGCACTAATGGAGTGTGTTAGGCCTGCCCGGGACTACATGACAGGGTGGAGGAAACGGTTAGGTTACTCTATCATGCAAAAGATATCACGTTCTTTTAATACCTAAACACTGACGCTTATTTGGTCTAAAGCTAAATCGTAACATTAACCAAAATATTCTAGTTGTAACTCCAAATTTATCATTGAAACTGGCTGTTTAATCAAGTTTACCAGATATTTGCAAGTAAGTAGCGTACAGTGATCTAGCTGTTATGCAACAGCTGAAAATATCCGCATAATATTTCTGAAATTCGGACTGACCGTGGGTAGGCGGGGAAAATTGCCGGACCATAGATGGGTATGTAAATTGACTTGAGAAAGCAATTGATGGAATGATTGTGTTGTGTGTGAGCATAAAAATGTTTGCAGCTTTGTAAAGTGTCTACAGGTTTTAATGTTTTTTGCCTGTTGAAGATTTATAAATATAACTTAGGGAAAATTTACAATAAATGTGCTATATATTATATTACTGCACTGAGCATGCAAATTTTTAATGGTAGCATAAAATAACATGGAATAAAAGAAAACTCAGAAATTTTGGAACACACTGTTCCAAAATTTCTGAGTTTTCTTTTATTTTAATATACAGAGAATTTGGAACACCTAATAGAGATATAGTAGGTACCTTAATTTATTTCAAGGACATTAAATGACAATTTTACGATGTGCATTTGAAGACTAAATACATATATGATAATTGTTTAAAATCTGTTAAGTTTACACTTCTAAGTCTATACTACGATGACATAGATAAGCTAATAAATATTTTCAAGTAAATTATATTTTTATATTTAATACCTAGGTACAGTTAACCAAGTGATATTAGTCATAAATTTATTGCTACTCAATGTAAGTCAGTATATACCTACAAATTGTTTGTATAATAAACAAAATTGTTAATAAAAGGCTTGGATCGTAATACATTAATTATTTTATGTAAAAATTACCACTCTTGTCGCCAATACACAGAATTTCCTAGTTCAGGCTTAATTGTAATACTTAGCCAGGTATACCTATTTATTCGTTAAATGCACTTATGTATTATCTATATTTACGAGTATCTTTGAATAGTTATTTTTATTTAAAAAAAGTCATAAATTATATTATACCACAAATTAAACCAAACTCCGAGAGTAAAAGCGCTCAAAAGGTCCTTTCATAAAATTCACCTGATAATTATGTATTGTGTTATAATTAATGGTACTTTATAATTCAAGAACATCCCCTTGTTATTGAAAAGGATCCGACCTCGGTTGTTTTGCGGAGTTAGGATAACTTCTATTTGTTGGTACAGTCAGCAAAAGTTTTCTAAGTTTTAATGAAAAAGTGCCTGTAGGCGGCTCGATGGCAGTAGCGCAGGCTACTAAAATAATAGGTACGGTGTTTTCTTTTGATAACAGAGTTATATAAAGTATAGAGTTATATACTTATAGTGTTTTTTTCAAAAGAAACACACCGTACAACTAAATGGATGGCGTGGGAGTGGATAGACTAGGACTGCATAAATGTCATGTCGACCGAGTCAATCACAACAACAACAACATCAGCCTATTTCAGTCCACTGCTGGACATAGGCCTCCCTAATGCGCGCCATAGGTGGCGTTATTTCATCTGGGGCTTATTGCCCATAATCCCCACGCTGGGCATGCGGGTTGGGGATCGCAGTTCGGTGGAGTTGTTCTGCAGAGGGCGCTGCTGCCCGCCCCCGGTGTGTTTCCCTTAGTCGCCTCTTACGACATCCACGGGAAGAGTGGGAGTGGTGAAATTCTATGCCGGCACCACACGGCCCGATTCAATCGTCATAAGACAATTGCTCTTATATAGACCATAGGATCTATAAGAATTTTTTGACTCCGATTCGGCGTCTTCGCGCAAAGCGCCTTATTTTCAGGATAATATTTTTTTACATTTATTGCTTAATTTTTTCATCATAAGACGTCTGTACTGGTATCTATCTGAGTCTTTCGTATGAGTAGAAATGAAATCGCTCTTGTCAGTTTATTACCAACTTTTCACCATATATTTTGATGACTGTACTAGGTACAGTTTAGGGACTTCCGCTATGGTTGTCCTTTTTAATATCAAAACTTTGGCAGTAACGAGACAAAGAACTTAAAAAGTGCCCTTTTGTTCATAAGAAATGGTACTAAACGCGTTTAGAGGATATTCCGCACTTTATAAGAGACTAGCGGTCCGCCCCGGCTTCGCACGGGTATTAAACAAAAATTTCAGAAATTATACACACTAACACGATGGGTTTCACAGTTTTCATACGGATCCCTTACTTTTTTTAACAGCATTGGGGATTTTGACATTGACTCGACACTCCATAACTGACACTGGCCGTAGAGAAAAAGCAAGCACCGTGCGCTGTATATTCAACATCTTTTTCTATTATGGCGCGTCATAATAGAAAAAGAGGTTGAGGTTGTTTGTGTTATTGAATTTTTTATGCGTGTCCCCATGCGTGTCCCTAACGTTTTTGAAAATATTATGAAAATTAAGGATTCTAATGAAAGATTTTTTCACATTGGTCCAGTAGTTTCGGAGCCTATTCAATTCAAACAAACAAACAATCAAATCTTTCCTTTTTATAATATTAGTATATATACACTTGCGAGCTATAAACTGGAATCACTTCATCGCTGGTTTCTGCAGACCATATTTTACAGTTTCCATGGAATAAACTGCAGATTACCGATACAGATACCATTTGAAAAGAAATATAGAAAAAAATAAATAAATATATATCCGCTATACAGCATTGTGCGTATCAATCTCCCGGTCTCCTGTAGACTCTCCGTCGACGGTCGCTGCCATGCAGGCACATCCTGTCTCGTCCGCGAACAAAACTCGGCTCCATTGCTGTATATCCCAATCTAAGTGATCACGAGCAAACTGAAGTCGGGCTTGTCGGTGGGCTGTAGACAATTTGGGTCCCGTTGCTGGCCTTTTTGGGGTCAAGTTAGCTTCTTTGAGTCTTTGCCTCACTGTCCACTCGCTGACAGTTCTCCCTCGAACTTCTCCGAGCTCCCGCTGGACGTCAACGCCGGTTAGATGTCGATTTCGGAGAGAAGTGCTGACAATAAATCGGTCATCCTCGCCGAAGTGCATCGCTGTCGTCCAGATCCTGGTCTTCGGACTAAGTTTCCAGTCTCTCTAAACCTCTTGTATACTTTGGAGACACAGGACTGGCTCAGATGAAGCTGTCGAGCGATAGTACGCTGAGAGAACCCTTGCTGGATTAGGGTGACGATTTGAGCGGCTTCTATTGGTGTGGTTTCCATTTTCTTGTAATTCCAGTATTTTGAGTGACGTGATATATTGGACTGATAACAAAATTGCATAAATTCCCAGTTTTTATAGGGAATCAGGAGTTTGAAAAAATTTATGTTTCGTTCCAAAAATGTATGTCTTTTGTTTTCACGTTCCATGACATATGATGAACATTTTTTTCGCTATGATATCGAAAGAGTTTGAAAGCAACCTACAGTTTATTGCATGGAAAATGTAAAATATGGTATGCAAAAACCATCGATGAAGTGATTCCAGTTTATAGCTCGCAAGTGTAGATACTACAAGTTTTTAAGACGCCCCATCTAATTGGGTAAATGTATTGTAACTCGTTCAGGAACATTTTCGCTGTCTTCATCTGTTGTGCTAGATATTAAACATTATGTAACG
The DNA here is from genome assembly GCA_963931895.1 of Eupithecia pulchellata. Taxonomy (NCBI): domain Eukaryota; kingdom Metazoa; phylum Arthropoda; class Insecta; order Lepidoptera; family Geometridae; genus Eupithecia; species Eupithecia pulchellata. The sequence goes on from OZ007538.1 coordinate 3,507,591, forward strand.
GAACGGAAAGTAAGACTACAAGAATAATGAACTTTAACAGGTTTTGTTGCATTAAAGTTATGAGCAGAAGAGGATGTATAAAACTAAGCAATAGAATACAAATGCAGTCTCTCAATTTGTAAATACATAGTTGTACTAATTAAGTTATCAAATTGTATTTTTTTATTTTGTATTTTTAGATATATTCTTTCAGAATATATTCCACGGTTTTGACTTTGAGACCATGTTAAGAGGCAAAGATCCTATATATTATTCTTTCTTTCAAAATATACCTCACGCTTTTGACTTTGAAGCCATAAAAGAGTCAAAGATCCTAGTAGCTTAGGTAAAAATAATAAAGTGCTATTTGCTATTATAACCATTCATACATTCGTACCGTTCCATATTCAAACCGGGAATAACAAATCAGCTCACATTTCCCTCCGCCATACGAAGTATTTGAAAAGCTGAGTAAGGCCAGTACAATACATAGCTCATGTTACAATTGTAGTCACGTCCACAAAGGTTCTAAGGCAATAAAGTTAAATGGCTTTATGCAAAACTAGATACCCTTGTCACAGTGTAGTGGTAGTCATTGCTGACTGCGGTCATCTAATGACTAGTGAAACTGAAAGTTTGGTAAGAAACGAGCAGATTGTAAATAATCGAAGTTGTGAAATTAGTCGGAGCTCCATTAAATAATTGAATGAGTTTGACGTTCGCTGTAAAATTTTGTGTAGCAACAATTAAATTGGAAACAGTAAAAGTGGCAAAAATTGTTTAACTTGACTTATGCATAGAGCAACACGGTGTTCTGGTAGTTTTCTATGTACAACAAAAATCTATCGTACTTAAGAAGCCTCTCTGTGTTTGCCTCCGGTCCGCCGGAGGCCCGTGTTGCTCTATGGACTTATGCAATATGTATTTGTCATATTCCATAAGTAAGTTGAACAATTGTATAAATAAATAAGGCTTGGCAATTTACACTCAGTATTTGTAATGATTATCAGCGTGGGGATTATGGGCAATAACCCCCAAATGATAATGCATCTATGGCGTTCATTAGGGGAGGCCTATGTCCAGCAGTGGACTATTATAGGCTGGTGATGATGATGATGATTTGTAATGATAAGTATTTTGAAAAAGCTTGTAGCAGGAACCTAAATAAATGCCAGTAACAAATAGCAAACCATTATGAAAATATTCTCAAATTACAAATCACTTTGGTACTAGAAAGAAAAAAAAATCGTTTATTGGGGTGCCCAATAAACGATTTTTTCACACTAAAACATAAGTACGAAAATAAACCTTAAAATAAATGTAACAATAAAATAACTACTACCGTTTGTATAGGAAATTCATCCGTTACCGGCTTTAAACTTAGCGTTACCTGAAGGCCGTCATAACATTAACTTTAAGTTAGGTAGCTTTGGTTAGCACACTTCACCTACCCTCAAAGTGCCTATGAGTAAACAGACAAGTAGGCCAAAGATGTTGTAATTACAAACTTTTCTACACTTACCGGATTTTATCCAGGCACGTTTTCTTTTTAAACTGATATTTTTATACGTTTGCGCATTTGCAGTTAAAGAAGCTTTTGCATTACCATTTGTTCAATTGGGTGATATTATTTCATATACAATGAGATGTGGATATCCAGGTATTTCTTTATTGGTGGGTTCTGCATGATTTTTAAAACTATTTTTATATGGATTATTTGACTATTAACAACAGTCTGCAGTTACCTGTCGCTGATTCAAATGTAGGCAAATAATATCTTGTTCTATTTTTGTATCATTAAGCTGTATTTTCTATTTTTTTGTAAAATTACGTGAATATGAATACTAAATACACACATACTCTGGTTTGAATTGTAACGCTTGACTTACAGAAAAAAAACTTTTATAATGTGCAAAGCTATTGGTTGATAACTAGGTAAAGAACCTTTGTAACAGGATCTTATTAGCGAAAGAGTATTTCCCCACATAATAGGTGTTATCATGGAATCTTATTAAGAAAGTTCCTAAGAAAATAATAAAGAATATCGCAAATGATGTTATTTTTGACTTGGAGTAGAGATTGCTCTTTCATAAGATAAACTACTCAAGGAAACCTGACGCAAGGAATCAAAACAATCAAAGTAAATTGTATGATAATTAGTCCTATTACAAAGTACCTGCAAATATGCCGACCAAAATAGGAAATTTAATTAAAATGAGAATTAAAAAAAATAAAGAAATATAATAGGCCTTTTAAGGCTTTTTTTAGCAACAAGGAAATATTTCCTCAAACACGAGTATAAAAACCATTTACCGAGTTCCATCATTTCTACAATATTTACTTAGAACAAAGAAAATATTCGTAAAATGCGGTTGTAATAATATTTCAGCGTGTAAGTATAAGCGAAAATACGAGAAAGCCTTGTTATTAAAATAGTTTCTGACAGGCTTAAAACATGTTTTATGGGTAAGGTTGGGAGTAGACGAGCGATTTAGAGAAACAATTTTTGTTTCTCATTTACCTCTATATCGCTTGCTCTGTTTACCGAATATTCGACACAACACTTGTGTCAACGTTTTACTATGATATTACTATTTTTACTATTGCTATTAAGTTTCCAATTTAAGCACTTAAGAAAAGTTTCGTTAGCTTACAAATTTTAGGGCTTTAATTTTTAATTAATAACATCTATAGAAAAAAATTGAGATGGATTTTTTATATTTTTATACAGTTGTTAAAAGTAGTAATCTTAGAATAAATATTTGATATTTTTTTTTATTTATAACCTCCAGCGAGCTACGGTGCCATATAGCTATCTAATAGCATTTACTTTGCTACCGAACGCGAAAGTAAAAATAAAAGCAATATCAAGTGTTCAGTGTTTTGCGAAAGGTATGTATTTGTATCAGGGCAGGTAAATTTCGCTAGGATTCCCGCGGTAATTCAGTTGACAGTAGGATAAACGCACTCAGCTTTCGCTACCGATCATGGTAGCGAATATGAATACCGCGTTTCTGAACGGGCCCTTAAGAAACCCGTCTATCTCGGCCTTAGATAATATACGTAGCTTGAAAAACAACCCGTAGAGGAAGAAGTTTTAATAAGATCACGTCTGCGGTATCTTTGCATTGAATCTCGATCGTTCACAAGAATTCGCGGAAAAGGGTTGAAAGTTTGATAAATTGCTTAGTATTTCGAGAGGTAAAAGTATTTTCTGAATGTTTTTATTGATGGAACGTATTGCTCTATGCCACTTATCTCTTGATGTATTCAGGGTGTTTGAGCCCGATGCAAATCAGTGGTTAGGCATTATATCTAAGCTAGATTACCTGTAGAATTCCCCCCCAAGGCTATGCATTGAACTGTATTGTGACAAAATCATGTATGTAGAATGCCATAACAATGCAAGTTTATGACAATGATAGATCCTGAAGTACCTGCTTACCTGAAATGGAGTTGAAATAATAAATTGAACCCATTTAAAATTGATAGCACCATTACCTTCATCACAAACAAAAATAATTGATGAAAATCTTGCTCAAGACCCATTGAAACGTTAATGTGTTCATAAAATTTGAATGATCATCAGAATATCCAGCGCTGCCCACTTCCCTGTAAAGTTAGACCAAATTTTGTTTTGAATTTGAACGATGGCAGTTATCTGATATTGGCTCTCGATTCTGCTATAATGCTAGCGCAGTGGTCGGTATTTCTGGACAGGTAAGTCAGTAGCACTGTTCTTTGATCTTAGAAGGGAAGAGAATGGAGCTCCGATCAATGGAAAACGTGTTTATGGAACTGTTATTGTGTCCGATGGAAATGAAGACATTTTGACATTGATTTAAATAGACAATGGCCCTGTAGATTAATGATCATCATTTTTTTTATGCAAGTTCTTAAACTTTTTATGAAATTTCTCGCGCAAGAAATAAAAGCAATATTAAAGATCTCATTGGAATTGGAACAAAGAAATTTAAAAATTACTCCAAAAGAAACCCGAAAGCATCGAATAGAAATAAATTCGATTATTCTGTCGATACTCGACGAAAGAGGTTTTATACGTACCTATTACACATAAATTCAATGTTCCAAAAATACTTCTAATCCCCTCAATGTCTCAAAGCCTGGCAAAGCTATTTTAAATATGAAACCCATCACCATATAAATAAATAAAAGCAGACATTTATTGAAGATTACTCGAAAAATTCAATTTACGAAACCGACTCCCCGTAGCCGCGTTATTTAGGTTTTTCAGATTTCCCTAGACGCTAACGATTAATTCTTGGAAGATATCCAAATCAATCTGGCTGTTCTCTTCTTACTTTTCAGAGGAAAGTATGATCTTCCTGTGTTTTAAAAAATTTCCGGTCAAATGAGGTTTTTCGTTTCGGTCGAAGAGAATAGTTGTACCAAGGAATATCAAGAGTTTTCTCAAGCCCGAATGTCTATAGCTTTTTAGTTTCCGGTGCTTCTTAAAGAAAATCCTTTTCTCGAAGTCGATACTAAATGGTTTCATAATTGGCTGTTTATATGTTTTTGTAGAAACCGACAAACATAATAATGTTCGTCAATGTGTTCATCTATTATGTTTCAATTCTCCAAACGGTTATTTTTATATTTAACGAGCTGATAAATAAAACGTCTTTAAATGTTGCATTCAGCCAAAGAATATAAACGTGTGGACGATTAATTTCTTCAAAATTTATAAGGCCGTCTCGAAAAATAATAGTAAAAAATAAAAAACCGAGTAATAGACAAAAACAAAATCCTTAATGTTCGAGTCGAACTCGCTCTTGTCTGTATTTTCATAGTTCTTCAGCTGGAGGAGATTTCATTATGAATGTAAGCGGGTTAACTACGAATCTATTATATGTTGTTCTTACAACATTATAATAGGTTAACTACGGACCTATTATATGTTGTAAGAACAACATGTAATAGATTCGTAGTTAACCCGCTTACATTCATAATGAATTCGTCAAACTACGATAGTTTTTATGGAGGAGATTTCTTTATTGAAAGAAGCGACCAATGTCAGACTCCTAGAATCATTTGTCATCTCATCCAATCTCTTTTTCAAAGATAAATCAAATTGAAACATTGTGTCAGTGAGCGCGTTGCCCAAAGGTTTGAAAGTTTGATGGATTAATCCCATATTATTGATGAATGTCTGATAGGTCAAAAAGATTTGATCCGATTACAATAACTTTATTTCGTAAGCTTAGAGAAATATGGTACTGAACATTTAGATGTCTGAGTGTTTAACAAGTTCAAAAGATTAGGTAGCATACTTTCTCGTCTAACCTCTCCAAATGACGCATTCTCTAGCGGATTTAATATCTAATAATATCTTGATCTTCATCTAAACAGCTATTATAGCAGCTATTACAGCCTCGGCATAAATGATAGATTGAGGCGTTACTTAGCGAAAATCCTTTTCAAAATATACGGATGAAAATTTGTAGTTAAATTTAATTGATAGGATCTCATGAATGTAGTCCACGAAGAAGAAAAAAACACACCAAGTTCAAGAGGGTATAATAAACTTTTTGGCCTTTTTAATAAATTTCAAAAATAATGAAACCTACCCAAATCACAAAAACTGTTTTGAGATGTATAAATCGATAAATTTTGTTTGAGATAACTTTCCTTTTTTTTAACCTATTTAAAAATTTTACAACAAAAACTTGTACCTACTGAAAAATACTTAAATATAAAAATAGGTGCTCAAACGGGAATACTTCATGTATTTATGTTTCTGAAATGTAAAAACATTACACGGTCTTTATAATTGCCATTTCTTTTTATTCGTCTATCAACTGTTTTATGCTTATCACTCTGTCAAGTCAAGTCATTATTATTAAGTATTTGTGATTAAGCAAAGAATCATTATAAAAAGGGATCAGGCTTTATCGACATTGGTCCCAATAGACCCCGTAGTCACGCTATAATAAGCCCAGCCAATCCCTAGGGGGTTCCTTGGGTCATTTGGGATTAAAAACATTGTTTGACTGAGATGTTCGGGAGCATAAGAAAACATTTTAATTTTATTTATTTACGTTCTATACAGAGCTGTTATTTATACAGAAGAAAAAGGCAAATTCTCGACGCTGTACTTATTTAAATGAAACTTTTAAATTAATGTAGCTTTCTGTAGCTTAGCGCAATGATAACACTTTTATATTTCTAATTATAACAGTACTGAAGTTTCTCAGCTAAATGTAATCTCTTTCTAGTTATTTAAATATGCAAGTCACTCTCTAGAGCTTAATAAACAGACTTAGTAGGAGCTGAATTACAATATGAAAATTCTGGTTAAAAGAACCAGATAAACCTAATAAATATTATGTTTGTTAACTTTAAGAAATTTGAATTTTATGACATATATTTGGTTTTAAAGGAATGGACCAAACGCATTTAAACGTGTTTAACGCGGTTGTAGCTTTTGTCTATATCTATACAAATCTATACTAATATTATAAAGAGGAAAGATTTGATTGTTTGTTTGTTTGTATGTTTGTTTGAATTGAATAGGCTCCGAAACTACTGGACCAATTTGAAAAATTCTTGCACCATTAAAATCCTAAATTTTCCGTGATGAACATAGGCTATATAATATTTTCAAAAAAGTTAGGGACCCGCATGAAAAATTCTATAATTAAACCGTGCGCTGTATATTCAACCTCTTTTTCTATTATGACGCGTCATAATAGAAAAAAGAGGTTGAATATAAATAGTGCACGGTGCTTGCTTTTTCTCTACGGCCAGTGTCAGTGAGTGGAGTGGAGTGTCGAGTCAATGTCAAAAACCCCAATGCTGTTAAAAAAAGTAAGGGATCCGTATGAAAACTGTGAAACCCATCGTGTTAAAGTGTATAATTTCTGAAATTTTTGTTTAATACCCGTGCGAAGCCGGGGCGGACCGCTAGTACTATTATAAAGTGCAAAAATCAAAGTGCAAAAATCAGATTTTTTGTTTAAATTTAATAGGCTCCGAAACTACCGGACCGATTTGAAAAATAAGGGAACCGCATAAAACTTTACATTTTTGTTAAATACCCGTGCGAAGCCGGGGCGGACCGCTAGTTTGAAAAAAACAAGTTGAGCTTTCCTTTTTATTCTGAACTAGCGGTCCACCCCGGCTTCTGTACGCAAGTTGGGTGTTATAAGTTTATGAGCCTTCAACAAATTCAAACAAACAAACAATCAAATGTTTTTGTATTAGCTAAGTGAACAAATCTTTAAATATAGTTGTAAAAGTTCTTTGTTCTCGAAATTCTACAAAATTTTCTAGAAACCATAAAGTAAATTTACTTATTTTGGGGACGCTTATGTGCAGCAGTGGACTGATATACGCTGACGATGACGATGATGATGATGACGTATATTGGTACCTAATTTATTAAAATTACTGTAGCTTTTTGATGCTAGTACGTTACATTTTACGTTTTCCCTATTTTTTGAAGATTTCCTGAACTTTAAACGCTGGTAATAGTTTGAAACTATAAATTATTTGGTACATTAAAACTCAAATCATAAAAAGCAAACTTACGACTGAAAACTCTCACTTGGCTTTTATTCTTTAAACATAGTTTGAAACTTGCACCTTAATACTCAAGGCATCAACGTAATTTTTAAAACTAGTTCTAGACTACCAGGTCTACTTATAAACCTCCCCTACGATGCCGTACAAAATCAAGCTTTAAAAGAATTTTCTTTGTGAAAACACGATTAAAACGGGATTAAATTTAAAACCTCTAGAGATTTATAACGCTAAATAGCTGTCGTCTTTGTTATTTTGTAATAACGCTGTTTAAGAGAAGATACTAGCTCTATATCCAATTTTAAAGCAATGTATGTATAATTAAAAAGTAGCTACCTAGAGATACCAAAGAATGTTCTGGATTGTACCCCATTTTGTAGCTCTTAGGTATTTCATAGGTATATTGTTTGGTCATTATTTAGGCTGTATTTATATTTAAGGATGTTCTGGTTATTGGCTATGCATAATACAAAAATATATTATGTATAAAAATATAATATTATTTTATAAAGTATTCCAGTTATCACCACCACCCACAACACCACTCACCTATAATTCAAGCTCTGCTTAGCTTGAGGCTAGATTATGCTGTGTGAATTGTCTAGCGTAATTCTTTTTAAAATTTTTTTTTATTTGTAAATATTTCAGCCTGATTTATTTAGTAGTTTTGTCGTTGTCTTCGCCTAACATCTTCACAGCGGTACAAAAATTTTCTTCTATAATATTTTACGATAGGATGTGTCATTAAAGGTTCTTTGTCGATTCCGTAGTTGCAAACCTTGTCAAAAACTCAATAATACATCATCTTAGAAGAGTACCATGTATAAATAAGGGATCCCTAAATACGTAAAGCTATTCAAAATCGTATAAATCCACTACAAGGCGCAGTAAAACTTCGTGAACGGAGAATTAAGTACCCTTACGTTACGATGCCGTCAGTAAAAACGTGACTATCATTACCATTTGATTTATTACCCCACCACTAAAAGGGGTCCCTTAGACCCCGACGTGGATCCCTCAAGTACAGATGTTGCGCAGATTCCACTGGGCTTTAACACGACATGTATTAATGTATTTCGGCTGAAACTCTAGGATAAACGATTTGAAAGTTGAAACAAATCGCGGGGATACGGGGATCCGATTCGGTTTGATATGCCGAAAAATGAAATACTCTGGTAGGTTATTTTTGAAATATTCTGAATGTCTTTTCCAAAACATCATAATATACTGACGGTTCAACCGTGCTCTGATTTAACCACTGAAAATCTGCTAGAAATTCGTGATTTAACTGAGACTTGCGATCTGAGTTGTGCTTAAGGAATTCATAAACTGGTATTCAATGATTGAAGACTAGTCATTCAATGACCATCTAATTTTTTTTAAACCACTAAGGCATATCAAGCATACGGCCCTCCTGATGGTAAGCGGTTAGCGCAGCCTATGGACGCCTCCCAGATCAGAGACAGGCGTGTTGCCGACTTTTGAGACCGAAATGTCTTAGAAAACCATTTTTTTAAAAAAACTATTTTGGTAAGTCTTGAGAGAAAACTTTGACAGGGAGATCATTTCACATCCTGACTGTTCGCGGGAGGAAGTTCCTCATGAACTAATTGTTATTTATTATGTTTAAGTATATCGATTTATCTTGCAGGTTTATTAGTTAGACAAGTTACACAAGTTCTGCTTAGCTAGTGTATAAATAATGCGGTGTGAATTCGACATTATTTATTTATTTCTGTGTTTTGTTGTGGTTGTCGTCTACATGTTGACAGAGTAATTCAAACGATATTTGTAAGGAGATTTGACAACACATCAAAAGAGTTTACCATTTCTTAATATCAAATAAGATTTTTATGACTATTGATAAAAGCATATTAGCCTCAATTCAAGAAAGAAATCAATGAATCGTTGCCAGCAGTTGGATGGTGATTAAACAATTTCTTGGCAGCCGTTTCCTCTTTGCCATAAAAGTTGTCGTCAGAAAAAGAATAAAAAAAGATTGGCAGTTTCGTCTAGACTTTTTTGCTTTCTTGTGGCTTTAGTAATCGAATATTGCATTAATACATAGTGAATGGTTTTAGGTTTCAAAACAATTGTGATGATCAAGTCAATTAGGAATTTAGTCAACAATAAGAGCACGTCTAAATTCACGTTGTTATTTTAGGCTTACCCTAGTCGTGGTCAGTAGATCACCATTAGATACAATCTGAAAATAAGAGAATAAAATTAAAATAATGCTTTTTGGATTTTTCACAATATATCTGAGCATCTGGTTGAAGCGAAGTGCGCTGGAAAATCTGGCATAGCGCATCAGCATTGCCATACAGACAGGCAATGCAACCAGCGTTTTGGGGACGCTTCTTACTGGTATTGATATGGATCAGGGATTTTATCTACGGGACTTTAGATAAATAACATAATATAAATGCAAATATTGGGAATTAGGATGTGGACAAACAGTTTTGTTGAGATAACACAAACTTAAAATAAATACTTCTAGGAGTCTATGTGTCAAGGCATAATTGCTGGGGAATGGGATAAAATAATAGTTTTTCTGCTTGATTCCAGCCATAACATATAAATAATACTTGGTGCTTTTAACGCCCATGGGCTGTAGGTACTGATGAGTTGTAGAATACAAGGTATTTTATGTCAAAAACTTTATTTATAAATGAAAAATTAACATTAACAAAACATATTGATAAAAACATATTAGCCTCAATTCGAGAAAGAAATCAATGAATTGTTGCCAGCAGTTGGATGGTGATTAAACAAGGTGATTTCTACAAACAAAAACAATCACTTCAAGTTTCTTATTCGAGTTCACAAATAAAGACAAATTATATATTTATAAATGAAAGCTTTCAAAGCCGTAAACTATTTTAAACTTTTGCGATTTACACCAAGAGTTACAACAATTTTTGTTATAATATTTCTACTTATCTACTGTTTCTTTGGTAAATGGGTTGGTTCTTGTTTTTTTTAACGCCAGTAAGCTGTACTGATGATCTAGAACAAAAAGTATTTAGGTCAAAAACGATATATCTACTATTTCTTTGGTTTCGTAACTCCTTTGTTCACGGAAAATATATCTTATCTTTAATTCTAGAATGGATAAGGGTATCAACAGAAATAATAAAACAAGATTAAGACCGATAGTTCCGTTGATCAATAGTAATAATTAGTGACGGGGTATTGTCGAGGGAAATAGACGCTGGCCGCATACTAATGCTTGTACTGTAATTAACAGAGATCCCTTAGTTGGGGCTTTGTCTTACATGAGACTTTGATGGTCGAGTGGAACGTCCACTCGACCATCAAAGTCTCATGTAAGACAAAGTCAAGTCTTAAATCTTGATTCAAAGACTGCGGGTTTGATTTTTGATCATATCCTGTCGCCTGAGTAGAAAGAAGTCAGATTTCAGTAACTGTCTTTAGGCCTACAAAATAAGCACAAGTGAGAATTTTTTGCTTCATACCATAAAATATAATAAAATAAGATGTCAAAGAGTCTACTAGTGGAAAAAATTTAAAAGAAACTTGCTAGTAATATATCAGTTATGTGTCAAATATACATTATGTTTGTTTCCTATTTAAATCTAAGTATAATGCGATATAGATAAGTTTATAATGTCACAATTTATTTAATTTATTTATAATATAATGATAAAGCTAAGCACAACATTAAATTTCTGCCCATGTGTAAGAAATTAAATGTACTATATATTATACTATCTTTGCGGAACGGAGCGACATCTGTCCAAACATTAACATCATTGATGTAATCGAGTAAAAGGTTTTCTTGATAAAATTTTGTTTTATCTTCTGTTTAAATTTACAAAAGTGAGCTCAGCTGCTTCTGTTAGAAAGAATCTTGTATAAAAGTGCATGCAATTGCCCACAAATGATTTAAATGGTTGTATCACGCCATTTAGTTAAAACGAATATATCCAAAACGAGGATTGGATTCGGATTAAAAAGATGGATCATACTGACATTTTTAAGTCAGGATTGCCCTATATATCTACTATACCTATATATTCCATTTATTTGGTAACACCGTTAGCAAAACCGAGAATTAGTCATAGAAAACTCTCCCTGTGGATAATATTTATGAACCTACAAGGATGACTTATGAGCTAGCCTTAGGTTCTATCTGGCGCATTTTGCATACCGCGCTAAACCAAAAGACGGCGATATCGCTTGACTGTCAAAGGTAGATTTTAAGGTAGATTACAAGTGTTTATAAAATACATTACAGAACTCAAGCGTTTGGATAAACCCAATTTTTTTATATTACTGACAGACCAACGTTTGACCACGATCTCACGTGATAAAAATAGTAGATGTACCGTGTATCACAAAGGTAAAGAACACACCTATTCACTCTAGTTTTGAAGAGAATTAAGATTTGAGGCTCTACTTAACATAAAAAGTCATCCTTTTTAACAATTAACGCTACCCGCTAAAATAGTTCCATTACATTACTATTAATATCATTATATCAGCCTACACACTCCATTAAATAAATAAATAATGCTGGACAATCCACACAGCATCATCCAGCCCCAAGCTAAGCAGAGCTTGTGTTATGGGTACTAGATGACTGATATACATTATACAATATTATTAAATAGATAGATTTTTTTTTTTTATTTCCTTCATAGAAAACAACCAGAACCCCTAAACAAATATCTGCAGATCGTACAAATATTTGTCCCGAGACGGGAATGGAACCCAAAGCAATATGTATATACAGCATCGTATGTCCACATAAGCCTCTTCACATACGACGCGTGATGCTACATACCCAACTAGCACACAAGCGGTATAAGAAGCTCTATAGTAGTCGTATAGAGGCGATTGATTACGGCATTGGCTCCATAAATAAGCTGTACAGTAGCCGTATAATGGGCTATAATATATAAAAAGGCTATACGGCCTCTGTACCCCCAAAATAGGCACTTTTTATACAGGTATTAGTGCTAAAGTAGCGCTACAGTAGTGGTTATGGGGTTAGAAGAGCCATACAAAGGCGCTTCAAGAGCGGTCGTGTACGCTTATTGAGGTACAATGGCGCTTTAACAGCTGTTACAAGCGACTAAAAATAACTTCTTGTAGCGCTTTTATACCGCTCTCATCGTATTTGGTCGCCACTGTGCGGCTAAAATATCGCTTATTGCGTAATTTTATATTTTTTTTTTATTAATTTTAACTGTGATGAACAACGTAAGACATTAAAAAAATTATCTAGAGTAAAAACCAAAAGGTATTATTGAATACCTATTCGTTTATATTGTGCAAGATATTACTGGGAGTATCCGTTTACTGTGAATATATATACGTAATTTCGCTTCAATTTTCATGCGCCCTCAAGATATTACATTTTAACATGAAAATACAATTTGAAATATAAGTGTGTGTGTAGTGCCAAAATGTGTTTAACTTTTTAAAGACATTTTAGGCTTCTTGATAGTTTAATTAAACTCATTTATGAACAAATAATGTCGTATATTACGGAATTATATTTATAATAATGCTATGATAAATGTTGTTTTAATTTCCAAAATACAAATTAATCATAAGTAGTAATGGTGCCTGGTTAAAGAGTTAATTCTCTCCGTTTTACCGCTTTAGGCTGTACAAAGGCGCCACTACTTTCTCTTGTAGACCTTAGAAGCGTACAGTTGTGGTATTAACGTGCTTTAAAACTCTTTTGGTCATAAATCAGCGCTTCAAGGTTCCATTTAAGAGCCTAACTCATAACTATTTTAGGGATCCGTCCGTGGAACTCAAAACGTCGGTAATTTTTTTTAATAATGAAGAAATTTATTTCATATCTACCTAGGTAACCAAAAACATCTAGGTTGTTGTTTGATAAAATTCATAAAATTTATTTCTTTAGCGTTATTATAACGCTATAAGAAACTCTTATACCGGCTTTTACCGTACAAGTACTCAACAATCCCCAATTGTCGCGCTTTTAGCGCTTAAATAAAGTTATAGTACTCTGCTGTGAATATGGCGCTACAATAGTTGTAATTGACGCTATTACAGATCTTAAGAATCTATAGAAAGCCTCTTTACCACTTAAAGTGTTTCAAAAGAAACTTATAACACCTTCCAAACACTCATACCTTCAAAAGTCCTCTTATAGATCATCTTGTGCTATAAAAGATGTTTATAACTCTGACTTACCTCTGAAGCCCGTACAATAGCGCTACAAGACGTCACTGTAACTGTTTTAGGATTATGATTACTATTGTAGAGCTACTATACCACCTTCCTGTAGAATGACTGTATAATACGATACTGTACAGCCTAAGGATATATAAGAAGCCCTTAAACAGCTGCTATAACGCAATATTGCTGTACAAAGTCTGCTTATGCAGCTTCTGTGCTAGTTGGGTAGCAGTCTTGAACCGGTTCCATAATTATTCTTAAGTTTTTGGAAAATAATATCCATATTTACCAGGTTAACTCGTTATATTATTTTTCCTTTAAACTGTCTTCAACCAAAAAAATAATAACAGCAAAGTTATTATCTTAACTCAGCTACTTCACTGTAATCACAAAAGAACAAGGAAACGCAAATTCCGGAAACAAAAGGAAATGAACCTTTTGAAGTAAGCTTTGATTAGCAATACACAGCGAGCCATGAAATACGAAGAAGAATACCGTTTATTACCTTCGCGGTTTTGTTTTTGACCAACGAAATAGCTATAAACGGGCCTTTGATGATATATAGTAAGGGTTAAAAATAAATAGGGTTAGAAATATCTCTTATGTTCTTAAATTTATATATGTTTTCTAGTAACTATAGAGTCATAAATAGAATCGAACATAAGTTTATCAAAGGACAAGAGTTATCTAAGATTCTTTTTCACTTATGACAATGGTAATAGAACGCATTCATTTAACTTAATAATTTTTTAAGTTTAGACACACTATAACTGACACACTAACTGGCAGAATCGTAGCGAAAACTTATTTATTTATTTACCTTTGCGATTTTGTTTTTGACCAACAAAATCGCTAGGTATGAAGCGGCCTATGATAAAAATTATTATAAGGGTTTTATCTTAAGTTCTTAAATTTATAGCTTTATCCATTATCATGCGTGGATTGAACGCTAAGTCTTCGGACCAATCTAGTATATACATATATGTAGAGCCAATAGAAGGCGATATATCTTCAAGTAGACTAGAGAAAAATGTGATAAATGCCCTTGAATGAATTTCACGTGCAATCGAATGAATTTCATGTGCAAGTAATGATTTTCAGGTTCTATTGCATGAATTTTAAATAACTTTTGTATTTGGTTTAAATTACTTTTAAATATTTTAGATATAAACCAGCCAAAATCGATGTTAAATGTTTGAAAACTAACTGTCACCAATATCTGAGCATCTGGTCGAAGAGACGCGTGATCTGTGCCGCGCATCAGCATTGCCTGCCGTACAGCGAAGCAATGCAGCATCTTAGGGATATGGATTAGTTGAGCTTCCTGTAGTTTGTTTGCAACAGTCTGCAGTTAGCTCAATTGTTTCAATTGTAAATGAAACTTTACATTTCTTATCATTTAATTTAGTTATTCAGTAAATTTTGCTATACTCATATCTGAAACTTGACACTAAGCTGTTTAGTTGTTTTTTTTTATATCGTGGTCTATTTACAAACATTGTACGTCCATTTTGGCTGATGTATCGATACATAACTATCACGTTGTATCTATCATGGTGTATAGATACATAACTGTCAAGTTTTGTCTAATATGATTAGCTTGCTGTTTGTAATAAGGTCCTGTAACGTTGTCCGTAAATAGATAACTTGTAATTACATTAATGCAATGTCCAAATGAAAAGACAACAAAGGTCCTGTTTGTAAGGGCTTGGTATTGTTTTAGGACCTCTACCATCAAAGAAATAAGTTCCGACTTTTGTACTTCATTATTTAAAGAAAGAATGGGATGACAAAGGAACAATAATCTAAATTGGTTTGCTGCAGTCAATTCGATGTCATAAGAATCAAAAGTCAATATGGGTCCGGCGGGTCTGTGAGATAATACCTATTATATATGATTATACATTTTATTTATTTATCACACAATAAATATAAAAGATTGATGATGAAATATAAAAGGTAGAACTGTTACATATTCATCATCATCATCATCAGCCTATGTTAGTCCACTGTTGGACATAGGCCTCCCCTAATGAGCGCCATAGCGCCCTGTCTTCGGCTTGTCGCATCCAGCATCTGCCAGCAGTCTTTCGCAGATTGTCATCCCACCTGGCCGGAGGGCGTCCTACACTACGTTTACCAAGTCGCGGTCTCCACTCAAGAACACGTTTACCCCAGCGGTTATCGGTTCTTCGCGATATATGGCCGGCCCACTGCCACTTCAGTTTGCTAATTCTCTGAGCTATGTCGATGACTTTAGTTCTCTGTCGGATCAATTCGTTACGAATCCTATCCTTCAGAGAAACTCCGAGCATAGCTCTTTCCATAGCTCGCTGAGCGACTTTGAACTGGTGGACCAACCCTATCGTGAGTGTCCACGTCTCAGCTCCGTAGGTCATGACTGGTAGGACGCACTGATTAAAAACTTTCGTTTTTAAACATTGCGGTATGGATGACGAGAAGACTCGACGTAGTTTTCCGAACGCTGCCCAGCCTAGCTGGATCCTCCTCTTGGCTTCCTTCTCGAAATTGTTTTTACCCAACTGCAAAATCTGCCCGAGGTAAGTGTACTCAGAAACAATTTCGAGAAGGTGGCCATGTACGATCACCGGTTTTGGATCAATGTGGCCATTGATCATGATTTTGGTTTTATCCAAATTCATGCCAAGACCGATACATCGGGAGGCTGAAGCTAGACTGTCCAGCATCCGGTTCAGCTCCTCTAGCGACTCCGCCATTAAGACTATGTCATCAGCGAATCGCAGGTGTGAGATGTACTCGCCGTTTATGTTGATGCCCTTGTCTTTCCAGTCCAGCGTCTTAAACATATCTTCCAACGCGCTCGTGAACAGTTTCGGGGATATAACATCCCCCTGCCTCACTCCTCTGCGCAGTTGGATCGGTTTAGTCTGCTGGTCCTGTACTCGGACACTCATCGTAGCGGCTTCGTAAAGACATCTCAGCACCTCGATATAACGATAGTCTACTTGGCATCGCTGTAAGGATTGTAGAACAGCCCAGGTTTCAACGGAGTCAAAGGCCTTCTCATAGTCCACAAAGGCCAGACACAGGGGCTGATTATACTCTTCGGACTTCTGTATAATCTGCCTCACTGTGTGAATGTGGTCTATGGTACCATATCCTCCGCGAAACCCAGCCTGCTCCGGTGGCTGAAACTCGTCGAGTCTCCTAGCGAGACGGTTCGATATAACTCGTGAGAATAGCTTATAGACGTGACTTAGGAGCGAGATGGGTCTATAATTTTTAAGGAGGGTTTTATCTCCCTTCTTAAAAAAGAGCACCACCAAACTCCCACTCCACGCCTTTGGAGTTCTCCCACTGTGAAGGACGGCGTTGAAGAGGCTCTGTAACTCCTGTATAACAGGGTATCCTCCAGCTTTTAAAAGCTCTGATGTTATTCCGTCCTCACCGGGGGCTTTTCCATTTTTAAGCTGCCTCAGAGCTAACACAATCTCGTCTTGACTGATGTCTGGCAGTTCGTCGGTATAGTGGCGTATCAAGGTGGCTCTAGAATCGTGGCCGTCTCGTTGGGAACGGGGAGCATGAGCAGCGTATAAACGGCCATAAAAGTCCTCTATCTCGGCCGATATCTCCGGCTTCGACAATACGGTCCTTCCGTCGTGCGTTGTAAGCTTCGACAGGTGGCTCCTGCCAAGCTGCTGAGTGAATACTTTGGACCCTCGATTTCGCTCTATCGCCTCTTCAATGAGGCGTGTATTGGAGCTCCGAAGGTCGCGCCGTACCATCTTCGCAATTCGCTTGTTCAGGTCTGACCTTTCTGACGAAGTCGCTTGGGTGGTTTCCCGTCTTTTTATCATCAGCCCAAGAGTCTCATCCGAGAGTTTGGACTTCTTACCAGTACGCTGCTTTTTGCAAAACTTGATGCCCTCGTCCCTCAAAGTTTCGACCAGATTGTGTAGGGTCTCGTCAGCGTCATCAGTGGGTTCCAAGGCAGCGAATCTATTCCCGAGCTGCTGAAACTTCTCGGTGCCCGCCAGGATTCTTATTGGGTTCGGTCGGAGCGTGGACTTCAACAGACGGTTTCTTTCAAGCTTCAAATTTATATTTAGAGAGCCTCGAAGGAGTCGGTGATCAGATCCGGTATTGAACCTGTTGATCACTGAGACATCTCTGAATATATGCTTGCTATCCGTCATGATGAAGTCGATCTCATTTTTAGTCACAGAATCGGGACTCCGCCATGTCCACTTCCTTTGGGGCTGTTTCTTAAAGAAAGAGTTCATTAAGAACAGCCCCTCCTTCTCAAGGAAGTTGACAAGCATTTGTCCCCTGTGATTTCGAACACCAAAACCATGCGGGCCTATTCGGGATTCGTTGCCATTTTGGGTTCCCACCTTGCCGTTAAAGTCCCCCATAACAACGTTGAAGTGAGCCTTGGTGGTGTGATGTAAGGCTTTGGATATGTCTTCGTACATATCCTCCACTTCATCATCCGAGTGTGCCGAGGTCGGTGCGTAAACCTGAATGACCTTCAAGCTGTAGCGCTTAGACAGCCGAAGGATCAGGTACGCTACCCTGGTCGACACACTGGAGATTTCTTCAACGTTGTTAGAGAGGGCCTTATTGACGAGGAAACCTACGCCACCCTGGGATGTTTTATCACCCTCGCGAAAGTAGAGAAGATGGCCCGAGTCTAGGGTTACGGTGTCCTCCCCCTCTCTACGGACTTCACATAACCCTAGAACATGCCATTTAATGTTCTCTAACTCCACTTCCAACTGCGCTAGATGGTGATCAAGCCTCAGAGTGCGTCCGTTAAACGTTGCCAGGGTCAGTTTGTGTGGTGGATGGTAGCCTGGGGTAGCCCGGAGATTCTTCGCACCCCCTGCCCCGCCGTTACCATGGCCGCTACCATGGCCAGGAATAGCGAGGCGGCCGGGAACTGGGGGCCATTTTATGGCTGGTTTTATCATAAGGGGGATATTGCCCATAATCCCCACGCTGGGCATGCGGGTTGGGGATCGCAGTCCAGTGAGATTGTTCTGCAGAGGGCGCTGCTGCCCGCCCCCCGGTGTGTGTTTCCCTTAGTCGCCTCTTACGACACCCACGGGAAGAGTTGGGGTGGTGAAATTCTACGCCGGCACCACACGGCGTTACATATTAACAATAAAAATAACAATTAAATAACCAAATTAAAAGTAGTACCTAGGCACTAATGTACAATTGAGATAACTGCAGACTATCAAACAAACTGCTCAACTGTTTCATATCAATATAATATAAAATAGTTCTAGATTGTCAATTTTATTAAATGTCTATTAATTTTTATTAATTTAGTTTTATTGCGTATAATATTTAAGTTGATTTAGTAATATTTATTTTATATGGATTTTATGATCTGAAATAAATGAATAATAAAAAAATAACTCACCCCCGGCTAACTTGAGGGGTTTTGTTACATTTTTATGATATTTATAAGTAGTTTTTATGATTCAAATACCGCACCGAAATAGTAAAAAAGTCATACTAGACACAAAGTCCTTAAAATATATAAGAACTAGCGGTCCGCCCCGGCTTCGCACGTTTATCAAAAATTAACATTTCATGAAGATCCCTAACTTTTTGATCAAAGAAAATTTTGGATTCTAATGGTGAAAGAATATTTCAAATCGGTCCAATAGTTTGGAGCCATAATCGGAGCCTATTCAGTTCAAACAAACAAACAATCAAGTTTTAATCTTTAAAATATTAAGTTTAGGCTAATAACAAAAGTCGTTAACAATCTCTTGACCAACATCATCTTCATTATCATCCGCCCATGTTAGTCCACTGCTGAACATCATCATCATCATCACCACCCTATAATAGTCCACTGCTGGACATAGACCTCCCCTAATGAGCGCCATAGATGGCATCATTATTTGGGGGTTATTGCCCATAATCCCCACGCTGGGCATGCGGGTTGGGGATCGCAGTTCGGTGTAGTTGTTCTGCAGAAGGCGCTGCTGCCCGCCCCCGCTGTGTTTCCCTTAGTCGCCTCTTACGACACCCACGGGAAGAGTTGGGGTGGTGAAATTCTATGCCGGCACCACACGGCCTAGAACTGCTGAACATAGGCCTCCCCTAATGAGCGCCATAGCGCTGTCTTCAGTTTGTCGCATCAACATCATCAACATCACCAGCCTATAATAGTCCACTGCTGGACATAGACCTCCCCTAATGAGCGCCATAGATGGCATCATTATGTGGGGGTTATTGCCCATAATCCCCACGCTGGGCATGCGGGTTGGGGATCGCAGTTCGGTGTAGTTGTTCTGCAGAAGGCGCTGCTGCCCGCCCCCCGGTGTGTTTCCCTTAGTCGCCTCTTACGACACCCACGGGAAGAGTTGGGGTGGTGAAATTCTATGCCGGCACCACACGGCATAGTTGGGGTGGTGAAATTCTATGCCGGCACCACACGGCATGTTTGTCGCATACCTCCGTTCAATCTACAAGGAATGTTCTCCGAATTTATATTAACAGTTATACACTCGAGAGCAATGAATCCGGGTCACTCAAAGAAAAAAAAAATCTCAGAAAAGTAACCCTTAGTTGCATTAACCTAGCATTCTTACTTTCCGAGATTTTTTTTTTCCTTGAGTGACCCGGATTCATTGCTCCAATGAATCCGGGTCACTCAAAGAAAAAAAAAATCTCAGAAAAGTAACCCTTAGTTGCATTAACCTAGCATTCTTACTTTCCGAGATTTTTTTTTTCCTTGAGTGACCCGGATTCATTGCTCTCGAGTGTATTATCTACATTATAATAAATCTAAAATGTAATTTAAGTCACACGTGAAGAGGCTTTACGGCCTCAATGTAGGCGCGATATGTTAGGCCTAAGGGTAAACGTGGACACTAATTTAACAAAAAGGTCTGTAATGTTGTTCTATAAAGTTACATTTTATGACTTTTTTCTCTCGGGATACGGGTATAAATCTTTTGAAATGTCTTTATGTGTACCTGGATAATATTTTAGACTTAAGCGCTACGGTTTACTCGTAAATATCTAAATTCTTATAGCATTACAAAATTATGTATCTTGAATTTCAAAACATGTTCTAAACGGCGCTTTCTTAATACCAAAAAATAAGAGAAGAGAATTTCATATTGAGCGAAAGAGGTCTTAGTCATTGATTAAATTTAATAAAAAAAAGCTAATTCTAGGCTTTTAAGAAGTTCACGAAAACATCAATCAATCAATCTACACATTAAAATTTAATTTACAATATCTACACCAACCTACACATTTTTTACCCTAAAGCGACATCTTTATGTCACGTGCAAAGAGTGCAAAGAGAACAATACAATAGATACAGTAGCTTAGAACAAAGTGACCACTCCGAACATCAAATGTCCCACAAGATTACGAGTGGAGACAGGTCGATTCATCTGTATTAGACTGACGGCGCCCGTCCCCGCAATTGTTATAAATTGTACCCCCGCTGGGAATGGAACGCATCTCGTTCCGTATTAAATCCATCTGGTATTGCACTCGGCATTGTCTTGGAATTTAAAAGTACTATTCTCGGAATTTTTTAGACTTGGATAGGAAAGGAACGTTTCGCTGTAAATTTTTCTTTAAATCTTGTAGGTCATGGGTCTCTTCAAGAAGAGGGAATAAGTGTCTTCTAGAACTTTGTGATACATCTTCGGCCACGTGACTTACTATCAGGAGAGAACAATCTCACATGATGGTTAAACTTTTATTAACAAAGGAAATTACAGTCAAATAACCAAATAAGAACTATGTACAGTAAACAATTGAGCTAGCGGCAGACCATTGAAAACAAACTACAGGTAGCTCAACTGACCCATATCAATACAAGTGCCCAAGATGCTGGCTGCATTATCTCACTGTATGGCAATGCTGATGCGCTGCGCCAGATACTGACCTGCTCGTAAGCCATATTCAACGATACTTCACTCACTATAAACACAATATGTACTATATCTATACCAATATTATCATGGGGAAAAATTTGATTTTTACTGAGTTTGTTTAAATTGTATAGCCTCCGAAAACACCGGACAGATTTGAAAATTCTTTTACCAAATGTTTGTTCTGTAAAACCGGGGCAGACCGTTAGTTTCATTTAAAATAATTTTCTGGCGGCCGGAAGGGATTGAAAAATCTGTAGATCCTTTAATCATTCCTTAAGACTCGTAGCCAAAACAGATAATTTACTGACATTAGATGTCTTACATCTAAGACAAATTAAAATACTAAAGAAACTTAAGACCCCAAATTACATTACGGTTCACAATTTCAACATTCAGCTCTAGCTCTCAATTTTAGAGTAGCTTTTACTAAAGCTCTGCAATACAATGAACAACGAACCGTCTTAGATTGAGTTGATGTTGGAATCCAATCAGACTGCTCTAGTTCACGACATCAGATCTTGTATTGCATTCTGATTGTTGTTGGTTTATGCAAATCAAATGTATCGTCATCTTACTACTAGAATAATATCACTAGTAATATTCGTTGTCAAGTGAAATAGAAGTCATGGAACCTCCTTAGGGTTCGATTCTCAACTCGGGACAAATGGTACGGTTTGCAGATATTTGTTCAGTGTTTTTTGGTTGTTTTCTATGTATTTAATAAAAAAATATTTATCTATGTAGTTTATTAATATTAAGTATATCAGTAATCTAGTACAACAGAAGCTCTGCTTAGGGCTGATGCTGTGTGGATTATATAGCATTATTTATTTATTTAATTACCACGCTTGGCAGGTGAATTGGTTATCGTAGTAGATATTTTGAATAATACACAGAAAGAAACTGCTGTGATTTTATCTAGCCCAAGGCTAAGCAGAGCTTGTGTTATGGGTACTAGATGACAGATATATTAGTATAAAAACTATCGTTTTTTTTTTATTGATTATGGAAAAACGTTGGTGTTCTTCCAACACAAAATAGGATCGTAGTTAACCCGCTTAAATAAATGAATGACTGATACGCTTAGTACTACATAGTTAGCTATTTTTTAGTATACATAGAAAACGACCAAAACACTCGAAACAGATATCTGCAGATTCCGCACATCTTACAAACATTTGTCCCGAACATTGAACCCAAACATAGCAAAGCTCTGATCAGGAGGCATTTCCAGTTCTTATGACATCGTTTCCACCATTCAGCCTACCACAGATGTACAATAATAATTGATCGCGTAGACAGCTATTGTCTAAACGTAAACTATACGGGGCCTCTGTGCTGTGCTACCGAATGATTTGTTTGCTATTGCTTGGCTTACATTTTGAATTATGCGTAGTTAATCGATTCTACCTCGCCGATTCAAGTTCCAAGCGTGTAGATAGATGAAAACAGATCGTTTTGATATCCGTTCTGTCAAACGCACCCATGGATGTCAAGATAAAAGCATTCTTCCTTATTTTTAGTTCCGCTGGCAATGTACATATAATTATAAAGCATGTGGTTTCTTTTTTATATAACGCTATTTTAAGAGAAGTTTTTGGAGCATAGCGTAAGCTGAAAAAAGCTTGTTCAAGTTTCGACCTCATCAGGCGCCATTACTTCGAATATTCAAATCGAGTAAGACTAATATTTTTAACATAACCAAGGGCCAACACTTCAAATTCTCAACCTAAAGCACTAACAGATGGTAATTATACAGGTCGTAATTTTTATCTATACTCGGGACGAATATACAATATATTTTTTAGCAAAACATTGAGGTACTTATTGAAAACGTTGCCAAAGATGATGAGCAAAATTACATCAAGAGCATTACTAAAACTAGAAATAAAACTTTAAAGCTCTCTGCTTTCTTAATATATAATAATAATATAATTATTAAAAATAATAATTACCTCATATTTTATAGAAAAAAAAATCTAAAAAAATAGGAGTGAGTAACCTCACACACACAGATACGTTAGATACGGTGTAAACAGTTTTGTTTCGCAGACTCATTCAAGACATTAGATTACACTATTCATCGTTTTCCAGATAAAACTTAATAGTTTTTTTTATACAAAATACGCCATGTAAATATAATTTTTTTGGGATAAATACGAGTAGGTATAAAGTATTTAGTGAAATAGATTTAAAGTATTTAATCAACCAAGTTTTCAAATTTAGTCAACTAGCCTATTCCGCATTGATTTTGATTTCGTAACCTACCATTACTTTCATATCCCTTCTCCCTCCCACAAGTAGAGCACGATCTAGAATTCTCTTAATCTCGACTAGGTCCCTGAGCTTCGACTTTATCTCGAGAATAGAGTAGACAAGATTTAGGTTTATATAAGGTTCTACTCTATACCACTCAATTCAGGATGATAGATAGACAGATAGACTTTATATTGGTAAGAATTAAATTATTACAAGTCAATATATAATAAGTTAAATAAGAATTAAATAACAATAATTAACTTATAATTAAAAATAATAATACTAATTGCAATCGACACAACAACATCAAATACATTCGTTGAAAGTTCAATTTATGTTAATTATAACATTTAAAACTTAAAATTTTTCGTTAAGAAAATCATCAACCCCATAATACGTGCCCCTTCTCGATGAGCAGCTTTAATTTGTTTTTAAAAGAAGCTAGGCTGGGTGAATAAGTAACATCCTCCGGCAGTGTAGATCATGCATGGAATATAGGTGAACCTACCTACCTACCTAAGTAAATACATACATATAGGTAAGTACAATATGGGTTTAGGTATCGGATGCGGGTAGATTGATAATCCATTAGGCAATATAATTAGTACTCGGTACGCGTCTTTGCCACGTGACGCTCTAATGACGTATTATCATTACACACATTGTAATAAGTAATGATTCAAATTTAATCTGCATTTAGCAATAACAAATTTTGGTTTCCTTCAAAATAGATTCAGATTTAATTTTAGATTCAATAACTTTATTTCTTTAGGCTTACAAAATAAGTAATTAGACAAATTTCATACAGATAAATATTATAAAGAATTAAATAATTTGTTATTGTTTTCTCCTGACTTAAATTTGCTGTCCACTAGTAACTTCTTCCTTTTTTTGTCTACTAGTGAAGATATGTAATACCTAAACTAACTACCATATCCTTTAAAAAAAATATAAAAAATTCTGAAACCCGAAAAAGGTTCAATGTTTCTATACTTTTCTCTTTCTTTTCATTTAGTAAAGGGAAAAACTGAAAAACATTAAAATAAGTGTAGTTTTTTCTCATTATTGCAGTAGGCCAAGCTCGGGGATTGTTCTCTAGGGTAGAATAGGCAATAATGACATCGCATCGCCATAAATTGCGTACATTACTGAAGTTGAAGAAATTAATTTCAAATAATTTACGCATTCGATGACAAAGTGACGTAATTTTTGTCTATTCTACCTTAGACAAGAAAGCCCGTGTTTGCCCTACAGATATTATGTTGTATATTTAACTTAAGTTATTTAATACGGTAAGCACTTGAAATGAATGAATGAATTTGCGTGATTGGCTTACTCAAAAGGGTCCTTATATACCCGCCTACTTCAGAGAAGCCCTCTTAATCAAATACTTGTGAAGTTTACACATCGGGACATTCGGGATTCATAATATAAAAACGTTGTCGCAGCTTTCAGCTAAATTACCTGTTTAAAGATGGAAATGATTTTATTTTGAACTCTAACTTATTATACAGCTGAAGGCTGTTTAACTCTGATCTTTACCTAACTACCAAAGGAGGGTTATTAAATGTTATTGGTAGAAGACTACACGAATAATCTTTTTGTTCGTGTAGTAATCAAAACAATGGGGCTAGATGATGTAGTGTGGATTGTCCAGCATTATTTATTTATAATTGTTGAATAATATAGGTATTCGAAAGACAAATTTATTATTTATTTATTTATTGATAAAAATTTGTAGGAAAATCGAAAATTTATAAACGAAACCAAAAATTTCAATTCCTGCTGTTTTAACCCCGGTTATAAATTAACAACGATTTTAGTTTATTGTGTATTTTCAAATGTCATAAGTTTGATTACTAAGAGTAAAATGGCCACTTTTTGCGTGGTGAATTACACTAACTTCAATAATTTAAACCAACGCGAAATCTTTACACCTATGTGTGTAACGATTTATAATTTTAGATTTTTTTTAGATACCCATGCGAAGCCAGGGCGAACTGCTAGTAATTTATAAAACTAGAGTTTTTGTAGGTCAAAATACATATTTATATTTTTATATTTAAAACTTTCCCTATTTTACGTCATTCCGTCCCTATTTTAATAATATTATTTGCATCCCTCTTCCACTTGCGAAATGCAATTATCAAAAGAACAGGTGCAACGGACGTTTCACTTGTACCCACTCTATTTCTGAAAGCTCTAATATTAAAATCTTCTTAATCTCGGGTCTCTGTAAAATGGCATTTAAATCTGACGGTGAGGACATAATATTTATTTGTTAATAAATGATTTTTCAAAGTAAAAGTGGGAAATAATAAATAAATAAATATATTTTATTTGGGACTTCTCTGAACGATAATTTGTTAGTAAACTCTATGTTAAGTGATAGTATCCAAAACAAAATTAAAAATACATAAATCAAATTACAGTTAAAAACCAATCAAACTAAATATAATTAATCAATTGAAACAAATTAAATTAAAATATTGAATGGAATTAAATTATTGAAAAAAATACTTATTACTATTTTGAAATAGACAAAGTTTTGGCAACACCCGTTTTAAAACTACCAGCAGACTGATGACGCTAAAACCACTCATTCTATATTACATTTGAAAGCCATTTCATAAACCTTTTCCATGCAGAAGGCCATTCAAAAGGCTTATAAATTTAATTTTGGAATCGATGATTGTCTGCTAATCCCCTTCATCCGTACTCACCCAAATGCGTATTTTTTTTTTTCAAGCTAATGTCAGATTTCGTTCCGATTACCTAAATTGATATTTTTAATAACTAATTAACAGTTAACTAATATAGGTTCATAATACAATAAACAATAAAAACTATTTTCAACATATAAAAAAAAACTACTGCCGGAACAAATCAGTAGACCATACAAATATTTGAACCCAAACGGTAATCGAATCCGCAACAACCTGTATCATAATTGAAGGGTTTAATTCGAGAAGGAGTTATCTGACAAATCAGTAATTTCACGCAATTCAACTTTAAATATTGAAAGCTATTTTTTCAATTCTACAAATGATTAATGCAGTAAAAGCTATGAATTAACTTGTAAGTATATAAATAATGTATTTTCTATATAATGGTAAGTAAAAAATTGCACTTAGATTTATAATTACTATAAAAAATACAATTTTTCACTTAACACGACTTTTTCTACTAATATTAATGCATCTGCTGAGTGTAATAACGGTTTATTGATCAAAGTATCCTCATTCCATTAATAAATAAACCAATTTGTTATCCTTCGTTTGACATTATTGGACTTTAATTAGTTTTTGTATAAATAATGTTACTTTAATCAAGATATTTTCTATTAATTTATACCTACATACATACTCTACACTAGCCGATACATAATCAGTAATAAAAGACTTAAGAAATTTTAAAATATTTATTGAAATTAAAGAAATAAAATTAACAAAGATCTACAAAATACTAATTATTATTAATTATTCTTTCATAAAAATAACGTTTTTCCATAGGAATATATCTAATTTGTTTTTTAATGTCATTTTTTTTTTCTTCAGATATTTCTCCTCGTAACGATTGTAATCTTTGAATTTCTATGTTTTCTGGCCTGGTCTGAACAGTGCTTTTTCTGCATAAATCAACTATCAGAAACGGAGTATTAGGATCGTAACTTTTTTTGTACATATAACTTCCAAAAGTATCTATTTTGATCCATCTTACTTCATCCCTAAATTCAACTTTTTGGCCCAATGTATTTTTTGGTCTATTTATCAGTTTCAATTCTCTCTGAACACTTTCCACGTCATACAAGTGTTCTTTCATGTCTACTACAACAGATTTTTTTGATGAGCTTTTCTGAATAATATTTCGGTATTCTTCCGGTGTATATATTTTTTCGTGTTTACGAAGGGCTTTCTCTATTCGCCCAAAATCTCGGTCAGAATCCATGTACGTATGACCTACAATTGGAAATTTATGTTCTATAACATCGAAATATCCTTTAAGAATCATGTACTGATATTGACAAATCAGATTAAAATTTTTGTTCTGACCTGAACATGAGTCTGACCAAACGATTAGGTGTTTGATCTTATTACTTTCGCTTGTACCTTTTAAGTACATAGCTAAATAATGCAATGCGCACGATACTTCGAAACTCCCTTTTTTTGCTACATCCTCAGTCCATGTACACATGACCGCATGGTTTTGAGTTTTGCTTTTTATATGAATTCCCAAGTTGTAGAGCCAAATCTGCCGCAAATAAAAAGCTTCTCCAACAGGCATCTTTGGTAGAGGCATAGTTTGTTGAATGTCAACAGTACAGTATAATTTTCCCTCTTCAGTTTCGCAGGCAGCTCTATCATGTTTCATTAGGTCATACGCTTCTTTCGCACTTTCCTTGTGGGTTTGTTTATCTAATTCACTATTCTCATTCTCGCATTTGGAGCAAACATCGCTTCTTGGCAGGCCAAAAGATAAGTTGTACTCAGTGCAAA
The DNA here is from genome assembly GCA_963931895.1 of Eupithecia pulchellata. Taxonomy (NCBI): domain Eukaryota; kingdom Metazoa; phylum Arthropoda; class Insecta; order Lepidoptera; family Geometridae; genus Eupithecia; species Eupithecia pulchellata. Next base: position 3,535,954 of record OZ007538.1, read on the forward strand.
ATATTTTACGGTAGGTGCATTCTTTCACATGATAGAGTCCATATTTTCTGTGCCACACTTCTGAATATAATATAATCTGTACATCTCTCTAATGTTCAGTAATGGTGAGAGATAGAGTTTATTAGGGTTTTCATTCCGTGAGTAATGACTTGCTTCTGAGGGAAAACTATTTATATGTGTCATTATATAGTCTTTTACTTCAGGGCTTATCTTATTTGGGCGGATAAGATGCTTACCTCTCATATCTGTTTTAGGCAGTATCTGACCAGATATATGTTTATCTTGTATCACCTGAACTTTTCTCCCCGAAATTTGAAAAATTTGCATGAATGCTCTCTTGCATATTTGTTTTTCCTCATTTTTGCTGTTTTTAAAATAGTACGTAAAAGTTTGTCGCCGGACTTTTTGTGCTAAAACTAAGCGTCGTTTTACAGGTGTTGGTTTTATACTTTTAAATAGTACCGCGTTCTTTGCATCAATCGGCAGTGAATAGTATTCTTCTAACAATCGCTGACGCTCTTCTTCAGGAATATGTGATGAACATTCCAGTCGGCATAAGGTTGAACACAAAGTACCTCGACAAATAGTTTTTTCCGCAATCTTTTTACCCTTTGCTGTTACATATTCTTTTCCCATGGCTCTAGCCTTCTTTATTTTCTCAAATTTCCACTCGCTCTTATTTATTTTTCTTTTCCTAGATTTCCTAGATTTTTTTTTTGACAAGTGTTTGTTTACCGACTGACTGATGAAATGGCGCCAACTATGCAACTATCCCTTTCACTCTATAAAACATATTAATTTATCTATCTCTTTCATGGGTGTATTTTGGCGCGCGCAGCCAGGTAGCGCTGTCTATTTAGTGCAAAAAGGGTTTATTGTCATATAAAACGAGAAACAAAACAGTTTTCTATTTAGAAAGGTGATGCAAGAACGATTTAAATTAGCGTAAACCTATATTCAAAGAATACGTCGAGTTAATTTAAGGCACTTTTGAAAATAAAAAAACTTTTGACGTTATAAAACAGTTTTTTATTCGAACTTTAAGAAGTTGCTGTATTTCATGTGGGTTTAGTGAACATAAAATCTTTCTTATATTACTATTTTTGATTTCTGTGTCAGTTAAACCCTTTTTAGAGTGAATATCTCTAGAATTAAGCCGAATTTCGTTATTTGGAAAACGCCATTTAATAGATTATTTCCTTCTGAATCCAACGATACCAATAACTCATTTTCTGAAAAAACATCAGTTAACTCCTTCTTCAATTGAACCCTTCAATTGTTATCTGCGTTATCCCTACTTAAAACATATCGAAATTACGGCCGCTTTATAACGGTGGTTGTTCCTCAAAAGTTCAGCCTTATTCGCAGCTTTCCAGCCAATAAATTCAACTTTGCCGGTCACGAGGGGCGATATTAAATTACTTTGACAGAAAACGTTACCGTAACTGATTGAAATGTCGTAGATTTCATCATACTAGAGTGGGAGAATTTATTATTCGAGACAAGAGCAACTACCTTCAATGGTCTTCAAAAATAAACACTAATAAGGTGGAAGTTTCTTTTTAATTTTTTCTGCTCTGTTTAGCTTGAGGCTAGATGGTGCTGGTTGAATTGTCTAACATTATTTCATAGATTTACTGCAGATATAGATTTTTATATTATTTTTCGAGCTGCATTCTATTCTTTAATCATAAAAAAACTATAGTATGAGAAGAGCAAAGACCTTGAAGCCACTTTCTTCCAGTTTAGTAAGTTTAAAAATGTGTTATAAGCAATATTTATCATGGAAATTGACATACGCCTGCGTTCGTCTCATTGCGAGAGCTTTGATCCCTGTAGGTACTAACAGCGCAAACGCTCGCTATGTATTAAACACGTTACATTACTCCCCAAAACGTCTGTCAGTACCCGGTTTGGTCTAGCACAAAGCTCTGAAGTTTTGGCGAAAAAGGTTATGACGTCCAAACCTCAAAACAAACATTCAAACTTTCGCTTTTTAATATTCGTTAATATTCGACGAAACAACCCCTCACTTTTCGTACATTATTTTCACTGGGGAAAGTTCTGCATACCCAAAAACAACGTACAAATATCGTCAGCTTTATTTTAGGGTGCAAACTTCTGCCTAAAAACTGAAACAAAAAGCAATCATACGTAAAGTTATTTCGCAGGCCATTAGCGAAGCATATTGCCTTACACCCATTGGACCTTTAAGGGCATAAAGAGTGTGGGTTAATATCAAACACACTATAAAAGCGAATGAGATAACCCATAAAGTAGATATAAGGGAGTTTATGTAGGATTTCCCTCAAAACTATGTATTTCGATATTAAACCACAAAGTAATTTTCGGGATTTGAGATTGTGCTGGTTATTACTTTTAGTATCTAATATTACGTTTTCCATTGTTTCATTTAATATTATGAAGGATTATGTGCGAGTCAAAAACTCTGCCGTATAGGTTTAGTTATAATAATCGTATGGAACTGAATCCTCTTGAATAGATAGTCAGATTTGACGTTCTGTTTTCAGAACATTACCTCATGCTGATGCTCATAGCATTATGATAGATGATGTACATCAACCGAACATAATTATAACAACCTGCTAAAATTTAGGGAATAATTTATAGTTCTAACATACAATATCTAGATTATTTTGATTTTATTCTATACTTTAGTGCATAACTTAAAGAACTGATTCAAATAATTTAATGTTGGTTCTATTTTTTTCAAGATAGCCTTATAAAAATACTAAATTTGGTTTTATAGACCAAAGTGATGTCTTGGAAAAACCGTTTAGCAAATCCATGCTACATCTGAATTCCAATGTCTCCAATGTAGGGTTGTCAAAATTATTGAAAATATAAATTACTTTTGTTTTTATTACTTGTTATTTTTATTTGAAATGAAAGGAAGCAAGAACAAAAAAGCGAGACTTATTTTATTTCTACCCATTAAGAAGACATTTATACAAACTAGTTATATAGAAATATACAGAAACAGAAGAGAGTATCTATACAGGTGGACACGACTAAAATAATTTTACTATCAAAAGAAAAAATGGCATAAAGCTGGACAAAACAACATTAACATTAAAGATTCGTATGTTCACTTGTAAAATTTAACATAATATTATATTTTGGGCTTATTTGTACGATCTGCACATATTTATTACGGGTGCTCTGGCCGTTTTCTATGTATACTAAAAAATGGATAAATATCTATGTAACATATTGAATAAAGTATAACAGTCATCTAGTACCTAACAGAAGCTCGGGGCCAGATGATGATATCTATATGGATGAACTATTATTATAAATAGGGTCCAGTATTATTATTATAAAACGCCTAATCAGCTACATTTCCATAGCCGTATTTGGCTTCGACAGTAGGTATCATCATTTTCTATATCGAGAAAACTCGTTCGAAACCGCGCGGGCAGATGGAACAATATCCCAATGATACAAAAAAGCAATACATGAATTCAGATGATTCGAGTTCAAGTAGAGTTTAACGTGCTTTGCATTTTTTTTAAAGTTGCAAGTTTTTAGTTAGATGGCGCGGCACGCCATGTAACTAAAAACTAAACACTTTGTAGGTCTTTTGGTCAAGGCCTCTTTCTCGTTTGTAATAATTTAGTTTATACTAATTTTTCGAAATAAACATAAGAGACAGCCCTCGGCTATCGCAGCAAATAACGGTGTAATACGAAACGCTTTCAAGAAATAATGTGAGATTGCGTCGCGCTATACATAAATTATCATGTTCATGTATCATGCATAACATGTGTTATCCGTCCCAGAAAAGTATCTATGTATGTGCGAGTTGGTAAGCATATGCCAACTCACACGTAGAACTTCAGTGAGTGCACCTATTTTAAATCATACTAAAGAACTTTAGTGGGATAAACCTTATTCAGGATAAGACTACTTACCATAAAAATATCATCCTTTTCAAACAGTTAACGCTAGGTATATATGTAGCTATATGGTGTTTTCATCACTTTAAGTACTTATACACTCATAGGACCTCTTTTGTCCCTCTAAGACTTCTTGTTCAAGCATATAATCGGTTTTTCAAGACCCAGACGATTCTTTTATCACCTGTCATCGTGTTCGCATTCAAGAAAATGAACCTGTCGTTACCGAAAACCGTAATTGAGGCTGACGTAATACCGCAACATGACCTGAAAGTTCTTTTCAAAGTAAAACACGAGTTACCGTCTTTTGATCCCCTCATACATTAAGCAAAATTAATTTCAAACGTGGAACTAAAAAACGTAATATTCCAACTGGATAATTACACGTTGTTGAGTGATATTTAGCCTTTGTTCGTTGGAGAACACTGTGTAATTGTGTAGAAATTTAACCCAGATTTGGCAGGGAATTGTTTTCAACTGCGAACTTTGTTGGCGCATTATGACGTATGGGCTACAATTTGCTGAATGGTTTTGATATTGAGCTTTTATTTGAATTCACTGGTGAGTTGTGTACTGGCTGGATTTAGCTCGGAGTTGTTTTGTTGAAAATTTAATTGCCATAACTCGTGGTCCACTATAAAAAATCAACATATTAACAATAAACCTTTGTACCACTTTTGTGCCACGCATTGTTCTTGATAGTCATAATATCATTGAATACACTTCACTTTTTTATTTTATTTGACTTAAAACGCCTAGAGTGGAGATGAAATCTCTCAAAACCATTTCTTGTTAACGCAATGCAGTCTTCCGTTTTGTTTATCAACTTCCAAGTCACAGAAACATGTTTACGGAGAGTTGACAAATTGCCAGACGAGTTCGACGGCTGATATCTTATACCGCAACCGTCCGTTTGAGGAATTGCTTGCAAATGACAGCTTATTTTTTATGATGGAATTATTTTCCGCTGAAAATAACTTTCCGCTTGCGTGAGTCCTTCGGAGGAGGGCGTATTTTTGCCTGCCGACTTGATACCGGTAAGAGGTTTAAACAATTTCAACAAACAAAATACCTACTGAACAGATAACAATTAGCATTAAAAATTGAGGGGTGTAGTTTCATAACCCGCTATAATGCTTTTTGACCAATATTGTGTTAGTACCATCAATCAAAAGTTCTTAAAAATTGCTTTGAAATGGTTGGCTACTTTTCTATCAAAACCCACTAAAACACAGAGAAATTCGCTCGTAAAGAACGATGTTAGGATCAAAAGCCACTATAATAGCGTAGGTCAGTTTCAAAATCCTCTATAACACAATCGACCAATCACAGCACCGGATTTGCGTCGCCTCATCGAGAAAATAGTATGGCGGTTGTGACCTTTCGTGGTGCAACAAGTGTTCGGATTTTTATTAATTTCATGCAAAAAAATGGAGGAATTAGCCCAGTTTGTGCAAAAATGTGATCCAAAATATTCGAGGAAGAGGCCACGCGATCCATCTTTATGGAAACGTGAAGTGGAGCGCAAGAAACGGTGAGTGAAAATTGAACAAAAATCTCTTGGAAAGTTAGCAAGAAAAGTTTTATGCAAGATGTACTAAGTAAAGTTTTGAGCCAGTTATGTACGTAGGTACCATTAGGTTATAGTGGTTCGTCGTGGGTTGGAGGCTTTGGAGAAGTTCCATTATATATTTGAAACATATCCATCTAAGTAGGAATTCATTATACCTAAGTGAAACTCGTGTTTAATACATTTTAAATAAAAACTATAAAAATACTTCATTATCTCTTTAATTTATGAATGTAGGTAAATAATACATTTTAGGTAAAATATCTTTGCTATGTTACATAAGTACCTACCTACCTATTTTTCTTCCTTCACGTGTCAATGACACAACAATTAAAAAAATATAGGTAGTATTATTATTGAAAACATAGTAATCAAATACAAAACACCTAGTAATAAAATAATATCCTACCTCCGACCCCCTATTTTAAAAATTATATCGCATAACGCCATCCATCCTCCATCTTATTGTTGGTTTTGGTTAGTTGCAAAACCCGCCAAAATATGACTGTTCATTTTCAAAACCCGCCATAATGCAAGATTAGTTTCAAAATCCTCTAAAACGAATTTTAATTTGCTTATAATTCAGTATTTTCTCTATGATTTCTGTTGGTAAAGCTAAGATTAGTAGCGCCTTGCCCAGGACTAATCGGCAAGACCAAAAACTATGAATTACGATTCATTGGTCAAGAATTAACAGTTTTTTCTAATCTGTGAAAATTTTGAGAAAGTCATTATAGCGGGTTATGAAACTACACCCCTCAATTATTAAACATTACATTAAAGGCTGCATAAAACAAACGAACATAACGAATTAAATGATTTAGCAAATCTATACAATCAGAAATTAGTGATTCGTACAATTTCAACCTTCTGGATACTAATGTTATTCTAATTATTCTAGCCGCACCAATGAGTGATGCATACTTATAGGCATAGTCATTCTAGACCAAGATAACTATATTGACTTTACATCCCAGAAAAGTGCGTGCGTAGCTATAACCAGGGCTGGGCATTGTAAGTGTTAATTTTGGGTACATAAAATAAAAATAATGGCTTGTTATATCTAGATGAGTTTTATTAGAAAACGGACCTATAATATCCAACCAAAGGAGGTCCTTTGGCTAACCTTGCCTAACCTACCCAATTTCAGAACCCGATAAATCAGTTTATGTAAGCTTTAAAGCATTAGGTACCCAACCTTTTTTTTTTTTTTTTTTTTTTTGTTTTCGAGGGGAAAAATCTGCAAACAGATACCATACTGCATGGAGGGTACAGTATGGTTATGTGGGGATGTAGAAGATAAGCTTCAACGACCCACTAAACAACCCCCCGGTGGCCAGCTTCTATGCTTAATTAATGGGCCTGGGAACTCCGAAGGTACCCAACCTTGACCTAACACAGTCAGTGTTGTACTCGTAACTTCAAAACCCTGCGTACAACCCTCCTTAGCACACTAAGTCCACAGTCCACAGTCCACAACTGAACTAGCTCCCATGTACCTAACAAGAGGGGTTTTGCAATCACCACGCTTGGCAGGCAGATTGGTGATCACAGTTTTAATGTGAAAATACACAGACGGAAGCTTAAGGCTGAAGCTGAGGCTGAAGGCTTCCTTTGGTTCCCTTAGTCGACTCCTAGAAAATTTTACGGGTTGCGTTGGAGAGGTAGATAGGTAGACGCAACCGCCACGGCGAATAAAACCTAACTAGTTAGAGCAAACAGTTTCTATGTCATCAGCTCTGTAACTGAAAACGAGCAATTTTTCTTTTGAAAAGAAACAATAGAGAACGTTTTTTTTCGTATTTTCAACTTGTTTTGTTTCACGGCCGCAGAGTTTTCCCTTTTCCCCTCCGGTTCGCCGGTGGCCCGTGTTGGTCTATGGTTTTCCCTAATAAAATTTTCCCAGAAATGTATTTTTCCCGGCAAATTGTTCTGTTAATTGTGAATTTGTAGATGGATGGATTTGAAAGGGCGACTTCATTTTATTTTGGGTACGCTGATGTGTTAAATGTCAACTGTCCTTTTCATGATTCAGGGTTTACCTACTTGGAAATTGTAGAAATGAACAAAAATTATTTTTTGTTAGAAGTTTACTTCCTTATTAGAATATTCTGTTTACTCGAGAAATAACACTCCTTAGCAGCTGTTAAACCATTTCATAATTTTCCTAATTCGGGGATAAATAAAGTTTAAAATACCTATTTTCAATTTTAAATTCTATTTTGATTATAATAAACTAATTTCGTTATTTTATTGTAATTTTCTTTGTTAATAAAGGTTTTACCATTAATCTAAAAACTTAAGACTTGACTAACTATTCCTTGCCCTCCATAGCCGTGTGGTGCCGGTATTGAATTTCACCACCCCCACTCTTCCCATGGGTGTAGTAACAGGCTACTAATATAATAATAATAACTTTATTTCAGGCAACAAAGAAAGTTTACAAAAAGTAACTTAATTAGGGCCCATATAATAAATACCTTAGAGACTAACATAGATAAAAAATATTTATTATTAAAACTATTCAGCGACGTTCCGATGACGCATGCGCGGTGTTATTTGACAGGCGTCCAATGAACTTCCTGAAGATGACACCTTTCGGCCAAAACCCGCTGTCCATAAACGTAGAGAGTCGATCCGTCGGCACTCTCACCATAAATGAACCGAAATTCACATTACGGCGAGATAGCAATTTTTCGACCCTCAAGGACATGCCGGTCTTCTGCCCCAGGTACTTCCCCACATCTTCAGCGGTCACGGTGTAGAAGACGCGTGACACGTAGAGTTGCGTGGTGGGTACTTCGGCACGGAGCGGGCACAGCTGCTCCGGTGCGTTCGGTGCGGCGGTCCCACACTGATTGCGACAAGTCGGTTTCCTCTTCTTCCTTTCAACAAGCACGAAACCTTCCTTGTCGCGGCGGCCCTTCTCAGGACCCGGAGGCAAAGCGCCACGATTAGGTTCGTTGCAACTCTGCTTCTTCCCCTTGCGAGGTAGTCGCGCGGGTTGAGTCGCGGCGACAGCGGCGTAGTCACGTTGCGGGGTGGACGTGACACGTGACGGCTCGAAGACGCGTGCGACACGAGCAGCGGGGGCAGCGGGCGCGGGTGCGGGCGCTGGCGCAGGCGCATCGGCTGCCACGGGTGATGCTAACGTCGACACAAAACTGCTTGCCGACACATTCAGCTGCGCACCGCGGCGAACGTTGACATAGGATGCCACGGGGTCGGGTGACCTACATACCGACTGTGTATTGCGCAATGAATCAACTTCACTGCGCAGCTCGGCGATGGTACTTTGAGCGGCATCCATCTTCAGCTGCATCTGTGCCACGGTAGACTTCAACGCTTTGATATCCTTCAGCAGGCTCGTACAATCAATATGGTCGAAGTCCAGCGGCGGCACTCGATGCAGGTTGCGGGCGACGAAGGAGGGCACGTCATCAGGGTCAGTCACCTTGAACATGTGTATGATGTCCTGTAGACTGCGCTGACCATGTTCGTCCCTCCTGTACATCTTCATCTCCTCGGTGATGTTGAGCGCTTTGTAAAAAATAGTCCTGGCCTTGTGGATCTCATCTTCAGAGAAACTCGACTTGCAGATCTGCATCGCCGAGACCTCATCCATGACATCCAGTCGATCTTGGAGGAAGGCTAGTAGTTCGTTCGCCACGAGTTTTTCGGAACTCATGGCGACTAAACATGCATCGGCCGAAGCCGCGCGCGTGAATATTGAATTCTGAGCGTTGCAATACGACACGTCCACTCGCAAACGTGCTCCGCACTGCAGTCTCGTACTAAGGGAGACACAACGGGAGCAGGCAGCAGCGCCCTCAGCAGAACAAATCCACCGAACTGCGATCCCCTAGCCACATGCCCAGCGTGGGGATTATGGACAATAAACCCCAAATAAAATGCCATCTATGGTGCTTATTGGGAGGGGCCTATGTCCAGCCGTGGACTATTATAGGCTGATGTTGTTGTTGTAATTGTTCCTTGTGACCATGGTATTCTATACTAATATTATAAAAAGGAAAGATTTGTTTGTTTGTTTGTTTGTTTGTTTGTTTGTTTGTTTGTTTGTTTGTTTGTTTGTTTGTTTGTTTGTTTGTTTGTTTGTTTGTTTGTTTGTTTGTTTGTTTGTTTGTTTGAATTGAATAGGCTCCGAAACTACTGGACCGATTTGAAAAATTCTTTCACCATTAGAATCCAAAATTTTCCGTGATGAACATAGGCTATATAATATTTTCAAAAAAGTTAGAGATCCGCATGGAAAATTCAATAATTGAACCGTTGCGTTGTATATTGAACCTCTTTTTCTATTATGGCGCGTCAGAATAGAAAAAGAGGTTGAATATATGTATAGCGCGCGGTGCTTGCTTTTTCTCTACGGCCAGTGTCAGTTATGGAGTGTTGAGTCAATGTCAAAAATCACAATGCTGTTAAAAAAAGTAAGGGATCCGTATGAAAACTGTGAAACCCATCGTGTTAGTGTGTATAATTTCGGAAATTTTTGTTTAATACCCGTGCGAAGCCGGGGCGGACCGCTAGTCTATACTAATATTATAAAGAGGAAAGATTTGATTGTTTGTTTGTTTGTATGTTTGTTTGTTTGTTTGTTTGTTTGTTTGTTTGTTTGTTTGTTTGTTTGAATTGAATAGGCTCCGAAACTACTGGACCGATATAAAACATTCTTTCACCATTAGAATCCTGAATTTTCCGTGATGAACATAGGCTAAATAATATTTTCAAAAAAGTTAGGGATCCGCATGAAAAATTCAATAATTGAACCGTGCGCTGTATATTCAACCTCTTTTTCTATTATGGCGCGTCAGAATAGAAAAGGAGGTTTAATATATCGATACCTCTGGGCTCACTTGGCGTAAAGGACATTTGGTCGAAATAGAGTTAATAATGCAGTTTTACTTAGTTTTTAATTCTCTATCGAACTGTATATTTAGTTTCCTCAAATTAGCAAAAAAAACGCCTTTACGACCCAGAATTTTTATCACGAAAACACAATTTTTTGGAAAAAATAGGGTGTAAATGACAAAACGTTATCGGAGTGTAGTCACCTTAGTAGTATAGGAAATATACAAAAAAAACTTTGGGTCATAAATATCAATATTTTAACAATTGTCCTATACAACCTTGCAAAATGATATAAGAAAAATTATTTGTCCTTTACGACCTTGCTATTTTAAATTTAAAAAATCAATTGTTCATTACGGCCTTACTAAATAAAGCCTACTGTTATTTAGTTAGGTCGTAAAGAACAATTGATACTTTCGAAATACTTTTACAAAGGTAACCTTACATTAGAGAATTATTTTCTTTTATACAACCTAGAGATATCAAAACAAAACATGAAATGTCTGTAATTACTTTGTGAATTTTATTAAAGCCTGAGTTACTAATGATTCTTTGAGACATCGCAGTGATTGTGCCTATTTAGATGTTTGAATTGTATGTAAACAACGGCACCATATTAAAATGTCCTTTGAACCCCAGAAACTACATTCTGAACCAACTAAACGCGTCCTTTACGATCCAAAAAGTTCTTTGATATAATTATTATTTGTCCTATACACCCTACATTGTAAGTCAATGTTAGCTATACACCCTAGAAAATTATCTAATATTTACAATAAATATCCCTTACGCCGCAGCCTGATCTATACAAATTAAATTAATACATAGGTCTCTTTCTCGCTGCTGATAATTCATCGTAGTTAGAAAGAGAAACAACATGGTGTAGGTAAATGGCTCCATGAGCGTATGATCACTGCTGTGAAACAGAGGCGCTTCGGAATAGTGTATATATAGTGTATATATAGTAATATAAACTTTATACTTTGAAGTTAAAGTTCACAATTCTTTTTTTTTTATAACAGATAGACCTCCGTTTCACCACGATCTCACCTGATGGAAAGTGAATTTGTGGCCGACGGTGGATCACGCAGGTCTAGAAGATACCTATTCACTCTACAATTCTACATTGATTGTTTTATTTTGCTGATGTGCGGTTGCAGTTCAACTGACTGACACGTGCTTCATTACATTGAAACTTTTAGTCTGCGAAACGGTTTTCTTTGCTCTAAATGAACTTTTAAAACTTTGTTGTTACGCTTAATAAAAAGTGTGACACTGAAAAATTGTGTTAGTGATGATCAGTGATCGGAATTGGGTGTGCTAAAATACCTAAACTTCGAAAAATAACAGAGACCAAATGGAGACGCCTTAGGACAAAATAATTTTTCGTTCCAATTTTTCGTCCGTTTATTTTTTCGTCCCAGAAGTAACAAACATCAATCCAAACTTTCACATTTATAATATTAGTGTGACTAACAAAGTAGGTAAAGGTTAAAAAAAAATTATAGTTTTCACACCATTTATTCATGTTGTTCATTGGAATCAACGTAAAAATTATGAAAGTAACCAAATGTTAAGAGACACAGAAGAATATTATTTCAGTTGATGTAGAAATTAGTCAGTCTGAATAGCTAATCTGAATAACTAAATGTTTCATCGCCATCAGGAATGGAGTTTTCTTTGTCATCATCAGATGTATTTTCGTCTGAAGTATTAAAATAAATTATCATGAGTTTTTCCATATTTTCAATCTTTAAACGATTTCTTTTTGTACTTAAGATCCATTTATAGGTAGAGAAGGACCTTTCAACATCAACTGAAGTTATAGGTACATATTTATAGTATGACAAAGATTCATTTTCATTTTCCGATTCTTTTTCTAAATTCTCACAAATATCTCTTAATGCATCTAGATCGGGATTTCTGGCCATAACGTTTTCTAGTTTTACTTTGACCCTTTCAGATGAACACCAGCTTAGAATAATTCTTGTTTCGTTAAATATCTGGAAAGATTCTGTTAACAATAAATTAGACTTTTGTAATCGTTTTTGAATGATTTTAAAATATTCGTCAATATAATCTAAATCGGTTTTTAAAGTTTCTTTTTCTAGTACAGCTTTAGCGTGCCTTTTGGATAAAGCTTCAGAGCTTCTAAGAAGTCTTACAATAGTTTTAATTTGTTCGTAATATTTGGCATAATACGAGACTGCTTCTAGCCATGTACCCCACCTTGTTATGACAGGTTCTGGTGGTAATGGCATGTTCGTAAACATTTCCTTTAATATTTTTACTTTATTGGGAGCCTGTAAAAATATCTTTTTTACGTTTAAGCAAATAGTTTTTTAAAATTCTTCCTGCTTTAAACATATAATATATGCTACGCTATCAGAACATAATACTAAAACAACTCCTACTTTGACTTCATAAGAGTCTCCCAACATATTTTCTAAACATTCAATCACAAATTGAGCTACTGTCTCTCCATTCACCTTTTCTAACATTTTGCTTGCTACGAGACACAAAAAGATAGCTCGGATGCTACTTCTAATATGCAATCTCTCCAGCAACCGACCATCTCATCGCTTACGCCAGCTTTACCTACGGATACTACAATGATTTTGTACTCGCATCCTGAAAATTATAACGATGAATCTGATGCTACTTCTTGCGAGTCTCTTGAGCAACCATCAAACTTACCTTCTACAGCAGCTGAAGTTTCTAACGCTCATCAAACTTATTCTGAGACATGTGAAGATATCTTGGACGCTAGTTATGTAGCTCTAGACATGGACTGCATTTCTCAAAGAAAAAGACGCAACACAGAATACATATTCAAGGAAATTTATCGCGTTTATCTCCCTATTTTTTCCTAAGTTTCATTAGGTTTACATATTCAAGGATATTTATCGCGTTTATCTACCTATTTTTTCCTAAGTTTAATTAGGTTTACACTCTGCCGTGGTCACGAGATGTGTGGAGTACTGGAGCTACCACCTTGCGAAGCAAATGCAGCGCGTTTTGTGTAAAAAAAAATACAAAAATGCTCTTCCCGCTTCGCTGAGCTAGTTGATCCAGAAATCCAATCATTCCATGACCACGACAATGTAAATCTGTTAGTGTCTGAAAAAAATTGTAAAGAAACGCGATAAATACCAGTGAATATTTATTATTATGTGTTCTGATTCCGTAAAAAACCTTAGAAATTGTAATAAACCATTTTATTTTATTCAATCTATGTTTTATTTATAGAGAAATATGTCTTTCATTAAACTTAAAAGGAAAGAGCAACAATATAACACAATACATAGAAAAATAACATTATTAATTAATTAATTAGCTTAATAATTAATCCTTTACGACCTCAAAATTTTAAAATTTGTCAATTACAACCTTGATTTGTACAGTTTTGAACATCAAAAGTAGCTTTACGCCCTAAGGTGCTTGCATACACTGTTTTTTTTTGGGCGTATAGGTCATTTCTTTGTAATTTTATGGTCGTATAGGTATTTTATTTCAGTACACATAACACTAGGGCAGTTTATCAACACAGCTTTAGAAAGTACCAGAAATTCTAAGTACTTTCTTCCTAGGTTTCGTCTAAATAGCATAATAAACAAAAAAACTACAGTCAAAATAAACTTTTTTTTTTTGTTTTTTGCGTCTCCTGTAAAGTCGCTTTTTGTCCTTTACGCCAAGTGAGCCCAGAGGTATCGATATACGCACGGTGCTTGCTTTTTCTCTACGGCCAGTGTCAGTTATGGAGTGTCGAGTCAATGTCAAAATACCAAATGCTGTTAAAAAAAGTAAGGGATCCGTATGAAAACTGTGAAACCCATCGTGTTAGTGTGTATAATTTCTGAAATTTTTGTTTAATACCCGTGCGAAGCCGGGGCGGACCGCTAGTACTAAATAAATTGATTTCAACTGACGAAAATTTAAAATGTTTTTACCTGCTAAGGAGGCACTACGCCAAAAAGATTTTACAGCTCTGAAAAATAAATATCTGAAATCTGAAACATTCAATTAAGTTGTGATTTTATATGAGATTGTTGTGATTTTATATTTAAAATAATATTTTTATACATCATTGTGTATATCTCGAACCAAATATTTATTTTCATGTGCGACGATTATCGTTTGATCTGGAGTGGCACACAGGAGTCTTGAAGGTATACATACCGTGGATGCCCATCAGGATGATGATGATTTACTTTAAAGCGCTATCCACACATTTCCGGGTCAGTTCCGGGTCAGGGCTATCCGTGTTCCGAGTTGTGTGAACAAGTTCATACAATTCCGTGACGCCTGACACGGAGCTGTGTGAACAAGTTCATACAATTTGTACGTAACCGATTTTTTCCCCGTCCCTGACGGAACACGGCCGGGACGAGTTCCCGGAAATGTGTGGATAGCGCTTTAATGATAATTTGCACCAATGGGAATGAATTTAAAATTGAATTGGAACTTCGGACTGGTTCAATAAGAAAACTCAACAATGCTGGCTGCCGGTCACATTATTTCGTCTGAATATCTTCGCCTGATCCCGTAATAAATTCAAGCTCTCTAATGGGTTTTGTTTGAGTAGAATTTATTTTATTTGCAGACAGTAAACATCATTTTATTTTATTAATGTGAAATGAGAAATGAATGTTGGGTAAGAGCTTAAAAAGATTTTACGAGCAAAATTCTGTAAAATTATATGAGTATATTTTCATATTTGTTAAATTCAAGTTTTGAAATATTATTTACTTTTGTTTTTGTGTCAAAAATAAAGTGAAACAAGCTTTTTTGACCCAAATTCGAACACTACAGAAGTAAATTATAGTACTATCATTAACAATTGAACGGCCGAACCGATTTTCATCATACATCAGAAAAAGCTAAGGCCAATCAAGTCACCTTTAGAAAAAAAAAAGCTTAGCCAAAATCGGGTCATCCCTTTGAGAGACAATGGTGTCTATTCAGGATCGACCGAAAACTAAACTATAGTCCTAAATTTTACCATTTTAGTTTAGAACCTTCAAAATTCTATTCAGTAGCACACGGTTTTAGTACATTTCTAAAATTAGTAGAGAGACAATGCCATAGTACCTAAGGAATTTACGAAGTGGTCACCGCCTAAACGATTTATTATTCAGTTCTCAGTATCCAGGATATTTAATTGAAAATTTACTTAACAACAACTTTTGTTACATAACAATAACAAAAAACAACAAGGTAACAATAGAAAAATAAATATCACTAAAACAAAAACGTCAACTCCGTATTTGCACACGGGCAAAAAGTTTTGATTCGTATTCGAAAACAGAGTACATACTAAAGAAATTATTAATCAAAGAACCTATAAAACGAAGACCGACCTTCAGCCATTTGCTTCGATACCAGTGTTATAATTATTATTCCATCAGTATTTATTGGAAACTGTAATAAGTTTGTTCACAGAATTCTAGAACCGAATGAAACACAATCACACAATGGTCACCGGTTACCACCACAAAACGCCACATCCGGTATATTTTCTGTACTCTTCGTACAATGGACACGCCTTGCTTTGCCTAGCTTCTAGCTTCTTGTGACGGGGCGTTTGTGGCTGTCACGTGTGCCCAGTGTGCGGCAACTCTAAGAGATTGGATACACGTCATGCCAAACTCCTTCGGTTGCTAAAAATTATAACTGAGGATAAACCTAACAAATCTATGCACTAACATTTCAGCACTGGCAGGGACCTATGAGCAAACACACAGCTATCCATCTCGTAAAATATTTTAGAGCTACTATCAGATTTTTGCAACAATCTGTATTTTGCTCAATTGTTACAATTGTAAATACTATTAGACTAATTTGGTGCAGTTTTATATACATCAATTTCCTAAACTCTATTATCACTACCCGTCTGCATAAATATCCCATTGTGACAAAAATTTCAGCAATTTGATTAGAAACCTACTAAGTTCTATGTAATTAGCGAACATTACTTCCGTATCGTTAAATATTTTCTATGTTGTGGTAGGTAATCTGAACTCTACTAGCTTTACCTAACTCCATAAGTTGTTTGACTCACAATAAAGGTGCTTTCTTAAACTGACTCATTAGCTAGTTCTATTTGGACTTACAAATAATGAATCAGAATGAAGTAACAAAATAAAATCTCGAATTTCTTTTGGAATTAAAAAAAAAATCATTACGTTTTTGTTCATGCGTCTGCCAATCTTTCGATAACTGTTATATCAAGAGTTAAAAAATAACTTCGTACGATTAAATAGTGGTTATCAAAATAGCAGTAGATAGTTTCGTAGAAGTCTAAATGAGTAAGTCGAAATTAACAAGGATATTAACTCTTTCAGCCTTGCAGTTAGCTCATTGTTTCAATTCTAAATACTATCTCTGATTCTAGTATTTTTCATTGTTATACGAAGAAATCGTTGATAAATAAATAATCTTTATTCAAAATGAATTATAATACTTATAAAAAAGCCCTGATTCTTATCAGCTACGGTCAGTATTTAGAGTAAATTCCTTCTCATGGAGATAACTATTGTTTTATTTAGAACTAGTATGTACCATTGGAACAATACAAAGACATACCTAATTAATAAATAAATAAAAATAAACCTTTCTGCCAAACATGTAAGGGTCTATTACTTATGAAATTAGTTTATACCAAAGGATATTTTATTCAGTTTATGTGATGTCTCCCAAGGACACCAATCTCTTGAGAATCTAGGCAGCAGGCCATCAGGTGAGGGTAACTCACTAAAGAATACTTAAGTTTACAAACATTACTCAAATTATTCCAAGCCACGGCACGGGTTTGATTCGATTATGCCTTTCGCTCGCGTATAGGAATGCCCTGCGACTTTGATAATTAAATTTTGAGACTTCGTAGACCTGACCTTGTTCAAATATTTGGTCCACCGAACATTACAACATCGTCAAGCCAGGTGTCTTGACTAACGGCTTTATTATTTTAATCAAAATACCTATTACAAAATACTCTTGTTACGATGATAATTACAGGACATCATTAAAGTCCCTTTAATCAAGTTTTTTGAGCAAACGCAAAACTCACTCACACATGAAACCAGACTCTGGTACTCAACAAAACGTTACTCGGTAAATTATCCCTCTTTCAGGCGGGTCTGAAACCCCAAAAGTGGGAACAATAGGCTGATTATATCACACTAACGCAAATAAAAGCTAATTCTAACCCAACCTCATTTTGTCAACCCTTAGCAAGCAGAATGGGAATCGGGGACCATCTGGTCGCTTATCTGATAAACGCGGCACAGACGTTGTAAGACTTTGCTTTTTTCCAGCAGATTCTTTTCGGTAATGTTGTTTTCTTATAACAAAAAGGCAAAAAAGATGCATTCAAGGAATTGAAACAAATTAGAGATAGTATTTACATTTGAAAGGATTGAGCTAACTGCAGACTTATGCAAATAATCTACAGATAACTCAGCTGATCCATTTCAATACCAGTCGAAAGCGTCCCTGAGATGCTGGCTGAATTGCTCCGCTGTATGGCGAATGCTGGTGCGATTTGAAGTGTCTATGGCACAGATGGTAAGGTTTTTGTCGATTCATAATGGCCCATCAACATAATTAGCCGATATATCGCAAATTAACGTATATTTGCAAATAATTGTGCACTGTAATGCTAAGCCCGCGCTCATGGCTAGACTCCGTTGATACAAGTCGCTAAACTTATCTAGGTCAAGGGAATTATTATTATTTGTGAATAAAGAGTGAACAGTCAGTATAAAATGATAGGCTTTTAAAAGCCTACACGCGATGATTCTGCCAAGCCAACATGTAGATTATTTTATTATTATTATTGTTTTATTTATTTAAAGGAAAACCAGAAGCTTATGCCAGAAGAGTTCATAGTAATTTATACATACCAGGGGCTCTAGACAAAGTAACATTTGATTAGCGAAAGCGATGGTAGAAACGTACAAAAATGTATGGATTTGACATATTCCTTCGATATCACGCATCGCAACGACAATCATCATAGCTCAAATGATGGCGAAGTTCAATTGGTAGACAAAGTAACCTTTGCGTAGCTATCGCCTTGTCTATACGTCTGATCGCATCGCTAAATGCCGATAAGTTGGCAGAATTGGTTGTCAATCTTTTGTTGTTAGACTGTCATAGTTTGATTGAAGTATTGCGCTCGTATTTGTGTTATTAATTAATATTTTTCGGATTATTCATGCAAAAGCAGTGCAAAAGAGATTGTGTTGAAGGTGCGTGCCTTTTGTGAGGAAGAAAAGGCAGACCATGCCCAGTTAAATCCATTAAATCTAGTGCGATCTCGCGTTGCACCATCAATGCAACTGGTAAGTAAAATAGGGATACCAGCTTTATACACGATACCTTTAGAATGGATCATAAGATTTACTCACATAAAAAGATAAAATAAAAAGTAAATTATCCAGGTTATTTAATTTATCTTGTTATGATATCCCTTATTTGTATATATACAAATATTGAATTTTTGAATTTTATATTATACAAATACAAATTTTATGTGTCATTTTCAGTCATGTCGGAGAAAACCACGAGTAGAATACATAATATAAAGAAGCGAAGCTATTGCTGCCTGCAACAAGTCAATTCTGCTGAAAATCGTCGTGGATCTTGAAGATTTCGATTTATAAGAATTTTTTGTGTTGTTTATTTATGTTCCTTTTGACCATAATTAGTGTCAGAACAATTTCAATAAATAATTTAAAATTTTTATTGTTTCATAATTTAAAACTTTCCTAGTCCTAACTACTTATATATTTATATAAAAATATGAAAGTAAAACATAAACACACGTTTACATAATGGGGTAAAAGATTCATAATGTTGGCAATATCGTGCTGCCAATATAATGCTGCCAATTCCTGAGGCAGGACAACTTATGGTGTACGGTCTGTAGTCTATAGTTATCGAACTCAATCATTCGCTTATTTCGTCCGTTCACCGTTCATGAAATGACGGGTCAAATAAAAAGGAGTACCAAGCCAAGTAGGTTGTTACCTATAACTTCAGATAGAATTTCTGTAAACAAACGTGATACATATCAAAAAAATTGTTCGATTTGGAAGTTTACCCAATCTTTTGAAATACTTATGGCAGAGTTTATTGTGTAATTAAAATCAATAGAAAGAAAATAACAATGGTTTAGAGCTACATACTTGTGACGGACGGAGCCGGGAGCTGAAGATCAAGATCGATTAGCCCTCTTTGTAGCCCTTTAGAAAGGGTTTAATTTGTACCCCAGTCTTTCTTTCGCACGTCTTAATCATTAGACATTGTAATGTAAATGTGTTAAAACTTGCTCGCCCTACCCCCTACGGTGGCGGGACAAAGTATTTTAATATAAGTAGCGCCAATTTGAGTGAAAAAGTGTAGTCAAGTAGTCAAGTCAGCAAGTAATAAATAAACAAGAAGAATAAACCTAGTAATACAGTCCACAAGTCGTTTCAATTCGCCTAAGGAACGTGGAGGAGAACCCTACGAGTAGGAGCTAGGACCCCCAAAGGAACGTGGAGGAGAACACTACGAGTAGGAGCTAGGACCCCCACAAGTTTTGGTCCTCCGAAGCCGGATCTGAGAAGCCATCGTCGACAAGAAGAGCGGTACCGGGTTGACTATCGTGACCGACCCCAACCACAAGGGCGGTCACGTGACCCCGACTTCCCCGGTTCGCATAAAGCCGAGGTAGCGGGAGTACCCGAGGAAAGGAGCCGCCAACCGGCGCAACGTGCATCATTCGTCGGGGCGCACTGGGCGCTCGAAGAACCCCGAACGGGGCAGCGTGCATCGTTGTCAAGACCAGCGCCAGGGGCACGGGGTGCCTGAAGAACCCCGAACGGGGCGCCGTGCATCGTACGACGGTAGCACTGGGTGCTCGAAAAACCCCGAACGGGGCAGCGTGCATCGTTGTCAAGACCAGCGCCAGGGGCACGGGGTGCCTGAAGATCACCGAACGGTGCTACGACCGAAGACACGCGTTATCGCGGCCCGCTGGCTCACGGATACCTTGCGGTGTTATTACGAAGTGGCCAACGGGTAAACGCCTTCGGGTGGTGTGGTGTTTGTGCGGCACCACCAGTCCAACAAGAGCGCAAGGACGGCGCGGGCTGAAGTGCACTCCTCGCCGGTAAGGGACACGCAACACGGGCGCCGGACTGTAGGCACACGCCTAAGGGGTCGGACATTCCAGCCGATTCCCGAGCATCCCGTGATTGCGTGTTCCCCTCTGCTGGGTGGAACCCCCCTACCCATCCCAACGTATCCATCCCCGAAGGAGCAAACGTCAGCCTTTTGGCGGCACCTCCTGACGGACTGATAGGGACCGATAGGGACCGATAGGGACCGCTAGGGGCGTTCAAGTGCCGAAGAAGATGACCACAAGAAGCCCGCCAGCTACGAGGACAAGGACTGCCGCGCTGAGGGTATACCAGGACTACCCCGCATCACCATCAGACAGTACACACCCCGACGCACCACCCGTATCGAACCCCGAAACAGGGGCAGGACCCGGGCCATCCGCGCCTGAAGCACGAATCGCTGGTGATACTACTGCTGACGTGACTACCAACCGCGCCGTAAATGGCAACGCTCGTGCCAATACTGCGCGGGACATAGCCGAGCTAAGCACTATCGAACCTCAAAGACTACCAAATAGTCGCGCCCAATCAGTGCTCTCGCAGCAATCGAACGTTAGCATCGCGCTGCGTATCCGTAAAGCGGAACTTGAAGCAGAAGAACGGCTCGCGGAAATACGCCGAAAAGAACTTCGAATTCAAGAAAATCTTATCAAAAAGAGATTAGCCGCAGAAGTCGCCGGAATACGTGAAGAAACCGATGCAGTTAGCGTTACTAGAGAAGAGAATGGTACTGCAGAGAGACACGTTAGTGAGTGGCTCAAGAAGCATCGCCTACGGGGGGAGCAGAGAGGATACGATCCAATAGAAACGGATGAAGGTATTAGGATCCGCTCTGCTTCAGAGGAACGAACTGCTCCACGACGACCCACAGCAAACCAAACTACATTTGAATCAAGACGACAGAGATCCCCTTTGCCAGAACAACATAGAGATGAAAACGCATTCGATAGACTGACAATAGCGTTAGAAAGAATGGCATCAAACAGACCACCTACGAGACAGATGCACGAACTACCCATCTTCAACGGTGGAGCCAAAGAATGGCTACCGTTCAGAGCAGCTATGCGAGACTCTACGAAGCTTTTCAAACTGTCACCGGCGGAGAATCTAGCTAGACTGAGAACGTGCCTGCGAGGCGAGGCACGAGCTACGGTGTCAGCACTGTTGTTCACAGCGACTGATCCATCTGTAATCATGAACACTCTTGAACAAGTTTACGGACGTCCAGAGATGATAATAGACGATGCTATTGAGGATATTAGAAGAATGCCACGTTTAGGAACAACCGTAACAGAGTTGAATGGTTTCGCAATCAAGCTTCAAAATATAGTGGCAGTAATCACAAGCCTAGACGAACGAGGATATCTACAGAATCCCATGCTAGCGCGTCAAGTTACAGAAAAACTGACTCCACATATGAAGGCAAGATGGTGCGACTATGCCGAGGAATTCGGAGATCGAAGGGAAGCGGAAATCGTAACTCTATCCAAATTCCTCATGAGGGAGGCAGATCGCGCCGTACGTCATGCATACTCGGCCGCTCGCGGACATAGTTTGCGGCCGAACGAGGGAAGTGCAAAACGCACTGAAGAGCGGAACCCTGCGAATGAACGAAACCGCAGAACCGTTCTTGCTACAACTGAAGAAAAGGACAACGCAAAGACTAAGGAAGATAAATGTCTCTGCTGCGGCGGTGAGCACCGAACGCCACTGTGCCGGAAGCTAGCGGCCCTGACCGTAACCGAACGATGGTCATGGGCGCGAGAGGCACGAGTCTGTTTTCGTTGTCTTAATAGTAAACACAGACGTTTCCGATGCAAGAGCAAGAGATGTGGGATTGATGAATGCACTCAATCGCATCATGCGTTGCTGCACTCGCCAGAGAACCGAAGGGAAACGCCCTCACACAATATCGAAGAGTCTGCCCTTACAGCAGCAGCGAGGGCACCTGAGGAAGAATTGCAAATATTGTTAAAGGTCTGTCCAATAACTGTCCGAGGTCAAAACGGCAAAGAACTGAATACTCACGCGTTACTTGACGAGGGGTCAACGATAACACTGGTCGACGAGGAGATCGCCTCGCTGTTAGGAATGAGAGGACCAGTGAGAGCGTTGAATATCGTGGGAGCCACATCAAGTCAACGTGAACCCGAAAGCCAGATCGTAACATTCGGAGTGCGAGGACAGAGTCAGGAGAACTTTCATCAGATAAAAGCCAGGACGGTGAAGAACCTGACTCTGGGAAGTCATTCGGTTGGAATAGAGCTTCTCCAACTACCCCACTTACGGGAACTTAACCCGAAGGCCGTCTGTTACTTGAACGTAAAACCACGAGTACTTATCGGCGCCGACAACTGGCATCTTATAGTAACACGGAAGCTGCTAACAGCTAAACGAAACCAACCAGCTGCCTCGCTTACGGAGTTGGGTTGGATAATCCATGGAAGCGCCCCTCTAAGAACGATTGAAAGAGACGCTGAAGTTATATGTCACGTGCGTACTCCTCAAGGCATTCCAGACAGGGATGACGAGTTGAACGAACTCGTAAAGGCGCATTTCGAAATAGACGCTCTCGGAGTCTCAGCCAAGAGGAAACCTAACCCTAATGAGGAGCGCGCTAAAGAAATATTTGAACGAACAGTCAAACGAAAGAAAGATTGTTTTGAGGTGGGATTACCGTGGGCGATCGACCATTCAGAAATGCCACCGAGCTACGATATGGCCGTACGCAGGTTGCAGGGCATAGAACGCAAGATGGATAAATCGCCAGAGTTCAAGAGCGCCTACACAGGGCAGGTGACAAATTTATTTGAGAAAGGGTATGCGGTCAAGAGTAACGAAGACCACCCGCAAACAGAACGGTTATGGTACCTACCGCACTTTCCTGTCACGAATCCCAACAAACCAGATAAAGTTCGAATGGTATTTGATGCAGCCGCGCGTTCAAACGGAACTTGTCTTAATGACGCGCTTTTAGATGGACCGGACTTACTTCAGTCGCTCCATGATATATTGTTTCGCTTCAGAATGAAGCCGGTTGCGGTCACTGCTGATATACGTGAGATGTTCCTTCGAATAAAGATAAGACACGAGGATCAAGTAGCTCAACACTTCCTGTGGCGAGGAGATGATCGCTCCGCTCCGCCACAAAAGTATGTGATGGAGTCTATGATCTTTGGAGCCCGTAGTTCACCCTTTCTGGCTCATAGCGTGAGGGACCGAAATGCAGCAGACTTCAAGGTGTCACACCCACTTGCGTACGACGCTATTACTTGCAGTCATTACATGGACGATTGGGTACAAAGCTTTGACGATGACGAAATAGCCGCCCGCACAATAAAGGAAGTGCAAGAAGTGCACAGCAAAGCTGGTTTTGAGTTGGCCAGCTGGAGTAGCAATAAGGAACACTTACTCAGAGGAATACCCGACGAAAACCGTGCACATGCACCGAAAAAGCTCGCAGCTAACGCACATCTATACGAGAAGGCGTTAGGAATTCTGTGGATACCTACTTCAGATGAACTGGGATTCAATACTGCGATGAACAAAGTACCCATGGAGGTGAAGAAAGCCCAAAGGCCGCCGACGAAGCGCGAGGCCTTAGGGGCAGTGATGTCTCTGTTCGACCCGCTGGGCTTGCTAAGCCCATACACTATAACTGCCAAAATTATGCTTCAGGAACTATGGAAAAAGAAGGTGGGTTGGGATGACCCGTTACCACCCGAGGAAGCCTCGGCCTTCGATGAATGGCAGTCTGATTTGAGGCACATTGCCAAGTTAAGATTGCCGCGATGCTACGATCAAGGAAGCAACATAACGCGGCGACAGCTTCACGTGTTCTGTGATGCGAGTGAGCAGGCGTATGCAGCCGTAGCGTATTGGCGCTTGTCAAGCCAAGAAGGCATTAACGTTTCAATAGTTGCCGGAAAAGCTAAAGTCGCACCGTTGAAAACGCAGAGTATACCGCGGATGGAGCTACAAGCCAGTTTGATCGGAGCGCGACTAGCGGCTGACATAGTACGTTGTCACAAATGGCATACCGAAGTGATATTTTGGAGCGATTCGAAAACCGTGTTACACTGGATCAGAAATGATACGGTCCGTTACACGCCGTTTGTCGCACATCGACTGGGAGAAATAGCCGAACTGACAGATGCGGACCAGTGGCGATGGATACCGACCGCTCTGAATGTAGCAGATGACGCGACGCGCGCCGGCAATACGGAGCTGAAACGAGACAATCGATGGTTTACTGGACCCCAATTCCTACGAGAGAGCGAAGACTGCTGGCCCGGCCCGCATGCTTCTGAGACCTCAGAAGAGGAAGTTGTGGTGTCGCACGCCAGAGAGAAGTCGACGCTAGTAGAGGTGTCACGTTTCTCCTCCTACGAACGTCTAGTCAGAACAGTGGCGTATGTCCTCGCTTTCATCGACAAATGCAGAAAGCAGGCGAGGAGACTTGGCTTGAAGCATATACGAGAAGCCGAACGCCTGCTGATCCGAGATTCGCAAAGCGACACTTTCGCCGAGGAACTAACGCGATTATCAAAAGGACAGACCGTCGATCGCACGAGTCGTCTCTATAGACTTGATCCCGTGTACAAAGACGATAAGATAATCCGTTTGAACGGAAGAATTAACGCTGCGACGGTTCCGGACGAGATGAAACAACCTCCGATCTTAGATGGGAATCACCCGATCACGCGCCTAATAATCCGACAAGAGCATTTGAGCAGCGGACATATGGGGAGAGAACACATAGTGAACAACCTCCGTCAGCGTTATTGGATTTTACGCCTGCGACCAAATGTACGAGCGGCGCTACGTGAGTGTGTATGGTGTAAAATTAAGAGAGCCAACCCAGAGAAGCCAGTAAAAGGTGACCTGCCTCAGATACGACTTAGTACACACACAAGACCGTTCTCACGCTGCGGAGTCGACTGTTTCGGCCCTATGTGGGTGACGATTGGCAGACGACGTGAGAAAAGATGGGGAATGTTATTCACTTGCCTATCAACTAGAGCAATACACGTGGAGCTTATAGCTAGTCTAGACGTGGATTCAGCTATCATGGCAATAAGACGAATGGCTGCACGTCGAGGAATGCCCTGCCTGATAGCGTCCGACAACGGAACGAACTTCCACGGAACTGACGCGGAACTGAACAGAGCTTTCGCGGAATGGCTCCCCGCCCTCAAGGATTACGCACTCACGAAGCGAATCGAGTGGAGGTACATCGATCCTGGTGCACCGAATCAAGGGGGAGCCTGGGAAAGGATGATCAAATCCGTTAAAAGAGCTCTCGCAGTGACGCTCAACGAACGAGCGCCTAAAGAAGAAATACTTGCCACTCTAATGACCGAGATTGAGCACACCGTCAATTCGAGGCCACTAACTCATGTACCAGTAGAAGCAGAAGACCAAGAGGCCCTAACGCCCAATCACTTCTTGTTAGGAACTTCGGTGGGGCTGCCCTACGTGGGAGAATGCAACAAAAACGACAGGCGAACATGGCGCGCCGCTCAGGCACTTGCTAATGTGTTCTGGGAGCGATGGATCAGAGAGTATTTACCGACCTTAGCACCGCGAGGTGACGCCAGGCGAAACCAAACGAATGTCAAACCAGGTGATATCACGATAATAGCAGACGGAACGCTACCGCGAAATGTTTGGCCCCGAGGTCAGGTCGAGCGCGTATATCCGGGTCCTGACGGTGTGGTGCGAAGCGTGGAGGTGCGAACTAAAGGAGGGATCTTCAGACGACCAGTAAGAAGGCTCATTGTCCTACCGATGAATAAAGGCTGCGAGGATCTACGCCGGGGGGAGACTGTGACGGACGGAGCCGGGAGCTGAAGATCAAGATCGATTAGCCCTCTTTGTAGCCCTTTAGAAAGGGTTTAATTTGTACCCCAGTCTTTCTTTCGCACGTCTTAATCATTAGACATTGTAATGTAAATGTGTTAAAACTTGCTCGCCCTACCCCCTACGGTGGCGGGACAAAGTATTTTAATATAAGTAGCGCCAATTTGAGTGAAAAAGTGTAGTCAAGTAGTCAAGTCAGCAAGTAATAAATAAACAAGAAGAATAAACCTAGTAATACAGTCCACAAGTCGTTTCAATTCGCCTAAGGAACGTGGAGGAGAACCCTACGAGTAGGAGCTAGGACCCCCAAAGGAACGTGGAGGAGAACACTACGAGTAGGAGCTAGGACCCCCACAATACTTATATAATTATATTATTTAATTATTTTCAACAAGTTCTTAAAATCATGAAGAAATAAATAATTAGGAGAAAATACATATTTTACGACAGTCGTATCATCTCGGTAATATTGGAGTAAATAACAGAAATTCAAAACTATTTTGCATTTTGACAATAGACGTTTTAGTTTGTATTGTAATTTCTTTCGACTCATTTCTTTCGACTCGAGAGTCGAAAGAAATTACACACATTTGTTCACACATTTGGCTTCTAAGGGCTCGCCCTTAGAATTTTTGCCGATCATTTGCAAAAGCTTTATCTTGTTTTTTTCGTTGTTATATTTTTAATCCCTCATGGACACAGGGAAACAAGGGTGCGATCGTGAATGCTACATCCACGCTAGCGCAAGGCTACTTTAAATTTTGACGTAATTCCAACAGCTGTTTATGAAATCACCATTTCGATTCGATTTCTACAAGGTTTTGGCGTTCGCTAGTGTATCCATCAAGAGAATAGACAACTAAGTGAAGTCGCTTCTCAAAACTGCCACTTGGCTAGGAATTTGATGGAAGTGATCGTTCGATGTTGTCAATCGGTTTGGTGAAATCAAAATATTGGTACATTGCCTACCAAAAATCTTGACGTTTAATCCATTTGAAGGTTGCCATCGCTAGAGCGATAACAATTTTCAAAATCGAATCGCTTCATAGCGAATGCCGGTTGGCTAAGGACCGAAGCTTAATTAAGGTTTTCATTATTTAAACGTATTTAATTTTATTAATAATTATCTTAATAATTATCTAGCCCGAAGTTAAACAGAGCATTTATTATGCACGATATTAAAGCTATTTCTTATAACAATGATGTCAGCGTTATAACTTAAATATTTACAAAATACCTTATCCCAAGCGAAGTTCTTAGTAATGATGTGACATTCCCTTCCCGGCTGGACTGGCCGCAGGCGGGAGCGTCAATTTATAGCTTTGAATAATGCATAAAAAGCTTCAACTTTGAAAGACATGCAAACGGGCCACTTGCTGCTGATCGGTTAATATAACTGTTTAAACTGGCTTTATAACGTACTCTAAACTACTAAAACCATAATTTAGTTTCCAAAAAGGTGTTTTAGGAGAAAATCACTTAGCGTAGACCAGTTGCCCTAGGTATCGCCGGGTCGACAAAGTTGTTGCTGATATTCGCTTACTCGAATCCAATAGCTGCTATGAGGTAAGTGGGAACGTTACGTACTCGATGGTGGGAACCGAGATATTCCAATTCAACATGCTGTGCCACAGAAGTAAGTAATAACATTGAGGTAAATGCAAATACGGCGACTTCTGCGCTCATTAGGGGAGGCTTATGTCCAGCAGTGGACTAACATAGGCTGATGATGATGATTTAATGCAAAAAATATTAGCCGAAGGCTGGTCTTTGAAGGCGGTCAAAATGCTTTCACACAATTCACAAAGCATCATCTAGCTGCAACCCTATTCTATACATATTTATTCTGTGCCTTACCTAAGCAGAGCTTAAATATTTAATCTTCTTGACATTCCATAGATTACTGCATAGATTTTCATTTTAATACATAGACAACACCCAGAACTCCGGGAACAAATTGGTATTTGCACATCAGACAAACATATTTCGTCCCGAGGCGGGACGAAATATGTTAAATCTGAAACCACCTACGCGCAGATCAACCTTCGCCCACCGCATCACAACGGTCTTATTATTATGAAAATGAGATTATGAGAACTATTATAACTAGATCTATGACCAAGAGAAAATACTTTCCTTTTTACACGCCCGCTTCGCTTGTAATAAACCATATTTATTGTTCTTAATAATATCGTATATTTCTATTGTAAATATGAATCTTTTATTGGCTGTTTGTTAGATTATTAAGGTTTGAACTGTCTAGATAATTTTGAAATGGTTGATTTTGTTAAAACAAAAAATAAATAAAAAGCCCTAAAAAGCCTCTGTCTTGTTTATTGATTGCACGTATTTACGTAACAAAAATAGAGTTCTCCCAGAATTGAAAGAAGTGTTTTGATAGGTCCTCATTCGCCAAAATAGGTTACGTCACCGTGTTGCTTTCAGGTACTAAAAACATCCAAGCCAACCACTTAAGCACGTACACTCGAAAAACATGTAATAAAAAAGCTTTCCATGCCCGGTTGAAGGTACAGAGGGAAATCCGGACACGGTGGAAGAAGGTAGTGTTAAAGACTTGAGAGAGTGTGAAGCTTCCAAAGACCACGTCGAGGTTAGACCGTAGGTACCGTGGAAACAAGGGAAATGATAACTCAAACGATGATGAAATGATAGTTCGTAACTGGTTTTTAATTGGACTTAGGTAAAAATTAAGGTTTAATTCGGAACAATACTCTCGTTCGTGGGACTTTAGGGGAACTGGATATGAATTCACGTTTAATGCGGAACAACATACTCACGTTTTGCAGGTAGGACTTTAGGGAATCTAAATTGGTCTGACTTTACACATTTTACTTTGTACATCCTGGCCACGACACAAAAACTATGTTAAAGTGATAAAAATAATCGATGTTACATAAAACAATACAGATGACGCAAAGATTCTGACCAATACTTTGTTAATTTTTGACCAACAATGTGTAAAAACTGTGTAACATAATAAAAGTAAGTAAGTACATCACATTGTACATCTATAATGAAAGCTGACCCAATAACCAATATACATATATATGGGATAACTAGCTAGGGAGATATTGATGTTAAAAAACTAAAAGATAACCTATTTGTTCACGGGGGAGGTAAAATTTGATTGTTTATATAACCCATTAAGCGGCAAGGCTGACTCCGGAATAGGTACAAAGTGGCTCGTTTGAGCCACCTCTAAAATGTTTTCATTCTGTTTTAAGGGATTTCCGGAGACAATGGTCCTTTCTGCTGACTTGTTAGATTGGGGAATGGGAAGTGTAAAAAAGTTGTAAAATACAAGAGAGTAATTTACTAAAATGAAGTAGGTATCTATCTACGTCGAGTAATGAGAAAAAATATCAGGCCTCGTTGGGCTTTTAGGGTTCAGTGGATTATAAATGGAACTCGAACAATATTTTCGAGTCTGTGACTCATTGTTGAATCGAATTACGAATGTATTGGGAGAATAGATACTTGTATTTTCCTTTTTACTTTACAGGTAGTACAACACTAGTATGAAGAAAATCATTAAGTGTCAAAAAATGGTAAACTGTAATTCATAATATATTTTGAAAACAATGAGTGCAAAAAGCAGCTCATGTCAATACAGCATTGAACTAGTCAGAAGTTAAACAGAGCTGTTATGGCTACTTGATGACTAATTAACACAAAAGATTAAGGCCCTGTATAAAGACAATATTTAGGTATTAGTTGTATTATTTAGTAGTTCGTAGCGCTTGACAAATAAAGTTGAAAATGGTGATGCGTTTGATTTAGTTGAATCTCTTGTTCGACAATGTGAACATTATTTATCGGTTTTAACTTATTTTAAAAGTAAATACACCAGTAAATTAAAATCTTTATACATATTTCTCTAGATGATAAAATTACCTTTCTTACGGTAACAAAATTATAAAATGTTATCACTCAAAATATTGAGCATTTCGAGACGAAAAAATATTTTCGTGTTCTTTCTTGCGATATTTTTTTCAAGTTTCTAGATGGTTTTATGAAATATTTTTGTATAAGTCTTTTTTCCATACACTTGACTATAAACTGTATTTTTTTTTGGGCTTGTAATATGTTGCAGTAAGCCTAACTGTGCGTCGAAAAAGTGGTCGTTTTACGATGTCTGTCGTATGGCAGCGCCTTAACTCGATATTTTTTTATTCAGAACAAATATCTGCAGATCGTACATAAATTTGTGCCGAGGCGTGAATCGAACTCGCTATCTCCTGCGTCGCAGACAGACCTTCGCCCTCAGCGCCACAGAGGTTCGATTCAGATTGAGATTCAGACAATGATTCAATAACTTTATTTCTTTAGGCATACAAAATAAACACTTAGACAAGTCAAATATACGTCGTCAATGTAGGTATCGGTTGTAACAATTACAGGTTTTATATAACTAACAACACCGTTTATTGATTCCAATCAAAAACCAAATGTGTTAGGTACACGAAGGTCAGAAATTGTCCACTTAATATTTCTCATTATTCGTTGACGGTGGGTTATGAATGAAATGGGTTCCATTTGGATTTATACGACCGGGTTAAATAGGTACTTACTGTTAACGCCAAATTTATGTTACCCAGTCAGAGATAAAATCATTTAATCTGACCAAGTTTGTATAATTATGTTAAAACGCGGCATACCTTTTTATAGAAGTTATTTGTGTGAGACAACCATATCATTCAAAAACTGGTTTGGACAATAAACTTTATTGTATACACCTGCCCCCTATAAAAGGGAAATAAGCCCGATTTCTAGGATATAGCTATATAATAGCTAAACAATAAATTCATCGCACCGCCTTACAAGGCGTCCATTTTTTGTAGCTAAAGGAAAGAATTGGAAATAATTTACGCAATCGATGACAAAGTGACGTAATTTTTCTCTATTCTATCCTAGACAAGAATCCCATGCTGAGAACAAAATGTTGCTGTTCGTAACATTAATTAAGGTCTTCGGCTAAAAAACAGAGCTCAGCATGAAATGTTTAGCATACGCTGAGCCAATCCTTATTTCAATTGTATTTCAACCCTAGTTCCCCTTATTTTTCTTTTACCATTCTTACGTTACTAACCTCCATTGTATAAATTTGTTTATTTTCAATATTTTCTTTTCTGTACCTTCGTCTAAATAAATGGTTTTTCTATTGTCTATGTGACCCACATCGTCACTTACCATGAGGGAAAGATTGTGGTCATATGAAAGTCTATTCTAGTTAAAATAAAATCTATAGAACCACTATAAACACTTCACCTACGTCACTATAAACTACTATAAATACTCCACGCGTACAGAATATGGTGTAAGGTAATCTGTAGGAGAGGATGGGTTCAGAAACAACAGCTAAGCCTGCCTCCGGAGGGCACAGGTAGCACCGACAAATTGCAAGTCGGGCACTCACAACAAAGCAGGTACTCATCACCGCTTTGGGTAAGCCTGGTTTGTGACAGCTTTAAAAGCCTAAAGGAATAAAGTTTTTATTGAAATCTGAAAATACAGTTTTTCACACAAATCTAAGAAGAAATATTTAACTGTTTTATTTTTAAAATTAAGAAAATAATGTATTTTATATTTAAGTGACAAAGAAAAGTGATAAAATTTAGTAAACAACGTTATTTACTGCCTATGCAGGCCAGTATAGATTTAATTTTATATTTTATCTTATATTTACTAACGGTATAGTACCTATATATGTCTCATATTTCGAAGATTTCTGTGGCACGGCGCGTGAAAGTTCCTGATTTGAGACAAATTTATCTGAGGCGTTCTGGTTTAGTCTACAATGTATAAACAAAATATCTATATGTAATGCAATGTATTAAACATATCAGTAATCTATGCAACCCATAACACAAGCTCTGATTAACTTGGGGCTATGATGGTGCGGTGTGGATTTTCCAGGGTTCAAGTTATTTATAGTTTATTTATAGTTATTCCAACGTGTTTTACAAATATAATGGAATCATAGCTATCCGATACAAAATATGTTATTTTAAGGGTAATTCTTTTATATCTGACATCATTGTGTCGATACCAAAACTCCCTTAAAACGTGTTTCTCGTGCATTGTAATCCTGAATGCTTTTAGAAATCAGGTGAAATAATATGCTATCATATTCCACTTGGAAAATTACTGGAAATTATATACTGAAATTCAAATCGATGGAATGTTTGAAACGTAGCTACGTAGAATGTTGAAGCGCCAATAGTCCCCTTCATTTATCGACGCATATAACAGTATGTAAATAATAATAATAATAATAATAATAATAATAATAATAATAATAATAATAATAATAATAATAATAATAATAATAATATAAAAAAATAATAAAAAAAATGTCACCGCCGATGACAAACGTCTTTATAAGGATTTTTCAATTTATTTACGTTTTTATGAAAAAAAAACAGTAATAACCATGTAAATAAATAAAATAAATGCTTACAAGAGCACGAGCAAGGGCGGCACAAAGAGCGCTCAAATCACCACCACCGCAGTTCGCCTCTGCTAGCTCCACATCCTCGTCCTCAGATGAAGAGGATTTTCAAACGCCGCCAGAGACGAGTGATGTGTTGAGCAGCGAAAACGAACTGCAGAAGTCGCCTCGACCGCCGCGAACACCTGTACGGCGAGGCCGACCCCCTCTGTCAGCTGGCTTGGGACCTACAGGGCGCACAGCCCCACGACCGGCCCCCGTCGCTGATGGAAGAGTGCGGCGCATGCGATGGACTCAAGAAAACAATAAGAACGTCATGCGCGCATATTATAGGGCAACAGAAGGTGGAACTAACCTGACCGCGTACCGCTCTAAGATACTGCCATTGTTTCAGGCCCTTGAACCTACACTCGACGTCAACGTGCAACGACTATCAGATCAGATACGGGTCATCCAACGTTCAAAAATGTTAGATGATACCGTACTTGATCAGCTCCGACGTGAGGTGCTCAGTGCTCCCGTGGTGGACCATTCACAGTGTAACCAGCGTGTTACACCGCCACAGCGACAAATAATAAACCAACAAGTGAATATAACATCCCAACCTGATTACGCTGTGGAAGAGGTCAACCACGAGAACATTGAGGTAAGTACCCAAAATAATGAGCAAATGAGGAGGATTTTGGATGATGCGATTCTAAATTATCGGAATACGAATGTTAGGCCACGTCTCCCTCGCTTCCCCACCCATAGACGTGCTTTAGCTATAGTGGGGGCTTTGAACCCACTACTAGCCCCCTATCTACTGACTAGTAGTGATCTTACTGATACGCACTCTATTCTTTATTGTGGGGCTATAGCAGCTTGCCGCGTAGCGCAAGTAAAGTTTCCGGACAATACACGTGCTCCGCGTCAAGCTAGCAACACCCCCTCTTGGCAACAAAGAATAGAGAGGCGTATCAGTAGGTTCAGAACCATTATAGCTAAGCTCATTTGCTTTAGGGAGGGCAACCATAGACCTCGGGTTATGCGCTTTGTGACCCAGGCTTTTGAAGGTACTGAAGTACAACCTCAGGACTATTTAGCCTGTAGCACAGAGCGCATAGACTACCTAAAGCAAAAAGTCTATGCTTGGGCAAGCCGAATAAAAAGGTATAAAAAGCGAGTTGACAGATTTTGGCAGAATCGCATCTTTCAAAGTGACCAAAGGAAAGTTTACCGCGATTGGGAGAAACCCACTCTACGTGTGTCCGACGGTCAAGTACCAGATGTCGAAACCGGAAATAATTTTTGGCAAGATATCTGGTCAATACCTGTCGAGCACACGGAAGCGGATTGGATGAATGTGGTAAATGCTGAGTGTGAAAACATCGAAACCATGGACCCTATAACCATCTTTACAATAGATGTAAGTAATGCAGTCCGTTTGACCCAAAACTGGAAAAGTCCTGGCCTAGACGGATTGCATAACTTTTGGTTAAAATGGTTTCGATGCTCACACTCGGTTCTAGCCGCACAATTCCAAGAAGCAATTGAGATGGGGTCACTCCCACATTTTATGACGAATGGTATAACTTTCCTGCTCCATAAGTCTGGTAGTACTACGGAACCAAAGAATTACAGACCCATAACATGCTTACCCACTATCTACAAGCTGCTTACATCCATTCTGACTACAAAAATTAACACACATATTGTTAGGAATAATATTTTGGCACCTTCTCAGAATGGGTGTAGGGTTGGGTCCCGTGGTACTAAGGAGCTCCTCCTCATTGACATGGCGATTAATCAACAGGTCAAACGTGGGAGAGGGAACTTGTCGGCTGCATGGATAGACTATAAGAAGGCCTATGATTCGGTACCTCATACTTGGCTTGAGAGGGTCTTAGAGTTGTATAAAATAGATACTACTCTAAGATCATTCTTGGGTTCTTGTATGAGGCAGTGGACCACAGTTCTTCGTCATCCAGGTAGCCGAACAGATCCGCCTACTACCAATGATCTGATAAGGATAGAGCGGGGTATATTCCAGGGCGACAGTCTGAGTCCCTTGTGGTTCTGCTTAGCTCTGAATCCACTCAGTACTCTACTGAAAGATTCAGGAATAGGCTATTCCCTCCGGAGAGGTGGTGAAGTCATTTCTCACTTGTTGTATATGGATGACCTCAAACTATTCTCACCGAATAAGACAAAGTTAATGGCCCTCCTGAATATTACGCAAATATTCAGTAGTGCTATTAAAATGGAATTCGGTGTTGATAAGTGTGCGGTCATACAAATACTGCGAGGGAAGGTTGTAAATTCTTGTAATTTACAGCTTTCAGAGATAATGTCCCTCAAATCTCTTTCGGAGGGTGATACATACAAGTACCTTGGTATGCCAGAAGGGTTAGGTATAGTAGACGTGGACATAAAACAATCGGTGAAGGAGCGCTTCTTTTGTCGCCTTAAAACAGTGTTAAATAGCCTTTTGTCAGGAGGCAACAAAGTGCGTGCCTTTAACGCTTGGGTTATGCCACTACTTACTTATACTTTTGGCATACTGAGATGGACTCAGACTGAACTAGATGCCTTGGACTGTAGAGTTCGTCAACTCTTAACCATTCATCGCATGCATCACCCGCGATCTTCGGTAATGAGATTGTATATACCACGGAAATGTGGTGGTCGTGGTTTTCTAAACGCCAAAACCCTACACAACCGTGAAGTATGCAATCTCAGAAATCATTTCCTTCATGCCGAATACCAGATGCATCGCGATGTGGTTGCAGTTGATAAGAACCTAACCCCCCTCTCCTTGTCTAACGAGAACTGGCGGAAACCTATGGTGATGAGCGTTCAGGACAGGAAAGCAATATGGGAGAGCAAAGAATTGCATGGGAGATTTTATAAGGTCCTCACAGGACCTGATGTAGATCTCCTAAGTTCGGTAAACTGGCTACGCTTCGGTGACCTCTTTGGGGAAACTGAAGGTTTTGTCTTTGCAATTATGGATGAGGTAGTAAAGACCAACAACTACCGAAAGTATATCATGAAAGATGGCACAATCGATATTTGTCGAGCGTGTCATCTCCCTGGGGAGACCCTACGTCATATACTTTCGGGTTGTTCGCATCTTGCTAATTCTCAATACTTGCATAGACACAACCAAGTAGCCAAAATTATACACCAGCAACTTGCTCTCCGATACGGCCTTACTGGTCCGGAAGTCCCGTACTATAAGTATATACCTGCGCCAGTTCTCGAAAATAGCCGTGCCACGCTCTATTGGGACCGATCTATCATTACTGACAGGACTATTCTCGCGAATAAGCCTGATATTGTATTGATAGATCGGTTAGAACGGAAGGCGGTGCTCGCTGATGTCACCATACCACATGATGGTAACCTCGTTAAAGCTGAGAAAGATAAACTTAGCAAATATCTTGACTTAGCTAATGAGGTTGTCGGCATGTGGGATGTTGATTCAGCGACCATCGTCCCGATAGTCGTTTCAGTTAATGGTGTAATAGCGAAGAGTCTCGACCAATATCTCAAGAGACTCTCGTTAGGAAGTTGGATCAAGGGTCAGATCCAAAAGGCGGTACTCCTGGACTCTGCGCGTATCGTCAGGAAGTTCCTCTCTCTGCAGCCCTAGTCACCGGCCGCTTGAGCCTAGCTTCGCGGTCGGTGATCCACCGTTTTGATATATTTTTTACTGTAGAGTTATTTTATAATAATTTTGTTGTATTTTCTATAGTAAAAAATGTATTTTTAACGAGATAAATAATTAAATGAAGTGGAATAATAATAATAATAATAATACAGTAATTAATTCATACTGTTATCATCATCATGATGATGATGATGATGATAACAGTATGAATTAATGAATAAAGAAATAGAATGAATAAATTAATAATTATTGCTGCATAATCATAATCATGACACATTTGGCTTGGGGGCGAAGGTCCATCTTCGACGCTCGAGGAAGGTGCGGTCCACGTGCAACGCACGAATAATATTTTTTTAGTTTCGGGTCTTCTGGGTATTTCTATAAATAAATAAATAATGCTGGACAATTCACTCAGCATTATGTAGCCCCAAGCTAAGCAGAGCTTGTGTTATGGGTACTAGATAACTATACATAATTACACGAGTACGTACATAGATAGATATTTTTTAATATACATAGAAATCGACCAGAAACACCCTGAACAAATATTTGCAAATTGTACAAATATTTGTCACGAGGCGGGAATCGAACACGCAACCTCTTGCGTCGCAGGACCTTCGCCCACTGCACCGCAGGCAGAGGTCGTCATATATGCATCCTTAAAAACTATCTGTACATACATAGGTGCATTTGGATATCATAGCTTTGCAGGACTTCAGAAAAAATTCCAACCTTTTCTACTCAAGAAGTATAAAACAGCAGTACCTATCTCGACTCATCTTTTAGCACTAAATGACGTAATTTCCGACTACTCCGGAAGTTGCCTGGTTAATGGAGGACCTTTTTATGAAATAAATTCTTGGCTTTCTAGTTCCAGATTTAAAAGTTCTGATTAAGCTTGATTTATAAACATAAAATAACTCTAGTAGATATAAATTAAAATAATCTCTTTCAGAGACCCTAGGTCCGTAGGGTAAGTACCTACTGTAATTTACGAGTTTCTAGTTCTAAATTTACCAAGGTGGCAATCAAGCATGCGGCCCCGCCTTATATACAAATCTATCTTATATCTACATGTAAATATAAAAATGAATCCCTAATTCCTTTGATCACGGCAACACCTACATATAAATATAAAAAATTAATCCCTAATTCCTTTGATCACGGCAACACCTACATGTAAATATAAAAAAATAATCCCTATTTCCTTTGATCAACCATCCTTTGGCAACACGCGTAAAGGGCCGGACCGATTTTGGTAATTCTTTTTTTGTTGTGTTTGTTATCATTTGGAAAAGAGGTTTTTATGTAAGAAATACATAAAAAACACCTACTTCTTTTGACCACGGGTAACCTGGGGCGCAACTAGTTGATCTTTAAAATTTCTGTTCATAACAACATGAGTGCACTTTACCGAGATATAAATTAATTCCTTCTGGTTCCTGTCCCAATTTACCGTCGCGTAAACATTTTTCGCCTCTCCCGGGAGTCTCGTTATTTCACTGGTCCTTAGTCTGCATCCGTATTTAATGATATAATTTCCTGAACTCGAGTAGTGCTATTCTGCGACAGAAACGAAATTGAAATTGCAACGTTGTACTAGAGAAAGAGTTATTTTCTGTTGAGAGATATTGCGAGTACTTTGATGATAAATCTTGCAACTTTTCACATAGGATTTAAAGGATTCAGAAGTAGGTGTCTAATGTAGGTTTGCTGCGAGTTTGCCTTTCTTATTGCTGGCCAATTTAAACAGCATCACCTAGTCCCAACCTAAGCAGAGTTTGACTGTTTAGGGTACTAGGTGACTGATATACATAATGCAATTATTATATCTATTTCATAATACATATTTAAATAAATATATATTTTTTTATTTTATATAGAAAACGACCAAAACTCCCTGAATCTGCAGATCCTACAGTATCTAACCCGTAACCTCCTGCGTCGCAGATGGACCTTCGCCGACTGCGCCACAGTGATTTGGTGAGCAGACTATAAAATAAGTCTTGTCTTATTAAATGTTCTAATAATTTGTAAAAAGAAATGAACACTTGTACCACGGTAGCCCAACAAACCATAGATATTCTATGAATTTTGAATTAGTGACGATATTACATATTTGGTATACTTTTTTCACAATTTGTTTATTAGTTCTTTTTTAAATATATTGATTGTTAGGTTTGAATGTATGAAAAACTCGAAACTTATAATGGTTTTTACACTAAAATCATTTATAACGACACATTTATTTATTATGTAAGTAATTGTATTTAAAAATCAAACCTTATATCAGGGAAGCAAACAATTTATTCCTTTACGTTTTCCACAGAGAAAACCCGCATAGCTTCATTACAAATTAATAGGCATGAATATTAATGCGGTTTGTAAACGAAATCATCACAAAACCTTTGTATATTTTCTGTAAAAAAAAGTAGACACTTAAAGAGGTTGCGAATGTAGATTTTGATGTCGGAATATCATACGTAATGAGAACCTTGGTGGCAATCCGAGTTGCAATGGTTATGGTAAGTTTTATGTTAACTGTTATGGGTATTTGAGATTGGAAGAACGTACGTGCTTGGGTAGCGCAACCATTGATGTAAAATTTTAGTATACTTGTGACTATGTTGATGTTGTTGAAATGCGTGACATACTCGTAATTCACCAACGAAGTTTTTATGCGTTTTCAAAAGAGCAGGTTTTAAATATCTTTTTATTTATTTTACTGGAAATCGTTGCCGTTCGTTCACTAATTACTTTGTTTAAAATGAAAATTAGTGATAAATATCAGAACCAGGTAATTGGTTTGCTATAGCAAAAACTTCAGCTACCTCAATTGTAAAAAGTTGTTTTAAATCTGGTTATTTCATTTGTGATTGTAATTTTCTTTGTTAAAGATTTTGCCATTTTATTAAAATTAGGATTAGTATAATATAGTTGAAAAAATTAAGCTTACTGAAGTTTTTGCTAACAATCTACAGGTATTTCATCCAATCACGGGTCGAACCATCCAACGTTTAATTATCCTTATAATAATGGTCCATTGAAATTTTATTCCCGATTCCATTTCGCCCCGTAAAACGAATAGATGTGATTTGTAAGGATTTTTTTGTAAGTAATAAAATCTGATACTTCATTGCTCTAGTGAGAGTAACAACTAATAACAGTTTTTAAATCAAACAAAGTGAACGTAAATTCGCCCTTTCACAAAATTTATTCTAAAAGGAATTTTAGGTTACATTTCATCATTTCAAGGCAAAATTTGTTTGGCGCGGGTCTTTTGAGTATTATAATTTATTTTGGTATTTGTTTTCATTTGGTATTCATGCCAGTGATTCAGCTATTTTGTTATCAGCATCAAAGACTTGAATTTGGAGAGCCTTCAATTTATATATAGGAATTTCATTATGTTTGTTGACTTTTTGTTATTGCTTGGAGGAAGACATTTTAATTATTCAGATTCAGATTCAATAACTTTATTTCTTTAGGCTTACAAAATAAGCACTTAGACAAGTCAAATTTCATACAGATAATTATTATAAAAAAGAAATAATTCGTTATTGATTTCTCTTCACTTCAATTTTTTGTCCACAAGTGGAAGAAGTGAAAAAGAAACCACTAGCACATTCATATATAACTTATGTGTCTAATACAATGTTTGTTTTGCCTATCTAAATCTAAGTTTAATGTGATTTAGATACATGTCAATAATTATTTAATACATAGCTAAGCATAACATTCAATTTCTTACATGCTATTGTCGGTATGGATTGGAACGACATCTGGCTAAGCATTAGTATCATTAACGTAATCATCTATAGAGTAAAAGGCGGTAGTATATTCTTCATAGCTACTAATGTAGCTACTTATTAATATAACAGCACAACTTTCGAACACAAACTATAGTCATTAACCAATTGCAATAAGTTGTTTAGGTTGTTTTGGGTATTTTCTATTTATAATAAAAATAAATGTATTGTATACACATACCATAGCACAAGTGAAATGATCTAGTAGGTAGATGATGCTGTGTCGATTTTATTACTTATTTTTATGATATTTTTTGTTCAATTCAATCTTTATAAAGTAGAGAGGTAATCAGGTTATCTTTATAAGGTGTACAAGAAAACTTTTTAGTTATTTTAGTTTTAATAGAAGTCGTCCGAAACCTTTTCATCGTCTGTCTAGATAATCTGATATTTATGGT
Source organism: Eupithecia pulchellata (assembly GCA_963931895.1). Classification (NCBI taxonomy): domain Eukaryota; kingdom Metazoa; phylum Arthropoda; class Insecta; order Lepidoptera; family Geometridae; genus Eupithecia; species Eupithecia pulchellata. Next base: position 3,576,678 of record OZ007538.1, read on the forward strand.
AAGCCTTTTTTAAAGAATCATAGGTGTTTTAATGTTTGAACTTATTTTTAGATAATTTTTGCAACTCAATTGGAGTTTTGTTGGAGAAAATAAAATACACTTATCGTTTCATATTACCTGCTAATTTCATTCACTTATAATAAAATTCGGTTATCAAACGCAAATTTATGCAACCGAAAAAAAAGAAAACAAAATCCACAAAATCCAATAACTGAATTTAATAAATTCACTTTTCCAGTCACATCCGTGTTGTCACAGTCAATAATAACGTCGGCTAATCCGTAGGTTTGAAAGTTTGCGGGGGTGAGTTTCAGTCAGACTACACGCTACCGAAATTTATACGTAACAGGTGGTAACAGGTTAACGATATTATTATGCAATATTAATATCGTGAATATGTCAACTCATTCACTACAGGTTACACAATGATTCCCAACCAAGTGTCAATTAATATAATACATACGTTATACTTAACAAACATAAACATACGTATACAAACGTTTTATTGATTTCTGCTTAAAAGCTACTAGATTCTGCTCGCGTCTTTGGGCGCGTTGTATCTATGACAACTTTTAAATGTTACTTTTATCCCAGGGGATTATGGCACATAAATTCTAGGTCTAGAACTAAATCTATGAAAAATGTCAGTTTTTTTGCGTGAAGAAGTAACAAATATCCAACTTAAGCATTGATATTATAAGAGTACTAGCTTGATCATAAAACAGCTAGTTCAAAAACCTTTATGAGGAGACATGGAAGGTCCATAGAAAATACGTCACGAAACAAGATCATCAAACTGGTCACATTCTGATTTTAAAATTTGATGACCGTAAAAAAAATGGCGCTCACTTATTAAAATCCAACAAGAACTCGAGAAATTAATAATATCCTAATGATGAGTAAACTGTTTGGCCTATCGCAGTAGTTTTTTCATTCCTGGGATTTTAGGAAAACTTGCGGCTAGATAATTACTTAATAACCAAATGAACTACATGTTGGTGCGTTTTTACTGTAACACCGGAAAAATCCGCCCACATGTAGTCTACCCAGTAATATTCGAGTCACGCGTTATTCGGTTATTGAAGGCATACATCGCGTCACGAACGCCTCCGGCTCAAGCATTCTTTTACAGAATAAAGCAATTTCGCTGAAGTGGCATGTGACAGTAAAGCAGCTCTTCGGGGTGATGGGGCATAAGGTAAATTTTCGGTTAATCTTGAATATCATTATTGACGTTTTACACAATTCTTATTTACGTTTGGGGTGAAACGGTATATTTTTCGATAATTTTGAAGACAGATGGAGAAAAAATATGTTTTACTACAGACAATACAATTCACATAAATATTAAATTTTAAGCATAAGCAGTAGGCATAATTTTAATAATTTATAAAAGATTAATATTTGCAAAAAAGGACTTAAAAATCACTAAGTTAAGCTGTATGTAATATCGCTATCATGTGCTAGGCAGCCCGAATTCATTTCATCATTCCCATGATGAACATAGGCCATAGAAAATTTTCAAAAAAGTTAGGAATCAGCATGAAAAATTGTTAAATAGAATTTTTGTTAAATACCTAAAAGCTGGGGCGGACCGCTAGTCTTAAATAAAATAGGTAGGCATCTAGTTGTCTAATCATTATTAAAAACACACCCAAGAAAACTCCCAAAGACGCTTATAGAAACCCTGAGGAAAACTTCTAATATTTGACAGAAAATAAATGAACATTACGAAACATTCACAGCCCAATAGACAATTTTGTCATCCTCGAAAAAACTCTCCTTCGCTTTTATTGTTGCGCTTGCGTTAAGAGTTTTTACTCAATGGCTCTTTTGAATTTGGGAAATTCCAGATTTTTTCGCTAGAAGGCGTTCCGTGATGAAAACAGGAAGATTCACAAAGTGATCTTTCATTGAAAACATTGAACATTTTGCTCGTTGCCCTTTTCACTAATAAAAAGCCACTCATAATTGAAATGCCGTGGTTACTACGTTAATATTTTTTAAAGGAATTTATTAACTACTAACTGATTTAAGTAATACAAGTTTATATTTTTTTAACAACGAGAATTTTACAATCAAACTTTATCATCAAGGAATGCGGAACATTTATAATGATGAACTAGTTTTAACAAATTCATTATTGTGCTAAATGCAGTCTATTGCATTCAGTGAAGAGGTAGCTCAAATCATAATCTTGATTGGATTATACATAGCTATAATATATTGTAAGTTTGTATACTGTTTGTACCTTTATAGACGAAAGCAAATTTATATTATTAAATAAATAAATAATGCCAGACTATCCACACAGCATCATCTAGCCCCAAGCTAAGCAGAGGTTGTGTTATGGGTAGTTGATGACTGAAATACATAATACAATATTATTACATAGATAGATTTCTTTTTATTATACATACAAAACGACCAGAACACTCTGAACTAATATCTGCAGATCGTACAAATATTTGTCCCGAGGCGGGAATTGAACCCGCAACCTACTGCGTCACAGGCGGACATTCGCCCAACGCGCCACAAAGGTTTTCAATATTGCGATTAGATAAAATTTTAAAGCGAAGCCAATCGTTCGACTTTAGGCGTTTGTTATAATATTATCGATATTTTTGTCAAGTCTTGGACTTCTTGGATTCCACTTGGAAGGGAATTTCTCTTAGATTTTAACCTGCAGTAAACAGTGTGCTGCGAAATACCACAGGAGTTGCTACGAAAGATATTTTGGTGGTCTAAGAGCTACGAACAACCGTAGAGGTGCTACGAAAGATATTAGGACGGTCTAAGTGCTACGAAATACCGTAGAAGTCCTACGAAAGATGTTTAGGCTGTCTTAATTCTACGAAATACCGTTGAGGGACATGAACGGTTTTTATCGTTCATCACCAGCCTATAATAGTTCACTGCTGGACATAGGCCTCCCCTAATGAACGCCATAGATGGCATCATTATTTGGGGGTTATTACCCATAATCCCCACGCTGGGCATGCGGGTTGGGGATCGCAGTTCGGTGACGTTGTTCTGCAGAAGGCGCTGCTGCCCGCCCCCCGCTGTGTTTCCCTAGTCGCCTCTTACGACACCCACGGGAAGAGTTGGGCTGGTGAAATTCTATGCCGGCACCACACGGCTTATTACTCCTAGCTTATTACTCAGCTATTTATCGTTCAGTGTACCGTAACTGTAAAGGGTCATGGAAAGTGTCTGGTCTACCTGCGAAAACCATTGTCCTCGACTACTGCTGGCAATAGTGATGGAGATTTAGGGCACACATCATTTAATATAATTTTAATTATTGTTACAGTTTAACTTAGATTTAAGAATCTTGAGTGTTATGGGAAATTCTATTTGAAAACTTATGGACATCTTTCCAAATGGTCTTCTTACGTAAATCTGGACATGGTTGCATATTTATATCACCATCATCATCACCAGCCTTTAATAGTCAATAACCCCCAAATGATGAATGATGCCATCTATGGCGCTCATATTAATATATGCGAGTATAATTACGTAGTTCCATACTTTTTTAAATTCTGACATTCACATTTTCCAATTGTAAGATTTTAATTCTGCGCAATGCATACCAAATCTAGGACAAACCCCAAGGGGAATTTTCATACCCTACCACGGGAAAATAAAGTAATCAAATCACATGATTCAATATTCAATTATTTCATTGGTATTATTTAAAAGATTCGAATTTCAGTATTTTAACCAAAAGATTCAAGATCCAAAGATCCGAAGAACCAAAACTTTAAATTAAAAGTCGGTGTTTCCTCACTCATTAAACACGCTGATCAAGTCTCATTCAAAGTAGTAACTTCCACTGGACACAAATTTTAAATATCCTAGTTAGAACTTGTGAGAATTAGCAAGGCTGGTCCTCTAGAAAGTTTTTAGTCATTACAAACAAAACTGAAAGGAAAAAAGCAAAGTTTGGATATTCCAGGAGTAATTAAAGAAACTCGGGAGACTTTTTTGTGGAAGCGACAAATTGGTAAAGATCCGAGAATCTACGAATTCCACGTTTTTGTGCACTGATGCCCAAAAAAACAAAAGACGGCGCGATTATCCTCGAGTTTTTTCTCGGTATCTCGGAACCTTTTTTTTACGGACTTCTAAAATGGTGGTGCCTTGTTCGGCTCTGTTACGGTCGCCGATTTTTCGTCAGCTGTGATTTTAATGATGCCTGATGATTATATCGATAAGGATGACACCTTTTTTACCATTTGGTTATATCTTGTAAGTTACTATGTTATTTAGATTATTTTTTTCTTTTTTCGTTTAACTCGAATCTCATCTAGAAAATAACGATGTGGCCGACAAAACCTCAAATTATTTAATGGAAAACAATTTCCTTGAAGAAAGGTTATGTAATCGTTTTTCAAGTCCTAAGTAATCATGATGCTATCACGCCCTTTGATAAGAAAAGGATAAATATGACCATTAATTGGTTTGTACATTTTGACACTAGGGCTTTTCAACCCTTTAACATTTTGTCACGTTGACTACCCAGTCCCTAAATGATTGGGACGAGGATAAAGTTAAATTCGGTTTTTCATGGTTTATTACTGACTAGCGGTCCGCCCCGGCTTTGATATGTAAAAAAATTACGATTATAAATTTTAACACACACATACGCGTTGGATTACAATATTGAAGTATTCATACGGATCCCTAACTTTATTAAAAATTCTGTAGCTTATGTTCATTAGGGATAATCAATTTAATAGTGAAATAATTTTCCAGAAGCCTATTCTATCCAAACAAATAAACAATCATATCATTCCTCCTTATATCATATCATTCCTCCTTATATCCAATACTACATAGTATAGAAAATAAGAATTTATTATGTGAAAGTGTAATTTCGTTCATCCGCTATATGAGCAGATAACTTTTATTCTCTACTCTTTATTTCGTTTGTCAATCATATCTGTCATTTACCCAATCTTCGTCATTTAGCGAGAAAGGGGTTTCTTGCCCTTTTTCAACCATACTCACGAGTTATTCGTCGATTTTTATAGACAAATTTAACCAGTTCATTCCCTGTAAATCCTTAACAGATAATGATTAGTAATTAACGGGTATTTATCGCGTTTCTTCTTCTTCCTTTCTTCTTCTTCTTCCTTTCTCGACGTTTCAACAGGTTTGCACTCTGTCGTGGTCACGAGATGACTCTCGCGATCTCTCAGTCATCTCGTGACCACGACAGAGTGCAAAGTAAATACCCGTTAATTACTAATCATTATGTGTTCAGATCGCGTAAGTTTCAAAACATTAATCCTTAACAGGTATTTCGGGGAACAACCTGTTTGAAAGGCTTCGGTTGAAAAGCCTTTAAAATTTTACGTCATACGCTCATAATAGGAATAAATAAACTATCCACACTCCATTATCTAGCCAGAAACTAAAAAAAGCTTGTGTTCTATAAATGATGTACATAATATACATTAGATACTTATTTTTAAAGTTCATAAGTATAAAAAAAAAACACTCTGAACAAACAAAAATACCGAAAAAACATACCGATATGTAAATCATTTTTATCTATAAATAAATCAATTTTATTCAATAATATTTTATGTTTAATTATGTGAAACAAATAAAAGTAAATAATTGTTTGTTGGCCTCCCATCTAGGAAGCTTTACGCAAAAACAAACCCCTATGCCTCCGATCTCTGATAATAACGTGTCTGATTACGAACAATGGAACAAAGAGGCTTATAATTACTTCCGAAGATGAGGGCTTATGTTAAGTCCGAATAATTTATATTCAACATTGAACTGTTATTTATTTAGTGTTGTATTTATTTATATTAATGTCATGCACTACTGATTGTAGTACAGTTTTCTATAATTTTAATTACCTAGCACTACCTATAAAATATTAGCATTCTCTACCTGGTAACCTTTGGGTAGTGTGGACACTACCCAAAGGTTAGCATGTAGAAGGCTATCTAGCATTATGTTCGCCTATGTACAACGTTTGTGCAATAAAGTACATTCTATTCTATTCTAATTGTTTCAGATCACAAAATAAAGTATTATAATTAAGTTACTGGCGGTCCGCCACGGCTTCGCACGGGTATTTATCGAAAATAAATTTTTGCGGCTCCCTATTTTGTTTTAAAAATATTCTATAGCCTATTCATCAGAGAAAATTTAGAATTCTAATCGTGAAGTAAATTTTAAATCGGTCCAGTAGTTTTGGAGCCTATTCAATTCAAACAAATATTATTAACAATATTAGTATAGATTACTTTTTTGAACTTTTCTTCTAAGATTATTCGTACACTATCGGCCACATCTTCACTGTGCATCAGGCAGGTGAAATCGAGGTCAAACGGAGGAAAAAAAAGGGGCAGTAAAATAGGCTAAGCCAGCAAAAGATTTTAGTTTCGCGCGATTTCATGTGATGAGCTCTACAACGCAAGTATAAAAAATTAAGTTTCTTAGAAGTTATAAAGATCGATGCGTGAAACTAAAATAGTCAGCACCTTTTTAGATACTTTTAAAAAAGATTAGTTCAGAATCAGTCAGATTTTTAAATTAAATAACCGTTTACAAGCCACTTTAATTAAAAACGATTGAGATATTAAAATCGGCTTCGAAATGGATCCGAAGACTAATGGAGGAGAAGGAAAAACAAAGAATGGTTGCGCAGCGCATCCAGAATCACTGGTTCTTTAAATAGATGTTTAAGGTATTTCAAAATAGTAAAAATACAAAATAAAATACACCCCTCTAGCCTCAAAGTATGCAGAGTTTGTATTTAGATAACAGATACTTCGGTACTTTGGTTCTTCGTACATAGCTACATTAATCTAACACCCAGAACGTCCGGAACAAACATCTCAATATCGTACAGAGATAAGTCTCGATGCGGGAATTGAACCCGCAATCGCGATGATGCCTGCGACGCAGTCCGAACTTCAACAGCTGTAACAGAGACACCGTCATCCGGCATCATCATTAAATGCAGCTGACATCGTCAGTAGACGCATCCGACTTAGTCATAAGATGGATCCGACATCGTCATAAAATTCATCTAGCATCATCTTAAAAACTGACCAAGCGTTCTAAAAGGAGCTCAAGGCGGGAATTGAACCCACAATCACGATGATGCCTATGACGCAGTTCGACCTTCACCAGCTGCGCCACATAGACCGTCATCCAGCATAAACATTTCATGGAGCTGACATCGTCATTAGCTACATCTGACATTGTCATTAGACGCATCTGACATGGACAAGATTCATCCAGCATCATCTTAAATACTGCCCCAGCGTTCCAAAAGTAGCTGTGACAAAGCTAGCTGAAGCAATTTGGCCTCTGATTCAAATTTATTGTCCAACCACTCTATTTTTGTCGAAAGCCTAGTTCGAAACGTAAAAGAGATATTTCAGCTGCTTAATTAAAACCCACAACTTCTGTTTACGACTGTATGTAGTGTATTCGAAGTCATTTGGTTTTATAGCTAACATTCATTTTAAATGGGTTTATGTCTTTTTATTTATCTAGAATTCGGTTTTTGATTCCGATAACATACTTCTCACTTTATTTGTTTTGTTATAGAGGTAGATAGGGACCGCCTGAGCACCGCCAAGCTGTAGATGGGCATCTACGTCGTGCGTCATAGATATGATGTAGCTGACATAAATAATTATATAAAATCCTCACAGCATCATCTAGCCCTAAGCTAAGCAGAGCTTGTGTGAATTAAATAGTATACCAAAGTGGAAGAAGATGAGAAAAAAGTATTAACGTTTTTGGGAATTCTTTTCGACTAATTATCATACCAAATATTTAAATCCGAATAGATTTTTCTAAATTATCTCTTAAAATCCCGCAGCCTATAAAAAGAAAAGTCACGGAAAAGATAATAGCGCCAATGTAATCCTTACCACCATAAAGATAAGAAACTTTATTGCTTTTCGAGTACATTTAAATGTTTCCGTCACAAAAACTTTATCTAAAGTGGGCATTACTTTTTACTGTATCCTCGAAACGGCAAGGAAGGAATAAAACTGGCATTATTATGATTTATTGTAAACAGGTACATTATGTACTTACCGCGCTCACGCCACATCTGGATTGTACCTAGAAAGAAAAATACATTAGTCTGGTAAAAATACGCAGAGATTCTTATGATATCGTGCGATATAGTGACGTAGAGTTGCGTATTGCTATACAGTTATATAGCAATATGTAACTCTACGTCACTATATCGCACGATACGTTTTGGGCTAAAGCAGATAATAATGTAGGCAGATATGATGTAGAAGATTAATATAATGTACAAGCTGGTTGCCCGTGGTTTCACCCGCTAAACTCCTGATCCCGTGGGATTTTTAGGATAAGTAATCATGTAACATACTGAATATTAAATTTGTAAAATTATCTTGGATAGAAACTAGTTAATTTTAACTTAAAAAAACTTGTCTGTTGTCAACAAGTAGAGTGATGTCCATTTTATTTTGAAGAAGATACGTACCGAACTCTGATGATGAAAAGAATCAAAGAAATCCGAGGAGTGTTGACTCTAAACCATACTTTGGTATAATGGGTTTATCAGTAAGTAAGCACCTATCTACGATAAGGGGTACCGAGGCTTTCCGGTATAAAAAATATCTGAGCGTTTGGTCAAAAGACGTGTTTCTAGCGTAGCTCATCAGCATAGGCATCCAGCGTCTTGGGGATGCTTCCAACTACAATTGATATGGATCAGTTGAGCTATCTGTACATAGTTTGCAACAGTCTAATGGATCAGTTGAGATATTTGTAGATTCTCTGCAACAGTCTACAGTTAGCTATAATGTTTCAAATTGTAAATAATAGTTTTAATTTTTTTCTATTATTTTATTGTAAGTTTCTTTGTTAATGCACTCATGTTCAAAAAGCGTTTGGCTTTGAATAAATTTCATGCTTTCTTCATTTAAAAAATGCTTTTATTTAATATATATTTTACACTTTATGAACAATTGTTGAAATATATCAACTATTGTTCATACACAGAACAAAAACATACATCATCATCATCATCATCATCATCATCATCAGCCTATGTTAGTCCACTGCTGGACATAGGCTGAAAAAACATACAACAAAATCAAAAAACACCTAACAATGTAAAATCTGCAAAAAAAAACTACGATTTAATCAAAAATTCCTACGGGATACCATTCGAATAAGTTTTGAAAATAATCTCCTTCATTTTTAGGAGCTGTCAAAATTTAAGAATATTTTTCGAATTTGGAACTGAGGTTATAACTGTGTGGGCTATGTTTTGATGAGAAGTGTTTATTTTTCTATCATGATGAAAATGTTAATATGAAATTCGGCTATGGTAGCTTTACTCAATAGAAACTTGCCGTCGACTAAGGTGTCCCATTTATGTGGCATTTGTAGGACTTAGGACTATATTGGTGTAAAATAATATTCCATAGTGCGAATAACATTAAAATCACATTAAAATACAAGACCATAAAAACTCAACATGAATACATGCATTCCTACTTAGTATGAATTCCACAGGAAAATCTTAAAAGGCTGACAAAGTCAAAATAAATAATTCGTTCAAAAGCATTCCTACAGAAGTGGATGGAGCTACTCGGAACACCATCAATAAACCACTTGACTTTAAAACGATGCTTCGAGAATTGTCAAAGGAATATTCTGGAATCCTCAAACGTAATATCATGAATATGAAGAACACTCCACTAGGTACAGGTTATTGAGAAAGAGCTGGAGCAAAGACAATGCTCGATTGTTCAATTTTTGCGATCACAAAATTTACTGAAGTAATTTATTATTAATAGATATTATATTGCGAATATTAACAAAATAACTTTCTGCCATTATGAAATTATTCACAAAACATAAAATTCAAATAGTTTCAATACTTATGTAAAACCTCAGTAGCCTAAAACTAGACTATGTTTTTTAATAAAGTCGAAATAATTTATAATTTATTTCGCCTAAGAATTTTTTACATCCCAAAAAGCAGAGGTTTGCTTATGTACAATACATTATTAGTGGGAAAATATTGGCGCGTGGCGTTTAGTTCGACGCGCGTTGTTCGTATTCGCGCTTTTGGCTGAACAGATGTAGGAATACAAAATAGTTCTCAACAAACGATTTTTTAAAAATATTTATAGAACTTTTTATGAGGAATATTTCATTTAAGTACCAAGAAGATTGTTAAAATTTAAATTAAAAGACCAGAAAATTGAAAGAACATATGATAGAGCCAGCTGAAACTTCGAAACATTCTAATCCGATGAACTTTGCAAGTTCTTCGAAGTTATCCAGCTATTTCGTATTAAGCTGCGTTCGAAGGACATTAGCATAACCTCTTTGTGCAACGAATTCTTTGGATAACCTTTCGAGTAACCCGACATAGCTTTGTTTCATTATGAAAGGTTTAGGGCAAAAATGGGTCAGCAGATGTTTCTTGGGGATATTGGTCTTATTAAATTTAGGGTGGTGGTTTCAATTGTTTTTGACATGAAATAGCATTATCGTTTAATTACAGAAGCACTAAAAAAGCTGCGAGAAGATGTCTTAAGTAAGCACGCATTAAAACTATACTATTATTATACTTGTATTTTCCAACAAATGATGAGTTCCGCTGATTTTACTTCGAAACTACACTTTGAGACACCTTTATCATAATAACAACAGAGTTGTTGAATAAATGTTTAACAAAAAAGGTGCATTACCCCTTCAAAAATATTTTTCACGTTACAAAAACACCACATCAGATCTTAATAGCCGGCCTACTTTCCCTCGATAAGCCCACTACGCTTTTTGCCAAATGACGAATGCTAGGGATCACTCGCTGTCCACTGGTACAATCTGGCTACCTTTATTGTTTGTGATATATCAAAGGAAAATTTATTACGGATCCTATATCCTTTGAATTTATACTCAGGCTGCGTAGGATTTGCCCACGTTTCGGCATTCCGGGGTCATGTCACCATCAATTTGCCGGTCCGGTCTTTTAGACGCAATTTCTGATACATACCTTGAAGAAGTTTCCAATATGGACGATTTGGCATAAGCTGACATAGTTGGATTTTTCGGCTCGAATTTCGTTTTATTTTTATAGCTAGAGGAAGGAATAACATATTTAATGGGTAAATTCAAGAGCGCAAATAGACAAAAGCCAACAAATTGCCATTACTATACGCTGTAAAATTAATTATATTTATAAAATCTTCAAAATGTCATTCGTTGATACCTTTTAGTGTTTTATTGCGCCTACAAAAAACTCATTACTATTCTTGAATCCTCAATTTACGAGCGAACCTTTTCACACGAAGTTAACCAATATTTTAGTCGTACATGGTCCAAACGCAATTCTTAGGCTTAGCTTAGGTAGGTGCAAAACAGTTTTTAAATCAAAATTAAAATCCTAGCATTGAAGCATGTTTTCAAAACTAGTGAAAGTATATCACTAATGCTGGTCAGTTAATATCTAGCCCAAAGTCAAGCAGAGCTTGTGTTTTGGATACTACTGGCTAGCTGATAATTATGTAGTACAATACAATAATATACACATAATATTATGTATAACCCAGTATAAACAGAGTGCTATGAAATAAAGGTATATGTATACAGATAATGTTTAGGATAACAATTTAGTAACTCCAGCCCTCAAACACAAATAGTTTTTTATTTCTCAAAGAATACACAATAGTTATCTTATAATGAGAAAAACAAAACAAAAATTATTCCAGGTTGCTTTTATTCCCTATTTTTATACTATTTGGCTTTTTTACGTTAACAATTAGTTTCTAATATTTCCTTTACTAATTTTAAGTTGCTTGAAGAATTCAGTTAGAATACTTGGCTATTTTTTGCCAAATACGGATTTGGTCCCATTTTCCCCGAACAGAACCGAGATTCATATATAATATTCACGAAAAATCTGTGAAGTCAGTTTTAATCTTTTTCTAAAAAGTCTAGACTGTATTTACTTAGTCCTTGTATCACGAGGCAAGTCAGAATTAGTGCAATATGAAAAGAAAAAACCACTAAACATGAATTTTAAAACAATTTTTACAAACAAAAACAAATAGTCGATAAATTCCAAGAAAATGCAAAATGTGAAAATTTTGTCAGCCGCTTCCGAGATTCTAATAGAAAACTTTCTAACAATTTTATTAAGTCCCAATATTTGCCGTTTTACCTAAATCACTGAAACAAAAATAAATTCTTGCGGTACTACTTCTTAGTAAGGGTAAGCAATATGTTGTACAATGATTGATTCGATTTTTCATTGGAAAGGTCCGTGAGGGGAATCAAAGTGTACAAGCGCGTATGTTGATGCGATAAAATATTAAATCGACTGAAATTTATCAGGTATCGATGTTCCAAATAATTCATGAAGGTTGGATAAAAAGGGGTCTATTGGCGCTCATTACTTCACACCTGAAGAGAATTCTTCTTCTTTTTAAGTATTGATAGTATGTATGTATTAATTTAGTACACCCCCTGCCTTTTTTTTATCCAAATAATTCTTTCCATCCAAAGGTTGCCTGGAAGAGATCGCTTCTAAGCGATAAAGCGATTGTACTTGTCATAATGTAATGTCTTTTGTTGTGTTCTATTTCTGGTGTAAAATAAAGCAATTTTGTATTTTTATTTGTATTCATCTAGATCTTATCGCAGTTATTTTAAAAGGAATAGTTTTCTATGGAACTGAAAATAATTGCAGAACTAGGTTCAAGCAGGATTTTTTTTAATTTGTCATAACGCCTACGTAGGCTGTAATTCCATAGAATAGTCTTCGTAGTTATTTTGAAGTTTCTCTGTGTCTATACAATAATAGTTTTTTAATTTAATTGTTCTCAAATAATGTGATTTTTTATACAAAGATGACAACTGTGGCACACTGGGCTAAGGTCCGCCTGCGACGCAAGAGGTTGCAGGTTCGGGAATCGAACCTGCAACCTCTTGCGTCGCAGCGCAGGCCTGTAGACATCCCGCCTGGGGGACGCAAGGAGTTTCCTATGTAAAGTAAAAAATAACTATCCATGTTATATTATTGTACTAATATTTCAGCCAACCCATAATACAAGCTCTAGCTCTAGCTTAGCTTGTTGCTAGACGATGCTCTGTGGATTTTTATATTTTATTTATTTAAATAAAAATCTTTTGTGTGGGATCAAGAAAATAATAAGATCTTTCCATAGGTGAATTATTCACCCATGTTCTACTCATTATTGTTGGTACCTGGCACACCTAAACAAATGTGGCGTGACTAACTGACATCACAAGCCGAGCCAGAAAACAAGTGTTTTTCGTGAAATATTTAGGTTGCCAGCTATTTTTTGTTCATAACCATCATCACTATACAGTTTGAATTTACCCAGTTGTTTGTACCTCTTGGTGTTTTTTTCATCAGGGATGATCTTGCGCTTGTCACATCGAATACGATATTGTAATTTATCACTTAAAAAAGATTAATGATTAAAGATTACATTATGCCTTCAATGACACATTTAATCAATAATAAATAATGCTAGCCAATCCACACAGCATCATCTAGCCCCAAGCTGAGCAGAACTTGTATTATGGGCACTAGATGACTGATATACATAATATGCAATATATCTGCCGATCATACAAACATTTGTCACGTGGCGGAAATTGAACCCGCAACCCGCAGACGGACCTCCGCCCACCGCGCCACAGTTGTCGTCGAAAATTTAAAAATGGATAGAAATAGCTCAAAGCATGTTCAACGAATAGTTTTTTGATAAACCAGTGTAAACTGTAATGTAGTTAAACCCTGTTTAAAGTCTAATTAAAATATCCATTAACTAGTACTAAAATCTGACTTTAGAGGTTTATGACTCATGAAAGGCGCAGTCATTTATAACGTGACGTAGTACTTTCTGTGACGTAATCTTGGCTATGTCACTGTCATCTTTTGATGAAGAGAATCTGCGGTCAAACCACGGTTTGAAACGTAAGTTAAGGTACGTAATCGGCTTTATTTTAGTGTGGATGACGCCGATGATGACGATATAATAATATATAATGCCGATGGGATGACGATCTGCGAAAGACTGCTGGCAGAGGCTGGATGCGACAAGCCGAAGACAGGGCGCTATGGCGCTCATTAGGGGAGGCCTATGTACAACAGTGGACTAACATAGGCGGATGATGATGATGATGACGCATTTTGCTTTTATTAGTGTGAACAATGCGTTATGAGCGTTAATTTTAAAACCGCTTCAAAATAATTAACTTAATTTTTATAATCACTTACGTTATTCACTTAACGTTATTCACGTTAAAATTTGCGTTAATAATGCAAGTTACGTTACGTATAAACCATAGTTTAATACATAACTTCAGCATTACAGAATGGGCGTTACTCTGTAGTAGTACTAAGAGACAGCTTTGTCGTGAAATAGTTATGTCTGAATTCGAAGTCGTTTCTCCTGGTCTTATACAATTGGTTACAACTGGTAGGAAAGTAGGTAGTTACCCAACCTACGTAATTTGGAGAAAAAGGTTGGTCCTATTTTATTTGTTTTATTGCTATAATAATTATAGCAATAAAACAAATAAAATAGGTACCCTGATGATGATAATGATCATGGCTGTGATATGTTAAGTATGAGGGCCTAGCTTTTATGATTTAAGAAGATTTTGAAGTAATTTCGTCAATTTAAAGCAATTATTAATCTAAAAACAAAGTTGATTACCATTGGTATAGTTTTATTGGAAAACCAATTAAAGACATTAACAGAAAAAAGTTAGACTATATTGACGAGAAAAGGATGATATTCAAGCATTATCATTATCACTTTTACTGTAAAAAAACGTGGAATGAAATGGTAAGTCACTGGTGCAATAATAGATTTTGGCTAGGAAATACTATGAATAAAATGGTAATCGACATTATACATCTTAGATGGCGATTGATATTCAGTAACTTCTTAATCTTTAAATATCTCGTTTTTGGCATATCTTAGGCGTGTTCCATTGTTATATTCCAAACACATAAAAAATAAGCTTTTCGTAAAGCTGACAATCAACAGTCTTCGTCCAGTATCTATGAAGTAATCAATAAAAACATGTTTTTTATTTTTCCTGAAAAGTTGTGTTTTTGCAATTACCATTCTGTTCTCCGGGGACAGCGAATTGTGTACATTTTAAGTTTTTGACTTACTGCAGCACATATTTACAATTAACCTAGATTAAATAATATTATTGTTTGATCTTAATAGTTAACTAGATAAGGTAATATCTTTATTTAGAAAGAAAATAACAATTTATATACCAAAATTAAATTATCGTACGTAACGAAAGTAGGTAACTTTTATTGATTATTGTTTGTTTTTATTAGTGTACTGTATAATTGTTCATCAGAATTGTATATAGCATTGAAAATGTTAATCCGACCGCAGAGAATGGACAGTAAAGGGATATATCGGGTAGGTATTTACGAGTACTCATATATAGAGTTATTTCACTATAAATGAATACTCGTAAATACCTACCCTTGTTACTTAATTCTTTACACAAGCATCAAATCAGCAACTCATCACATCTAGTCAGCTTCAGTACACAAAGTATACGCAGCACATATTAATACACCGTTTTATAATCTAAAGCATTCATAAACAAAGCAATGAAGCTCTCCGTGACTTTATACTCTACGACATAGTAATAAAGCTAGCATGTAACAAAGGTCTTCGCCATTACGTGTTTCCGTTAACAAAATGGCGGACGCATCAAAGAGAGTGACTTCCGGTGACTTGACTTAAATTTGCAGATCGTTAGTTTGTGAACTTTGCCTTCGTGTGTAAGATAGTGCCAATATTCGTATGCTCTTAGAATTCTATGCAAACGACAGACGATATCTTGTTAGTTGCTAAGCTTTTATGAGGGGCTCTCACAAGCAGAAAGTTCTGGAAATAGATATCACCCATGTGTGCGACTGATGTTATGTCACGGACGATTGTAAACCTGATGTAAATATGCAATATACTTGCGAAAAACATCCTGGTTCTAAGAAGACGGTAAACAATATGAATCTTCAAATCCTTCCTCCTAAATTAGGATATGGGAGTCATAAAAACCTTACTGTCTGCTGTAAAACGAAACGACCAATATACCTTTACAAAGCGAGCTGCTTTACGCACTGACATATTTTTATGCAAATAATCTCTCTAAATGTTTGTGTAGAACTGACGGCCATTTACTGACTTCATGTATTTAGATTACTGTTGTATTTTCTTTTTTCTATAATAAATTATGACTTAGTTAAGCAGTACTTAAGTAACAGAATAAAACAATTACAAGGTATATACACATATCTTTCCTAAAATTCTAAGCCGTGACCAGAAGTCACAATGCCCAGAATGCTGGCAGCATTGCTACGTTGGATGGCGATGCTAATTCATTGACCGAAATAAAAGGCAGCATTCATTTCACTTGTGGACTTATTGAATAGCCTGAGCAACATGCTGTGTATGGAGCATAAGCTACTATTTGACAACGTTTGGATATTTTTTTGAAGTGGCAACGAACTACCTAAAATTCGATACAGATAATCCAAAACGATATTTTAATTACTCAATTAATATGGTGTTCTACCTAGAATGCCAACATTGTGGTTGGGCAAAGTATGCAAAATAAAAGTATTTTTGAAAAAACAGAATTTTGCGGGAAGAATTCCGTTTTTACTCGTAGGCATACAAAACTAACAAGTACGTTACAGATAAAAACTGATTAGACAGTAAAATAGTTCAATGAGATGTAAATATAAGAATCACACTCAATAATGATGATCGCAAAAAAAAATCTAAACTGAGTGGTTTAATGGAACTAATCGCAAAAAATCGCGTTCCAGCGATATTTTGTACCATTTTCTTTAAAGGTTTAGGCCTGGGAACTAAAACTAAAAGTGAACTAATCAAGTCTCATGAGATAAAAATAAACTTTAAATTTCTATAGAAACAAAGCGTACGAATCCGCAGACATAAACTAGTTATAAAAAGTATCGATGATTTTCTAACTGATTTTTGCCCATGTCGTTAGTATCAATTGGTTCAGCAACATAGCAGAGACATTTACTGCATTTTTTCTCAACCTAAATAAATTTTTACAAAAAACAAAGGCAATATTTTCAACATCGTGCTGCCTTTGCTTGCAGCACAAAAAGCGACGCTGTTGTTAATTCTACTCCCCATCACAACCACATTTACGTAGGACATAATAAAGCGCCTTGAGTAAAGCCTTAAGAACCTATACTACCCTCCATAACTTTAATTCCACGCTTCCATACAGCAATATCGATCACTTAACAAGCAGTATTCAAGGTGAAACAAAGGCGCAAACTTCCAGCCCCAATTAAAGTTTAACCAAACTTGCAGCAAGGGATTTACCAACCGTCAGATTTCACTTCCCCTTCTTCGGCTTAGATAATTTACTGAGAAGGTTAAAATTGGGGGCAAAATTTAATCGTTAAATTCAGAGAATGCTTAACTTTGATATCTTTGGACGTTAATGTTGGATGATAAGCCGTGTGGTGCCGGCATAGAATTTCACCACCCCAACCCTTCTCGTGGGTGTCGTAAGAGGCGAGTAATGGACGGCGGGCAGCAGTGCCCTTTGCAGAATAACTACAGCGAACTGCGATCCGATCTCCAACCCGCATGCCCAGCGTGGGGATTATGGGCAATGACTCCCATATGATAAATAGTGCCATGTATGACGCTCATTAGAGGAGGCCTATGTCCAGCAGTGGACTATTATAGGATGATGTTGTTGTTGTTGATAAGCGTTAAGGTATTTTAGGGTTTATTTGTTTTACATAAAGTAGCTTGCCAGCAGGGGTTAGGGGTGGAGCGAATCTCCGGACGACTGACCAACCCTGAGTGATAGGAGAAGATGGTTTGAAATGATGCTGCTTGGCAAGTAGCCTTTGTCCTGCAGACGGCAGTTTAGTAGTGTGCATAAAATTCTCACGGAAGGTTGAACTTCCGTGTACGAGTTGGGGTCTGACATACCCCATCCAGAAATTCTTGTTTTGTATTAGTAAATATGCAAATACTGATATTGATACTTGTGTCGTTTACATTAAAGTACAGAAAAGACCCAAAAAAGCTTATAATATAATTGTGATTACTGGTTCTAATTTCTAATTTAGTTATAAATGTGTAATTTTTTGCTGATAAAATTATACCCAAATGTTGAATTAATTTAATAACAACCTGCCGCACTTTTTGAATTATTTCTATATCCTTCACACGAAATTTAAGCTTGTCAACAAAATCATAATAATGTCAAAGTTGTGACACTGAATCAATTAAAAACTTTACGTGTTGATTGCAAAATATTACATACAAAGTACAAAAATAACTCCAAACTCAGCACATCAGAACTTCTTCAAACTTTTGAACGTTGAATTTAATTTCCGCAAGACATCGAGCGATGCAAAAAACTTTTTGTAAGGTGAAAGTTTTGTAAAGTTTGTTTAGTCTCGTATTAAAATGGAATTTATTTTGAGTTTGTAGCAAATTCAAAGATTTCAACAGTAAAGTTTTTCATTTTAAGATAAATTAATATTGAGTCTGAAAAGGAAAAGTTTTATGGATAAAATATTTAATTGATAAAATCACTAGGTACATAAGTACTGGGACTGTTTTCCATCAGATTGTGAAAGTGAGGGAAAACAGAATAAATCTCTTGAGCATTTCATCATCAGGTGCTCGATTTCTAGTCTTACCTAATCATCATCACCCACAACTCGACTTTACCCACTGCTGGCCTATACCATTAAATTATATCTCTAATAAACGTAGGTAAAACGAGTTTTTGCCCATTACTTGCGTAAGCCTCGCCTCACGATTTTACTATTTTTTTTACATTATTTGTACGATTTAAAAATTTATTTTGAAAAAAATATAATTATAAAAACAAATTTATAAATAAATTTCTCGAAGAAAAATATTTAATGCTTGTTATCTACCTTCAAAACACACACTCATATAAGTACAGCAGGGATCCAATCTGTTCATTGGAATTCAAATAATGTAAACGCTTTGATCCAAAACTCTCTCACACAACTATTAAACTATTCAACATCATCAGTTCAAAGTGAATGAGTAAACGAATGAGTACACGAAGTGAATGAATGAAGGCGTTGGGAAGTGAACGGTTGCCTTGTCAAGTTCATTACAAAATTATATTCGGTGTGAAATTGTAATTATTAGGAAGGGTTATTATATTAAATCTCCCGACTAAAATATTTTTATAACACGTATATATAGCGAGTTACCTACGAATCAAGTTTGTGTTGGAATGGAAGAACACCATCGTTTCATACATTGATTTACATTCAAAATCATCATCTTCAGCCCATATCAGTCCACTGCTGGACATAGGCTTCCCCTAATGATCGCCATAGCGCCCTGTCTTCAGCTTGTCACAACCAGCATCTGCCAGCTGTTTTTCGCAAATCGTCATCCCACCTGGCAGGAGAGCGTTCTACACTACGCTTACCGAGTCGCTTTCTCTTTCAAGAACGCGCTTACCCCATAGATGGTCGGTTCTTCGCGAAATATGTCCGACCCACTACCACTTCAGATTCATAATTGGTTCGCCTATGTACAAAAGTTTTAAGGTTATATTTAATGGAGATAGCTGACATAATTTCTGAGCCATCATAATATCATCACCAAAAATAGCCTGAAGGGATTATGACCTATAAAATGCTGAATACGCCAATCTGAAGACGGGACGATATGGTGCTCGGAGAACTTAGTACAAGACCAGCATTGAGATACAATCTGCCCTAACGAGTGCCATACTGGGTTAGCGCCATATTTTACCTTTACCCATCCAGCATTAATCCACTGGAGTGCCAACATAACTATGAAGTAGGTATCCAATAATACTGAAACTGAAATAATAATATTATTTTCTAAATTGCTGAAAAAATAAAGGCTTAAAAGCTTCAATACTACTCGTATTGAAGCTAGTGTTTTGTTTCAATTCAAAGGAAAAATTCTGTGAAACACTTTATAACAGCTTTGGACTCTGAAGTTTTATAAACGTCCGTAAGCCGACAAAATCGCATTAGTGCCATTGAGAAGCGAAATAGAAACACAATAAAAGTTAGAACCAGTAATTGTTGAACTAAGGTCTTAGATTATTTACGAAACTTGCAGTCCGATCAGCTTCGCACGGGTATTTAATAAAAAAATTATTCTATATAAGAAACTTGTTCTATATACATAAGAAACTTGTTCTATATAAGAAACTTGCAGTCCGATCAGCTTCGCACGGGTATTTAATAAAAATTTAATTCTATATAAGAAACTTGTCTATACTAATATTATAAAGAGGAAAGATTTGATTGTTTGTTTGTATGTTTGTTTGTTTGAATTGAATAGGCTCCGAAACTACTGGACCGATTCGAAAAATTCTTTCACCATTAGAATCCTAAATTTGCCCTGATGAACATAGGCTATATACTATTTTCAAAAAAATTAGGGATCCGCATGAAAAATTCAATAATTAAACCGTGTGCTATGTATTCAACCTCTTTCTATTATGGCGCGAAGACATAATAGACAAAGAGGTTGAATATACATATAGCGCACGGTGCTTTCTTTTTCTCTACGGTCAGTGTCAGTTATGGAGTGTCGAGTCAATGTCAAAAACCCCAATGCTGTTAAAAAAGTAAGGGATCCGTATGAAAACTGTGAAACCCACCATGTTCATGTGTAAAATTTCTGAAATTTTTTATTAATACCCGTGCGAAGCCGGGGCGGGCCGCTAGTTCTATATACATAAGAAACTTGTTCTATATAAGAAACTTGTTCTATATAAGAAACTTGTTCTATTTAAGAAACTTGTTCCATATAAGAAACTTGTTCTATACACCGTGTAATAAAATATGTGTACTAAGCGAAAGGGGGTGAATTTCCACCCCCCCGAGGACCAACTTTGTTCAACGACTTTTCGAATTTCGATCGGTATTTCGGAAAAAACTGCATCAAAATTTCAACATGGACAGCTGATTTTTTACGAAGTGACAACCCTAAAGGCAGCGGTTTCTTGTACCTGTGACAATGACGTCAGTATGGTCACAGATGTAGAGTAATAGATAGATAGATTAGGTAGTCTCCCGCCCCGCTATAGCTGAACTCTACGTATGTATAGGTTACCCGGATATGGAAAAAAATAGAAAAAAAAGGATAATTAAAATAGGAATTTTTAATTATCTCCCCCTCACAACTGATCACCATTGGGGTCTGAAACCTCCCCCTTCGGCTTAGTACACATATTTTGTTACACCTTGTATAAGAAACTTGTTCTTTATAAGAAACTTGCAGTCCGATCTGCTCACGGGTATTTAATAAAAATTGAATTTTTCATGCGTAAACCTAATTTTTTTTAAATATTCTATACCCTATGTTCTTCAGGGAAAATTAAAGAAAAAAATTTTTCAAATCGACCATTTCACACACAAACAAACAATGAAATCTTTCCTTTTTTAAAATTAGTATAGATTTATATTTCCTCTTTATAATAATGCCGTGTGGTGCCGGCATAGAATTTCACCACCCCAACTCTTTCCGTGGGTGTCGTAAGAGGCGACTAAGGGAAACACACCGGGGGGCGGGCAGCAGCGCCTTCTGCAGAACAACTACACCGAACTGCGATCCCCAACCCGCATGCCCAGCGTGGGGATTATGGGCAATAACCCCCACATAATGATGCCATCTATGGCGCTCATTAGGGGAGGCCTATGTCCAGCAGTGGACTATTATAGGCTGGTGATGTTGATGATGATGATGATGTTTATAATAATGTAGGAATAATGGAAAATGAAAATAAAATTTCTAAAGTCTTTATTGCGAATTGGTTTCCATAAACACTGCCTTGGTCATTTTCGATTCCAATAATTATAGATTTAATCAGTGCGTGATCAGGTTGCTATCTGCTATCCAACAACAATGTTAAATCATGTTCTTTTTATTTGTTCTTGTGTTAATTTAGATTTTTTTAATTTTTATGTGATTTCGGGATTTTTTGATATTTTTATTTATTTATTTATTTATTGGTTTAACAAAATCAACAGCCCTTAATAGTAAATAGTATTTTAGCTAGCAACATTTTTCATCACTTGTTAATTTTGCATATTTAGGTATGATCTAGTTCGTAACATTAATGTATCTCCTGCATTCTTTATAAAAAAAAATAATAAAAAAAAAATAAAAAGTTTCTTTATTCAGACATTAAATTAGTCCATACATTACATAATTTAAAACACAGGTCACACTTTATTGATCTTACTCTGTTTTGTCTATTAATAAATAAAATAATAAGTTGGTTGGTCTTACGACGTCAACTTTATACCAATGAATTACAAGAAGGTGTGGTAGTATTTCATGATACGATTTTTGTTTAAAGATTTAAGTGAATAAAAGTTTATATAAATTTATTGTAATTATCATTGTGTATTTATTTTAATTGTGCATACATATTCCACAAAAATGTACATTTGTTTGTGAACTAAATTTCTAATACTAAATACAAAAGTTTTTAGATCTTTAAAGATACCTATTTATTTAGTGCTTAATGAAGTAGTTATAAAAACTGTGAATAAAAAAAGTGATGTTAGTAGTTCTAAGTGAAATCCATAAGGTTAATTGAGCTCGTTATGCTAGTTTTTTTGGAGTTCTGTATGTGTTATTTGTTATACAACGAAATTAATATATCTACTAATGTTAATCGATTGCTATGGGTAGTAGATATATTATATCTCAGATTTTATTGCCATCCATCCATAAATACTAAGTATATTATTTAAGATGAACTATGTATCTACTGTTTCAAGTTTACCTAATATTCTAATCAATGAAAGAAACATTTAACTTTTAATTTCAACAATTAATTCCATCCGACGGGATGGCAGGGGAGATGTCAGGCGTAGGACCAACGGCTAGCCGTGCTTTATCAGACAGTGATGCATAAATAGATAGTGAAAGGTTACTAAGATGCTATAAATCTCCTCATGCCCAAATTTTCAATTGTTTTAATTTTAAATTTCAATTAAATTTTCGTGAGTTGTGAAATGAGCAGTGATTTTAACAAAGTAGGAAAGGAATTTTCTAGCAATTAATTAGAGAAGGTATAGGCAAAGAATACGGAGTTATGAAGCTATCTAAGCGTAATAGAAAGGAGAGCAAGAAAATTCTCTCCTCATTACTTACAAAGAGGAAACTCATTTTAAGTAATTAAATTAACAACAACAAATTCACGACAAAATCAAGGACCTATAAAATACAGGGCTTATCCGACCCGCTTCTCTGTAAATATATAGCAACTAGGGAGGTGGAGACAATCTGCCGAGATTTATCGATACCCTTTTAACTCCTAAAGTCCTAATACTGTGACGATTGGCTACATTTAATTTTATTAGCTTTCGGGAGTTAAGGAAGACTGTTTTGGGTTCGATCTCATTTGTATGGATCTCGCATGTCGAGGAATGTTCGAAGATGCCTCTTGCTTTCTTAGTAGCTATTTATTTATTGGGTACCCTTGATAAAATGTGTTATTGTTCATTTCCTTCCCTTGGATTTTCTATTTTCTAGATAATTAATCTAGCAGATACAAAGATAATCTTTATAAGACGTTCACAGCTGGTTGGCCGCCCATGGTGCAAATGATTGTGTTTATGTTTTTCTGTTCTGTTATCTATGTTATCTATTATATATCTTGCTGTGCAATAAAGAGTATTGTATTGTATCAAATTAAATGTAAACATTTGTTTGCCTTTTACTCTATATATCATATCTTATAGCGTGGTTTCAAATCACGTAGATGATGCTCTGAATTTTGCTGCATTATTTATACAAATCTTTTGGAAGAAGAATAGCACCAACCAATCGACATCATTCGAGAAGAATGATAAACCCGAATTTACCATTCGTCGGTTTTTATCACGAACACACCCTGTAGATGTCCCATAAAATTGTGATAGCAGTTTTTATATCGAGCCAATTTACCAGGAACAAAAACGTAGTTTCTTCCTATCGGTGCCATCAATTTTATAAGACTTAACTTGGGATTTTATTGTTCACTCTCACTTCGGTGCCTGTTTATTGGTTACCTACTGCATTGTTAGATTGGCTATTATTTTTGGGATTACGTTTCGTTCGAAATTGTTCCTATACATTTAAGAATATTTCAGCCAATCGGGTAAATGCATTACATGGGGACCGGTAAGCCTTTGCTCTACAAAGAAATGAGACTTTTTAGAGCAAACAAGCTTCACTTTTTCAAAATTCAATCATCTAAAATGAATCTCTGTTGTTATTTCTTAACTTTTCAGTTATCAAAATCTGTTTTCTGCCACCGTAATTTTATTGCAATGTGAACTTCGTAATTTTGTTAAGAAAAACCATGTTGTTTATTTATTTTCCTCCTCTTTGCGGGATTGAGTTCGTTTTTTGTACACATTCATACAGTCTGCTGCGTGTTTTATGTTTCTAAAGAAATTATTTTTCCGCTATAAATCCAAGCAGTTTGTAAAGCTCGTTTAACCTTAATCGCCATTTGAAAATGACTTCAACGGAAGGAAGGCTTTCTCGGAACTCCGGTTTTCATTATCATTGGCCTCTTAACTACGCTTTTGAAACATAATAAAGCATACTGCATTTTGAACATTGTCTATGTAGACGATACACGTTGAGGCCTTAATGTATCACTTTGTTTTATTTAATCATGAATGATGAATAAATAGGATGAAGTTGGGATTGGATTCAGTACTTTTGAGAGGTTAGTTCCGCTTTGCACGAGGTCCGCTATACTCGGATTTAAAAATAAGATGATATTATTTCTTACAACAAGTAGGTAGTCTGAACCTTTGCGATTTTAGAATATTAAATACGAAACATGTTCTTTACTACATGCGAGGACACATAAATGGTTAAAAGTTAGTATTTAAGTTTCCTAATAAAGTACGAGCAAGTACTCAAAATAAAATAAATCTGCCTGCATCCCACTTTTTTCTATCCTCAAGAAGCGTGCGTTTTATTCGATCGCCTAGTGGTGTGGCTAAAATAATTTGGATTACACCAGTATTCCATTGATATACATTATGCCTATTTTCGAAGATGCTTCACATCATCTAATTGAACTCACAATGCAATTTGACATTCAATTTTATGGCTTGTTACCTTAATTTAAAGTACATCAGGTGTGAAAATTGCTTTCCTTTACTTTTTACCGCAACTGTATGCCAGTGTTGCCATCGTGGTCTGAAATATGAGAGATATTTTCCCGTTTTTATGTAGATTGAATGACACGTGCTTTTATGCTTTTATGCTTTTTTAGGCACGACATATGATATTATGATTGAGTTCCTTTTTATGGTGTTTTCGTAAGAATTCATGCTGTTTTTATTACATATGTTTGTGTTGGGATTGATTAATGTGTAATGTAAGCTATCTTTATATAATTAGGAAATAATTTTACTAACCAGGGTAAAAGTTAAGCTCAATAAGTTTTAATATTTTAATATTGGTTTTATAGTACATAGGTATGTTATAATTATCAGACCCAAATCTGTATTTTAAGACCTAGATAATGTCTTGAGGCAAATCAGGAGAAATAGATTAGGAATGATGAAAAATACTGACTTAAAGTGAAACGTTCCTAGATGATCTTTAAGTAAACAGACCATAAAATATTGTTTACAAGCACGTAAATCCGCATGATTTGGTCCATTTATATTGATTTAGTGAGTCCAGTATTGTTCAATGTAGCATTTATCAAATATCATCTGTAGAGGATTATTTTCTTATTTTCCTTATGGACTTTTCGAGGGAAAATGGTTCTTGCATTAGCTGAAATATTATTATTCTTGATTTGTTACAGTGAAAGTTTTATTAACATATATTTAATACGTAACAGAATAGAATAACTACATGTAATAATTTACACTTATATCTATTTAAAAAATATCTGAACTGTAAAACTTTTTCATTTCATAGAATATGTTGCATTTCGAATAAATTCAATGTTAAAATGTAATTTTTATAATGTCAGGCAGATGACAATATTTTTAAGTAAAACATGAGCTCCTATTACCATCCATCTTCTTCGTAAATAGGCCATGTCACGACATTATCTGATGAACACGCGTTTATAGGTACCCACATGCTCTCATTGTTCTCGAATATAGCTCAATTGATAACAGCTGGCCAACTAACCCATTTCCATTCTGATCTCAAATCATAAGTACGTCAGAAGCCAACAAGCTAAAACTAGGAACTGTTGGGGATGTCTGCTTCTAGTGATTTATAGAAAAGCTTAGGAAACAGCATTTGCATTTGGTTGTTACACTAATTCTGGGGAAGTACGGAATTGCTAAGCACCCGCGTACCCTTGTTAAAAAACAGGGGCTCAAAGAAACAAGATCCGATAAGTTCGAGTGTAACTCACGCGCTAAGGTTTCGAATGTTGGTCAATTAAATAATTATGTACTAAAGGTACCTACTGGTTAGAGACACTGAATATTATATGAATACCGAAAAATAGTATGAACGTACATTTTAGATGGATCGCTCTGCAAACTTTGGAGGACCTAGAAAAATTCTAATCCCTATAAATCCGGAACTCTGACTTTGCTGGCAAAACCAAATCAAACATAATGTTATCGTCAGTTACATTCTTGTGACGTTTGAAAGCTTTTGGTCTTAATTCAGAAATATTTTACGTATGGAATCTATTGGTAAAATAAAGGTTACCAACTCTTCTTAGTTATATTTACCCTGAATGTTTAAAACGAACCGTATCAGCCAATGCTAGTTTTAGCTGCGCCTGAACTCTACAAGGTCGAATCTAGTCGGTACATTGTATTGATTGAGCTGAAAGACTTAAGACAAAGATTTTGCAGACTCAGATAGTATATACATACTATCGAAGGACTGTGACCCAGAGTCAACTTTAGTTTCTCTTTGATTAACGAAACTAATTATTAGCTATTAACTAGGCTTTGATGAAGACATTATTAATTGGATCAAGTAAGTATGATATTGACATGAATGTAACTTAACTAAGTATCTATACTATGTGCCAAATAAGGGTGTGATGCAGGTTGTTCACGATAGAGTTCATGGCAAAAAGCTATAAATTTTCGCTATTCTGTTACTTTCCATGGTACATACAGCGATACCGGGGTGTTGCTAGAGTATCCTGGTACAAGCGAACTGAACAACAACACAACAAACAAACAAGACAACCCAAAAAGTTCTAAATCTGTTTCTGTTTTTTTTTTTTTTACGTTTTCAATGAATTCTCATATTTTAATTTGCTAGTATACCAACGTAACCTAAAACCGGTGATATTAAATAAATAATAAGAAAAAATAAGAATAATAATGTAATTGTTTGTTTCAGAATAAAAGTATTATGACGATTTATTATTTGAAAATAAAATAGATCTGTAATTTTATCCGCCATAATTAAATATTTAAAAAAAAAATTATAACTACTCTACGCATCATTAAAGTTGTACCCCGTTTGGATTGTACTATCTTCCTTTTAGATGCCTGAAAGGACACAATTCGGAATAATCTCAAAATAACAAGAACTAACTTTCCCTTTCCATGAATAGGTAACTGATGAAGTCTCTTGTTAAGGGATGAAACGTTGGTGATCTTCTAACTGAAACTAGGTTCGTAGTTAACCCACTAACATTCATAATGAAGTTCTGACTGTCATCTGACACTGGAAACATCAAAGAGGTTCTCCAAAACTCATTTTAAATTAATTTAGCACGTCGTTTTGAATAACGGTTAAATGTCCATAAAATTTTGCACCCTTTAAAATCTGTTCAGGCTATAATTAACACACTGTAAATTTTCGTCTCCAAGACCATCGTAAAACACCCTAATAAAACTAGTGTAAATTATTTTATGAGCGGATTATGGCTTTAGTGTAGTTTAAATTTTACCTTAGGCGCATTCGTTTAATATTAGAGCCGACGCGGTCTAAAGACGCACGCTGACAAAAACTGCCAATACAGCCTGCCGACAAATCCTAGCTGTTTCACAAGTTAAAAAAAAATCATACAACGAAATATGCCCTAATTGCCGTGGTGCAATTTTCGTAACTCCCCCTCCAAACCGCCGGCTATGTCGGCAACTTTGGTGGGTTCGATGAGTCCTTTACTTCCACTGACACATGATAGCGGGGAAGAATTATGGAGTTGTATTTAACCTAGATACTGATAAAGATGAAAACATCGTCGCCTTGGTGATATTAAAACCTTGTTGGACACAATAATTTTTTTAATAAAAGTATTGCACGACTTGAGAATAGGCACCTTTTTATCGCACCCGTTGAATTACCTGGTCCTATCAAAATTTACATGGATTCGACCATGAAAACTTTCTAAAGATAATATTTGTAACACTAAAAATACCAAAAGGTAGATGATACTTAGATAGACACACGACACAGAGTTGAGACCTCAGTAGATCGCTTAAAATTGTGCTGTTATGAATTGACGATGTTTAATTCTAATTCTAAGTAGGGGAACTTAGATCTGCAGTAAAATCACACAGCACACCCCCTTTTTTATTTTTCGGCGAATAAATTCATTTACGAATAAAGTCTGGGGGGACCAGAATTATGTGGGACTCTACGCCCTGAGAAGGACGTTATACTTACTAAAACCTCTCCGATGTCCCTTACTCGCCATTTTTGGCCGAACCACGGGAACATAATAAACCTTCCGCGGCCCAACTGGCGTCCCTTCTTCCTCACATATACATGGCCGGCAAGCCCACCTTTCCACACGCTCGCCGACCCCATCGATCACCATCACGGTTCCATATCACCCCCCCTGTAATTTCGCATGTTCAACCAGTGGACGTGTGTCTTAAGCATTAATAATAAGTAGGTTATCAACCTTGAAAATTATTTTTATGACTCTTTTGAATAAAGAAACCTTTTTACAAATATGAGAAATAATAAAAATATCTGAATAAGTCAATCCGTTCATCCATGAGAAGAACGTGGATTGAAAAGGCAAATCCTCAAAACTCGGTGATTTCATTTCCATGTTCACCGAAACAGTAAAATCACATTTTTCGCCAACAAAAGGCAATAAAACCTTATAAACATTCAGCAAGTCAAGATTTCTCTGTTATTCATCATCAGCTTTAATAAACATCTAAAATTACATTTATGATGTACGGTAGCAATAGCTGTATTTCAAAAATTGCTTTCCGGTTCCTTCATTGCTTTTTTCTCGTAGAAGTAACGTTCCATTTGGCTGGTTATATTAGAAAAGTTTATATAAATGTTATCTGCTCTGATCCTTATTACAAAAGCCAGTATGATATGATACGGTGAAGGTTGGATGGCTTACATGAGTTCCCTTGTTTGGGTAAACGAGTAAATTTAATAATTAGGTTATTGGGTTTCCCAATAACATCTAGCTTTTGCCAGCGGTTTTGTTCAACTTTCAGTTCCACTTCCGGTGGTGTCTTATATTACACTGCTAGGTAACTCCCGCTACTTTGCACGCACGGTTTTTACGGGAACGTGCTAATGTTATTGATATTTACATCCCATTTACGTCCCATAAAAACAATATTTCGCGAAGAACCTATAACCGCTGGGGTAAACGTGTTCTTGAGTGGAGACCGCGACTCGGTAAACGTAGTGTTGGACGCCCTCCTGCCAGGTGGGATGACGATCTGTGAAAGACTGCAGGCAGATGCTGGATGCGACAATTTGAAGACAGGGCGCTATGGCGCTCATTAGGCCTATGTCCAGCTGTGGACTAACATAGGCTGATGATGATGTTCCAAAACGAAAAAGTATTATTTAAAGGGCTTAATCGAAATGTAACCTTACCTAATATGTATTTGATAAAAAGATACTCAGTTAATGCTTCCCACTCGACCACTCCCACTTCTCAATCGTGTGAAAAGCTTATAACTAAGCTTCTATGAATAAATAGACAACATCAAAGGCCCCATAACCTCCGTAACGCAATCCATGCGCACAAAATACGACGGCAAACATCTTTAACGAAGCGGCCTTTGTAACGAGGTTCTGGTAAAAAGGCCGGTAATCGCAACGTCATTACTCCACCTTCAGGTGAGAGGACACCACGAAAGGTTTGGTAATTTTTACGTGGCCTTTTGCTTGCAGAAAACAGTATATAAAACTTTTGATATCTCTTTTTTCGCATTGTGGTACGTCTAAGTTTACACACTTTGTATACGTGTGAGAGCCTATGTTTTCAATATTTCACTCACGTCTCAGCAATAATTTTCACTTATGACAAGGAACTACAGAACTCTTCTTATTCTTAGGTACAATGAAAATGTAACTACAGAACAATTCAAGACTACAAATAACTAATTTTATGTCAAGGAAACCGATTTCGCAGTAGCACCGTCGCTTCGGTCATTATCTACGAACCAGTATCCGAAAAATGACGGCTTTTCCCCTCCATTTGTGAATTCAGTGACGGTATCCTATCACTTTATTCTTTGAAACATTTTAACGGGAATTGGTATCATTTGTTCCAAGAGTAAGTGACATTTAGGTGCTTTATTATCATGCTCTTACGAAGGGAATCTGGGAACTTTAAATTAAATGTAGAATAAATTAAATACTTTGCTACAATTTTAACTTATAGTGAATTCACATGGTAGCCGAGATAGTCTTAAAAGAAAAATAAGTTGGTGTTTCATAAATTTTATATGTAAAATAATAACTATACCTACTTCCTTTTCAGGAATTCAAAGCTAATATTTATTTAAATCTCTGTGGGTATACCACCGGCTTTTTTAAATTCAAATAATTATTTCCATCCAAAGATTGCCTGGAAGATATAACTTTTAAGCGATAAGGCCGCCTATTATTGAGTGGAATGTCAAGACAATCGAATTTACTGAATTTACTTTGAGTCTTCGTTATAAATCATAAACCTCTTTTGTGGTAGTCGAAAAATAAAAACAAGCGTCGTCAACTTGGTCAACGTTTTTGTCCAAAAAACAACGTTAAATAGAAACAAAAAAATGCTGTGTTTACTAATCTACTGAACTACATTCAGAGTCTAAAGCAATGACAAACTACAGTTCCCGTTCTTTTGACAAAAACAGTAATAGACACAAAACAGCTAGGGTAACGAGAAATTGGATTCCAAAGTAAAGAGAAGAATACAACCACGTCGCTTCCAATTAAGTACATACCATGGAACCTAATTGCAGAAAACTCTTAACGATAACAAGATACTTCACTCTTATTGACACAAAACAGGGAAACATCAGAAAAAACATTGTTTTGTCAGCGAAAAGCTTTGCTAAAGGGAGAATGCTCGCATTTTTCGGCTGGGCGCCGCCCGTGACGTCACAAAACCACCTATTACGTCACAACTCGTTGGTGATTCTTTGAGGAGAATTTTAGGAACGAAATTAAAAGACGGAAGGTCTCGGGAAATGACTTTCGTGAAGATTTGGTATTTTTTTTGAGGAAAATCTGGTTTTTGTTAAGTCTCGCATAGAAATGTCTCTCGTTTAGCCATATTTCCCAAGTCAAGGGGTGAAATGCTTTAGTCCGAATGTGCAACTATCTAAATTTCTTAGATACTGAACCTTTAGATAATTCCACACTAGATATTATATTTGGTATCAGGTGGTTTGTAATGTATTGACGTTGCAATAAAGCAAATTCTCTTCTATTCCATAATGTGCGACTCACACTTCGCTGTTTTTTTTCCGAGCCATAAGCCTTTTTAAGCAATTCCAATTCTAATTTCAAACACAGCGTGCACGATCATTCCCTTCCCCCATTTAAGGGATTTTATAAAATTTCCTCTTTCTTAGATAAACCATTCCTCGTTTATTAGATTTAAGGAGTAAAATGCTGGGTTTACGCGAAGACCCAGATTGTGTTTGACCATAAACTAAACCTTTTTTGTATCATAACATGATTAATTTGTACTGTGATGAAAAACTTGGCTTTCTGTATCGATTTATGTAGGATTGTCTCCTGCCCGCGGCTTCACACGCACTTTTCTGGGTTTAAAAGTAGCCAATGTTAATCCCAGAGGTACATTTATCTCCATCTCCGTTCTTTTCAGCCGTGTAGACACGCCCACATTAAAGGTCCTACCAGAAAACCAGCGTTGCTCGACTCCTGTCAAGCAACATTATGCTGAGGTAGAAACCTTTTTGTTTCATACGCTGCTGGTAGGATGATAATAATTTCAGGACTATTTTACTTATTTTAAGGTCTTTTTGTACCTACTTAAGTTTTCTTGTGTGTGTGTTTCTTTCTTAGCCTGGTTAAGGTGTAACATAACATGACATGTTGAGGGTAAATTTTTGTGCGTTTTATTATTTATAACATTTTTTTGTATAGGTCTCAATAAAGAATTTTCTCTGATCCATTCAGCGTTTTAACTTACCAAACAGACATTTTCAAATGTACCTAGGTATAAACGAAAGACCCGTATAGCTCCACTAATATTAATCCAACGCTAGCGCACAGCATTAAAGAAAACAAATTTTTGGATATATTTTACGGTGACAAAATGGCTTCCCCCCATATGCATCAACCAGTGATTCGTAATGAGTGCTGGTCATAAAAGGCTTAATTTTACGTTGTGTGGTAGCGATGCGACCCGGATCTGCGACGACCTCGAAGGGTTAAAATTAAAACTTTTTATTTATTAGTAGTAACGGGTATTTATCGCGTTAATTTACCTTTTTTTTACTAGTAAATATGTGTTCAGATCGCGTAAGTTTAATTTAAAACATTTTATTGCATAAATTTTCTCAAACAATTTACAATTGTACCTATTGGAATTTTTTAGATATGCCCTTGTCCACATGTTAGGTATAAGTTAAAAATTAGAAATAAACATAACTATGAAAACATTTTATTGCATAAATTTTCTCAAACAATTTACAATTGTACCTATTGGAATTTTTTAGATATGCCCTTGTCCACATGTTAGGTATAAGTTAAAAATTAGAAATAAACATAACTATGTTATTAAAACCGCCGCCATGTGTGTCGGACAAGAGCAGCAGTCTAAACCCTTTCAATTGCGCAGAGAAGTTAGGCAAGGGGGTATCATATCCTTGAAACTGTTCACGAGCGCGTTGGAAGGTATGTTTAAGGTGCTGGACTGGAAAGGTAGAGGTATTAATATAAACGGCGACTACATCTCACACCTGCGATCCGCTGTTGACATAGTCTCAATGGCGGAGTAGCTAGAGGAGCTGAACCGGATGCTGGACAGTTTAGCTTCAGCCTCCTTATCCTCCTATCAGTCTTGACCCAATTTTGTATAAACCAAAGTCATGATCAATAGCCAATATAACATTGATCCAAGACCCGTGGTCTCACATGACCACCTTTTAGAAATCGTTTTCGAGTACACTTACGTTGGGCAGATTTAGTAGTTAGTTATAAACAATTTCGAGAAGGAAGCCAAGAGGAGGATCCAGCTAGACTAGGCAGCCTTGTCGTCATTCATACCACAATGCCAAAACGAAAGTTTTTAATCAGTTCGTCCCACCAGTTATTCATGACCTACGGAGCTGAGACGTCAACACTCGCGGTAGGCTTGGTCCATCGATTCAAAGTCGCTAAGGGAGCTATGGAAATAGCTAGCAGCTATAATAATATATGTACGTGATATATACGTACACGTAATACACTTTGATATATCTAAATTAAATACTTACAGCTTTTTTTATGAAGGAAGCCAGATAATTTACCGCCCCCGTCGTTACCAGTTCCAAGAAAGCATTAGGTACATTACATTTACACAATTTTAAGTTAGGTACATACGTGATACACTTTGATGTATCACAAAATTAAATAATTTTCTAATTTCTTATGAAGGTTGTCAGAAAATTTACCGCACCCCGTCCGAGAAACATTACATTACACAATTTAAAGTTTTCAAAGGTCAGTCTATTATTATTCGAGCGGCGTTCTCGTGGGATACGCAAGGGGAATTGAAATCCTGATAAAATTACATCGAGATGGTGCGGTCTAAATACTGTTTTATATACTAGGGGTTTTTGCCCGTGGCATTCTTGTTTCTATGGAAACGTTAAAGGCTATTTCTACTCCATGGGAACTGATTAAAAGGGATAAAAAATTATCTACTTTTGGAAGTATACCTACTATGGTTATTATATTTAATTTGGTATAGTGTATTTATTTACGTTTATGTCACGCACTTATTGATTGTAGTTTATTTGTTTCCAGTAATTGTTATTATCTAGATCTACCTACAAAATTTTCGTCTACACTACCCAAAGGTTCGTCATTATCATCATCATCATCATCAGCCCATGCTAGTCCACTGCTGGACAAAGGCCTACCCTGTCTTCAGCTTGTCGCATCCAGCATTTGCCAGCAGTATTTCGCAGATCTTCATCCCAGCTGGGCGGATGGCATCCTACACTACGTTTACCGAGTCGCGGTCTCTACCTAAGAATAACCCACCTGTGGTGGTTCTTCGCGAAACATAGCCGGCCCAATACCACTTAAATTTGCTAATTGTTTGAGATGTGTAGCTGACTTTGGTTCTCTGCCGGATGTATTCGTTGCGAATCCTTTCCTACGAAAAAACTCCGAGCATAGGTCTTTCCATAGTTCGCTGAGAGACTTTGAACGCACGTTTATGTTAATGCCCCTACCTTACCAGTCCAGCATCTTAAACATATCTTCCAATGTCCCAAAGATTAGCACGTAGAGAATGCTATCTGGCATTATATTTTCCTATGTGCAATTTATGTGCAATAAAGTTATATTCTATCTATCTATGTATGTTACAAAACCTTTATTAACAAAGTAAATTTAAATTGAATAACCAAATTACAACTAGTATTTACAATTTAAACAAATTAATAGGCGCAAAAAAGTTTAATTGAGTTCTTATTGAAATAAATAGTCATGAGCGGCTAACGTTACAAAAATTAAGTATTTATCAGTTAATTTCACAATTTTTTTATTGGATAGGTCTTTTATTGTGAAATGGTGTAAGCAGATTTCCAGTAAAGCTTTCAAGTTACAAATGACTGAAATGACTGAGTAGCACTACCCATACTTATTTTAACATATTTGATATGCGAATAACAATCTGATTCGTCATCTATCTCTCTGCCATATTTCATATTAGTGAAATATTGCAAAAAGATAAATGGTATCTCGGGCAAGACATTGTGTATCATAATTTATATCCCGGAAAAACGTGTGTAAACTTGCTGAAATAAGCTTATTTTTTACCTAGGTTTATATTTTAGCATTTAAGAATAAAGAGGAATAATATATCGATAGTTATAAACGAAACTGAGGTACTCAATAAACAATACACATTTCTTTTACAAAATAAAAATCTATGCATACTTAATAAATGATTTTTTTTTCTTTGTCAATGAAGTCTTCATTAATTCAATAACATCATCTAACATTGGTAAGTGAGGGTTTTTCACAATGAAATACAAAGCTGTAAAAAAAAAGTAGTATCATAATATTGCCAAGTTAGCAACAATAATTTGATAAAAATAACCCCAATTTTATTAAATTCTCACGCAATTATGATAAACAAAAATTCTTTTTTGGTTGACATTAATCTAAGTTAGGTATACTTTTCCCATTTTCTCTATTTCCTGATCAACAGTTTGGGAAATACATTAAGAATTTCCTAATAAAGTTTTGATATTATGCTTCCTAGAAAATAGTTCAAGTAATATTCTCCAAGGATAGTGTGATAGTGGCGACTTTATGAAATTTTACGCGTCGTTTACAATTGGGCAGGTATCCAAGTATTTCGTGGAGTTGTGTTTTAAATAAACTCGCTAAATTCAGAATACTAACTCAATACTAAATAGTATTAGTAATAGAGTTAGTATTCTGAGTTTATTTTTTTATTAGTTTATTACCAATACTATTTATTACTAAATAGTATTAGTAATATATCGGCCAAGTGCAACGGACTGGCACACAAGAGTTCCGTACTAACATAAAAAGCAGCAAAGCATAATAATTAGTGATATGAGTATACATAGTTAAACGAATAAGATTCTACTAAAGAGAAATTATAATTTGGTGTCCATTTGATTGGTATCATAAAAATAGTATTTTCTCAATTGGCGATTTTTTTCCAATACCCTTACGAAGCAAGTAATTTATAGAAAAGATTTGCATGCAGTATAACTAAGTTTTTAAAATAAGTCTCTTTTTAACAAAATATGCTATAATTAACATTTGAGGTATTTTACTATCGTGTCGGACCGTTTTCTGACGCCCTTTATACAAGGTGAAGTTTTTTCAGGGCTACTAAGGGGAGCTAAGCTTGCGTCTATCTGAAACAGTGAGAATTATCGAAAAGTCATGAAAAGAGTTGAAAGGGTTAAGTTGTCGATTTAGAAAGTTCTGCATTAATAAAAGACGAAGAACTTTTTAGTTTTTCTGGAAATGAGAATTTTGATGAAAACCGTCTTTTATTTTTGGATTTTTAGGTTTTTCAGTCGATAGTAAGGAAATAAAGGTAGGATGTCTACGATATGGCTATGGCTTTAAATGTGAGAAAGGAACAACACCGGCGCACCGGGGTGTCGAGAGGGTTGGGCCCCGATTTCATTATTATTATTAGTACTAGACTAATTTTACTTCATCCCTTCACCATGATAGTGTGTAAACCTGTTGAAACGTCGTTAAATAATGAAAAAAAAAATATTTATTTATTTATTATAAAGATTAGTACCTACTATTTTAACGGGTATTTATCGCGTTTTTTTCCAGTCATCTCGTCACCACGACAGAGTGCAAACCTGTTGAAACGTCGAGAGAAAAAAAACGCGATAAATACCCGTTAAAATAGTACTAGGTAGGTACCAGTTTTGCTCCACCCATGCTCCACCTCAGGATTCAAACCGACAACTTCCGTCCCAATTAGACCCACGAAAATTATCTTGTGCCCATTATCATAATAAGGAAACCAGAAAAGTATCACAACTTTCCCCTTATCATTTATATCATGTTACAGAACTGTTTTCTGAAACTACCCTCAAGCAAACTAAATGTACGACCTACTTCGAGTGGATGGCAAATTAGATTGCTTTACGAACTGTATCTCTACAGGAAATTTGACATCTAGAAAGGTTCGTAATATGACAAATTACTGCTGGTTGAAATTGTAAGTACCATGATGTTCATTTTTAGCTGACTCCTGAGTCTCGAAACTACACTAGTTTTCGTTTTATTTCTATACATTTCTTGTTTTTATTATAAAACGTTTTGCATTATATTTATTCAGATTTTGTTCATAAATTGTAATAAAATAACTGAAATCAATATCTTTTATACTGATGTTTTTTTTTTTTATACTGGTGATGTTCTGTCTGAGTTTATATTTTACTAGCTGTCTGCCCCGGCTTCGGCTTCGGGTATTTAACAATAAATTAATTTTTCATGCGGATCCCTATCTTTTTTTTAAATATTGCATAGTCTATGTTCATCATGGAAAATTTAGGATTCTAATGGTGAAAGATTGTTTTAATCGGTCCAGTACCTTTCGTAGCCTATTTCATTCAAGCAATCAAATCTTTCCTTATTATAATATTAGTAGATACAGATGTTTTAAGGTGTTGTTAGCCAGCATGAATCGAACCCACGACATCATGACCCGAGTTTAGCCGCTAGAAATGCAAGAGCACTGGCTGCAGCTTCTATGAAGGGTTCAGCACCTTTACAATCACCATTACTCTTACTAAGCAAGCAGGATTCGTGAACGCACTCAAAATAAATAATGCTGGTCAATCCACAGAACATCACTAGCCTAAGCCAAGCAGTGATTGTGTTTTGGGTACTAGATGATGATATACATTATATAATATATCGAATAGATGAATATTTTTAATTATATATACCAGAACACCCTGATAAAATATCTGCAAATCGCAGGTACAAACATTTGTCCCGAGGCGGGAATTGAACAACCTCTTGCGTCGCAGGCGGACCTTAGCACACCGCTCCACAGAGATTGTCATCGAAAGCTACTTTATTAAGAGACATTTAATGACAATGCCTGAATATGGAGCCAACAACAACAACAACATCAGCCTATAATAGTCCACTGCTAGACATAGGCCTCCCCTAATGCGCGCCATAGGTGGCGTTATTTCATCTGGGGGTTATTGCCCATAATCCCCACGCTGGGCATGCGGGTTGGGGATTGCAGTTTCGTGGAGTTGTTCTGCAGAGGGCGCTGCTGCCCGCCCCCCGGTGTGTTTCCCTCAGTCGCCTCTTACGACATCCACGGGAAGAGTGGGAGTGGTGAAATTCTTTGCCGGCACCACACGGCCAGGAATATGGAGCCAATCTTGTTAAATCAAGTCATTCTGTTCTTATTCGATAGAATGACGTGTCGATTTGCACGAAATAGCCTCGTCATTGTGAGTCCATTCTACTTGTGATAGACACGGGCTGGCCTTAATGAAGTGGATGATTCGCGAAATGATCGTGAAGCAGACACGCGCAACGTATGCTGACTAGAATATAATTTTTACGTGAAAACATAAGTGTAGTCATAAGTTTTGCATCCTTTTTATGTAGCCTTTGACCAAAAAGGCTTATTATGTAAAACGTTTGGCACAGTGTGACACGCAGCTTTTGCGAGGCCGATGTCAAAGGTCAAAATATGTGAGAAGAAGAATAAAATACGCAAAATCCATGATATATATAAGTGAATTGTAAACTGATAAACCGACATTTTTTAATTCAACGGAATTATTAAATTTTTTTGCATAAATGAAATCAAAATCTAAGTGCTTTATTTTCTGTAGACGCAATAAAAATCCAAACTTATATCTACATGCAATTGGGTTGCCACCAGATTCGTTAGCTCCAGGCTACATTTATGGTCGTGCTATGAGCATATGAATGCCATAGGCAATATTAATTACAAATAATTATATTGGAAAGCTCATAGCTCATTACAGTTGAATTGATAATAATTATTTCCCGTTTGTGAGCACTTGAATCAT
This sequence comes from Eupithecia pulchellata, assembly GCA_963931895.1. NCBI lineage: Eukaryota > Metazoa > Arthropoda > Insecta > Lepidoptera > Geometridae > Eupithecia > Eupithecia pulchellata. Next base: position 3,615,775 of record OZ007538.1, read on the forward strand.
TTAGTGATATTTTATTTTGACTTTTGTAATTTCAGATGGTTACTAAGTGGGTAAAACCATTCGTAGCAAAGAAAATTACAATGAAATAACCAATATAAATCTAGTATTACTAAAGTCATTTATAACGTGGTATTTACTATGATTTGAGTTTTGCAATAGTTGGGCACAGTTTCATGCGCCATGATCACAGAACAACTGAAGGTCACTGCGAGTTAGATTCCAGTTAGATTAAATCGAAAACTCAAAACTCAAATCATGGTAAATATCCCGTTATAAATGACTTTAGTCTTAATAACCATGATAGTTTCAAAGGAACTAGTATTTACAATTGAAACAATAATTGAGCTAACTGTAGATTGTTGCACATAACCTAATAAGTAACCTTTTTATCTGAATTAAAACCTGAAAATAAAATCCTATATTAATGATTCAGTAAACATTTATGGGTAACTTAGCTTTATTTTACCCACTTATTTATATTTTTATCTCTACCTATCGTATCAGACCCCCAAAATAAACAGACATTTAAAACCAAACCAATACGAATTTCAATTTACCGCTTATGCGAGCCGATAATAATAGGAAACAATCGAACCAAAACACTTAACGTGATCAAAATAAAGCCTATTTTTCAACATGCAAACAGAAACTTCTGGAATTTCCTTTTATGTAAACACCACCTGCGGCATATTGCTTAAATTTGATGCTAAAGAAAATTTAATAATACCCTCTACAAACATTGTTCAGTCCCGTTGTTTGTTTTTTTTTTTTGGCAAAGTACGAGTATTTCTTAGAAACGATCAACGCTTACGATTCAACGAAATAAATTTACGTTTTTTTAAATTGTTAATTAGTGAAGGAGCTTAGTGTGAATTTTGTTTTCGAATCATATCGAATTCTCGGGAAAAATTTATTAACGATCTGCAGATATTTGTTCCGGTTGTTTTGATCGTTGTCTATAGGTGTTTATACTTTAAAAAATACCTTTGCAAGGTAGGTGACTGCATAGCTTTGGGCAAAAATGATGCTGTGTGCATTTTTCATTTTTCAGTCTCAAGGTTAATCCTATTAGGACACAAGTCATTGTCACAGGTAGCCCCAGAATGATATCGCGGATAGATTGGTATGACTTGCCTAAAGTCACTTTTGATGGTGTTACGGTTGAGATCAGCCAAACTGTTAAAGATTTAGGATTGATTGTAGATAGGCAGCTGTCATGGGGCCTCAACTAGCAGCATTAAGCAGAAGGACGTTCGGCACGGGAGCTTCTTTGAAGCGGTTGCGAAATTTTCTACCCACTTCCACCAAAATTGCGCTAGCACAATCTTTATTGCTTCCTATTTTAGACTACGTAGACGCCAGTTATCCCGATTTAACTGAAGACCAACTCAACAAGCTTGAGCGTCTTCAGAACTACTCCATTAGATTTATATTCGGCCTGCGTAAGTTTGACCACATCTCGGAGTACCGTAACAGGTTAAAATGGCTCTCTATTCGTCTTCGCCGGAATGCTCATATCCTAAACCTCCTATACTCCATCCTCTTTCTTCCGTCAACACCTTGTTATCTTAAAGACCGATTTGAATTTCTCCATCTCTCCCACTCACGATTCCTCCGCTTCTCTGATACTAATGTCCTTAAAATTCCATCACGACCCAATTTTACAGTGATTCCTTCACCATGCAAGCTACCAGACTCTGGAACGCTCTTCCTGTCCTGTCATTCGGCATGCCAAATCCCTTCCTATCTTCAAACACTTGGTTCATCAGCACTATCTGTCCACTCTTACTATATCGTCCTAAAATATTTGCTTAATTTTTATAACAGCTTTTTGTTTTTGTTTTTCTTTTTTAACTTTCTTCTTTTCAATTGTTGTTTTTTTTTTGTTGTTATTGTTTTTTATATTATACATATTATTTACTTTTAACTACGCCACCGTTAGTATTATACGAAGAAAGAAATATCAATGTATTATATTATAGAATATCAATGTATTATATTATATAATATCAATATATTATAAAATATCAATCTTCGTAAAGCATTGTTCGCAGTGTCATTATGAAGCGGCATTGTTCATAACAATCCTCTGATTTCCACCATGCTCGATTATCGCGTGGAAAATCCGCCCACAAGTTCTCTCCTCCTTAGACCGAGACACGTTCTCGGTAACCCCGTTGACCCAATCATCGCCACTAACCCGGAGGTGACGGCAACCAGTATCAAAGACCCGACCAAAAATGCTGCCAATGCGACGACGTCGAAAAAATCGCCGCCTCCGCTTATAAAAAAAAAAATCATAGTCATTTATTCCCCATTCCTTAATAACTTAACCTAAACTTAACAAAAACTAAATATAAAATTATAGGTGCACTCGTGCTCCTTTTTACCCTCTTGTAGCATCTGGCAACAGCCCAAGCCGAGGTTCGCAACTAAGTGGTGGGCTTGTGCGTGTTGCCCAAACCTAACTTTACCGGTGTGGCGCCCTCTACGCCCCCGCCAAAAGTCCGGTAACGCTGTCATGGCCATCTACGGTAAAGTAATTTCGAAATAAAAAGAAAATCAGTCATCTAGTACCCATAACACAGGCTCTGCTTAGCTTGAGGCTAGATTATCTGGTTTGAAATGTCGACCATTATTTTACATTACACATATTGATATTACCCGGAACACTCGGAACAAATACAAATATCTGCAGAAATATTTGTCCAGGTGGTAATTGAACCCCCAGCATAATGATTTCGTCTTAGCTGAATTCCGGCCATAAGAGCAGGTAAAATCAGTCAAAAGCGTCACACGTCGCGTCAATCAATCGCTCAGATTTTTTTTATTATATGTGTAATTTATAATATAATACCTATTTAATAATTATATCTTGTAATTAAATAAAGTAAATAAAATATTACTTTGTTATACCACACAAAGGAAAAAACATTACAAACAGACATGCTTAAAATACGTAGCCTTTTGTTTCAACGAGTAGGTAATTTAATACAAAACGTTAATTAATATACACCTATTTTACCTTATATAACGGACCTATTTACGTTATTTAACGTTAGCGTGTTCACTTGTCATCGGCTTTGATTGATTGTAAGTTATTACGTTGTTACTAAATAAAATGGCCACTTTTCCCTTTATTTAGCAAGTAATGGGAAAGTTTTTTTATAACGGAAATAAGAACTTCGTGAAAGCGGAAAATGGTTATTAAGGAATCAGATAAATGAGCTTTTAAAATAATTATTTATTAAAGCGGCGGTTTTTAGCTATGTTTTTTAATGGGAGGGAACATTAAAAATCTGTGAAGTTAAAGCTTTATTGGCAAAACCAATGTTCCATTAAAGTTTAATTATAAGTAAAATTTATAAGAAATGTAAATTCAAAATTGTACTAACCAAACACCAAATTTGCTTCGTTTTCAATCATCATTCGAGATTACACATTTTCAGTTAATTTAGGTCCATTTTCCCGTGAATCTATTAAAACACGCTAAAAAGGAAAGCAAATATCAATTATTTCCCACGGGTGGGCTTGTCTCGGGCCTCGTTAATAATAAATGTCTTTTATTTGCTTTTCTCACAGGTTAGAAATAAGGTGGCTTGGATATTCGTGTTTTTGCGAGAATGCGCAGTTATTACAACAGAATTAAAGATAAAAGAAAAATAAATTGATGTTTTTATAAGAATAAAAACCGACAACAAGTTTCTGAATATTTACAAAGTAATGACTTCCCAGTGGATAAGATTTTTTGGAGTAATTAAACTTTTTTAACTTTCACGATTTGTTGACATAATATTTAGCGGGTATTTATCGCGCTTTTGTTTTTATTTTCCCCATATTTTCCCCCTTTTGGAGTAAAGTTTTTCAATTTAAATAATGTATTTATGATTTTATCAAACGTGTTTTAATTTGACTGTTCAACTCGTCTTGAATAAATATAATATTGGATTTAATTGAGTTTTTTTTGAGTCGTGATGGCAATTACTAAATACTATTCGGTAATGCGTCGAAAGTAGAACTTATGTATAAAGATTACTTCCGTTTCCCTATCGGTACTTATAAACCCGAAATATCATCAAAAACCAATGACAAAAACAAATGAATAGTGGCATAACAATCATAACTAGTTACATAAACAACATACAGCTGAATGTTTGAAGTTAGATAACTTGCGACTCGCGTTTAACTCGCTTTTGTATTCAGTTGGAAACATGGCGGAGAGGACATTATGACCTGAACACAAATTAAGCAATAAAAATGCTAAAAATTAAAAACATGTCTTTTTGCGACAACACAATAAGCAAACCATAAATAACTGCAATGAACAAGTCAATTTTGTCAATTGTGACACTTAAAAGTGCTAAAGACTTGTCGTTTATTACTATTTGAGTGAAAACAAAATTATGAAAGTTGTTTTTTGACTTTAACGTTTTTTTTTTTTTACGAGAAGCATTCTTCAAATACTCAAGCAATATTTAAAAAATATCTCAAAAAGTTCAGTAAATTGTCTGTTTTATCATCTATGATTTCCTAGCTCGCAAACGGATGTTCTACCTATTTGATTTTTTGACTGATTCTTATTTTTTTTCCGCCACCATAAGCACGTGTATCTGATTCCGGCCAATAATATACATATCCGTAATTTATGATATGACCCCTGTGACTTAAATTTTAATCGATAATTACAGGTTTATGTATAATTATATGGATTAGGTTTTGGTATTCAAAAGGTATCTTACACCCATATACGAATTAGGTATATGGGTGTACCATATATCTACAGACTGAAACGCAATATAATTTGTATTTTTCACAGATTTTAACTAAAAACTGTCAAGAAACCGAGTCTCGAGATGACCTACTCTGACTTGAGTTTTAATATACGGGGAATAGTGAACCGTCAGTTCCTTGACAAAACTTGTGACTACATAGTTGTAGTTTTTTTTTTTACTTTAATTAACTTGCGATAAAGAGATACCCAATAACTAATAATAACTACTAAAATTATAAATAGGTACTCAATATTACTAATTCGGCAGCAATATCACTTTTCTACAATACTTAATAAATACGTCAAGACAAAGAAAATACGTGGAAAATATAAGAAAGTAATGTCGATGTGGAAAATATATACAAAACGGAATAAACAATAACGCTTCGGCCGCATTCGAAACCAATGTTCGAAACCGTCATAAGCATCAACCTTGATCATTTCAGCCCTCCACATGCGCTGAACTTTGATAATACTTAGTTGTGTCTGACTTTAGTGCACTTTTTCCACAAGTGGACAAAATATCAAGTGAAAAGAAAATTTATCCACACTTCATTCTTAAGGAAAATTTTTACATCAACCCATCAATCTTGAGGACATTTCCTACTGGTATTGATATGGATTGGTTGAGGTACCTGTAGTTTGTTTGCAACAGTCTGCAGTTAGCACAATTGCTTCAATTGTAAATAGTTATTCTAATTTTAGTATTTGAGTATCAATAACATCTTTTTTTTATTTTATAATAATTAACTGTATGAAATTTTACTTATCTAAGTGCTTATTTTGTAAGCCTAAAGAAATAACGTTATTGAATTTGAATCTGAACTAAGTTTAACAAAATATATTGTTAATTTTGATAAAAAGACGAACCAATCTGATAAGATTAATACAAACCAGCTGTCTTCAATACGGCTGTGCTTCAACACACAGTTAATCTAAATTAATCTTTCTAGATGCGAATTGACGAGCCTTTATATCGTAGAGCGAGCACTATTCTGCATCCTCCAATGATATTTCGCTTCACATAAAATACAGTATATACCTATATTCCACATACGGTATATACTTCCAACATGTCAGTCCTTAGAATAGTTATCTTAAAACGTGTTCTTGTTATGACGAGGTTATGTTAAGGCGAAATAACATAACAACATAACAAGGTACTTAAAGTAAAGGTGATTGCGTCATCATCTTATCAGCCCACACCCGTCCACTGATGGACATACGACCCCCCCCCCCAACTCCCAGCGACGTCCATCGACCTTACAATGACCTGCCCAGCCACTTCAGATTACTGAATCTTGGATGCTTTTAATGCCCATCCAATAAGAAAAAATATTTGAGAATGAGTTGTGCTTTCATCATTATGAATGTGAATCAAGCGCGGCGTTTGACATATTTCTTCGTTTGACATTGAGTGAAATCTCGTCATCTCGTTCTGAAATCTTTCGTTTTTGTGATTAGAATAGCTGTTGTCGTCGCGATAGTTTTAGCTTTGGAAAAAGCTTTGCAAAGCAGAATTCAACTTTATAAAGTTCCTGCTGCTTTATGGGCGCCTAGTACCTACATCAAGCGAACGTAATTTAGAATCTACGGCAAAAGCCCGTATTTGCGCTAACTCGAAATTTAATATCGTTGAAAGGTCTATTAACAGTCTGACACAAGACTTCGTAAGTGACACTGATATACGACGAAAAGGTTAAATCAAAGCACCATATTATCTCAGTTTGACTAAACGGCTGAACTTTCAAAGGAACAAATAGTAAAGGATTTTTTTTCAGTTATAGCTATTTATGTTTAAGGTGAAAATCTCTATGGTGTTTTTTAAACCTTACCGCTCATTATTAGTATTAAATACGCATTCATTCCATGACTATGTAATTTCCTGGACCATACTGGCAGAAAAGTGGCAAACCCCATAACTACCGGCAAACCAGAGAAGTCAAGACAAATAATCCTTTGTATCCAGGAAAACCGCAGAAACTAGTATATCTTGTAAGCGTGAAGTGATGAAATAGTATCAAGATTCAAGATACATAGCAACTCGAACAACAGTAGCCTGTGGTGTTGCCAACGCAATACGTTAATCACCCTGAGACCACAGAACAGACCCGCACATATGCCTATCACAGGGCATTCGCCCATAATTCCAGTGACAAATGGAGCCATGAACTAACCGAACATTCATTAGAGTTTACTACTTCTATCTTATGTCAGCCTGGTATTTTGAAGATGAATGCTCTGTTTATGCAACTGATTACGAGAACATACAACTATTAAGTATAGATGACTAGCGGTCCGCTCCGGCTTCACACGGCTAATTAACAAAAAACATTCCTAATTCTTTTTGAAAATATTCTATAGATAATGTTCATTACGGAAAATTCAGGATTCTAATGGTGAAGAATTTTTCAAATAGGGCCAGTAGTTTCGGAGATCATTCAATGCAAAAAAAAAAACAAACAGACAATCAAATCTTTCCTCTATATAATATAAGTATAGATAAACTTTAGTTTTTACTACTATAGTTTTTTACTTTTAGGCCTCCACTATCTATTTGTATGCCCGTCAGTCTGTCAACGGCGGCGCGGCCTTTACCTCTCAGACCGTAATAGTTAGACAGTTGAAATATCAGAAGGTTGTATTTATTTTTCGATTTATAGTGTTTTTTAGGATAGCTTTTGCGTAATAGATAAGTATGACGTTACAGAACCCTCCGTATGCGAGTGAACTCGCATATGCTCTGTTTTATTTTGTAGCAATACGTTAATTTTTACATACTAATACCTAATATGATTAGGTACGCCTCGTTTCGTCTATTGATATAGGTACTCCCTTATATTATGTATAAGGGAGTACTCTGCTAACTTTAAGCATTGCTATTTCTTAGTTATTGTCTTACTATTTTTTTCTATTGACAGTCAAGAGTGAGAAATGACAGTGCGAAGCAGATATTTTTAAGTTAGCCCAGGATTATGATTAGAATACGTAAAGTGTGGTTCTTCATTAACTGACCATGGCATGTACCAAATATCGATGATGACGTCAGTAGTAGTCCGTATGATATTGATGAGATGATATTATAGCAACGGGAGATATTTTAGTATATCATAGCTTGTTATAGTAAAGTATACGGGTCTCCGTATACTTTACTATAACAAGCTATGATATACTAATACGTATCCTATGAGAGACGGGAACAAGGAAAGGCTTTTTTGTTGTTTATTTTTAAAAGGGGTAGTTGCATCTTTTTTGATTTTTTCTTACTTCCGTTTTTGTGTTATCTTATTTAGTTTATACACGGTGTAACAAAATATGTGTACTAAGCGAAAGGGGGTGAATTTCCACCCCCCAGGGGACCAACTTTTGTTCCACGACTTTTCGAATTTAGATCGGTATTTTGGAAAAAACTGCATCAAAGTTTCAACATGGACAGCTGATTTTACCCTAAAGGCAGTGGTTTCTTGTACCTGTGACAATGACGTCAGTATGGGCATAGATGTAGAGTAATAGATAGGTAGATAGATAGATTAGGTAGTCTCCCGCCCCGCCATAGCTGAACTCTACGAAGATAAATACCTACCTAACTGCAGTGGTAGTAGGTATGTATAGGCTACCCAGATAAAGAAATAAAAGAGGGAAAAAAATAGTATAATTAAAATAGGAATTTTTAATTTTCTACCCCCCACAACTGATCACAATTGGGGTCTGAAACCTCCCCCTTCGGCTTAGTACACATATTTTGTTACACCTTGTATATACTGCCCTTCTTATGATAAACAGCGTAAGTGCATCGCGGCATATTTCGAGAAAATCGCACTTAAAGTTTTTATTCTTATTTTTGGTGTCACTATTACACTAATTATGTTATTTTCAAATTTGTTACTTTTAGTTGTAGGTTGAAATGTGTATTTTATTATTAGTAACATATTTCTGTTTTCTCTTTTATTTCTGAGTTATTATAACCTAAAAACTATTAATGATTAGTAAAAGTAATTTCACCTTATTTGAGATACTAAACATAAACATCGCATGTGCAGCAGTTGCGATGTTTATGACTAGGTAAAATGGACAATTACGTTCAATATGACCAGGAAACGTAACATACGATGTTTATGTCTAGTATATTCATAAAATAACAAAATAATTTTCAAAAAAAATAATGCTAAGCAACCGCATACGTTGAATATGACCAGTACTTAAGTAAATTCTAAGAAGTACAAAGCTATTAGGGTTGTAACTTTAGGACAGTCAAAGTTTTGATTGGATCTAAGTAAAGTTATTTCTCATAATATCATTAATGCGAAAGTTTGTACGTTTATATTTATATTGTGTATTACTCTTTTGAATATTAGTACTGATAGTAATAGTAAATAAACAAAAATAGTTAGTTTAAATGTTTTACTGTTGTTTAAGACAATTACTAAATGCAAAGAGAACGAATTATAAGTACACTACAGTCGCAAATCTTAACATTAATCAGTTCTTCATACACCTTATAAGTTTATATTATTACTTATAGGTAAACTATCTAAGTAGAAAAACGTATACCCAATTAGTAATAATCAAAATTATTATATTTAGAATAAGACAAACTTAAATTATTGTTTAAAAATCTTCCAAACACTACACTGTTTAAATAATTATAGTTGTCAAAATTTAAATATCTTCAGCCTTTTAGTTTACTATTACAGGTGAACTTGAAATAGGTAAATTATACCATAAGTTTGACGGATTAATGGAACAAGTTTTGTATCGCTCGAGCAAATTTCATTGATTTGAATATCTTCACTTGAAGAAAATCAAGCTCAGTGAAATTTTCTTCGGCATGACAAGTCTTATAAAGCATTTTAAGGAGTCGGAGATAAATCCGAGGCTCCATTTTTCTCAGTTTATGTTGCGATGACAGGTGTTGGAAAGAAAAAAAGTCGGAAATTTCCATAATTTTCACAACATTCTCTCCAGAGTATGTCACCTGAACAAAATGTAGGAAATCAGAAAAATCGTTTACTTTCCCTTTCTTCTTCAGCGGTCGCTCGACCTGAGGATGAAATGAGTTAGCAGACATGAATGAATGTCCAGGCTCAAAATATTTAAGAGTAATTGTTTTTGCTATAATTACGATACTGTTTACAAATTCTACTAAAAATTATAAGAAAGCCCATTTCTTATTTTGTGCTGAACAATTGTCAACCAAATATTTATATCGTTTGTGTAACACGAACAGACGAAATATGGAAATGATATATTCTTGATTTCTGCCTGACACAGACTCGTTTCAAAGCGCTGTAAATCCTCTAATGTTGTATTACCCAGAGGAACAAAACTCTCATTGCATGCTATAATCCGTGGGCAGAATATAGCGGCTTTAAACTAGTCTATCCTAGGCAGCATAATAACTTTCTGTAAATCAGCAGAGTAAAAAATGTCAGTTGTTATCTCTGCTGCAATCTCAACATCATTTTGGTACTCGGAAAAACATTTTCTGTTTTATGTTCTGTGAGTAATGTAATTGTTGCAAGTCTCGCATGTACATATTACCAGATTCAAACATCGTATGTGCGCTACTTGCGTTGTGTGTATAAAGGATAACGGAATGAAAGAAAGATTTTATGCAAAAAATCAAAAGCGTAGGAGATAGTACTATGTTTATTTATAAAATATTGTCAAACTTTCTCAAATAAATACAAGGCATAAACAACGTAAGTGGCTCATATAATTATTATGTTTTGTAAGTAGAGCGGACAGTCGAAGGTACTACTAATCATAATCAACGTAGGTGGCTCGCACGATACTTATGACTAGGAGATTGATTAGAATCGCTGAGCGTAGTGGACTATACGTTGTTTATGTTTAGAAAGAAGATGAATATTGTGCACATACGATGTTTATGCTTATCTTTATTTTAAATTCTATCAAACATACAGAAAAATGGATCATTGATCCAGATAGATCTCGCTTAGCTGATTCCAAATATGCTAATAACTCATTTTCGCAAAAAATGTCACCTACGCTGTTTATCATAAGAAGGGCAGTATAATATACTGTTTGTTATATTTTTTGTTTTTAAATGGGTAAAAAAAAAATTATTTTCTTTCATTCTTTCTTTCTTTCACTTCATTTCATCGATAGATTTTAGTTTTAATAGGGTTTTCATTGAAATTGACTTCAAAAGCTATCGATAGGAAGGTCACTGAACGTAGCTCCCACAATTAGGAACGTGTTTTTGGTACCTACGAATCCGTTCGTCCTAGAATACACCCAGTTTACATTATTTAAATTAATTTCGTTTATTTTTGAATTCACAATAACATATAATTCAAGAACCGTATTTCGCGATAAACTAATTAAACTAAGAATCTCCCACGTCTTAATATCTTCAAAGCAAGGGCTTAATTCGGAGTACTTCGGACAATCAACAGAACGATAGACGAGATAATATCTCCTCATGATTATACCCGAAGATCAAGGCGTTCTATCGTGGTTTATTTCAGATTAACCATGGATCATTAGCCTTTGTGAGTTTCCAATACAGATCAAAGCACTGTTTGGGGGCATAGTATAGCTAATACAGTAGCGTCATCATCGAGTTTCAGGAAATATCCTTTATATTTAATCGATTTTATGTTATGTTAAAGAACCCGATATACAAACAGCGCGAATACGCGAAAGTGGAAGCAGGAGAAGATTTTTAACACATTTCAAAGAAAAATTACTGAACCAAAACCATTGAGTGTTTTATTAAAAATATCCCGCTCAGCTCTATTTGACTGTCAATCGAAATTATTCTCATAAATTAAAAAGCTTGCCTCTTTACGGTGTAATGATGCAATTTCCATAACTTATCTATCTCCAATGTCTTATAAGTTTTTATAAAACAACAATATTAAATACTGGACAATTCACATAACATTACCTAGCCCCAAGCCAAGCAAAGCTTTTGTTATGGGTACTACATATATGATTAATTTTACATAGGTATTTTTAATATATATGAAAACGATCCGAACTCGCTTAACAAATGCAAATCGTACAAAAATTTGTCCCGAGACGGAAATCTTACCCACATCCTCCAGCGACGTAGGCGGACTGTCGCCCACCGAGATACAGAGGTCGTCAAAGTTTTTAAACTATCACGATTTGTTGACATATTAAAAAATATTTATCACGTAACTTTTATTTTATTTTTTACCTACGTTTCTATCGCGTTGCAGCGATCGTCCGAATGCAGTACAGTCGGTACACGGTCAGTGTAGTGTTTCGTAATGTGAATGTGGAGAAGAAGACGAATTGAGGGTAGTCGTGGATACTGCCGTCAATTATTATTCTCGGCTGTAACTCGCAGAACATCCGGTCGCCCCGTGACCACGATCGCTGCAACGCGATGGAAACGTAGGGTAAAATAAAACAAAAAGTACGAGATAAATACCCGATAAATACGCTTTAATAGGTCGTCAAACGACTGTTAGAAGTCAAACTTTATACGACGAGACGTAACTCAAGCATTGAAGCCTTAGTTCAGCAAAACATTTACTAATATTAGTAACCTAGTATTGATGGATTACTGACTAATAATTTAAGTTAGTATCTCTTAATGTAAAGCTTTGGGATGAATACTTTATTTTAAGCCAATTTTAAAAGTGATTGGGACAAGCTGACATTGAAAAATGTTAATCACAATGCCAAAAGAATTAATGTCAAAATAATTAAACAAAACTCAGAAAAGACGATTCGACGTTTGTAGTATAATTCCATTGAGGTAAAGAAATGAAAACAGCGTTACAGAAAGCTTAAATTTTCGGGCGAGTCGGACGACAAGACGACTCGAAATGCGGTACTGGTTTGCAATTTACTGTGTCTTAACAGTAATTAAGTCAAATTTGTGCTAAATAGCCATAATTATCAAGATTATTGAAGCGTGAAGAATTATTAAACATAAATAATATAAATCCGTTCATTCTGTTCATTGATTACAAAAATAAGTCTAATTTTCTGTTTGTGCCATTATTGTTATAATTTCAATATACTCCATATCTTGAATTAGCAGTTTTAGTTAGTTTTGAACGAACTTTTTATGGAAAATCAAGAGATACATTGTACCTATTCTGGGAATGAACAAAACCTTGTATATAGAAAATCCAGCACAAACTCGCTATCTACTAATCATAAAAACATGAGAAATAAATGTTTTTAAACTTACGCGATCTGAACACATAATGATTAGTATATAACGGGTATTTATCGCGCTAAAAAAAAAGAATAGCGCGATAAATACCCGTTAATTACTATTATATAATAAAATATATATAATAATAAAAACTAGTTGTATTTTCCTCAAAAAAATATTTAAACTTCAGAAAAAAAAGAACTTCTCAAATATTGTCACAGCTTGTATGAAGTTCGTGCAAACTCTGGAATTGTATTATTCATTACACAAAGTTCACATCACCCTTGAGAGTTGTGTGTGACGGAGTGCGAAAGCTTATATTTACAAGGGATTTTTATTTTTGTAGCAATTCACAGAAGTGCTGTTAAGTTCCCTTCTAAAAGACTGTTAAAACTTTACCTTACCTTTTTTAGAAGCTAGGAACAGTAAACCAGGTATAAAAATGCTGTAAAGAAGACAAGGTAAGGTTATTTCAAACAGATATTATTTGCATTGGGTTTTCCCATGGTTTTCCCAATATTGGGGCACAGTTGCATGCGCCACGATCACAGATTACCCGACGTCTGCGATAAAAATTTAATGGCAGACATACCTACCCTCATTTTTGTCTTTTGCTACGAACGTTGCCACTACCATCGGTTTCACTATCAAACGTAACTCGATTGCGGCACAAAACACTTGGTTATTATATGTATAAGTACTGTATAAGTGGGGACGACGGGACATCGATGCCCCGCTGTCATATTTTATCCAATTTTATTCTTTACTTACACAACTCTTATTTTTGGGCGATATTATATCGTTTAACGCGTGGCATGACCACATCGTTAATTTACTGCTGATTCGTTTATCTCAAATAATTCGTACAATTTCCACAATCCTTATCTGCCCTCCAGCTGCAAACTGAATGGCAGTCATTTTAATGTTTGCTTTTCGCAGTTGTATGGTCATCAGTTGCTATTACCATTCAATGGCGCATGAGTCTTTACATTTTATAACCAGCATCAAATGCGTAAATGGCGATGTGGCCCTTTTTGAGAGTTGCAGTTAATCGGGAAACACACTGTAATTTACAAATTACTTACTCTATAACTTATTGCTTTACTGAGCTTTGATAAAATCCATTTTAAAATATAATATATTATAAGGAAGTAATTCTGTCTGTAGGTATAAACATTTTCACGCCGACCGGCTGAACGAATCTCAATGAACTTCGTCTGGGAGATAAACCGTATCCCGGGGTGAGACGTAGGCTACTTGAAAAAAGCTTGCAATGCCACTGGCAGAAGCTAGTATGATCATTGCGCAGCATGCGAGAAACTGTCATATCCAAACCCATTTATTATCTGCAAAGTTATTATTTTTTATATATATAAAAATCTTTGGCAGGTGCCGTGATACACAAATAAATAAAATTTAAGTGCAGCGCATCAGTATTGTCATATAACGAGGAAATGTTGCCATGCCAGCTTCTCTGGGACGCTACCGATATGGATCAGTTGAGCTACCTCCTTATTTGCAATAATCTGCAGTGAGCTGAATTATGTCATATAAAAATTCTAGTATTAATTTGGTTCAGTTATTAAATTTTTTGGTTAATATGAGTCTGGAATAGCGTCTATGTACTTAAGTTCTTTAAGTCTAAGTTATAAGTACTCGCAGTATACCGAGACCCAATAAGCTAGTTTGACGCTCGCTTTGAAGTCACAAAGCAGACTTCCAATACAAGTTATAGAACGAGACGGACAGAACCTTGTCAAATTAAATATTTTATGTAATCATTTTCATACAAAATAGCGCGTTGTGAAATTGGGTCCACCTTGTAAAAGTAAATGAATGACAGGTCCAGTTCGAGATAGTTCTATCCCAATCTAATCGCGTGTGGACTATGATGACGACGCATTTCTAGTCGAAATTCGGAAATGTTATAACTTTGTTGGTATATGGTTGTTACAGTTGTTTCCAAAAAGTTATTTAATAACCATCCTCCATGAGGGATTTAATAATCAAACTCAACTCAACTAATTTTATTAAAAGTTTGCTGTAGTTTTAAAGAATAATTAGAATAAGAATAACATAATTTATTGTAATCAGACTTAGAACTGGTTTTCTGTGTGATTAGAATTAATATCTAGCAATCAATTGATTTAAAGCACGCCTTTTTGTTTTGGTTCTACCATGTGTTGGCTTACCAGGTAGATAATGCCATCGGCAGTATGCTCACCTTCTTAGGTCTGCAATAGAGTAGGTATCTATAATAAATAAAAGGACTCATTCGCTGATAATATTTTGTATGATCGTAGATAACATCTGGTATAACGAGATGAGTCCGCCTAAACAAACAATTCGGATTTAATCTCTTAAAAGAAATAAACAATTCTTGCACACAGATTTTTTATAATGAAACAGTTCGTTAATTATAACGCAATCTATACCCAATTAAATGTTAACAGCTTGTCTAATTAAAAACATTTTAATTGCTCTCCTCGATTAATTATGAAACCTTTAACAGTTTGTTTTAAATATACCATCGGTATTTTTCTCAGGTCTTAGCAACCCATGCTTATTTATTGCAATTGCCCCATTTTGTGTTTTTAACCGATCCTCCATTTTTTTTATAAATAATTATGTAATTAAAACTCGATAATCTTGACGGCTTAGAGACCCAGCATAATAACAATATTAATATCCGATAAAACATAAAAGTCTACTTACTACATTGATTATATTAGTTTTTTCATAATTTTATCTCAAAAAATGTACCCACCAAAAAACTTCCTGAAAATCTCAGAACATGCGTAAATCCGCCGGGAACTTTTCAAACTTACCCAAAACACACGAAAAAACTTAAATGTATTCCCAAAATCCAAAGTCAAAATCACTATCACAACACTCACAAATATCACAATAAAACACGAATAATCACTGGAAAAAATCGATTTGTTTTTTTTTTTTTGCGGTGCGCTGCGCGACGAAACGTCCGCTCAGGGCGGTAGGGCGGGCAGACTGAAGGCGGGCGGCGCTGCTGTCGCCAATCCCGGGTACTATCTCAATGGAGTGAGATTTCTAAAAGATGATCAACTGATTGATGGATTAATTTGCTTGGAAGAGGGTATCGTCATTTGTTTTGATCTTTCACGGTCGGTCGGGTGGACGGTTCTTTTTGTTTCGGTCATATGACACAGTTATGATATTCAACAGAGAGGTTAGATAGTACCTACCCTGTAATTTAGCACCAATCTTGTTTGAATTACTAACCCATTTTGTTCAATTTTCATTAATAATAAACTATTAAAGTTTATAATTAAATGGTTTCGTAATGATATAGCTTGTTCTAACGTCTTTAGCTTTAATAATTTCGTCGTATAATAATAATGAAGGAAAATATTAATCTAACTGTATAGCCCTTGGCGGAAACTATTGTATGTATTTTTGTTATTCGACATGGATAAAATAATTGAATTTTAGCATTATAAACATAGAAAGAAAAAACAACGACTAAGACTAATTGGTTTTTTTTTTCAGTTGTTTTCAATCAACGATGAAAATTTCCATTAGTTTATGTTCAGTTGATCGATACCTATTATATCAAAATTTACTGTTTCACTAAACTAAATGAACACACGTAAAAAATTGTTACTGAGTGTAACTATTTTTTATACAGATAATTTGTTTTGCAGATGTTTGTTGGTGTTCTATTCGTATTCTATGTATAATAAAAAAAACTATCCAAGTAATTATATGTTTTATGTAGGTATATCAGTTATAAAGTACTCACTGCCGACCAACTTCAAGTGTTTACTTTTTTGTGTATATTGTATTTTTTTTTTTTTTCAAATTAAAGAACATTATGTTGTATAATGTTTCTGCCAAACTGGTAATGTGCTGTACATTACCAATAAATAAATACATACAATACAATATAAAAAGTTTCTTCTTAGCTTGGTGCTAAATAATGTTGTGTGGATTTTCCAGCATTATTTATACTAGCATTAAAACTTTAGCAAAAGACTTAACTGTGTGTACTTCAAGGTATTCGTCTTTTCAAAATGAGGATCTCTTGTTAAGAGTTGGATGCAATGTAATTTTTTGTCATATCCTGATATTATCCTAGTAAATACAGTGTTACTTTTAAGAAAAATTGTATAAAAATCATAAACAACACCAATTATTATTGTCTACACACATTTACCGTAGATATTAATAAAAGAAAGAAACACGTTTATTTGGCTCTTATGAGAAAACATTAGTACAAAAATAAACCTTAAAATAAATGTAAAAATTAAAATAATAGTGTATGAAATAAAAATATCCTGCCTCGTAAAATATATTATCAGTATGATTTTATGAGTACCTACTAACGAATTCTGTAGACCTCACATTTTACCAAATGTTATTAATTTAGTATAGGGTGTAAGCTTTTCCTCAAAGTTTTACAAGTCGCTGTAAGTATTAAAATAATAAGATTCGAGGTTACCCCCGGCCCTCTTAGAACAAAAGAGATTTAGCTCGATCTTACCCTGCTACCCCTCTCTACCCCCTTAATGGGCCGTCTAATAGGTTGGCTATTATAACTTTATCCTACATTAATTTGTTGGCGCTAAGCGCTGATTGTTTTATGTTTACAGTAATTGTCATATAATTTATTGGCTCTTAATAATACTAGGTAATTTGTTGCTATTTTTATGGCTCTAAGGATAATCGTTAGTACAGGGGTAGGTGCAATGGTTGAGGATCTCAAGAGTCTCGACAGAGCCTGGGTATAGTGCTCTTTTTGGAATCAAATTCATGATTGATGAAAAGTGACATTTCGGACAAAGTGTCCGAAAATATTGTGTCCCAAACGTCAGCAAGCCAAAACTCTCCGTGTGTATAAATTTCTCACACAGCGTAAAAGCAACGCGAGAACCTGGATTTAGTAAGTATTTAGTAGTGCATCAGCATTGCCATAAAGGGGGAACAATGTAGCCAGCAGCGTCTTGGGGACACTTCCGATTCGTATTGAATTGTTCAGTTAACCACCCTTAAGATACTCGTTAATAGCAACAGTCTGCAAATTCCAACTGTTAGAAAAATTCTTGCGCATATTTTAAATGTGTATTACTTGTATTATGGTTTTTTAACTTATTATTACAGGGTGGTATTTTGTAATGCCACCTGAAGGGAAAGTACTCATAATACTCAAGATAGAATATTTTATTCAAAGAAAAAATTACACCCGGTAATTTAACCGACTAAAATCCAAAAATTTCATCCTGTTTAGACTAAAATTTAACCACGCTGAACGATTTTGTTCAAAAGTATTTTAAAGACGATTGCCGCTCATTGACTGCATTTTGATTGAAAAAAGACATGCATTGCGTGACCATAACTGTTTAGAAAAAAATCTTAAAACCCAAACCCAAAACAAAATTAAATTTACCTGAAAATTAATAAACTTGCTCTGGTGCTGTACTCAATTCAAATCCGATTTAAGCGGGACATGTCCAGCTCAAACCGGATAATGATAAAAAAATATATATTTCCCGTGCTGCACATGATTTTCAATCCTACTGTTAAAGTGCGTAGGTTAATATTAATTATACAAAGATTAATACAAAGATTAATACAAATATCAATCGACTGGCTGATGATAGCTGTAATCCGTAAGTCAATATTTTATGAGACGTTTGTGGCCTCAATCAGCTATTAAATGTCTGAAAACTTCTACAACCTCGATTGAAGTGAACCGAAATACCTCATACCTAAATTGACAGTTGCTTCCTAGACTTTTGCAATAAAATGAAAGCGATTTCCTCGAATAAGGTAGTCAAGGTTGAGGAAGTTTTTATTGGCGTTCAGAATTATGGGGCTAGTATTGAAGGGTTAGTTTCGGCAAAATAATCTAAATACCTTAGGATACTGAAATAACGTCTTCTAACGTCATTATATGTTTGTATTTTGATATTTTAGGATTTAAGATTTTGAGTGTTATTTAAACGAAGTTTAATTAATTATACCTAAAATTAATTAAACTTAGTTTTTGAAAATTTGGTCTTTATTTCCATGTTAGTTAAGGGAATAATTTTGAAAAACGAGCGGGATATCAAATGAAACGTATTTTACATTGTATTTGTACATCTCATAACAGTTTTTGAAAGGACATCATCTTTTTTGGTCCAAATATGAAAGTGCCGGCCAATAAAAAAATATGCTGTATTCCGTTAGAACTTGTCCCCCTGAGTATTTATTATTATGACACCAAAGCTGTAAGTAGGGTCATTGTCCTTGGTTTTATTGGAGTTCAAAAATTCAACATCTTCATACATTTTCAGTGAATTTAATAAAGAAAAACAAATGATTTGTTCTACCATATTTTTATTTTGAACATCGTTTAGTGAGATACATTGGTTCTTGACCTATTTTGGACATGTTGATCTTGTTTTATGTTTTTGAGGATTATAAATAAAACTAGAGGGTATAATATGTGCCCGAGTTGCAAGCAGCTCGGGGGGAGTGCTTCGCCTTAGGCGGCCTTATCGCATTGGAGTTTTGACTTTTCATAACCTAAAACGTCTTTGATTTGATGGAAATCGATATCCATGTGTAAAATCTGCGATAGTAAACTGTCAGCCATCTTGGATTTGAAAATGGACATCTTTTTCGTAATCTACGTGTTTGATTTAGTCGAAAACGATACCCATTTAAATGGGTGTTGGGTCACACAGCAAGGCTCGCTTCGCTCGCCTTGCAGTGTTGTTGACAGTTGTCAAATTGCGGTTCGCTTCGCTCACCGCAATCCGACCCTCCTCATGGGGAGTCGTGGGGGTTACAGCACGGCTCGCTTCGCTCGCCGTGCTGTTCCCCGTAGCCTGCTGGAAGAGAGGGGTCACAGCACGGCTCGCTTCGCTCCCCTTAGTCGCATTGCAGCTCGCTTCGCTCGCCGTAATGCTCCCCGCCTGCTGGAAGAGGATGGTCGTGGGAGGTCACAGCACGGCTCGCTTCGCTCGCTGTTGTTGCGGTGAGCGAAGCGAACCGCAATTCGACAACTGTCACACTGCAAGGCGAGCGAAGCGAGCCTTGCTGTGTGACCCAACACCCATTTAAATGGGTATCGTTTTCGACTAAATCAAACACGTAGATTACGAAAAAGATGTCCATTTTCAAATCCAAGATGGCTGACAGTTTACTATCGCAGATTTTACACATGGATATCGATTTCCATCAAATCAAAGACGTTTTAGGTTATGAAAAGTCAAAACTCCAATGCGATAAGGCCGCCTAAGGCGAAGCACTCCCCCCGAGCTGCTTGCAACTCGGGCACATATACCCTCTAGTTTTATTTATAATCCTCAAAAACATAAAACAAGATCAACATGTCCAAAATAGGTCAAGAACCAATGTATCTCACTAAACGATGTTCAAAATAAAAATATGGTAGAACAAAGCATTTGTTTTTCTTTATTAAATTCACTGAAAATGTATGAAGATGTTGAATTTTTGAACTCCAATAAAACCAAGGACAATGACCCTACAGCTTTGGTGTCATAATAATAAATACTCAGGGGGACAAGTTCTAACGGAATACAGCATATTTTTTTATTGGCCGGCACTTTCATATTTGGACCAAAAATGTATGAAATCCCGATGATGTCCTTTCGGTAGGTTTTATACTTTTTAAAAGCCTTCTTAGCAGATAATTTAAGAAGCATAATGATTAGTAATTAACGGGTATTTATCGCGTTTCTTCTTCTTCCTTTCTTCTTCTTCTTCCTTTCTCGACGTTTCAACAGCTTTGCACTCTGTCGTGGTCATGAGATGACGCGATAAATACCCGTTAATTACTAATCATTATGTGTTCAGATCGCGTAAGTTTCAAAACATTAATTTAAGAAGCATCAAGCATTGTGCTTGTTAATATTGTCACAGTTTCCGCTATTTCTACTGTTTCTCATTCAATATAATCATCAAAATCGGTCTCTCCGTGCTCCATTCTTGGATGCTGAGATCTTGCTACGGAGATCAGCCGTTCCTTGCAATTCCCTAAGTGTATAGAGTCCTTTCTTTTAGTTACAAGGACTAAAAAAACTATTTGTCGAGGTAAGACAGCGTATTGGATCGCTTTCTTACCTCGAAAAATAATTTTTCTCTATCTGGTCGCGTAAATATGTGGGTAGCAAAAATTAAATTTTTGTTACTTACACATTTTTTTAAGTTCGTTTTCTTTTTTTAGTGTCTGTATGACTAAGGGCCACGATTTTAAAAATTCTATTAGATATCTCATGATTTGATATAGATTCTCTGCATTTTAACGAATTTTTTTGTTTTATGATTATGCAAACCCATACTATCCATATAAAACAAGATACCGACATTTTGGACTGAGATTTAATCAAAATTTCGAATAGGTAACCTAGATATTAATTACTACCAAGCAGTAGACAATCTAGATTGTTCAGTTCGTATCTCTCTACACTCGTAAATTACAATTACCTCAAGTTACGCGCCCGTTACTCGAATTCAAACTTCGGATTAGGAGGCGGACTTAGTTACCAGAAACCTCGAAGAACAATGATTGCAAATTCTATTATGAGATCTTTGTTTAACTTGGTAAAGTAAAATGATTTGTATCGTCCATTGCCCTCAATAAAATCTTCATAAATAACAATCTACTGTATGAAATTTACTGTTGCCGTGGCCGTGGCCGTGTGGTGCCGGCATAGAATTGCACCACCCCAACTCTTCCCGTGAGTGTTGTAAGAGGCGACTAAGGGAAACACACCGGGGCGTGGGCAGCAGCGCCCTCTGCAGAAAAACTCCACCGTACTGCGATCCCCAACCCGCATGCCCAGCGTGGGGATTATGGGCAATAACCCCCAAATGATGAATAATGCCATCTATGGCGCTCATTTGGGGAGGCCTAGAGGTCCAGCCGTGGACTATTGTAGGCTGATGATGAAAAATTCAACAATAAAGGCTTTATTATTATTATTATTATTATACAAGAGCACGGGAGGAGTTTTTATTTGTCCACCTAGGTGAGACTAACTCCCTTAGTACCTATATAATATGTATATTTATACATACTTTGCTTCCGTATTAATTTTATCTCGATAAAAATATCATACGCACCATTACCATTATATTTATGACGACATTATTATTGATAAAAATTACATGATATAAGTAAGAGTACATTTCAGTTTTTAAACGCGATCAAGATCCCTTTGGTAAATTTTCAAGGAAACTAACTTATATTTTTTTTTAGAAAAAGCAATTAAAGTTAACCAAGTAATTCAACACAAAAGTGGCTTGGTAAGAAAATACCCAAGCTTAGTATTTTTATAGATACAGACTCGTCTGAAAACGACCGTAGCTGAACTTACTCAGGAGTGACACAGTTTATAGAAAAGTAGTCGTGACTTTTGCGATTCATTAGTTAAGCAGAGTCCAACCAGTCACTCATCAACCCTTCGCCGCGAACACACCATATCCTCAATTAGGATTATAGAACATCGTAATTGTAATTTATGTACTCGTGTCTCGTATATTGAAGACTCAGTTAAAGTGAAAACATCTTTTATTCCAATCCAACCCACAATAGGTAATCTATAGACTAAAGTATATAAACTCAAAAAGTGTTATACCACGAGCTTAAATTGTAAAATCCAGAGAAACATTTGTAAAATTCAGGTACTTGCAACAGATTGAGAAGCCTACAATCAATAAAGGAAAACTTGGATCACAGATTATTAAAAAATAAATTAAACTTAACTGTATTGTATGAATTAACACTTTAATGTCCTGGAAGAGAGCAATGCAATGTACTTTTAATTTGAAAATAAATAAATACAAATGTGATAATACCAAAAACTAGCGGACAGCCCCGGCTTCACACGGATGTTTAACAAAAATGTCAATTAATTATAAATTTTTACACACCTTCACACACGTTGGGTTACATTATTGATTTTCATTTATTCGATGTAGGCCATGTTTACAGGGTTTTTTTTTGGGATAATAATGGTTTCTAATGGTGAAATAATTTTTCATTTCGTCCAGTACTTTCGGAGCCTATTCAATTCAAACAAACAAATTAACAATCAAATCTTTCCTCTTTATTATAAAAGTATAATAATAAAATTAATATATTATAATAGCATGCCCAGCGTGGGAATTATGGGCAATAACCCCCACATAATGATGCCATCTATGGCGCTCATTAGGGGAGGCCTATGTCCAGCAGTGGACTATTATAGGCTGGTGATGATGATGATGATGATAATATTATAAACTATACAATAACATTATTAAATATTAAATAAGTCTTATTCATTATTAAAAACAAAGACAGTACAAAAAGCGACTTTACTGCTGAGAGCGTAGGTACCTGCCGTATTCTACAAAACCCCTTGCGATATAAATTTGAGGATCACATAGTTGTCCTTTATGAGAAGTTATGTACAGCAACTGCCAGCTGTCTATAATTGCTGTGGATGGCAGCAGTATTGCTGTATACTGCTTTATTGATAGAAATTGGCAGGTACTGGAGTGACCCACTTCATTTGAACGTATTGTTGTGTACATGGAATTATGTTCAATAGATGTGCCTGAATTACTACAGGAATTCTATATCAATATAATATGCTTTTGACGGGAAAGACTTAGGAAAGTTTAGGATTCAAATGGTGAATGAATTTGTCAAAACGGTCCAGTAGTTTCGGAGCCTATTCTATAAAAAAATATACAATCAAATCAAAAGTTATTGAGCACTTATTTTTGATTAAGACCAAAAAAAGGGTTTATCTAAAGCGACATTCACATAAAATCATAGACGTACATCTATGTCATAGATGTACGTCTATGCCCATTTAGATTTTTTTCTATTTTATTTCTTAGTATATTTTATTTTGAACCTTACTTACTACTTTTATTTTGGCTCTTTGGCTTTTTTTAGGTTAAGTACTGAAGCGAAAGAATATGGAATTGTAAGCATCTTAAGAAGTTCCGAAATGGCCTAGTTCTTCCAGTATCTTTCAACCTCTGACCGGACAACCATAGTGCAATCTTGAGAAACACATCTGAAGTCGGTGCTTACTCCCTCACCAAATTGGTCTCTAATCGAACCACCGCAAGATCTAATCTTCGCTGGCAACGGAACCCTATAGAAGTTAAAACGAAACACGTCGGTTGTGGTAAAATGAATCGAAGATAGCCCCGGTAAGGTTGGATTTGGGTTGTCATGGTTTTCACTGGGAAGGGAAGTTTAGCTGGAACTTGAAAGTTGTATTGAATGTCCATCTATACCTAGTTGGTAGTAGATTCTACCGTCGGTATCATTCGGATTTGCAATTGCACGAATGTTCAGTGGGGAAGACTAAGAATCGTATATTCTATCGGCTTAACCCGTCGATTGTTGGAGATCAGAATTCTTTTGTTTTTTAAATTGATTTGTCTTTTCAGTTGTAACTCTCGCGTTTGGTTTTTGTTTTGTTTATACAATATCAGAAGTAATCGGAACTTAGTGATTAGTACGATTTTAACCTACTGGAAGGAACCAGTTGGTTAAAATCGACACCTCGTGCTATAGAAATAATTTGAATAGCTGCTATTCAAATTATTTTAGCCGCACCACTGAGTGATGAGTTGTAAAAAGAATATTTTATTATCTATTATATGAGCCGTGTGGTGCCGGCATAGAATTTCACCACCCCAACTCTTCCCGTGGGTGTCGTAAGAGGCGACTAAGGGACACACACCGGGGGGCGGGCAGCAGCGCCCTCTGCAAAACAACTCCACCGAACTGCGATCCCCAACCCGCATGCCCAGCGTGGGGATTACGGGCCCCAAATGATGAATAATGCCATCTATGGCGTATTCATCATTATTAGGGGAGGCCTATGTCCAGCAGTGGACTGTTATAGGCTGGTGATGATGATGATCTATTATATATTTTACAAATAGATGTTCCACATTCTTAGTTGGTATATTAGGAACAAAGCTATTCCTAGAACCGACCGAAACCGCAGATAGATCTAAATAGAACAATAGTTTACCACAAAGTGCTAATTCTAGTATTCAATGATTCAAATCCACTATCAGCCCAACATTGCAGTCATAAAGACCAACAAACTAAGACAGGATCTTACTTCGGATTACTAAGATATACAGCTGACTTCTGTAATCTGGAATTATTATGTTATGCTTTCAGTTTGGGTTGAAGCCCATTTATCATAAAGTCGCGCAAGCGCTATTTGTAGGTACCTTGTACGTAAAGTACAAAATACTAGTGCCAGAATCATAAATATTTTTTGTAACTAAAGAGGTTACATCTTTTTTCCTTTTTCTCTCTTGCCTTGTACATACGTAACCTTTGTGTCTAACTGTAGATGGAAAACCTTTAACAACAAATTCCAAGAGTCGAGTTAGGTCTAAAAGAAATAAAGCACTTTGAAATTGACTTTTGAAAGAAAATTATATAACAAAATTAGAACTAGGAACATTTTAAAATTAAAACAAAATGAGCTAATAACCGTTGCAAACAAACTGCAGGTAGTAATTGCTCAATATAAATACCAGTTGGAAGCGTCCTCAAGACGCTGCTGGCTGCATTAAATTGTTATAATCCAGCTTTGTAGTGGAGTTGATTTTCAGACACTCTAGAACCAAGGATGTGTCTGAAAGTTCCACTAGGAGATTCGGCTTGTAGCAGCATAATGCTGAGACAGGGACCTTTTAGACCCCATAGGCGACACATTGTATAATTGTAATGGTTTTACGTTAAAAACCAATTAAAAATACAATTCGGACTATTTTCGTCTTCTACGCTTACAAAGTCGCTGGAAAAACTTAGTATAAATAAAAAAATATAAATAAATAAAATAAACGAAATTCTTAACCTTATGTTATACGGGTAGTATTATTTATAATATATATTAATATAAGTAGAACCTTGTTCTATGTTTAATTATAACTAACTAGCGGTCCGCCCCGGCTTCGCACGGGTATTAAACAAAAATTTCAGAAATTATACACACTAACACGATGGGTTTCACAGTTTTCATACGGATCCCTTACTATTTTTAACAGCATTGGGGTTTTTGACATTGACTCGACACTCCATAACTGACACTGGCCGTAGAGAAAAAGCAAGCACCGTGCGCTATATGGTCACGATGGCCTTAGCATTGAACACTTGAAGTATGCAGGACCTCATTTACCACATCTTCTCTCAATGTTGTTTGGTATATGCTTCATTCACTCTCACTTACCCGAGGACCTAATGAAAGCAATAGTTGTGCCTATAGTAAAGAATAAGACAGGCGACTTGTCTGAAAAAGGCAATTACAGACCAATATCGTTGGCTACCATTGTGGCGAAGGTGTTGGACAGTGTGATGGACTCAGAACTTGACAAATTTTTAGACATTCACGATGCACAGTTCGGCTTTAGAAAAGGCCTCTCCACTGAAAGTGCAATTCTGAGTCTGAAACACGCTGTGCAATACTACACTAGGAGGCGCACACCTGTGTATGCATGCTTTCTTGACCTTTCCAAGGCTTTTGACCTCGTGTCATATGACGTCCTGTGGAGTAAGCTGGCAGACACAGGCGTGCACACACAGGTGCAGCGTCTCTTCCATTACTGGTATGCCAACCAGACAAATAGTGTAAGATGGGCGGGCGATCTATCGGATACCTACAGATTGGAGTGCGGTGTGAGGCAGGGGGGGCGAAGCTCACCTAAACTTTTCAATCTGTACATTAACGAGCTGATCGTGGGGCTCAGCAGCGCGCGTGTCGGCTGCTCAGTTGATAACGTGTGTATGAACAATATCAGCTATGCAGACGACATGGCGCTGCTGTGCCCGACGATCAGCGCACTCCGGAAACTGCTGTCAATCTGTGAGGAGTACGCCAGCAGGCATGGGCTTGTGTATAATTGCAAAAAGAGTGAATATCTGGTTTTCAAGGCCGCAGGTAAGGTTCCATCTTCAGTCCCAAGTCTAAGACTCAATGGCCTTGAGCTTAACAGGGTCTATAATTTCAAATATCTGGGACACTTCCTTACCGACGACCTTGACGACCAGGTAGACATAGAACGAGAACGGAGGGCGTTGGCGGTCCGTAGTAATATGCTGGCGCGAAGGTTCTCTCGTTGCAGTAGGCAAGTTAAAATCACACTCTTTAAAGCCTACTGCCAATCATTCTACACGGGGAGCCTTTGGGCTAGCTTTACCAAAAGATCGCTCAATGCCCTTCGTGTGCAATATAATAACGCCTTCAGGATGTTGTTGGGGCTGCCCCGTTTCTGTAGCGCATCCACAATGTTTGCGGAGGCTCAGGTTGATGGCTTCCACGCCATCATACGCAAGAAGACAGCCTCGCTGCTTCACAGAACATGGGGCAGTACCAACACCATCCTACAGGTCGTAGGCAGCAAGTTTGCTTCGCCCATCATGCAGTCTTTCAACAGGGTCCTAACTCTTTAGACTCTTTAGGTTAGGATTCTGTTGAATGGCTGCTTTAAATTTAATTAAGTAGGTAAATGATTGATTTTGTATTTTGTGTTTTGTGTATTGATTTTGTTTTTATGTAATGTGTAATGTATGGACTAATGTCTGAATAAAGAAACTTTTTATTTATTTATTTATTTATATATTCAACCTCTTTTTCTATTTGACGCGCCATAATAGAAAAAGATGTTGAATATACAGCGCCCGGTTTAATTATTGAATTTTTCATGCGGATCCCTAACTTTTTTAAAAATATTATATAGCCTATGTTCATCGCGGAAAATTTTGGATTCTAATGGTTAAAGAATTTTTCATATTGGTCCAGTAGTTTCGGAGCCTATTCAATTTAAACGAACAAACAAACAAACAAACAATCAAATCTTTCCTCTTTATAATATTAGTATAGATAATGTGTAATCACGCATGTAAGTGAATCTGTATTATTATTTTTGTGTTTAATAAATTGAATTGAATATGTTTGCTCATTATATGTGGTATAACCATAACCAGATTTGTGTTCCTTCTAGATCGATAGATACGAAGGACGGATATTATTATGATGAAGTGGATACAATACGGAGATAAATAAATTAGGACGAGACAATATTATTGTATTATTATGTTTCTTTTTCTTATATGTAAGATGTTGTACACAGACTTTACCCTTGAATAAAAGAGTTAAATAATTTTCGTATTCTATTTCAACATAGTCATTGTTTTGCCCATGGATGAAAAATAAAAACGAATTTTATTAAGTTATTGCATTTATGTTATTATTATTATTTATTATTGTAATATTATAAACGCGAAAGTAACCGTATCTGGCTGTCTTTTATGCCTAAATTACTGAACCGATTTTGATGAAAAAAAATTTAAATCTTTTTATTTTTTTTTATACAGGGTTTTAAATAATTATGTCATCCTTAATGAAATTGGACATAAACGTTGTCTAGACCGGAAGGAAGGATATAGGATACTTTTTATCTCGGTGTCATGTTCCCGCGGGATAGTAAAGTATTATAACAAAATTAATAACGTTAAAACCCCATTAAATATTCGAACCATTTTCAACTACGCGCACGAAGTCGCGGGCAAGAGCTAGTCAGTTTATAAACTGAAAAAGTTGAACCTCCACCTTAGTTGTTATAAAATTTAAACTCGGCTAAAACAAACTAAGATTAATTAAATCGCAAGCTCACTCTCCTAACCGACAAAACGAACATGAAATAAAGCTCGAAATTAAAAACTAATTTTAAAACGGTTACGTATTTTAATTATATCATAAAACTTTGCTTAAATATTAAAAACTCTACAAGCGTTGTGGTGGGGAGGAATACCCGCTTTTGATATAAAAGGGGTAGCTAATTGGCTAACATATTACTTTCACCTTCTGAACACTTGAGACCAAATAAAATATTTCTATTTAGATGGGTTTATATGAATAGAATAGATTTATATGTTAAACCATAACTAACAAATTATTTATATGCCTCGGGACAAATATTTGAACGATCTGCAGATATTTGTTCAGGGGTCCTGGTCGTTTTCTATGTATAATAACAAATATCTATATATTTAATAATATTTATTAATATTAATATTATTAATTAATAAATGAATAAATTTATAATATTAATAATTATGTATATATTATGTATATCAGTCATCTAGTACCCATAACACAAGCTCTGCTTAGATTGGGGCTAGATGATGCTGTGTAGATTGTCCAGCATTATTTATTATTATTCATTAATAACCAAATTAGACTACGTCGTTACAATTGAAACAATTGAGCTAACTGCAGACTGTCGCAAGCAATCTACAGGTAGCTCAAAGATCCATATCAATACCAGTTGGAAGCATCGTCAAGACGCTAGCTGCATTGTATCGCTGTATGGCAATGCCTATGTTTTATTTATTATTTATTTATTGTTTCATTTATGATTGTGAATGATGATGATTCCTTGTATGTAACTATTATTAACTGAAATAACTTTTTGTCTAAATGTGAATGTGGGTGATACCTTCCATAGTTTGATCTAGTGTTGTTTTTTAGTTAATCTTTTAAAATTAGTTTCATAAAGTAAGGTACATTATTTCCTCCAAGAAACTGTATTATGTTTCTATCAGTGGATTCCTATCAATAGCCCATAAATTATCTACTGTATTATCAATATCTGTATAGTGTGCTGATGGTTTCCCTAAAAATAAATAAATAAATAAATTAATTAATATTTTGTGTTTTATCCGAAAAATTTATACGTATGACGTTTAATAATCTAAAAAGCCGATATACAACCAGATTATCACAAACGAACGCATTTAATAAAAGCATAAAAAGATTTCGTATTCAAAAGCGAATGGGTGTGTTTATTGCCACATTTCAACACGACAACCACACTGTATATTACCGTGGGCACATACACATACAATATATGTGTATAACTTACGTATAGGATTAAGAAGGACGTCATCTCTCATAAGATCTCGCAGTACCAATTCGAAATTAATGGAGGGCTGGAGTATTCTCTGTAGAAAGAGGTTTTTTTTAAGCCTACAAAATAAATATGTTCCACGCAAATTGAAAAGGGCAAAGGCGTTTCTCACTCGTTCGCAAATCAAACATTATCTTGATTGACATTAACACATTATGCATCTACTTATAAAAATTCGGTTGCCATAAAACCTTAACTATCGTAAAATTGCCATCCTGCTTTTCCACCGTAAAAAAGGACACTAACATTTTTAAACCAGCTTAATTCATGTTTTCTGTCTACTGAATTACTACCACCGTCGGATAATGTAGTCCCGTACCATAGTAGATCACCATGTGTAAAACCATTAATGTTTAGTATTCCGAACACACATGAACAAAACAGAAAACGCCTACCACAAATAACTGATTAGTGAGCCAACTCGTCGAACATTTTAAATACAACGTTTGTTTTTTATCGTCGTTCTCTTCTCGTGTGGCAGAGTTAGAATTAGCACTACAACTCTAAGTCCGGGTATCATAAGAGTTGACTAAGGGCTACAACTTTCCACCCCGGGGTCTGGTACCAGAGGCCCTTCAGTATAAACTACCACTAGTGAAAATTTATTTTTGAAAATATTCTATAGCCAATGTTCATCAGGCAAAATTTAGGATTTTCTTGGTAAAAGAATTTTTCAAATCGGTTCACTAGTTTCGTTGCCTATTCAATTCAACTCCAGGCGTATCTACGCCCGAAAACAGCTTTCTGCCGTTTTTGGTTTGTTTATAGATTCTTTATTTCTCAAAGAACATACAATAGTTCACTTACGAGTACATGAGAAAAACAAAAGTTTTTATTTCATAATTAATACTTTAAAAGGTATCTGGTCTGTTTATTATATACAGGGCTTTTAAATTTTTCATGCGGTTCCCTAACCCTCTGTAAATATTATATAGATATGAATGAGCCCAAAATTTTTGAACCTGTATGTATATGAACATAGGCTAATTAGGAAAAATTTAGGGTTCTAGTTTGTAATCTAGGGTTTGTCGTTTGTGAGCCTATTCAATTCAAACAAACAATAAAATCTTTCCTTTTTATATAATATAAGTATAGACTAGCTGAAGTCTAGACTAGTCAAATCTTTTCTATTTTTAATATTAGGTTAGACCGTCGAATAATAAAGAACCAAAATAAAATTACATGTGACAAAGTTTTATCAGCTAAAAATCAACGTTTGGTTTCTAATGTTTAGCTTAACCCAGAAACATCGCGCTGAGGATATTTTAGATATTTTCCCATTTTTTATTTTTATTACTTAACATATTAATAAGATGTTTACACTGCGGCCATAATTTGGGCTTTATCTGGGCAAAAAGTACCTTAGCAGAAAAAGCTAAGTGATTTTTAGTTTTCAATCGAACGTTTTCCCGTCGACCGCTTTATTTTCTCCAAAGCTGTATCTCCACTGAATTACCTCTAGCTCCCAATATCTGTCTAAAAGATATTTTACTTGAATTGAGTTTAAATTATTAGGAGTTTGTTTTATTTTGTGAACGTCATAAGTTATTTAGTTTTCTTCGTACCTAGGTTAGATTGTATCTACATTCTGTGATGTAACTTGTGTACATTATTATGTGATTGGATGATTTATATATTTCTGCTAATAAATGTAACTGTTTTTAACCTTTTCATTAGATAAATAAAATATCTTTTAACTTTATTTTACCTACCTATCTTGGGGATGCTTCCGACTGGTATTAATATGGATCAGTTTTGCTACCCGTATATTGTTTGCAACAGTCTGCAGTTAGCTCAATAGTAAATACTAGTTCTTATTAGGTTATTTAACTGTATTTCTTTAAATATAATTAGTAAACAATCTTTGAGTGCATTTCCAAGTGACCATTATGATTAATGCTTACAGTGTCCAAAAAGGATACCTCAAACTCGAAACGGACGTAACTACCCTCAACTGACAGTGAGTTAATCAAAGTTGAGCAATAACACTCCAAATTGCATTTAATTACTTTAGTTAGCTTTTGGTTGGAATGGAACGTCAGCCACTCTGATTGAATTCTGTGTAAACTTAACCGCACTCAGTTTGGTTGATATGTTGGGTTCCGTCAGGAAATATCCACATGCAAAAAGGTAAACATAAGTACTTATTATATTGGCATATATTGGCCGTGTGGTGCCGGCATAGAATTTCACCAACCCAACTCTTCCCGTGGGTGTCGTAAGAGGCGACTAAGGGAAACACACCGGGGGGCGGGCAGCAGCGCCCTCTGCAACACAACTCCACTGAACTGCGATCCCCAACCCGCATGCCCAGCGTGGGGATTATAGGCAATAACCCCCAAATGATAATGCCATCTATGGTGCTCATTAGGGGAGGCCTATGTCCAGCAGTGGACTGTTATTATAAAATAGGCTGGTAATGTTGATGTGATGTTGAAGTATTTATTTGATTACCTACAATAACTACACTGTAGGCCAGATAGAAAGCTAAATATAATATTAGGTAAATATTTTGTTTGTTTTATCGTAGTTGTACAGTGCGCGTCAGAATTAGGTACCCCCCTTGTCTACAAAATACTTTTGACTACTTCTAATTCCCTAGTAACTTATCACAAATTTTCACATGCAAAAAAATATCAAGCCGCCGCTTAAGATCGAACCGATAATACTCGAAGTCTGAAATTCCCAACAATAACAACTATTGTGTGCCACATACATTGAGATAGGGGGGGTACTTATATGTGATGCGCACTGTATATGAATTTATAAATAACAAAACATCATCATCAGCCCATGTTAGTCCACTATTGGACTCCCCTAATGCCTAGCACCAATAGCGCCGTGTCTTCAGCTTGTCGCATCCAGCATCACTTTGGTCTGAGGGCGTCCTACACTACACTTAATAAATAAATAATAAAAACGCAGATCGTTGCAAACAAGCGAAAGCTCAACTGATTCATATAAACACCGCATATATAAATATTATTTTATCTATGTATAGACAGCGACCAGAACACCCGAAACTGCATCCCATCGTATCAAATTCACCACGGTTCAAAAGGTACATTATCAAATCCATCCTTCAGAATATAATAACCTTACCTTTAGGATCTTTCAGCTATAACCAAGCACTTACTGTTCACTAGTCATCGATTAAACAATATCAAAGGATTATGATACTCTCGCGCCTAAAGCCTAATCTATTAGCCTATTACTCAATGGTTTCCTAAGGCCCTCCCACATCTATCAGTCGAAGCAAATGGCGCGGAAACTTGAATTGAATACTAACTGCTGTCCGTTTGGGTCACATGATCCTGTGTTTAATGTTGCGGGCGTGATATGGCACTGCTCATATTGGACTGGGCACATTGTATTGTATACTCCACTGCCTCTATTACTAGATTTTATATCTAGGGCAATCTTGCCTGTATTCCCATAAAGCTATGGGTACATCGGATGTGTACAATAAACACAATATAGAAAGCTGCCCAGTAAATAAAAATAAAGCTGGACCGCACGGTAGGTTTCCCTCCGTCCTCATATCCCGGTATTGGCGCAGCATTGCTAGACAATGTCGATGTGAACAACAGTAACTCAATGTCAGTGACTGTTTGCGTAAAGTGCTGAAAAAATACCGAAGAATTTCTAATGTCATCGGTCCAACGAGTGGGATGGTGACTCACTCCATTTCGCGTTACATTGCGGTAAGCATTTGAACCTATACCGACGTCTCATCAATCAGTGTAGATGACATTGACATTGTAAGTACGCCTATAGATCGAAAGTATGCACACGGCCTTTGTATGCAGGAATAGTTGAATTTGTGTATATTAAAGTATATGAATTTGACAACATTTTGTTAACTGCTAATGAATTTACTATACAAACACGAAATAATTCACTATCGAAGAAAAATATGTAACCGTGTGCATGTGTCATCATCTCATAATTTGTCATATTGACTAAAATTAAATTTTTTATTTTTGTTTCTGGTGCGTGTTTTATACATTATAATAGTCATATTATAATCTGCATACTATTTTATTAACTGTCAGTGAGAAAAGTTTTGGCCAAGAAAAGTAACAGACGGACTGTTTATCGAGATTTCATTGGTTTGCTTCTGCCTCCCACTCTCAGATTTTTTACACATGAAAATAACAATCTTACTGTGCCTTTACTTTTTTAACTTCATTAAATAATTATATTCTTCGATGGTCCGAGGAAGACATCACTTACTGTTTCCTCATTTACACTGCCTCTTAGTCCAGCTGAATGCACGCCCCGGTCGGTATTCGCTATGAATAAATGAACCCATATACCCAGCATATTAATTAAAGCAGAAGATGTGCTAATGCTTTCATGTGGCGGTTCACTGGGTGTTTTTACGCGGTGGAGCTAAAAAGACTGATAAGATTGGCAGATTTGAATATTCATGCTATGGCACGCCGTGGTGAGATTTTGCTGTTTTTTGACGTTTTGTTGGTTCTTTAGAGACTTTTAGGAAATGGGTTGAATGAGGGATTTCGGTTCGAAAAAGCGGCAAGAACATAGTATCTACCTAAGTAAGTATACATAGGTTTATTTCGTTTTGCTAGAGGTTTAGGTTGTTTGGTTAGTTGTTTGTGTATTTCGTTATTTCTTTTTGAATTTGACGAAACCGGTCCATAAAAGACCCCGCCCTTTCCTCGTTCTGTCTATACTAATATTATAAAGAGGAAAGATTTGATTGTTTGTTTGTTTGTATGTTTGTTTGTTTGTTTGAATTGAATAGGCTCCGAAACTACTGGACCAATTTGAAAAATTCTTTCACCATTATAATCCTAAGTTTTCCGTGATGAACATAGCCTATATAATGTTTTCAAAAAAGTTAGAGATCCGCATGAAAAATTCAATAATTGAACCGTGCGCTGTATATTCAACCTCTTTTTCCATTATGGCGCGTCATAATAGAAAAAGAGGTTGAATATATAGCGCACGGTGCTTGCTTTTTCTCTACGGCCAGTGTCAGTTATGGAGTGTCGAGTCAAGTCAAAACCCCAATGCTGTTAAAAAAAGTAAGGGATCCGTATGAAAACTGTGAAACCCATCGTGTTAGTGTGTATAATTTCTGAATTTTTTGTTTAATACCCGTGCGAAGCCGGGGCGGACCGCTAGTATTATAATATACAGAAGTGGGTGAAAATTATGTTTAATAACAACTGGGGTAAAGTCGTCCAGCTGAGAATCCGTCCAGTTGAGAATCCGTCCAGCTGCGAATTCGTCCAGTTGCTACGGAGCGTAACATATGTCGTACCTTAGATGACCAATGTGTCGCGGCGGGCAGGCAAAGGTCACGCAGAAGTTTGTGAGTTCGATTCGCCTTGGAAAAATTGGTAGTACCTACCTGCGAATATTTCTTATGGTTTTTTGGGTATTTCGAATAATTTATTTAGGAACTGATTATATTGGAATTCAAAGTACTCTGCTTAGTATACCAGCCATTTAGTACCCATAGCTCAAGCATAGCTTTACGTTAAAACCTGCGAATATTTGTTTAAATGTTTTGGAT
The DNA here is from genome assembly GCA_963931895.1 of Eupithecia pulchellata. Lineage (NCBI taxonomy): Eukaryota > Metazoa > Arthropoda > Insecta > Lepidoptera > Geometridae > Eupithecia > Eupithecia pulchellata. The sequence continues at coordinate 3,651,250 of OZ007538.1, forward strand.
ATTTCAAATCATTTATTTAGAAACGGATTAGGTACATGGTTTTGATAACTATTGGAATTCGATGATAACTATGTGTATTTTTAAAATCTATGTTTTCAATTTACTTTGCTTAGCTTTGGGTAAGTGCTGGGTGGTTTGTCCAGCATTATTTATTTAACTACGAGATGCGAGTAACCAACCTCTTTGTAAACAAAAACTTGTTGAAAATTAATGAAAAAGTAAATAAAAGGAAGCCGTACGAGCTCCAGTAACTTGCACTAGATCTTTGCCTGAATAGCCTCCTGGTGACGCGTGTCAAGTGGCATGCTTAAAAGAATCCAGGTTAGCAGGTATGAGAAAATAGAACGAAATTGTAACCCTGCGATACTTTTTTTACTAAGCTAGCTGTAGAATGTTATCACTTAGCTCAGCAATAAAATATTTATGTATACAAAAATTTTATATTAAATCTGATATTATAATTTGTTCTGGGTATTCTGGTGGTTTTCTATGTATATAATAAAGATATATATCTACGTAGTAAAGGTATAATTATTAAGTATTTTAGTCATCTGGAAGATGATTGTCCAGCATTATTTTTATTTTATTTATGAATTATTGTTGTATCTACTACCAATAACACGCTCTTCTTAGCTTTCTTATTTTTTTGTGTTGTAGGTACGAGGTTTGAGTTTTTGATTGCACTTCGTAATATTTATGTATTTTTAATTTTGCATTATATTGTATTATTCACATCTGTTTTGTTTTAGCTTTATTGAACTCGGTTTGAATGCATATATAAATAATGAAGGCTTTTTTATAATTTATTTAAGGTTGCAGGATGCGACACAAAACAACGCATCCCAACTAACACTTAGGCGCTAAGACAAGAGCTATATTAGATGTATAAGAGCGCTAACCAGATCTTACAGTTATTAATAAGTGTTACTATTTGGAGTTAGAGCGCACTATAACTCCTCTATACCCCCGAATTGGGCACACTTTTATATCGCCTTGGGTTATTTAATGGCTGTACAACAGAGTTACAGATTTGGTTTAGAGGTATAATAGAGCTATTAGAGAGCTATAATAGCGAAAACTGAAACTACAAGAGATAAAAACGCGATAAATAAGCGGAAGTTAAGTCCTTTAGTGGTACAATAGATTAATATAGCGTTTATTAACTCTTTGGGTGCTTTGAGGGCTGCAAATAGGTGACTACTAACTCTTTAAGGGGAACAACAGAACTACAACGTCACTCACTATGTCTTTAGGTGGAATGAGGGTGGCAAATGGGTGATTATTAACGCTCTGAGCTCCAAAAGGTATCTATAAGAGCTATAAGGTTCTTAAATTTTAACATCACGATATTCTTTTTTTTATCAACAGAATAATTACTTCTAGTTTTGTGTGCGTAAAATGTTTAGATATTTATTAATCCAAAAGGGCGCCTCGTTTGTGAAACTGAAATGAAATCGTTTAGTTCCAACTTATTGACTACAGGAGAGGTTGATTTTTCACTGCGAACGTAAGTACATTGTGATTAAGTATATGTATTATTAACAAATTATTCAAGCGCCCGATGACTAATGTCTCTTTACTGAAAATAAACAATGTATTAGATATGGAGTAACATAAAAGTTTTCGAAGAATCGAATAAAACATTGTTTATTCCAGTTTAAAGTATCGTGCTAGTCGTAATTAATACACATAATGAAGCATAAGTAAAATACTTTATATAAATCATAGTTGCTTCTGTTTTTATAACCTTAGTCAGATCAATTCGCAACCTTTAAATGGTGGGCAAACAAATTTAGGGATCCGTAGTACTGTCTGTCCGTAGCTTTTTGAGTGACATTCATTACATTTCTATTTTACAGTAACGCGAAAGTAACGCATACTGCTACTTTAAAACCACTCAAAAATAAGAAAAAGGTCCTTTATATTATGTTTATGTTTAAAATTTATCAATTATTTAGAAATCAGATATAGATTTCTGTGTTAGGCTTATAAGTACTTATGATAGGATGCCGGCATAGGAGATTCAATTTTATGTATATATTTTATTCACTGTATCTTTTCTCTCTCCTCTCATTCATCTCCTTCATCCTCCTTCATCTCCTCTTTTCAGTGACGTCATGAAATAACTTGTATTTTAATTTCAGAATGCCGTACACAACAATTGTACAAACTATAGAAAAAGGAAAATATGTGCTGTGTACTGCATGCTCCATCGGATCCATGGAAACATAATAATAGTACTAAAATGGCCTAAATGCAATGCGTTAAAACTTGTAAAATCTACAAACACCTTACTACAACTTGATGGGCGACGAATAAAGTGTCAAGTAAAAATAAGAAATATTTCAACTTATGCAGAAGCTGAACGCGAATTAGATTTTTTGTTATAACGATATGAAAACGTGTAAAACTTGACAAAAAAAAAAAAAACAAAGAGAAAGATGATGTTGATAAAGGACTTGATAAGTCGGAAGGCGGCCTCTGCAAAAGAGACCTACTAGTACAAGCTGTAGGTCTGATTGTGAATGATATGATACAAATTAATAACCTCTTGATCTTGACTATATTTTTATTGATTTATTACTATAAATCTTGATGATAAGCTGAATTTCATGAATCTTTATCAGATAATTTTTTTGCTTTATAGTTTTTAAATGACAAATATAAGGATTCAGTGTGATAAATAAATATATTTGAATATGATTCATTTAAAGAAAAACTAAGTTAATTTACTTTTTATAAAAGAATAAAAGAAATGTGATTGAAATATTGTGTTTAATTTGATTTATTATTTAGAAAATTATGTACGGGACCCAGATTGACATTTTCGCAGAAAACTCCCGCTTGACTACTTCTAGTACCTACTATCACTTCGCCATTGCTCTGATATCAACAAGTGAACAAATAAGGGTTACAGAAGAGGTATTGAGATCTATTACTCTACCTAAACCTATACAGAAGTGACATTAGGCACTAGAAGTTCTATGATAGCGAAAAATGTTCCCACTGTTACAACTTTAAGTAATATAAGAGAGTATTGTACCTCTTTAGGTATTTGGTGCTATAATAACCATTGTATAAGTAATTATTGCTTTTGTACAACTTTTAGTTCTTGGCAAGAGTTCGTTAGCGCTTGCATAGCACTTTGGGGGGTTGTAGTCAGTGCTTACTTCTTATTTAGATTCTATGGTTGTAAGATTCACTTACAGCTATAAAACAAGATGCTTAGCCTGTATTATAGCGTTACAAATTGCTGCTGTATGTCTTTAACCTTTAAACTCATCTTGTTATTACCCTTAAAACTATGCTGTATAGCTCACAGTGGAATATTTTGTTAGACTACACTCTTATGTTGCCAAAAGTTGTTATTGCTGCTGCTATAGCACCTTTATATCACGTTAAGGTCTAAAATAAGCTCTAATTGACGCCAAATTGTTTGTTGGGATATAACATATAAAATAGGTCAAGCATAATGTGCACATACGAATTAATTACACCAATTTTTAAATACTTATTCCTACGTAGCATTTTACGAAAGCTCCCTGCAACCTTAAATAAATTATAAAAAGCCTTCATTATTTATATATGCATTCAAACCGAGTTCAATAAAGCTGTTACAATAATGATTCTAACGAAAAAATACTTCAAAACTTCTTATTATCCATTAGAAACACCTGCGTAAAACTTTTAACTTAAAATTACTTACTCTGCGGCTGAAAGTGAGGCAATTTAAAAATTCAAAGCACTTAAGACTAATTGAAGATTCAATCTCTCTGTTTATTGTGTAAGCCCACTACATCGAATCATTATTATTTTTGTATGTATTAAAAACGATCTACGTATTATAATTGTATAAGGGTGTCCAGCGGAAGTTTTTCAACTTTAAATTGCAATCATTGAAATATTAGCGGGGTATCGTAAACAGGCTGGGTATCATTAGAAGCGCAGGATTTGCGGATTTGTTAGTCGCCATAAGTCACTGGTCAGGAGCACACCGCACGTTTGCGATCGAGCAATATTTGAAGTGCGGTAAATCATGGGTAAATGCGCGTCGCGTTTGTTGTTCTCATTAAAATTTTCGACGAATTTGTGATGGGAAGTTCAGGCAACTTATCTGGTCGTGGGTACAAAGATTCAGGCAAGAAGGGACAATGGTCAGTAGAACTGCTCCTGGACCATCAACGTCAGCAACAACGCCAGATAATGTGTCTCAAGCTCATGTTAAATTATTCAAAATCCACGTTAATCGATTAGGCAGATAGCTGCCTCCACAGAAATAAAAAATTTAACAGTACATGTTATTTTGAAAGAGAAATTAAAGCTCTATCCATACGAAATGCAAATTATACAGGGTTTCAACCATAGTGACTATCCTTTACAAGATTCCTTTGCAAGAACAATGCTGGAACATTTTCGGACAATACTTACGCTTCGCAACATTTTTTTTGTGGCGAAGCACATTTCCACATTGATGGATATGTTAATAAACAAAATATGCAATACTGGTGCCCCGGCAATCCTTGAAAACGCCATCGAAAAAGTTTACTTTGTTTAAAAACGACATTTTAGTGTGCCATTTTAGCCAGCGGAGTAATTGGCCCTAATTTTTTTACCAAGGAGAGACAGTCACTGCTCTGGTGTATTGCCGTATGATAGACGAGTTTCTGTTACCGCAATTTCAGCTGTATTCAGTTGACAACAACAGAACACAATTTCAACAGGACAGCGCCAATCCGCATACAGCTAGGGTGTCGATGGAAAGGTTTAGAACATTTTTTCCGAATAAACTGATCAGCAAGTAAGGAGACATTCTATGGCTACCTCGATGGCCAGACCTCACACCTTGCGATTTATTTTTATAGAGGAACTTCAAATCAAAGGTTTACAATAACAATCCTTGGTCAATTGAGGCCCTGTAAAAGAATATTCGCCATGAAGTTTACTAAGCATTACTCTAGGGATTTGTCGTCGCGTTATCACCAATTTGAGGGTCCGACTGCAAGCGTGTATTGAGTAAAACAACCATTATTTGGATAATATCGTTATTAAAAATTAAAATCCGCATTGTTTTGTTACATGTTTTTTCATTAAAAATAGCTAAAAACCATGTAGTATTTTTTATATTGAATTTTTAAGATGAAATTTGTCCGCTGGACAATCTTTATATCAGTCATCATACATAACACAAGCTCTGCTTTGCTTAGGACTAGATGATGCTGTGTAGATTGTCCCGCATTATCTCTCATTACTCATAACCTTCTTACTTATCATACAGATCGACGATTCGAAAACTTAAATATAAATGTTAGCGGGTTAACTATAAACTAACTTGTGTTAGAAGTATACCAGCAATGGGCGTGAGTGGCGCATAGAAGCGATTCGGGTGCGACGTGAGCCGCACTCACCCTGATGAAGTCCCACGAATCATAGAAACAAAATATAGAAAATAAAACAATTACACAGGCAATAGTAAAGCTTATAATAGGTATCACAATCTTTCAAATTGTAATTTTACTAAGTTCAAACTATACGCAAAAAAGATGGCGGCGTTAGTTTGTGTCGGGGAAATGCCTATTAGTGAGGTTTTGTTCAGCGATAAGGGAATTTTGCTAGCAGACTTAAGTTGCATCTAGTGGTTGGCAAAATGAGTATAATTATATTAGTCAGCAAATTGATTTAGGTACAAACGTATTTACGCCTGGCCTCCGACACAAGAATAATACAGCAACGTCACAGTCGAACACACGCAAGCAACTGACATTCCATCATCGGCCTAGAGATTGCTACCATCTCCGACATATACATATAAAAAAAAATCTTCCGTAACTTGGTTTTTACTTTTTTAATGATAGCCGTGTAAAATTAAAATCAAGCTTACATTTAATATACCTAAGACAAGTTTCAGACCTAGAAGTTGTTGGTGAGCAAAATACCTTTGAACAAAAATAAAACTTAAAGTGTTTTTAATGCAAGTAACTAACTAATGGAAACTTTAGCGTTGAAACTAAGATGGAAAATATCTGCTTCATTAATTATTTAGGCTACTTTAGCTCCTCAACTTTTTTAATAAAAATATAGGATTTTAGTAAAATTTTAGAGTCGCTGTTGATTGATATCTCTGCCTACTAATATGATTATCATCTTTCAATGAATTAAAATGGTAACCACTAGAAAGAAAAAAACATGCAACAAAGTGATTCTTTTCAAACCGACGACACTAAAAAAAGTGCTCAATTTAATTTAATTTATTTTTTGTAAATATGTAATAAATTAGCACACATACCCTGTTGGGCACGGTATTGTTTAATTTTTGTCATTCGCTTTTCACTCTAACAATTGATTTATCTTTTGTAGGTAACCACAGAGCCACAGATTTTATTGATTTATCAAATCAGTTGAAGATTTAAATCTATGTAATCTATTATAATCTATATATAATATGGTATTTAATGCTATTCTATACCAGAAAGACTTTTCATAACATTGTTAAGCAGATAATGGTCTAGATTGCACGGAACAAAGTTGAGTTCTAGGTACACTCAAGAACTTTACATTGCACCTTGCAATTCCGCTTCACAAATTTCACTGAAACTTTTCATAATAAACACGAAAGGCAAGCCCCGCAATATGGAGAGGTAACATTAATACCAACAAAATTAAATTTGCTTGCCATCTTGTTCGGAGACTGTGAAATATTGCTTTAATAATATTAACTCCAGACTATACTTTGTCTGTCCGATGGTGCATAGGGTAATTCTAAGGTTCCTTTGGCGACAATGTTGAGCCAACTTGAGTTATAGCTTGAAGAGCTAAGTTAATACGTTATGACATGCTCTGCACTAGCATGGTAGCCTAGAATCAGTAGTGCAATGATTTAGTCCGATCACCGGACTGATGAGACTTTTTAGTTTCATCAATCCGATGATGCTGATCAGTACTTACAGATCACCAGACTACTGAGCCTTTTAGTCCGATATGTACACATTTCGACTTTGGGTAAGTAAAGAAATACATAAACTTCAGTTTATTTTTTCTAACAAGAAGAGTCTATGAGAGAGGCGTTGCCTCTTTCACAATAACTTGCGGCTGCTACTCCTTGCAGTGACTTCATCGTCTGTCTACGGAGCCTCGTAACCCTTTTGTCTACTATAAGAAAAGAAAAGAATTCATATTGTGTGAATTACACAAGAATTCTATTCGGTTAATTCCGCCAAAAATATATTAGCAGTCGGCCACGGCTTAGCATGAATTATTAACAAAAAATTTAATCAATTATTATAATATTTTGCAAACACATGATGTAGCCCAACGTGTGTACGTTAATCAGGGATAATGTAGAGCTCTAATGGTGAAATATTTTTTCAAGTTATGTAGGTTCAGAGCGTATTCTGATCTATATATAAACTTTAAGTATAGATATAGATTTGACATCTTTTCTTACCGCCCTGCAGAGACATTGCCTACATCGCATGGTTACATTATTGAAGTTTTCATACTTTGTGACATTGAGTTCCCTCCCGCTCCCTAGTGACGAATTGTGAAGATTATAACACATTTAACTGACACTCGCAGAGTCATAGCGAAAAGCGGCGCCAAAAGCTTCAAATCAGTGTAGTTGTTCCGGAGCCTGTCCAATTCAAACCAATAATCAAATATTTTTTCTATATAATCTAATATAAGTACATATAGGTTTACCTTTAGAAAAAAAAATATAATAGGGTTTTATGTCATTTAAAACTTAAATGCTTGGGAAGAGAATTCCAACGGACCCTAACTCGACGGGGTAAAGTCATTTAGGAGTTACCATCGCCACCAAATCATCTAACAGCTTGATGGTACAATTACATAATACAGTCATCAAATCTATTTCATCTATTACCTTGATGGTACGATGGTTCGTACTTTCATACTACGATGAGATAGGTTAATCTAAACTTAGCTAATCTGAAGATATAAAGGTGGCGATATAGTCACCAAACTTACTCGTAGATACCGTTACGGGGCAGTGGTCCAACTGCTCTGTCCAATTAGTTGGACTACGGGCCTTTACTAGGGGTCGTGGTCCAACTATCTTTGCAGTTGGACCACGGCACCCTACGTATCCTGTCTATGCTAGAATCGATTCAGGATAACGTCTAAAATTCAGTGGCAAGCTCCACACATACTAACAGGGCAAGATGATAAATGAGTAGAAGTACCCCGACATAAAGGTCAAGTACAAGTCATGGCGAAGTTCGACCAGAAAGCGTCTCTATCGATATAAGAGCAAGATAGGTGCCAAGTTTCAAAGCAGTTCCTAATCTTTATGACGTATATCGTTATTTTTAGCGTTTTTCAAGTCAAGGTGGAAAGATTTTCGCTCTGACAGTAAAGCTTGTCATTTAGTTGCCCAAGGAACTTATTTTCCGCAAAGACAAACAGTTAATGGTATGGGAATCAGTTTTTAGTTTTCGTAAAAACATTTAATTACTGAGGAGCATTGCATTGGAGTAAACTTGGGTTCGGACGACAAACTAAAGTGAAAATTTCGTGAAAAGAAAGATATGATGCCAAATTCTTGTACAGCTATTAATGGTTAGGGACCATAAAGTCATTACTTTTGTTATTCCATTTTTACAACGTATAACCTCACGTTTGAGCTTCTTGGTTCGAAGAATTTTTAAGAGCTTTTGCAAAATTCCCTTAAAATCTGCATCGCTTTAGTAACAAGATGTACAAGGCTGTCGGGCCTCATCTTACTTGACAAATTGCATTTTACACGAGAGGTTCTAAAGCTTTTATTATGCTGTATTTTTACTCAACTTTGAAATAAATATAATTTTGGATAACTCACATAGCGGAATTTAACCCCAAGCCTTGTGGTTACTAGATAACTTTAATACTAAAATATAGTACCTACATAGATATTTGTAATAAAAAATACTTATAATAAAAAAGCTGGACATTTGATAATCCACACATACCATCTCCTAGCCCCAAGTTCAGGAGAGCATGTATTATGAGTACCAGATGACTGATATACTTAATACAATATTATTACATACATAGATATATTTTGACTATACATAAAAAACAGCCAGATAACCCTGAACAATATCAACACATTTTACATAAATTTTTACCGAGGCGGGAATCGAACCTGCAATCACCTGCGTCGTAGGTGAACCCTAGCCCACCGCACCACACAGCACAGGTCGAATTATTATACATAGAAAAGACCTAGAACGCCCGGAACAAATATCTGCAGAGCGTACAAACAGTTTGAATAATTCGCATACTGTACCACTGTTCCTTCAAATAATTCTTATTTATTTTTATTTCGGGTAACATCTTAACTTAACGTTTTTTAATCAAAAAATTACAATAACACAACTAAATTAATACAAGTATTCACAATCGAACCAATTAAGCTGACTGCAGAGTGTTGCAAAACTGTGCCTACAGGTAACTGAACTGATCCATAACAATACCAAGAAAACGAACGTAGGGAGTAAGCCACGTAACCACGCGCGATAGAAACCTTGTCAAAGTAAACATTTTCCCTTTCATGATTCAATGGAACTCACCGTTAGCGGGTTTCAATTGAAAATTATTAAAATAGGCAACGTTCACAGAATGCTATAGAAAAGGAGAAAAGTGAAAAGTTGTCCATAGCTCGTATTGCAGCTAAAAACTCTATGGCTGGGTTTTGCATAGACACCGGAAGCGAGAGAGGAGGCGGATTTTCGACAGTTTTTCACAAAACATGATATAAAACGTGAGTAGAACTGCTATTTTTTATGTCTATTATCAGCAGTGCTGACACGGACCAAAGTTCCTGTCAGAAAGCTTTTCTATGAGATGCGGTCTGCGGACTACTTTGTACACTTGCACAATTTGCCAACGCTTATTGCATTCGCGTATGAGGCTGCACAGCCATACTAATACAAAAAAGCTTTATTTTGTACACCAGAAAAAGAACATAGTGGTAAAGTTCACGGGCGGCCTTAAATTTAATTAATGAAGAAGAAATATAATTACTACAAAAACCACAGGCATTACCTTAATTGCCGCTTGAAGAACAAAGCCGATGATGATTTCTATAAGGCTTACATGTAAATTCCACTTCGGAGCGAAATTTACCAAAACTCAGCATCCACAGAATTTGCTTCGTTTTCATTTGCATAGTGTATCTGTAGTAAGAACGAACGAGGATTTTACTAATCAGTAATTATCTAAGTAAACGCAAATTCAGTCTAATAAGCGCTATGTAAGGTGCGCCGAATCGGTCGGTAAATGTAAATATAACTTTTCACTAAGTACAGAGGCCTTAGTATGGGGTAAGTGCATAAGCTCACGATATGCGTTTTCGAGAACCATTGATGTAATAAAAGAAAGAATAGAATTTCAGTAGAAACAAACGAGGTTTAGCCTTAAAAATACAAACAATGTGCCTAATTTCAATAGTTTTCTAATCATATTAGAAAATTATTGCACATAGTTCTTAGCACTTATCAATTAAGAGTTTTAAGATCGATTGTTACCGAAACCGTTGCTGTCATATAGGCGTAAGAAATGGCGCCCACACTCCAAGTTTTTTCCGCAGTAGTAGAAGAAGTGGTAAGAACCCGACAGCGAATTTCGGTTACGCGTGTCATTCCGCCGGGTTTTTTTAGTTAAACACTGCTTTTCCAACCCCAAGGGTACCGCTTAGGTCTGAATAAACCTCACACTCGTTTGGGATTTACGTCGGAAGTAAAAATAAAATTCTAAGAACTTAACTGTCATTCCGTGACAAGCAACTTTCCCCCCTATGCGGCTTTCTTCAGAGCGCATTAATTTATCAGGTGCATTATCTCAGCTGATTCAGGACGCGCCATTAAGCATGCGATTTGGCATTATAGGAAGCGGCAGGACGCCAACTCTCTGAGCGATGGTTTGGCATAACGCTTGGGTCCGCTTTCTTTAATGTACTCAGCAAGAAAAGTTGTCGAAAATTTACGATTTTTACAACTTTTAGTGAATTTGAAAACTACGAGTACTATACTATCTTTTATACTATCGATAGCATAGGAAAATATGGGGACGCAATATTTCATTTCGTTTATAATTTGGCACAACAAACAAATTCCGATTCGATTTTTTTTTGTCGTTTTTTTTTGCGACAAACTTTTAATTTACGAAAAATATTTTGAATATTTTTGGGACGTGGGTTTTAAAATGTTTTTCGATAAAACATTTATTTATTGCCCAAAGGTGTTGGACCTCCAAAATTGAATATTTATAAATTCAACTCTATGAATTCTGTTACGGACTATGCGAAACGTAATAAGCTATTGAACGCTCTTTTGCTGTATATTTACAGTGAATATTTATTTAAAGAAATTCAAGGCGATTATGCTTTTTTTTTTTATCAGTCTTTGAAGGTGTTCTAACTACTTTGAGCACATAGCTGTCATACATTTACTTATGTACGTTTTTCGACTTTTTATAATGCAGAACTTATTTTTTCATGATCACGTGAATCCTTTCATGACTTTCCGACAACATTCACGGTAGTCCTGAAAAAACTCACCCTGTATTCTGCCGATAGAGTAGAGCATTGTGCTCTAGCCATTAAATATATACTTTATCTTGGGCAAGGGTGTTACGCGCATACAACACCTAAACTAGCGCCACCACCTACTTTATGTTATTATTCTGTTTATCAAAGGAATTTTCAAAAATCCATCGTCCAGTTTGTGATACCTATCATAAGCTTTTTTTAATGCCTCTGATTACAACTTCGTATCTCTTCGAGATACGAAGTTGCCCTTGGTGGCCACCAAAATCTATGTTCGTATCTCTTCCTAAAGTAAATAGAATAAAACTATTACAGAGGCATTAAAAAAAAGCTTATGATAGGTATCACAAACTGGACGATGGATTTTGAAAATTCCTTCGTAAAACAGAATAATAACATAAAGTAGGTGGTGGCGCTAGTTTAGGTGCTGTATGCGCCTTAAATGAGCTGCTGCAACACGAGTTGTAATTTTAAGAAACAATTTGACAATCGAGACAATCGATGACACGGACTATGTCAGGAGCGGGTTAGCGCTGTTTCACACCAAATCGTTGGCACCACAAGCTAAAAGTAATAGGAAAACTTTATGCGATACTTATAAAAATGATAACGTAAAGATAACTTCACTTATAATGGTGTTTTCTGTTTTGACAACTCATTATCTACGTCGAAAGAATTTTCTGCGGGACAACCACTTACCTAGAAGTAAATTTATTTCCACCTACACATCGGTTCGGTAACTAGTGGTCTCTTAACATTTGTTTCAAGTTTCTATATAATAAATATTATTATATATAACTAGCGGTCCAACCTGACTTCGCACGGGTATTTAACACAAATTGAATTTTTCATGTGGTTCATCATTTTTTTTAAATATTATATTAAACATAGGCTATACATTGGCCATACATTGGCTATACATTGGCTATACATTGGCCTATGTTCATCATGAAAGTTTTTGGATTCTAATGGTGAAAGAATTTTTCAAATCGGTCCAGTAGCTTCGGAGCCTATTCAATTCAAACAAACAATAAAATATTCATCTTTTTAATCTATATCTATACTAATATTATAAAGAGGAAAGATTTGATTGTTTGTATGTTTGTTTGTTTGTTTGTTTGTTTGTTTGTTTGTTTGAATTGAATAGGCTCCGAAACTACTGGACCGAGTTAAAAAATTATTTCACCATTAGAATCCTTAATTTTCCGTGATGAACGTAGGCTATATAATATTTTCAAAAAAGTTAGGGATCCGCATGAAAAATTCAATAATTGAACCGTGTGGGCTGTATATTCAACCTCTTTTTCTATTATGGCGCGTCAGAATAGAAAAAGAGGTTGTATAGCGCACGGTGCTTGCTTTTTCTCTACGGCCAGTGTCAGTTTTGAAATGTCGAGTCAATGTCAAAAACCCCATTGCTGTTAAAAAAGTAAAGATCCGTATGAAAACTGTGAAACCCATCGTTTTAGTGTGTATAATTTCTGAAATTTTTGTTTAATACCCGTGCGAAGCCGGGGCGGGCCGCTAGTATTAGTATATAGATAACTAAATGGCAACCGATCTGAAAAGAGTCATATTTGAAATAGTTATATATTCTATTTACGTGTTCTGATAAGCTCTGTGATTGTGTCATCAAAAATATTATAAGCACTCAGACTCAGATTTCAGAACAAAGGCAGTTATTTAGGCAAAAATGTAAATCTTCCACGCCCTGTCGCCGGCTAAGTGCACAAGAGATTTGGTAGTTTTAAACAGAAGCATCTGTATAGTTTTCAATCTAAAACCATAGAATAACAATCTGACAGTTTGCCTTGTTAATTCTAATTCGGTGTATTACCACCAATTAATTGAAATGAAACACGAAATATTAATTGAAGAATAATAGGCAAAACGAAAACCGTAAATATGTTGTTTACACATGAAATGTAAAATGTTGATTCTCGAAATCGGACCAAACCTTTGTAAGGTACATTTATTACAATCGTGAATAATTTGTCTGGCATTAGGAAATGAAAAAAAACATGATAATTGTAATATTGCGACAATAGTTTATTAATAGTTTGATTAGAAACAAGGTCTAATTATGCGGAACCCTTGACGCAAATGTCTTAATCGCAATGTACTAACTGTTTCTATCTGCTTACCAAACACTCGTGTGCCATTGGTCTCGACATAATAATGAAAGGAGGTATCGCCGAAGGCTTTGTCTGCGCTGAGCGAGACTCAATTTTAGCATAAAATATTTTAATACCTTCTTTTCGGTCAGGAATTACACTGGATTTCTGAAGAATAAAATTATGTATGAGTTGGGAAAAGCCATGTTGAATTAGGATTTGATGCCTATTTCATTCTGAGCAGTGATTAGGCAGTTCAGTCAGTAGGAACATTTAATCAATAAACATGGTTCTAAGATTTATCTTAGGTAAACTTAACTATATATTTTTATATCGATGAAAACTAATTAGATTTTTTTCTTGCCATTGTTGTCCAATTTTAGTTTACCCTCCAACGCCGCTTTACGCATCTCTCTTTTTTGCAAGAAATATAGTTGTACGGAAATTCCGTACCTATAAGTGGCACACTCTAGTATACTAAAGCGAGATGAAATAACAAATAAGGCCTTACATAAATAAAATCTCATTTTGTAACCAACTTCATTAATAATAGAAGATCAAACGAACTTGTGAAGTTCGATCGATATAATATGAGTGGTTTAATTTGAAGATATAAATTAACAGGTAGTCCTTTGTCCTACTAGGCAACTCTCGCACGTTTTAAAAGTAATATTTTTAGTAAGTACTAAATAATCGATTTTGTATAAGCAAAGAATCGATTTAAGCTTTAGACGTTCCTCCCTCACTAGTGTCGAGTAACTACCGCTCATTCTTTAGAGCAGCAGCAAAGGTTTAGCTGTTCTCGTGTTTGTACAAAACTGGGTCTGGGTGGGATGGGTGACTTTATATCTTCAAATTAAACCACTCATATTATATCGATCGAACTTCACAAGTTCGTTTGATCTTCTATAATATTTCGTGGTTTAATTTTCGATATAAATTAACAGGTAGATGTTCAGAGACAGTGTTTTGTACACACTTATTATGTGGTTGCTTTGGCAATTACTAATCAATGAAACACGAGAAACATTACTCTGTTTAAGGTTTTTATTTTAATGACTTAGGCACATTTTTGATGGTAAGTTTTACGAATAGCATTTATTATAATCATATTTATTTTTGTAAATAAGGTTGGTATATTCTTATACCACAGAGTATAGGAAATATTTGTACTTGTGTACCATAATAACTAAAGTTAATCATTATTGTTAGGTGTACATACTGATTTAGAAAATTTGGATTCATCTACGATAAGCCTTTTGTAATATTTAACAAATGTCTGGGGCGAATCAATCCAGTTGCCCGCTTTTCGAATGAGATCCAGGCTGAATCCGGCGGCGGCGGCGTGTGTCTTCAAGCCGTACACCGCCACGTCGACGCCGCCGGCCGCCCCGCACAACGTTTGTTTGATCCACACTGTCTGTGCTTTCACGTTCCGATGGGGATGCTTCACAGTTGTTAAGACGTGGTCTAAACCCAAACGCCTCAAGTCTTTCGTTAATGACCATAATGACAAATAGTCAACAAGCGTTGTTGCTGGGCAGTTAGCAGTATTTTCATGAAAAAATGGTAAAAGTTTAAAACCGACTGATTTCGTCTTACTCCAGATTTGTTTATGATATCTTTAACCTGGATTTCAATTCCATTTGTGTTTATTTTTATGTCACTAATCTTAATCAGTGATAGCACTCTATGTGCTGTGGAAAAAGATAAAGAGTTTTATCGTGTTTTTTTTTTTTTTTTAAAACATATTGATTGCCCATTGGACATCCATTTGGAAACATAATTTAATACAAATTTTGGAAACGAAGATCTTAATTTGAAACCACCTTTGAGGAGGTGTTTTGTACATACATTCATCTGAGGCTAAATTATTTTCTAACAATAACGCTAACGCTGATCGGTGACTGTTTAAAGTTCCATAACTAACACTGTTCTCAAATTGTTTCGTCTTGATGATAATAAACAACATTATGAGCAGTGAAATTTTCGACGTTATTTTCCTGGCAATAAGGCCACCGTAAATTATAAGCAGACTTCGTTTTGCTTTAAGGTAGCGCAAGACAAGGAAGCATCAGAGGTATGGCGGCGGGTGGTGTGCCGCGGCGGGTGAACTCGCTCCGGAGAGCACCGCTGCTCCCAGGGTACCTAAGGGTCCGATGGAGCGGATGTTGTTCTCTAAAAGGGGTCGTCACCGAATTTAGACGGGGTTGTATGGTGACTATATCATTAACTAGTAAATCTTGCAATTTTGGCTACCAAGATTGAGCCTTCCTCGTCGGAAACACTAGAATACCCAAGGCTGAATATTCAAAAATCTTTTCTTATCTTCAGAAATCTTTTCTAATCTTTTTAAAGTAAAGAAAAAGGTGGAAAGACATAGATAAAATTATCGCTTTAACTAAGCATCTGGATTGCACTTCTAAATTATTTACTCCTTGCATTTAGCGTTACTGTGACATGCAATTATTTTTATTTTATTTTATTTTTTATTAAATATGATTGAGTGTAAAATTTGATATAATTTGTATAATGTAAAATTTGGTTCCGTGATTCCTCATCGACTTCAATGTTATCTTTGGTATTTATATTAGAGGGGAAGAGCTAAATATGCCTCTCTTCAACCCATTGCCATAATGTCGCGGTACAATGAGTTTATATGCGGAAACTGAATGCCAACCATATGATTTATGTAACTTATCGCTGTAGTGTTATCTACACGAAGTAAAATAACACAGTTACCTTTATCTCGCGCTTAACATTTTTAGGATAAAAATACCGACAATAACTCTAATTAATTAATGTGGAAAGTTTGTTCGTTTTGCCCAAGGTCCATAAACGCGTACCTAATCCGTTACAGGATGGCCCCGCCTCCATAAGATACGCATCAGTGAATAAAAATTCCTTTCAAAATGTTGGGCTTTTGGTGAGACTATTACATCTGTAGATAATAATAAATAAGCCACCAAGTTAGGTCATCCAGAATTATTCTGGGCATTTTAATAAAACGTCAAAAGAACCGTGTGGTTTTAGGCTTCAATATTTTTGACGTTCGAGTCTTAGTGTAATCCGTAGCGTACAGCGAGGCAAGCTGCCACTAAAACTCCTATCAGCTGAGAGAAGTCGCGAACTGTTACTGTAGGTAGTTTTGTAAACTTACGAACAATAGAAGCGATCCTGTCGCGTTTATCTAAAGGTAGGGATAATGACTTATTGGGATACATGAATCCCAAAAATTTGCAAGTTTTTTTTTTTTTGTGGTAATTATTGTATCTCTCAAATTTATAGTTTATTTTACGTTGTTTATACATTCGTCATAACTAGGTACACCAAAAAGTACCAGTAAATCGTCCAAATAGCTTAGATAGATATAAATCCGCGAGCCCACATAATTAAAAGTAATAAAACTCTTTCTATTTTATTAAAATATCAGGTCTCATTAAAAAGGTTATATGGTTATAAATTAAACTTAAACGCAGATTATCGATTCATTAATATCTGGGCAAAAGTATTGAAATAGAAGGTATTTACGATTTTCAATATCTATAGGAATTAGAAGATAAGCATCCTTTATGTCTATTGTTGATATAAACCAGTTTGGCTGTAGCAACTTACAGGCAGATTCAGATTTAATATTTTTCGACCGTTGGCTTTAGAAGCTACGAAAGTAATGGAAACGAATTTATCTGGGCTAGTTTTTACTTGTGCTGTAGCCCCTAACTTGAATAAGTTCTCGATCGCTAGTAAAATGTCATGTCGTTCATCAAAATAACGATTTAGTTGCGATGTTAGGAACACAATGCCGGGAAGGCTTGAATATCAATGAAGTAGGTATTCCATTGAGGAACTTTTTAAGATTTTTAAAATTATTTGTAACATTTAGCCAACATCCATAGTAATACTGTACTCGGCTGGAAGTACAGGTAGTACTAATGTCGAGGTGGAGCACGCGGCTGTAGCTCGCTTTGGGCTGCGTTGTCGCTGTTCGTGCTGCCGCCGATGGACGACGTGTCGTCGAGGGGTATCTCTTTTACCCCCTTGCTCCCCCCCCCCCCAGTTCGTCGGGTCGGGTACCGAGGAAGTCTGTTCCAGTTTCGTTGGTATTGCCGGGGCTGAGCTGCAAGTAGTGCCGCGGCTGATGGTGGTGGCGTTTTTTTTTTTTTTTTGTATACAACTGTTTTTCATAGGTTAATTTTGAAATTTTGAAAAGAGTTTAAATCACGTTCACTATCTTGTATGACATTAAAGAACGGGTTACTGTGGCCTGCGTTAGGTAATCATTTTTATAGAACTTGGGTGGGTTTGTAAATGACATAAAATCCGGCAACCATCGGTTAATGTTTTGACGGTTTCGATGTTGTTATAGTAATGAGTGGCGTCATAGTCCTACTCATTGCAGTAATACCAATTTCCAACTGTTATGGTTATTTCCAACCTTCTTGTCGCGTAATCTCGCCATCTCGAGTAACGCTGCCAAAATTTCAATGGAGCTTGTAGTAAAGTACAGTTAGGTAGGTACTTGATATGAAACTGCTTCAGAATTTATTAGTTTTGACCTTCGGGCATCCATTTATTATCGACTTATTCGTCAACTCTAACAATGGGTACCATGTGCCATCTGCACCCCATGTTGGTCTTTAATCTGTCGCCTTGGCTAGGGCCGACAAGATGTCTGAATCCAAAAAAGGATCGACTGTCGGCGCGGACAATTCCGTTGCCGACGAAGCATAGGACTCCAGTTGCATCGTAGGTTGCTGCATTTGCTGCTCATTTACAATGTCAGTTACAATGGGATCTTGTAATCCTTGTGCTATATCCCACGCGTCAGATTCGACATCTAAGGGACCACAATAAAAATACCTGTATGAATATATAGGTACCTACATATTGTAATGATTCACATTTGAAATTCATTACATCGATCATAATACGCCTCGTTCACTTAGGAATCTATGGCGGGTAGGTAGAAAATTTTTGCCGCGTTCAAATAAGAATCTATGGCAAATATCCAACAACTATACTTTCATATCGAATAGTATGTTGAGGATAATATGGAGAAAAATAATTTTTGAAGGTAGTAGGTACTTCACCTTGAGTCACTAATTTGTTATCGGGATCAGAGGATGACGATGAAATATGTCGCTGTCCGCGTTTGGCCCGGAATTTTTCTTTTAATTTCTCCATATTACTTAGATAGTTATCTAATTTCTCCTCGAAGTTTTTTCGACATGATTTTTATAAAATGACCGCTTTGAATAAGTTGAAGAAGGAACACGTGCACTCGTTGCCGCGCACGGCAAAGAATGAGCGGTAGTTACTCGACACTAGTGAGGGAGGAACGTCTAAAGCTTAAATCGATTCTTTGCTTATACAAAATCGATTATTTAGTACTTACTAAAAATATTACTTTTAAAACGTGCGAGAGTTGCCTAGTAGGACAAAGGACTACCTGTTAATTTATATCGAAAATTAAACCACGAAATATTATTGTTATTACGTTCAATTCCCGCCCCGGGACAAATACCTCACAGATCTGTAGATGACCCGAATAGTCTAGTCGTTTTCTATTTAAAAAAAACTATTTCTTTAATAACATAAGTCATTAACAGAAGCTCTACTTAGCTTGCGGCTAGATGTTGCTATTTGGATTATCCAGTATCGTTTATTTATTAAAAACATTGCGTCAAAATAATATTCCATCAGAAGTGAATTCATAAAGCACCCAAATGGAAATGTTAGCAAGTAAAATTCAACTAGATCCAACACGATTCTCAAAGCTTACAATTCCAACAATGTTAGAAATCGTACAATACACGGTGAAATATATTGCGGGGAGATATTGCGGACTGCGCCGCGTTTTATCACATTTTCGAATATTGTTGATCTATAAACACCTTATATATCTACCTCTATATAGCCTGACTTTGAGTGACTTGTTGGTCTTTCAGCCTCTGATTATGAGATCCCAGGTAAATTTATAGAGAAATCTATACTTATATTATCTATATCTATACTAATATTATAAAGAGGAAAGATTTGATTGTTTGTTTGTTTGTTTGAATTGAATAGGCTCCGAAACTACTGGACCGATTTGAAAAATTCTTTCACCATTAGAATCCAAAATTTTCCGTGATGAACATAGGCTATATAATATTTTCAAAAAAGTTAGAGATCCGCATGAAAAATTCAATAATTGAACCGTGCGCTGTATATTCAACCTCTTTTTCTATTATGGCGCGTCAGAATAGAAAAGGAGGTTGAATAGGTGCTTGCTTTTTCTCTACGGCCAGTGTCAGTTATGGAGTGTCAAGTCAATGTCAAAAACCCCAATGCTGTTAAAAAAAGTAAGGGATCCGTATGAAAAGTTTGAAACCCATCGTTTTAGTGTGTATAATTTCTGAAATTTTTGTTTAATACCCGTGCGAAGCCGGGGCGGAACGCTAGTTATAAATAAACTCACAGTATCAGCTCAAAGTTTGCGGTTGTACAAACCCGTGCCTCAAATGTCTTATATGCTGCCCTTGATAACATCAACATCATCACCAGCCTATAATAGTCCACTGCTGGACATAGGCCTCCCCTAATGAGCGCCATAGATGGCATTATCATTTGGGGGTTAATGCCCATAATTCCCACGCTGGGCATGCGGTGTGGGGATCGCAGTTCGGTGGAGTTGTTCTGCAGAGGGCGCTGCTGCCCGCCCCCCGGTGTATTTCCCTTAGTCGCCTCATACGACACCCATGGGAAGAGATGGGGTGGTGAAATTCTATGCCGGCACCACACGGCAACGGCCCTTGGTAACGGATAGCATAATAGGCTGTCCAGCGACTCGCCTCTCCCCAGTCGTACTGGTCTACCGTCAAATCATTGCTATCCCATCGGGGTATGAGAGTGGGGGAATAGATTACTTAAATCGGAATTTGCAAATAAACTTGTCTACTTTAAAAAATTCTGCGCACGTGTTTACTCGCGCAAGTGTCTTCACGTGCATATTTCCAGTCACGCAAATATATCTTTTCACGTAAATATCCGCCCACACAAACATCCTGGGGTCTAGTTCCACTAACACTATCGCCTCACTGTCACAAGATTATCCCGTCTCATTCCGTCTTCGACACTTCATGGTATCCTAATAACACAATATTTTTCTGTTTAAGCCATAGCTATGACTATTACGATAACGACAAGCATTGGTTATGTCTTCGTATTCTATTTGTCAAAGTATCTCCAATCGCATGCGATAATCTTTTCCAACGCTTCTCCTATAACTCTTAGGTTTGCTGGAAGAAAACTCTGTTCAAGGTTAAGCTCGCCTATGTACAGTGTGCGTCAGAATCAAGTACCCCCTTGTATACAAACTATTTTCGACTACTACTAATTCCCTTGTAACTTGTCACAATTTTTCATACGCTAAATTTTTCAGGCCTCCGCTCAGGATCAACCTGCCTTTCCATAATACTCAAAGTCTGAAATTCCCAACAATAACAACTATTGTGTCCCACATACATTGAGATAGGGGGGTACTTATATGTGACGCGCACTGTACCTACATAATAAGTTCATTCTATGTTTTGATGCGTGTACAATAAAGAATAATGTGCGAATATTATTGGTCTACTGATATCTGCGAACATGGACTGTGGCCGAAATCCGCAAAGTAAGAACATCATCAGATAAAACCTATTACCTTAAAATAGATGTAAGTAATTTGTTTCGTTTTAGGGTTTCATGGATTCATGGTCCACCATCATGGTCTCGAATTTCGTGCGCCTGCACCGATTCAGAAAATAAATATAATTAAGATTTCAGTAGTTACCTACATGACTAAATGTCTAAACTTTAAAAAAGACCTAAAAAGTCAAAAATAGTATCAAACAAAAGGTTTTTATTGTACATTTAAAAAAAGTTTTATAGAATTTTTTGTAGTTTTCGTACTTTTTGAAATACATTCTAATATTTACCAGTACTTACCTAAACCCTAATCCGAAAAGCAAAGTAACTGGTACTATAGCATTTATATTAATAACCGATTAAAGTTCTGAACCCTCGGCGCGCGAATTACACTCACACTTGACGGATCTTGTTTCTTTGTTAATAAACCTATAAATAGAAACCTCGTTAGCAACTTTTAATCAGTTTTCGTTCACGACAGCGGTTTGATTAAGAAGATACCTTATATCTGCCAGTGTGGGTTAGCGGCTTGATAAATATTAGCTTTATTTAGACCATATGAAAATAACCAAATGTGAAAAAAATATAAAAAAAAAATTATATATAGGAACCTGATTTTGCAGGAAAAACTTTATATCTGATATATTATTTAAGATAAACTCTCATATTTAACTTAAACTAGTTTATATGAATAAACTTTTTCATTCATTTTATTTATATGTATTTTTAATTTATTGTAGACGGCTTGTATGCAATTTGTAGAGATACAGTAGACCTGGTTACCTATAGCACAGGTCACCAGGGTACTTAGTAAGTACTTTAAGTTTTTCATAAACCTATAACAGGCACCAGTTTCTCACAACACAGGTTGTCTAACATATTAGTTAGGTACCTATCTTTTGTATTTATTTTCCCACCATTAATAACTTAATATTTGTTAACATAGCTCAAGCACCTACCGGTCCCTGCCCGTGGTCCACCTACATAGTACACCTGGCTGTACCAGGGGCATTTTTTTCTTCCCGTGGTCCACCTCAAGATAACTGGGTGTTCCACGGGAATTTTTTTCTTTCCGTTGTTCACCTACGTACTTGGTTTTAAAAATGTATTGCCCGTGGTTCACCTAGAGAATACTTAATAATTTCTATCAGGTGTAGCAGAAACTGCCTCAAATGCAAGATAATCATGGAAAATGTTTCGGTCAAAATTGACAATGAATGTACTGTCAATTCAATATTTATTGACAATTTTGACCGAAAAAGCCCGTTTTCTATGACTTGGATTATTCTTATGAATCTTGGATTTATTTGATTATTATTTGAATCTTGGATTTACCGACCGATCTTGCATCCGATGATTACTAACAGAGGTAGTGCAGTATTAAGAAATATTGTTGTTGATTACATGATTCAAACACAAAAATATAATAACCAACATCTTTACTTGTTTGCTAACTTAACATATCTAAAGATAAAAAAACTTAAAACGCCCTTTTGCAAACTAAAAATATACTTAAATGTCCTTAACGCAATTTTTCCAACGCCACTCCTGTGGAAATTTCTTTGTTAATTAATTGCATTTGTACAAATAGTATGTCATCATCGTTATCCGTATAAATCCTTTTCCTTTGTTTTATAAAAGACTTGCTTTCAAGCGCCTTTAGCACTGTTAGCAGGCGTGTGACAGTGATTTCATATTTTCTTATTTTTTTACCTAATTGTGAGTGGTAAGATTCTGTTACGTTGTTCGTGCGATGTCTCTGGCCAAAGACGCATAAAATGTCAATGAAGTTCTTTGTCATCCAAAAGCTGTCAATGTATTTTAAAAACTTTACCATTTTTGGTTTATGTAAGCTTTCCATTTGTATATACTCTCGACCTTCTGTAATGTATTCTTTGGGTAAAAGTGGCAAAGCCGAAATAAGCCCAGTTAATCTTTTTTCTGTTTTACTTTTAAGGCTTAATTTTTTGGACTTTTTCCATATTGCCTTACACCAGTGATAATAACATCCAACCAGCATAACTCCTGGAAAGGCTTCTAGTGCAGCGTTAATAGCGGCTATCTCATAGTCGCAGTGTAGTTTACATGGTTTAAAACCGGGTAGCTGTGCCTTAATTAATTCAAAGACAATTTTATACGTGTCTTGTTTTTTATTAGGCATTAACGCGTAAATCAATGGCACGGTTTTTGTTGCGGTTATAGTACTTCCCACATCGCCATGAATAGTATACAATTGATAAAATGGCGGTGGACATGTATCAAAGGTAGCATCGGCGAAGTATTCGACAACTTCTGAAAGTTTTTCCTTATTGACTTGAGAACAAAAAACGATTATGCGTGATCCATCGTGATTATTATAATCAGCTAGTATAAAATCAGTAAACTTAGACGGCACGCAAACTTCATTGAAGTTTTTGTATACAGATTTTTTGATACCTAATGATTTATTCCTGGCGGAATATAAACTATGCTGGCAGCTAGTTAATGACGGTACATCGGCTACCATATCGAAAGTGCTTGTTTGAATTGTTGACACCATTTCATTATACAGTTGGGGTACCGAGTCAATACCATCTTTGACGCTTTCCTTTAATCGTTCAAATTCTTTTGCAATAAGGTTTTTAGCTAAATTGGGTGAGCAAGAGTGGTCTCTACTCTTTATCATACGATTGTCCTAAAACAAAATAGTTTATCTATGTTAAAAAATTATACCCTAGAGGTAATTTTTCTTATGTTAACCTACGTACATAATAAAAAAATGGTTGTCTCTAAAGTCGGTTTAGGAACGATAACTTTACGTGATAACGTCATTTACCCGTACTTGATTTATTTTACATACAAATTCATTCTAGCTAAGAACGCTATCTATTAGACGAAATTAGAACTTTAATCTACCGTGCTTCAGTCGTTGTTCATGACAACCTCGTCCACAACGCGACATCTTATTGAACATGCTACCCATGTTCATCGATTTAATAGACGTTATCACGTCAAAATACCTTAATACAGTCAAGAAAAACTGATACACGTACCTACTATTTGAAATGTTTGTTGCATAAAGGAATAAGGATTATAATACGGTTTACTTCGATCGGACTGATGGTGGTAGATACGTGATTATATTTTTAGTAGAAGTACCAACCGTGATTGCTGATATATTAAATAAAAACGCACCTTGATGATTATGTTTCCTCTGCAATTGTCTTTTTTATAAGTGGAACATCGCCACAAACTTGAGCCGTTTTTAAAATCTTTTACTTTGTAAAATTGGAAACCATTATGTAGGAGGACGGTACCTCCTTTTCTTTTAATGAATGTAACATCTTCTTCGCAATTCATTTTCTGTCGTTATAATAAAAAATACGAAATTACATAGACGAAATACGATATAGAAAACAGAAAAATAATGTACCTACGATTCACCATGACGTGTGATAGACATTGTCTGTCAGTACGAAAAAAAGGAAAAAATAATGTAAAAAGTTTGTTTAAGTAGGTAGGTAATGTAAAGTTTGTATACCCAAAATACAGGTGGACCACGGAAAGAAAAAAATGCCCCTGGTACAGCCAGGTGAACTAAGGTGGACCATGGAAAGTTTTTTTTCCCGTGGAACACCCAGTTATCTTGAGGTGGACCACGGGAAGAAAAAAATGCCCCTGGTACAGCCAGGTGTACTATGTAGGTGGACCACGGGCAGGGACCGGCACCTACAATAGTTAAACTTAGTTAGAGAAAATAAATAAAATAATAATAAACTCGCAGGGACAGTTTGTGGACAACTGTTGGTGTGTAGTGATACCACGGTTACCGAATGTTTCCGGAAAAAATCTTGGTCCTCTTCTCCGCTTAAGGAATGGTATACAAGAAAACCAAATTTCCATTTCCTTGTTTGCCTTCATTGGCTGATCCGTAGAGTAGCAAGAGATGCATCTTAGGATGTAGACTCAGGGATAAAATTGTATAATGACGTAATAACGAGGAAATCCGCTTCCACACAGTCTTCGTGATCGTGAAAAAGACCTCTCGATACCCCTCAGTCGTTTGCGCCGGTGTTGTTCCGTTCCGGCACTTACGCCGATATTTTGGGGATCCCATCCTGCATTCGGCAGGTTACCGTCTGTCACTTTTAACAGTTATGTATATAAGACTATGTTTATGGAAGGCCGTGGTGATTGGCAGTGTGGTGCCGGCATAGAATTTCACCACCTTAACTCTTCCCGTGAGTGTCGTAAGAGGCGACTAAGGGAAACACACCGGGGGGCGGGCAGCAGCGCCTTCTGCAGAACAACTACACCGTACTGCGATCCCCAACCCGCATGCCCAGCGTGGGGATTATGGGCAATAACCCCCAAATAATGATGCCATCTATGGCGCTCATTAGGGGAGGCCTATGTCCAGCAGTGGACTATTTTAGGCTGGTGATGTGATGTGTGTTATGGAAGGCGTCCGTACTCTCCCCCATAGTCAGATTACCCGGTCAATCTAAAATAAACTCTTAACTTCTCTTCTAACATGATAATACTTTAAAGAGTAACCAAAGAATAAGCGACTATTGGTTTAATCTTGTCTCCCAGACAGCCTTGAAATCTTTTAGCCTTTTCGACCTTTTAGATTGATTAGATTAACATCATAATTAGCAATTTGTTTAATAGTTAATAATAATTTTATAGTTCAAGCTCTACTCAATTTATGTTATGGCAATCCGAGAGTATCAGAGCATTCCTCATCTCAACCAATTTATAATAACCTCAAGTAACCATAATGTATAATTTAATCAACCATGTAGAAAAAAAATAGAAAAAGGTCCTTCTGCAAGGTCATTGTAAAAAAAATCAGTCACGATTCTTCTGGCTGCACAATTTCACGTCACACCTCGGTACTAAAGATACTTTAGTTTCAATGGAAACAGAGCAAACTCTGGCCCTACTACGGTTAACATTAATAATAATAATGAATAATTTATTTCAGGCAACATGATTCAATTCAAAAAATTAGAACAAATATCTGCAGATCGTACAAATATTTGTACCGAGGCGGGAATCGAACCCGTAACTTCCTGGGTCGCAGGCGGACCTTCGCCCACCGCGCCACAAAGGTCGTCAATACATAAAATAGAGTATCGGCGACGTGTGTCACGTGATATGTGCTGCGATCCGTAATCGTCCGCGAAAACGCCGGAAGGAAAGATATATGAAGTTCGTGAGGATGTGATAGATGCGGGCAAGAATGATGAATGAAGTTCGTGAGGATGTGATAGATGCGGGCAAGAAAGTTGAATGAAGTTCGTGAGGATGTGATAGATGCCGGCAAGAAAGATGAATGAAGTTCGTGAGGATGTGATAGATGCGGGCAAGAAAGATGAATGAAGTTCGTGAGGATGTGATAGATGCCAGCAAGAAAGATGAATGAAGTCCGTGAGGATGTGATAGATGCCAGCAAGAAAGATGAATGAAGTTCGTGAGGATGTGATAGATGCCGGCAAATAAGATGAATGAAGTTCGTGAGGATGTGATAGATGCGGGCAAGAAAGATGAATGAAGTTCGTGAGGTTGTGATAGATGCCGGCAAGAAAGGGGGCTAGTAGGAATCCCGGCTAGCTTTCTCGAGATGATATAAAAGTCGAGTATAGGAACAATATCTATACTAATATTATAAAGAGGAAAGATTTGATTGTTTGTTTGAATTGAATGGGCTCTGAAACTACTGGACAGATTTGAAAAATTATTTCACCATTAGAATCCTAAATTTTCCGTGATGAACATAGTCTATATGATAATTTCAATAAAGTTGGGGATCCGCATGAAAAATTCAATAATTAAACCGTGCGGCATATATTCAAGCTCTTTTTCTATTATGGCTCCGCTGCTTGCTTTTCTTCTCGGCTAGTGTCAATAATGGAGTGTCGAGTCAATGTCGAAAACCCCTAAGCTGCTAAAAAAAAGTAAGGGATCCGTATGAAAACTGTGGAACCCATCGTGTTAGTGTATATAATTTCTGAAATTTTTGTTTAATACCCGTACGAAGCCGGGGCGGACCGCTAGTGTACGTATAAAAGTACAGAGGGAGTTGCTATAATCGAAACACTTGTCAGACGGATTGGCGATATCCAGTTCTAGTGGTCGATCTCTTTTACAGAGGGCGCTGCTGAGCACTGCTAGCTTGCTACTCGGAGGAGGGGTTAGGGTGGTGCATATTCTAAGCAACACACATATAAAGGTATTTATGGGACACCTTATATCCAGCTATTGATACCGGTGTGCTATTTTGTAATTATTAAAATACCTATAAAATGTGTATTTTAAGCAATATTCACAAAGATGCTTACAAAGTCCATAGGGAATCGAAATGCTGGCTTTTATTTCCTCAGCTAATTAGCATCGCCATATTCGCCTTTCAACGTGTCAATGCTGGCAGCATTCTGAACACTCTACCTTCTGGTAACAATTTAATTATAATTAGTAAATTAATACAAACACATAAATTGTAAATAATAAATTGATTAATACATAAATTATAAAATAATTTAGTAACCAACTTTATATTTTCTTAAACAGAAATTATTTGAATAGGTAATTGCAATGGAAAATAATTAACCAATATTCGCTTTATTATTAACCGATGCAAATCTGGGAACAACCCGTGGTAGGGCCAAGGAGCCGGAACTCTATTTTGTCGTCTAGTTGCAACAGTTTCGAATTGAAATCAACTTGGAGGTGACGTAAATTCATTTCCGAGGGGCATGGCCGGAAAAGACGCACTGCTATACCCGTGAGGCATTCTGTTACTAAACACATCGACGTTGTGCTATTTCTTTAATCTTCGTTTCACAAATGAAGTAAGAAGAAAAAACCTAAGCTCATACCGATTGGTTCATGATAGATATCTAGGTAGGTAAACTATTACCAATCGGTATGAGCTTAGGTTTTTTTCTTTTTTGTCGTTTTAAAAAAAATATTGTACTACTAATATTACGTTATCTGTGGTTGTACTTGACTAAACTTTTAAGAAGAATCTTTAGCTTGCTATCCTAGTTAGATAGTAATTAAAGTGGCGGCTGAATCGCTATCAAAAAGATAATTAATACATCACACCACCAGCCTATAATCGTCCATTCAGGGTTGATTCTTCTATTCTTAAGTATAGAACCAATGTGACTATTCAGCAATACACTGGCTAGCCAGCTCTTTCTAACTTTATAAGATACTAGTCGCCGATGAAAATGGTCTACGTTGAGTCACGAGTATAAGATTACAGAATACCACAGTTTTGATATACTGGAGTTGGCCAAGTAATTATAAGTGCTGGATTCAATTACAGGGACTGTTGGGTACGTCTGCTGGATATTTAAGGCTTTCCGGTGAAGATTCAAGTTTGTGTTTGAATGAAAAGGTGTTATAGAAACCTTTAACTTGTTTTCAAATTATTTGGAAGTAACACGCGAGGGCTTGTTTGAGCGTTGGCATTTTATATGTCCGGGATAAGCTTACGTTTTAATCCAGGATGTAAATGATTCTGGTACTGTCGCGGCGTATCCGAGCGGCCAGAATCGAAGCAGTGCCAACATCGCACTGCTTTCCGAACGTGGATTTTTTATTGTATAAATTCAATATGGCGATAATCCTCTAAGAACCTGGATCTCGTCATTTTCACGACTCAATGTTACATTTTTTTCTAATATAATTTTCATTAACTCTTGGAATCTTTAATTTGGCACCAACCATCAAGTAGCCGATACAGGTACCAAATTACAATATACCTTCAAGTAAATGTATTATTTATCTATCAGTGGATGCCTATCAATCATAAATTATTAACTGTAACTTCAATTTCTGTATAGTGTGCCGAACATGAAACTATAAATAAGTTTGGAAGGAGTATCAGAACAAAATAAAAGAAGCACTCCAATCAAGCAAGCATGCCAATCAATCAAATAGTATGCTGGCCATCGCCATTACGGCTATAGACACCAACTGATGAACTCTATTGTAAACAAACCAAAATAAATGGAAAACGCCGTCTTGTGTGGTCAGTCGCCGCCCCCACCGAATAATATGGTTACCGACTATTACGATAGAAGTGTTTTTATTTGAAATAATTGTTCCTGAGGTGCAATTACACCTTGTGAATTTTTTTCAGGCAAATCGTACGAGTAGTTCTTGAGATAGGCTGTTTGTAATGGATTTTACTTTATTATTAAACGAAAAATAAAAACAACATTTTGATCCGAACAACATTGCAACAGGTTAATACTCACTCCTCGGTTTCTCGCTTTTTGTTGTAAGATGCGATTGCGATTTTATTCGGGAAAGAAGTATAAAACTTAGTTTTTGTAAAGTAGAAAACCCTCTTATTCAGGTTTTCTTTGAAGTTCTTTATTACAGTATAGTTTATTACTATATTTAATTCAAAATATCTGCAATGGTTACATCTATTAATGAATTTTTAATATAAAAAAGCCATCGTAATCTATGTAGAGATAGTAGGTTGCGATGATTTACTCACTTAATGACAGATTATGAAATCCCGAGATGTGGCTTTGGCAAGCTTATAGTAGCCAAAGCATGGTCTTTTAATATCGCTCTCATTTCGTCTTAGGTAAAAAAAAGTGATAGCACATGACCCTCACCCAGCATGAGCTAACGTCCAACGATGATAATATTGTGCTCTAATTTAAAAGCCCCCATTGTTTTCTACTCTTTGCCAAGATTTCGAGTGCTTGATATTAAAATCCTAACCACCAAAAAGAATGAATACCGCAGATCAAAAACAAAAGCGGATACTGCATAACAAAACGACCAAACACACTCGCAAGGGCTACAGAATCCTACCGAGATCTGTACACGAGCCAAAATAATGTGCCAGAGACAAAGCTGATGAAGATAAGGTATCGACAATATTTCCAAGAGATGTAGGAGTAAGGTAGGATCTTAGCTTTTTTAAACAAACCACCCGGACCCTTCTACACAAATGAATTCTTTATAGCTACCAGAGAAGCAATCATCACAGTTCTCACAATGATATTCAATGAAATAATAAATCTGGAAAAAAAAACTGAATCATTATCTTATCCATACAAAGAGGATTAAAATTCCACAAGTAATTATTGGGCAATCAGCTTGATGACAAGCATATACATTATAAAATATTTTCCAAAACAATTTTTGGCCGGATACCAAGCCTTTAAAACCCTAGAACACAAAAAAAAAGTATGGCATGGTGGTTGCTAAGGCAACTAAAGCATTTAAAATACAAGGATCATTAGAAACATTTACAAATTTAGCTCTACAACCGTCAAACTGGAAAAGAACGAAAGCAGATCTTGAGAAAATATTTCAAAACCTCAATTGGTAGAATTATGGCCTAAAAATAAATGTAGATTATACTAACATATTTAAGGTTTGCCGATGATCTGATAATTCGGTCCAATAAGCCTGAAGAACTCGCTAATATGATACAAAGAAAGTGGAAAAGTAGGGCATCTACATATTAATAGTCTGAAAATTAAGTTTAACCAATAACACTCAATAACACTCAGCACAATAGAGTCGGTATGTTAAGGAATATACTTATCTCGGAAAAATCCTTATCTACTATAACTTTACCTCACCAAATTATCTAACAACAAAATAAATAGATACAAGAATAGATAATGCTTGAAAGAGATACTGGTCATTTAATAAATCATAAAAAACAAAGAGCTTTGTCTGAAAATTTAAAGGAATCTTTAAAATAAATGTATTCTTCCGATGTTTTAATTTAAGAAACCAAACATGGGACCTGAGGAAAGCGCATAATAGAAAGTTGGATGTTTGTCAGATTGGTCGGTGATAGGTCTTTGGAGAAAAGTTTGCTATGAATACAATCAGGCAGAGTATAATCTTTCTTTCTATCTTTCTCTTCTATACTATGTTATTTTTATAGAAAAATAACTGTAGATCGGTCAAACTTTAAGAAGAACTGAAAAGTCGAATAAAACTATTACCTACATTTACGACTTCATTACCCAGGAATCAAAACAGAAAATTTGGACGACCTTTCAAAAGGTGGAAATAAGACATAAATAAAATCCATCACTGGAAAGACAAGAATTGCCAAGGATAGAAACGAATGGAAGAAGCTAGAAGAGGCATGTGTAAACTAGGGCAAACAGATAACATGTCCTAGTATATAAGACTTAAGAAATCATTGTACGTTATCTGCATAAAGGTTTTTTATTATTTTATCTCATTTCCACGATCACGGGCCATATAGAGTCTCGGTCCTTTGGGAGGCATGCGTGGGGCCGTAGCCAACAGGACAGAGGCCCTTTATGAGAGATAATTTTAAAGGCTGGGCTACATAGAACGGGTATAATCCTCGTTTGCACAATATGATATACTCGAAAATGATATCCATGATATCTTTCAGGTGTAGAGACTATAAGCATAAATATATAGGCGTCCGCACTATCTCGCATAGGTCTGGGAGACAGTGCGGACGCCTGACATAATTGAAAACTGTTAAAAGTGGCAGACTGTGGCTTGTCGAATGTCGGATGGATTACTCAAAATATAGGCTTAAATGCCGGATATAAACAATTCCTGCGCAAATGTCTTTGGCGTTATAACGAGAAAAACCCTCGTTATAACGCCATTAGGAACCTCCACCGCCGAGTCTACACCTTAAGATGCATCTCTTGCGACTCCATTCAGAACGGCCAATGAAGCGCAACCAATAAGTGTGGTTCTGGTTCTTTTAGAATAACACAGCTTAAGGTTCACGTCCAGATTTACGTCTCCGCAAGCGGAAACGAGCACTAGAACTTCCCTGGGAGCACTCGGTATCGGTGGTTATCACAAAAATCTTTTAAATATCTGTAATAATAGGATAACTTTTGTAATTCCTTCGATTTTCTTTTAATACCGATTCCCAAAATGCAAATAATTTTACAGTAACCTATTTTCACATTCACTAAACTTATTATCTTCTTCAAGGAATATAAACGTATTGCAAATTTACATTATTCATTTAAGCTTAATTGAGTAACGAACAAAATGGTAACATTGCATTACCGATACAACCAACATCACTATTTTGAGTTCAATAAGATCGCGAAGACCTATTACTGTACAGGCTATTATCGACAATTTCCGCGAATAAAATTGTAATGTTACTTTACGGTGTAAAATTATGGTCTTGATTCTGGTAAAACATATTTTTATTTATTACTCTGCATTCGTAAACACAGTTATAATTTAAATTATATTGCATATACAAAAAAAATATTGCTATCTTTTGGTATTAAAATGAACCCGATAAGTAATGTATTTTAGGAGTTATTTAAAAAAAACGGTTTTTTATTTTTCCTGTAAAATTTTGTTTTTTTGATTACGATTTTATTCGGTGGGGGCGGCGAGATGTTGCAAAAGTCACAATGGGTTTGTCAATAAAACACACCGGATCACATTTCGTAGATAAATTTCTTATATCACCAACTTATTTTATCGATTTGACGCAAAATTATTATCAACATATAAATCAAACTACAAGCACAAAATCTCGCCAGTGCTGCCAACATGTAAACATGTAAATTTTCCAGTAAGTGTGGGAGGATATTAAAAATGTTTTAATTCTCATATTTTATTGACTTTAAATTATGAATCAGGTATATAGGCATTTCTTTATCATCCTGGTTATACCTATATAATAATATGTATTAAGTATTCGAAATATAATTAGGATATTGAATTTCAGTTTGTAATATCTATACAATACGAATTTCGAAATATGTTTGTTTTTTATTTGAGCTAACCTCCAAAATAGCTGAACCCATTTGGATAATACTTTTAGTGACGATCATGCTACGCATAAGTTATAACGAGATTAACGATAGCCGTGGGGCATAACTGAAAGTCAATATTTTTTCAGATTTCCGGGTGACGAAAATTGGAAGTTAAATTGAATTCGCATAATCAGAGAATCTCATAATTAAAATAATTTGAATCCCACTAAATCTAGTGTAGCATGCAGTGTGCATGAAGATTTTTCATGTAAAAGCATGCGGGCATTATGGTATACATACATAAATTTTTATTTATAATGTATCAATAAACAATGAATATGAGAATAAT
Source organism: Eupithecia pulchellata (assembly GCA_963931895.1). NCBI lineage: Eukaryota > Metazoa > Arthropoda > Insecta > Lepidoptera > Geometridae > Eupithecia > Eupithecia pulchellata. The sequence goes on from OZ007538.1 coordinate 3,684,688, forward strand.
GTGTATTTTTTCACATAACATTTCATTGATCTTCTCAGTAACAATCATAAGATATGGCTGCAAATGTACATTTAAATAATTATAATTTTTTTTATATATTGGTTAGGCATTTCCATAGGAACAACGTATGCGAAGCCGCAGGCAGAAAATGTCGTCAGCCAATTAATAGGCACAAAGAGTAATTTATTCAAACTAAAATTAGACATGGAATGAGACTTTGGATGTGTTTTGTTACTTCTGCACACACACTCAGAGGCCTGAACAGATTTTGTTGAAATTTCTTCGATTAGCAAATAGGGGTAGTTACTATTTAATCCCGGGAAAGTACAGTGTTCTGTTCTGTTCTTGTGGGACAATAAAATTCACTGCAGTTAGCACCATAAAGCGCTGGCGTAAATTGAAAATTATAAAAAGTAGGTCTAATAAACACGATTACCGTGGCTAAAGCAGTACCTAAAATGATTCATTATAATTTACATATTCATAAAGTGAACAATTATAAGAAGAATATTTATAAAAATTATGGGTAATTTTTTCTTCTGTTGGCAACTGTCTATACACTGACACTCAATGTCATTCCGCCATTGCTAAGATTCAAGTTTGATTTGACAGGATTCTATCCGTACTTTTCATAAATCCATGGTGCCGAAAATAATTGTTTCTCTAAAAATAAATGAATAAATCTCATTATCTCATCACAAATCCGTTAAGCGGTTTGAGTGTGGATAAGCGACAAACATAGCAACACAAAAAAGGCGGCAAACTTAAGTAGACTAACCGTCCAACAGTTGGGTACCTACCTCAAACGAGAGCGGTGCCATGTTTTTTCTTTTTTTTTTGTGCTTTTTTGTTTTGTTTTATTGGTTACGCGGTTTACAAGCCAGTATCTAACTAGGAGGTTTTGTTTTATCAATAAAAATAAAATAAAGTTCCCAGTCGGCAAGATTTTTTGCAACATTTTCGTGGGTACGACGATTATCATCATTTTTTATTCATTGATATAATTTGGTAGCCAAATAAACCGTAATGCCAGCATCACTTCGTCTATTGGTGAGAATTTTATGAAAATCCATTGGGTGTATCGAGGTTAACTATAAAACGCATATTTTACAAAACTCTTCTTTCAAACCACACCACCACTTCATACAGAACTCTTCTTCTCTTCACTCAAGAGCACGTTGACCCCAGCGGTTATCCTTTCGTCGAGAGATATGGCCGGCCCACTGCTATTCCAGTTTGCTAATTCTTTGAGCTTGAGTGGTGTTGAAAACAACTTTAGTCTATTTTGGTATTACTTAGTTCTAGGGGGTAAGTACTTAATATTAAACAACGATTTTGTCATTTGATGTAGGGTACGTAGACATCAGAGGACAATGGAATTTGGTGGATATTGCGATCAGGATGCTGTTACTGCTCCCACGGATTCTGCTGAGCAGTAATGCTGTTATATTGCGCCATATTGCGTCGAAAGAGGCAAATCCAAAAGGGTGTGCATTTTCATCATTGGCATATAGAATTACTTAGAACGTCAAAAACACGAATATACATAATTTTAAAATAATAATGTTATTTATATAAAATTTTTGCATGACAAATCGAACTGAAATTTAAATTTTTATGGTTACTGATTATTTAATCAATAGACCGTAATAATTAAAAATTGAATATCTGACGGGAACATAATGGAATGTGGTGACGAAAATAACGAGTTTGGAAACAAATTAATTTGATCGTTAACTGTGTTAAATTAAAGCAGAATATTCTATGGAATCAACATTTACCTCGGAATAATTACCATCAATATGTTAATAAACAGAAAAGCATTGCGAGTTAAAATTACAGAATTATGATGTATTTTTTGTATAATACTTTTTCGATTCGACGACCTCTGACAAATGTTTGTACGATCTGCAGATATTTGTTTAGGGTGTTCTGGTTGTTTTCTATTTATAATATAATATATATCTATGTTAATTACATATTGTGCTAGCTTTTGCCCGCGACTCCGTCCGCGTGTCCCTGTACTAACCCGCGGAACATGAAACCGGAATAAAAATATCCTATGTTTGTTTCCTGGTTGTAAGCTACCTTCCAAAATCCAAATCGGTTAAGCTGTTTTTGATTTATAAATAGTGTTACACGACTTTACTTTATATTATTTAGTCATCTAGTAGCCATAACACAAGATTTGCTTAGCTTTGGGCTAGCTGTGTGAATTGTCCAGCACTATATATAATGTTTTTTAGTATAATTTTTCCATTAATTAAAACTACCAAAGATGAAAGAAGACGCAAATGGGTCTCGGGTTAAAAATACTATTCGAACCACTTGCGTCTTCTACGCGGACGAATTCGCAGGCAAAATCTGGTAAATAATATAGTATAATGTCTTCAGGCAAAATTAAAATAGCAAGCCGTTTTATAATAAAACCACAAATTTAATTAAAAACCAAAACTGATGTAACTGAGGGACTTGGAACCCGCCAGTTCATAAATCATCTGTAGGAGATTTCAACGATAAGTTCGCCAAATTACTTGTTTGTATTTTTCTTTTACAGTTTTTGTTCCTTGATGTACATTTATTTACCTATTGTATATTTTCCCAGGTATACTTCTTAGAGACTGTAAATCGTGTAGGTATTATCTATGCAAGCAATTTTCACTCGTAGATCTTATAAATAGAATATCTTATATTAAAATAGATCTCTTTATAATATAAATATGCAAAAGCACAAAACACCATGAGCTAGATAGGCCTTCTTCCAATATTTAAGGGTCAACCCTCAAGGGTAAAAGCACCCTATATAACAGAAAGGTAAAGTTCTACCCACATTTCATTTAAATTTCAAACACACTTTTGTGTTTCAAATGAATGATTTAAATATAATACCAGGGCTGTATCGAGGGATGCAAAGGGGACTTATTATAAATGTTAATTTGGTGATCATTACCAATCTAACACAATTTTCATTGACAATAAATAAATGGTGGCTCAGTATAGCAATTTGATAATTGTCCTCGGCTTTGAGCCTTATCCGCACCATATCATCATATGCAAGATATATCTCCATCCAGCCTCATCCATTATCACTAACAATAGTTTCTGTATGACGGCCAGGTGAGATGACAATCTGCAAAAAACTACAGGCTGATGCTGCATGCGACAAGCTGAAGACAGGGCGCTATGGCGCCCATTAGTGAAGGCATATATCCAGCAGTGGAATAACATAGGCTGATGATGATGGGGACTGGCTGGTGTGTTGTGGTGTAATGTAATGTTTTGTTTAGGTATCGGATATCTCATACATTACTTCGTATCTCAAATAATCATGTCTAATATTATAATGCTCGCGTATTTTTAAACTTACGCGATCTGACCACATCATGATTAGTACTATTTTAACGGGTATTTATCGCGTATTTTTTTTTTCTCGACGTTTCAACAGGTTTGCACTCTGTCGTGTTCACGAAAAAAAGAAAAACTAGTTAAATACCCGTTAAAAATGTACTAATCATTATATAATGCTCGCTGTAAAATTTACACCGGTACAGACCAAGATAGCTTTAGCTAGATACTAACGCTCCTCTAAGACCTCTAAGGAGCCGTCAGCGCAGGTTTGCCTGCGACGCTGGAGGTTGCAGATTCAATTCCGATTCAAGTCCGATTTGCAGATCAGTTCAGAGTGTTTTTGAACTATGTTGATATACTTGATACAGTATGTTACATAGGTAGATATGTAACATACTGTATTAAGTATATCAGTCATCTAGTACTCATAACATAGTCTCTGGTAAGGTATGTGTAATCAACACAGCATCATCTAGCCCCAATCTAGTATAGCATTATTTATTTACTAAATGTATCGTATTCTATACTCACTCCAACCCTGTTCATTCTATTGTTACCGGCAAAACACTTTGTAAACAACTGGCTTGAGTACTGGAGAACCATGTCAAAATAAACTATGACTTACGAAGCACCGGCATACTGTGGAGGCGAGAGAAACGTTATTCCGAAAGGGTGTTATACCGTTTGTTGACTAACCTGAAGTGTTTGCTTTGTTAGTTTATTGTTTTGTGGTGTTTCTGCCATTGCCAAGAGTTTTTCCTATTTTTCTAGAGATCTATTATTGTTACAACAATTTTATGCTTGTTTTGTATCATTGCCATACAGCGAGGCAAGCAGCCAGCATCTTGGGTACACTTCCAACTGGTATTGATATGGATTAGTCGAGCTACCGGTAGTTTGTTTGCAACAGTCTGCAGTTAGCTCAATTGATTTAATTGTAATTTCTAGTTCTAATTTAGTTAATTAATTGTAGTTTTCTTTGTTAATAAAGGTTTTACCCCCCCTTTTTACTAGGAAATAGAACTGTGGTATTGGTAGAAATAATAATTATATCAGCTATGGTATCATCATTATTGACACCCTGACTTCATACACAGCCCGTTAAAGGCACATTCAAGTACCATTCGATCCTGCTTTAAAACCTCTTTAAATATTTTCGGTAGTGTTTTGTGAGAAAAAAAACGGAAGTAACTTCGGTTTGGTACAAATAGGTAACAACAACAGCCTATAATAGTCCACTGCTGGATATAGGCCTCCCCCGATGAGCGCCAAAGACGGCATTGTTCACCATTTGGGGGTTTTTGCCCATAATCCCCACGCTGGGCATGCGGGTTGGGGATCGTAGTTCGGTGGAGTTGTTCTGCAGAGGGCGCTGCTGCCCGCCCCCCGGTGTTTCTCCCTTAGTCGCCTCTTACGACACCCACGGGAAGAGTTGGGATGGTGAAATTCTATGCCGGCACCACACGGCGCACAAATAGGTAAGTACATATATATTGTTCTAAACCATTGTTGGCTACAGCTTATCTTTTGATAGGTTTTGGTGGAAGTCAGAAATTGAGAACCATGTAATACTGAAATACCGGAATACTGAAATTTTAAATTCCAGTGAACAATGAGTAATCAGAAAGCAGCTACAGGAAACCGTCTAGAAAATTATAAACACTAGGCCGTCCGCCACAAGTTTGAATAGAATAGAATAGAATAGAATAGAATAGAATATTATTTATTTGCAACTCATACAAAAACAAGCATACAAGAGTAAAAAAGAAGAAAAATATAAACAAAACAGTTTGCACGTGTAATTATAAAAAAAATCGTAAGTTATAAATTTTTACACACAAGTACACTTTGTTATGGAAGTTTTCTTACAGATCCCTAACTTTTTTGTATATTCTATAGCTAAGTTCATCAGGGATTAAAAGAAAGAATTTTTAAAGCCGAACCATTAGTATTGGAGCATATTCAATTCAAACAAACAAACAATCAAATCTTTCCTCTTTATAATATTCGTATATCAAAACTGCTCATTTTGAAAATAGTTATTTAACGTAGCCTAAAAGACATCGGTTCTTTCCAATTACTTACCACACACACAAACATAGCTCGAAGGTGGAGAACATAATTAGCAACATCCTTTGTTCCACAAGCAAAATAGTCTCACAGTACTTAGTAACTTCCTATAAAATAACCTGCCAGGCATAGCAAGGTAGTATTTAAGCAAATACGAGTATATGCTTTTATACCCCTTTCAACACGAAACAATGAAACAGAGTAAAAGATATACAACACTACCCATTAATTACCACGCGAAAACAGTCAAAGAAGTACAAAATAATTACACGCTTCTCTCTGAATGACATTAACATGACTGGAGAAAGATACATTTAATTAGCTATAAAAAGGTACATATTATGTTAAATTATTAGTTAATACCCCCAAATAATGATGCCATATATGGCGCTCATTAGGGGAGGCCTATGTCTAACTGCCTATGCCTATGTATAACTAGTATTTACAATTGAATTAACTGCAGACTGATGCAAACAAACTATAGGGAGCTCAACAGCGCTGATAATAAAGTCAATATCGTTAGTGGAATTTATCTAGAGAGAAAATAACAACAGTTCCAGGTTTGAATCCCGAGTCAAAATTGCTAATGGAATTTATATACAAAAAAAAACTTAATAGTCAGAATGATGACGGTGCACCCCATCGAAAGCACAAAGCCTTTGATTCTCTTGACTGTCGTTTGACTTCATTAAATTAGTATTAATACTACTAATATTATAAAGGGGAAAGATTTAATATAGATACCAATGTCCATACTTTTATTAACTGAGTAAACTAACCTACAAAACCAATACCATAGTTAAAACTTTTTTAGCATGGAATTATTTTACATAAAACTCCGAACGTGTTGATAGATTTGACGGTATCTGAAGCATACAAATGTGGCGGCGCGGTAGCTATTCTACATGGGTAGGTTGTGTAGCCTTCGTTAATATTTTTTTTATTCGTTATCAAAATCTTCGAAATAAATATACCGGACAATTCACACTACATCATTTAGCTAGCCCAAAGCGAAGCACAGCTTATGTTATGTGCCTGATATCCATTCTAAAAACATGAAATCATTTAATATATAATTTCATGTTTTTAGAATGTAGAAAACAACCAGAAAACCCAGGGGCACAAATAACTGGCTTATTCCAGTTTTGACACTAGTCAAATCCCTCTGTAGGCCGAACAATTTAATTTAATTTTTTTACATCCACTATAAAAAATAGTTACCCTTACCATTTTTTGCTACCCATTCTGCAAACGTGCAAGCATTTGTTTTGATTTCTACCGCCGGAATCGACCCGGTAACCTCCAATTTCGCATGTGGACCTTCTGCTGGGCCAAAAGTCGTCATATGACAGTAGGAACTTATAACAGATATTGGCATGAAACCTCTCAATAGTTCCCGGGGCATTAATCTAAATCCATTAACATTAATGTACGACATTAATAGTGCGCTTTGATAGATCGACGCCTCAGATGGCGGTTATGGAGGCGGTTATGCGAATAGACATTATTTATTAGGATATGGGTTGTTGTAAATCAAAAATTATGTTGCATATAATGAATAGGATCTGAGAATTATACGGGGGCCTCGAAATTCGTGGACGGGACTGTGTTTTTTATTAGTTTGTTTATCTATAATAATATTATTATATTCTTAACCCCTCAATAAAAGGTCTTCAAAAACTGCTTTTAGTCTGTGAGAAATATGCTATTTCTCATGGACTAAAATATAATGTTGCGAAAACTGAGATGATGGTGTTCAGGTCGGGACGAGGCCCAGATAGGGTACCGGATCTTCACATGAATGGAGCCACTATTAAAGTGGCTAATCGATTTAAGTACTTGGGGCATTGGTTGACAGAGACGCTAAGAGACGATGATGACATTGAGCGCGAGCGGAGAGCCCTCGCCGTGCGGAGCAACATGCTCGCGCGCCGCTTCTCGAAATGCAGTACCGAAGTCAAAAACACCTTGTTCAGTGCATATTGTCTGGGTATGTACTCGTGCCAACTATGGACTTATTTTACCAGAAAGTCTTTCAATACCATAAGAGTCCAGTACAATGATGCTTACCGGACTCTTATGAGGTTGCCGAGGTACTGCAGTGCGTCGGGCATGTTCTCCGAGGCAGGAGTTCCGGACTTCTTTGCCATCATCCGATCTCGGGTGGCGTCATTCTGGAGTAGGCTGAGTCGCTCAGGTAATAGTATACTTAGGGCTATCTCTGACACGGTGTATAATAATCCAATTTTCCAGCATTGGATATCCGTCCAATTGGGCGGTAACAAAAAGTGACGACCCTGTAGCTTTTTGCTCAGGGTATATTTAGATTCTACATTTTACTAGTTAAGTATTCTGTGTTTAATTTTATTTAATCCTTTGTGTATTTTTGTAATTTTTTGTCTATAATATGGGTCCTTAATTTTTTATTAAGTATGTGCCTGAAATAGACGATTATTATTATTATTATAAAGAGGAAAGATTTGATTGTTTGTTTGAGTTGAATAGAAAATGAAACTACTGGACCGATTTGAAAATATTTGACCAGTAGAATCCTAAATTTTCCCTGATAAACATAGGCTATAGAATAATTGCAAAAGTGTTTGGGATACACATAAAAATTTAATTTTTGTTAAATACTCGTGCGATGCTGAGGAGGATCGCTAGTTTTGTTATAATTGCGTCGGCTAGGATCGGAAGAATAAATGGATGTAATGATGGACTGTTTATGCCGATCTATTTCCGAATGCGTCGATGTTTCTATGGATGTTTTTCAAGAAAAAGAATAGAGGGTCCATGAGTACTGCAACAATTAGCGGACGTCAACAAGGAAGCGCCTAAGCTGGGAGCCTACAAAACGGTCAGTTTATCACGTCATGCAGCCAATAGGAGACCACAGCCATGACGTGACGTCAGCAAGAACCAATCGCATGGGCCACACATTGACGACCTCTGTGGCGTGGTGGCCGCCTGCGACGCAGGAGGTTGCGGGTTCAATTCCCGCCTCGGGATAAATATTTGTACGATCTGCAGTTATTTGTTCAGGGAGTTCTGGTCGTTTTCTATGTATGTAAATATTATTTATGTAATAATATTGTATTATGTATGTCATTCATCTAGAACCCGTAACACAAGCTCTGCTTAGCTAGATGATGCTGTGTGTATTGTCCGGCATAATTATTTATTTATACATATCGTATAAATAAATAATCACCACGCTTAAAAGTGGATTTCGAAATGATTCAAAAGGAACCTAAGCTAGTGCCATTTCTCAGGTTCCTTAACCTCCCAGATTAGTAAAATATTGGTATCAAAGGTCATATAAATATAACTTCACGACAGGAAGCGAACCCGTTACCTCCTGCGGTGATGCTCGCTCACTGCGCTCACTTAACAATAATACTCTAACGAGACTGCGGTACAGATATTGTCAAAACGACAATGAGTTCCTGGAAAACAAAAAAATCTGAAATCAATAAATACACCTGTTATGTTAAGTTAGTTTAGCTAAGGTTAGGTAACACTAACATGTTTAGTTAACAAAGCAAATGTTTTCGTAGTTCTATAAAATATATTGGCAAAAGCATATCAATCCAATCTAAAAAGCATGTTGATTTTTATTTTTGAACCTTATCCCACCGTGATAAAGTTTCTTGTTCCTTTACAACGGATTCAAGTGAAACAAACTTACTATCCGCTTTGTGGTTAACATTCCAAAACTTGGACAATAGACGTTAAATCACGTGAATGGACGAGTAAATCAAAATAAATGGTTCCGATTTCAATCCGTGATCAGAGGGCAATCTAGTTGATTGAATTAATCCAACAACGCAGGTTTTTTTTATTTCCTTTTATCTTGTTTTATTAAATATATTACTATTATGCATTACCGATGTACAGTAGGGGTGGGAACAAGCGCGAATTTTAGTTAGTTTTGTCCTTATAAAGATTTCATTGGAAATATCGCGCGGCGGATAAAAGTTTCTATGAAAACTAGCTTAAGGCGCTGTTAGAGACAATGTTAAGATATTTCAGGAGGTGAAGCAGGGGAAGTGGTGCACGTAGCTCCGCCCCTACGCGTTGACAGCAGCGCGTAGCCTTATTCTGGCGCGGCATCCGTATTCTGTTCACCGAATGGGAAATCCCGGGATGAAAAACCGGGATTTCAAAATAAATTTTGCATTTGAGTGATGATTGTGACTTACTATATATAGTTAAAAATCTTTTGAATTGAATTATATTTATAATCTATACTAATATTATAAAGAGGAAAGATTTGATTGTTTGTTTGAATTGAATAGGCTCAGAAACTACTGGACTAATTTGAAAAATTCTTTCACCATTGGAATCCTTGATGTTACCCGATGAACTTAGGCTATAGAATATTTTCAAAAAGTTAGGGATCCGCATGAAAAATTCAATAATCAAATCGTGCGCTATGTATTCAATTCTTTTTTTTATTATTGCTCCGCTGCTTGCTTCCCTACGGCCAGTGTCAGTTATGGAGTGTCGAGTCAATGTCAAAAACCCTAATGCTGCTCAAAAAGTTAGGGATCCGTATGAAAACTGTAAAACCCAACGTGTTAGTGTGTAAAATTTCTGAAATTTTGGGTTTTTGTCCACCGATCCCGGGATCAGATTTAATTGGCCACTGATACCGCCAAGGTTTATCCACCGATACCGTGATCGGTTTCCAATGAAAAACGATTAAATATTTTTATCCACTGATCCCAGGATCCGTGGCTACAAAAAAATACTTAAAATAGTTTTGGAAACGGATCCCGCTTGTAGTGTTTCGAAGTTTAAATTAAAACAAATGTATATTATTGCATTATGTTACATATTGATCAACGGTAAATTATTTTATAAAAATCTAAAATTTTTTTTTGGCTTGTAATATGTCGCAGTAAGCCTAACTGAGCGACGAAAAAGTGGACGTTTTACGACTTCTCTCTTTGGATAGCCCCTTAAATCCGCTTCCACAGCCAAATGAAAACCAACATCAACGACACAAGTTACGTTATTTTTTTTTTCGTTGTTAGCTTTTTCCCGTTATCGACGTTATAAGCTTTTAATGGAATTCTGCTAAGTTTAAAAAGTTTCGTGGAAGAAATGTGTTAACTAAAGAGAAAAAACCACTAGTGTTAACATACAAAGTAAAACTTTACGCCGTAGATCTTCTATAACGTAGAGCCTCTACGCCGTAGACCCTCTACGCCGTAGAGCCTCTACCAATTTTATTGTAGAAATTCTCTATAACGTGATGCCTTCACTCCGGTGTATTATCAGAGTGTACCAAGGCTAGAAGAAATATCCCAATGGAATTCGCATATAGTCGTTAAACAATGAACCCTTCCCAACACAGGGGAGATACCTTTGCACGCTTTGGTTTCCACTACTCCAATTCGCCTATATCAAGATGGCTATATAGAAATTAGTCGCTGCTATAAACGGAGCCCATTGTATGATAGCTATTAAGGTTGAAGGTTGAAACAGAAGTTGTGGTAGTGGGAAATATCACTGTCAGTTTGAAATTGTAATATAGTTCAATAGCCAGTAATGTTGGAAAGTAATAAACACCATAATAATATGTCAGTGTCAAAGGATAGAACTTTCACCTCTGAAAAACGATCACACAAGGATTTTATGACAGGCAACTGCCAATATCTCGAATTTTGTCATTCGAAAGTGACGTGAAACCTTTATCTTCTGGAAATACCACGACTAGTTTAGCTGCTAAAATCTTTATCATATTCTGGTGTTTTATCCCGTAATTACCCAGTACATCTTTTCGCCCCTATCAAGAAACCAGCTTTTTACTAACAAGGCCGTAGCTTCGTTGTCAGTAGCATTATCCAACTATAGTCAGCAAAACATACGCCAGTGGCATGATCCTTTATGCATTCACTGCCCATACTCTGCGATCCAAAAGACGCGAGTCCACACGAGTTTTAGAAACCGAAGTCAGGCTTTAATCGACGGGATTTAGAAATATAAGGATAAAGCATTGTATTCACCTCGCTTGTGGTAGGTATAATACATCAACCTCTATAATTCTGTAGCAGACAGACCTATCTTGGAGAATTAATCACATTGGATAAACACGTATTTTGGTTCACAAGATATCTCTAAACGTGGGTTGGACTGTCATATTTCATGTTGTGAATGTAGTTATATTTTTGTCTTTGACCATAATTTTACCTTTGAGATAGTAAGTGGTGTCCATCGCACAAGCCAATGTTCGAGGGAAGAATATAGAAAACATACGTAATTTCGTCATCAAATGCGTAAAATATATGAAATGAATTTGTTAAATTTCAATAATTTACGCAATGTATGACAGAAATTCTATCCTCCCTATGAAGAGATGCAGTAACTCGGTAAAATATGTTTTCGAGAAAAACGTGTTTAAAAAATGTTTTGTTATTAGGTTATTACTCGAAAAGTAATTCAGCTATATCGACATGAAATAAGTCACAAAAGAGGGAAGACATACAAAATTTTTATAAAATTAATTCACTGTCATGTTGAATTATAAAATTAATTCAACGTCTTTATTTTACATTTACATATAAATAAAACTAAAACAGGGCAATGTCACAACATCACCACGAGTGTATACGTAGGTTGCCATGTGCCTTTATATGCTATACATATAGTGTAAAAAGATATCATATTTAGTGAGAAAAAAATAAATACCTGCCAAAGAATTTATACAAACTGCATTATCTGTACAACAGATGAATTTTAGCTTAACTTTTGCTTATCTTTCTACTATTTCCTACTCGACTAAACCAACAAAAAAGCTCAAAGCCCTGACTCTAAAAATTTGGTTTAGAACACATATTCCCTGGTAATTTTCTTTCCTGATTTAAAAAATATAACACTAGAATTCTCCATTGAAAATACAATCTGGGGAAAAGAAAGAAAACATTATCCAGAAAGTCATTGTTTCATTTGATTGTCTTCGTCGGTCTATCAAGTCCTTCTTTTACTTATTAACTCATTTATTTCCGATTTACAATCTATAAACCATGATATTAAATTAAATATAAACACGGCCTTTCTTGGTCGCTTTTGCTCCCTAAAGTTTATTAAGACTAGAATCTATGATAATTAAGGCTTTTCCATATGAATAGCTCCGTAGTAGCACTAATGTAATACAACTGTGTATGTTAGAGTTGTATGAAGTGTATGAAGACGGGAAACCACCCAAGCGACTTCGTCAGAGAGGTCAGACCTGAACAAGCGAATTGCGAAGATGGTACGACGCGACCTTCGGAGCTCTAATACACGCCTCATTGAAGAGGCGATAGAGCGAAACCGAGGGTCCAAAGTATTCACTCAGCAGCTTGGAAGGAGCCACCTGACGAAGCTTTCAACGCACGACGGAAGGACCGTTTTGTCGAAGCCGGAGATATCGGCCGAGATAGAGGACTTTTATGGCCGTTTATACGCTGCACATGCTCCCCGTTCCCAACGAGACGACCACGATTCTAGAGCCACCTTGATTCGCCACTATACCGACGAACTGCCAGACATCAGTCAAGACGAGATCGTGTTAGCTCTGAGGCAGCTTAAAAATGGAAAAGCCCCCGGTGAGGACGGAATAACATCAGAGCTTTTGAAAGCTGGAGGATACCCTGTTATACAGGAGTTACAGAGCCTCTTCAACGCCGTCCTTCACAGTGGGAGAACTCCAAAGGCGTGGAGTGGGAGTTTGGTGGTGCTCTTTTTTAAGAAGGGAGATAAAACCCTTCTTAAAAATTATAGACCCATCTCGCTCCTAAGTCACGTCTATAAGCTTTTCTCACGAGTTATATCGAACCGTCTCGCCAGGAGACTCGACGAGTTTCAGCCACCGGAGCAGGCTGGGTTTCGCGGAGGATATGGTACCATAGACCACATTCACACAGTGAGGCAGATTATACAGAAGTCCGAAGAGTATAATCAGCCCCTGTGTCTGGCTTTTGTGGACTATGAGAAGGCCTTTGACTCCGTTGAAACCTGGGCTGTTCTACAATCCTTACAGCGATGCCAAGTAGACTATCGTTATATCGAGGTGCTGAGATGTCTCTACGAAGCCGCTACGATGAGTGTCCGAGTACAGGACCAGCAGACTAAACCGATCCAACTGCGCAGAGGAGTGAGGCAGGGGGATGTCATATCCCCGAAACTGTTCACGAGCGCGTTGGAAGATATGTTTAAGACGCTGGACTGGAAAGACAAGGGCATCAACATAAACGGCGACTACATCTCACACCTGCGATTCGCTGATGACATAGTCTTAATGGCGGAGTCGCTAGAGGAGCTGAACCGGATGCTGGACAGTCTAGCTTCAGCCTCCCGATGTATCGGTCTTGGCATGAATTTGGATAAAACCAAAGTCATGATCAATGCCCACATTGATCCAAGACCGGTGATCGTACATGGCCACCTTCTCGAAATTGTTTCTGAGTACACTTACCTCGGGCAGATTTTGCAGTTGGGTAAAAACAATTTCGAGAAGGAAGCCAAGAGGAGGATCCAGCTAGGCTGGGCAGCGTTCGGAAAACTACGTCGAGTCTTCTCGTCATCCATACCGCAATGTTTGAAAACGAAAGTTTTTAATCAGTGCGTCCTACCAGTCATGACCTACGGAGCTGAGACGTGGACACTCACGATAGGGTTGGTCCACCAGTTCAAAGTCGCTCAGCGCGCTATGGAAAGAGCTATGCTCGGAGTTTCTCTGAAGGATAGGATTCGTAACGAATACATCCGACAGAGAACTAAAGTCATCGACATAGCTCAGAGAATTAGCCAACTGAAGTGGCAGTGGGCCGGCCATATTTCGCGAAGAACCGATAACCGCTGGGGTAAACGTGTTCTTGAGTGGAGACCGCGACTCGGTAAACGTAGTGTAGGACGCCCTCCGACCAGGTGGGATGACGATCTGCGAAAGACTGCTGGCAGATGCTGGATGCGACAAGCCGAAGACAGGGCGCTATGGCGCTCATTAGGGGAGGCCTATGTCCAACAGTGGACTAGCATGGGCTGATGATGATGATGATGATGATGATGTTAGAGTTGAATGCCCTCTTTTCCACTGCACCTACTTTAGGTCATAATAACTTTAGTGACTTATATGTAAAGGTACGTAGGTATGTCATTATGGCAAATAAAATACGAATATTGTGTATTGATATTGCGTACATATGCCAGAGAAATATAAAAGCAGCACAAACGGAGATCCGTTTGTATAGAAAGCACGCACAGTCCAACACAAAGTATCTCCAAGCACTTACAAGCAACGTTAGAACACGCATTCACGCAATATGCAGCGTGTTGCGTGGTAGTGTGTTGATCGCGTAAGTGCATTACATGTATGCCTATTTGCATACATGTATTTAATTGAATTGATCGAAAATGAACGGCCATGTAAGGGCCACGGAGCACATAGCTCTATAACATTCATTCCATCAGCTCCTGAGGCTGGGCAATGAATGCGTTCATTTTGATCGACTTAACATTGCTCGATACTATGCTAGCCGCGAATGCTCAGAATGCCTCGAAGTCGGGGCTTTGGGGAATTCTTGATGCCAACTTCTCCGGTCCATTAAAAGTTTCCACATGTTGAAATTAACACTTCAGCCTGCAATATACCTCGGGCGTAGGAGTTGAAATAAACGTACTTCCTATAACTTTAATAACAAACTAAATTGTAAAAAATTAGCAGTTTGAATTAATTTATATTTTATAATGTTTCTGCTTAACTTGGGACTAGATGATACTGTGTGAGTTATCCCGCATTATTATAGTCGTCTGAAAATCTAATTAAACGAATAAAAATATAGTGTCACTTTCAATTCGATTAACTAAAGTCGGAAACTTTGAACCCTACTAGCACACTAATATTGTAAATGCTCTTTACAATATTAGTGTACTTATGTATGTGTATTACTTATCTACGCCAAAAGTACTGAAAGGATATACACAGCATTTTTTTTATATGACTTTGAATTTTTTTTAGGTCACTAAATAAATAGTTGGATAATTTTGAAAAACCTGAAAACGGACTTTACACGCTTTTAAGTTTACACTGTTTTAAGTTTGGTATATGGTTGATAAATATTAATTCCTTGCGATATAACTTATGGGATTACTTCGGGATCAATTGATAAAGATGTAGAAAGTATTGTTCAGAATCTTAGTTGAATCTAAATTCTAATGTAACATCGATTATTTCTAACAATTTAATATTGTTATCTTTTTGTGACCAGGATGTACAAAGTATGTACAATGTGTAACACCCTTAAATTTCCACGTGTAATATGAACGTGAGATTGTTCCTCATGTAAACTAAAATTCATTTAAATTCCCACGTATAATACGTGCTTATTATTATTCCGTATCAAACCTTCATTATCACCTAAATCTAATTATTAATCAGTAGGGCAAGCACGGGCTTTCTTGTAAATTTCTTCAACTTCAATAATGTACGCAATGTATGGCGATGCGATGTCATTATTGTCTATTCTACCCTAGAGAACGAGAACAATCCCCGTGCTTGGTCTACAGTTGCGAACTATCAACATTAGAGTTATCATTTACCCTGTTTCCACGGTACCTGAGAATTCTACGAATATAGGCCTACATAAAAATGCAAACATGGAAACGAACATTAAACCTCCTTCTTTTTCCGAAGACACTTAGTAGAAATACAGAGTATTTTTAGAGCTATCAAGGGTTTCTGTAACTGTAAGAGTTATCGAAAAGTCATGTAAGGAGTTATGTGCTCGATTTTTGAAAAGATAAGTTCGGCATAATAAATACGAATAACTCTTTTAGCTTTTCTAGAAATCTGATCATTGTTTTGCGTTTTTGTGAACTTTAGTCAATAATAAATAAATAAATTAACTGCGACTATCTGAAATAAAAATAAAACAACCTTCAATTTATTCGATTACTCTCACGGTTTCTGACTTCCCCTTACTTAACTCTAAAAAGCTGGACAATTTACACAGCATCATCTAGCCCCTAGCTAAGCAGCTGTCAATAAATAATGCTTGACAATCCATACAGGATCATCTAACCTCAAGTTAAGGCCAAGTATTGTTGCATCTAGCGCTATTGCCAGCTGCGCGCAAAACATACCCAGCGACGTAGTATAGACATGCAGTAGGATAATTTTATCTCAAGCTAACCAGGGCTGGTTTTATGGGTACTTGATGATTAACACTTATTCCTAATAATATCAGATATTTTTTGTAATACATAGAAAACTACTAGTACACCCGGAACAAATATCTGCAGATCGTACAAACAGTAGAATGCTATGCGTTAAACTTAAAATCAAAAAATTGAGACTTAAAATAGTCTACTCATAGATGATTGCGGGTTCTATTTTCGCAACAGGACAACCACGTTTGTTGTAATCGTATCTTGTACAATAACTCAATGTTTATCTATAAATATGTAAATAAATATAAGTTAGTAACTATTGTAGTCCCTAATAGTCCGTAATAAACATTACTCATGTGAGCAATATTATAACTTAAACCTAATCTTGCCTAGATACGTCTGACATACGGGTGTTTCAAATCTGATACCCGATGATGACAAGGTGGTCAAAAGGAAATCAGTTTCCTCTAGATTGTTTGCAACAGTCGGTAGCTAGGTCAACTTTTTGGTTGTTGTTGTTTTTATTATTAATTATTTGGGAGATTAACTGTACATAAAACTTCAAAATACACCGTTTCAAATAATCATTGACCAAAATAATTTCCTCCGTTATTATAAACCACATATGTAGCGCTAAATGAACAGATAAAGAACAATATAAAGAAGTTACTATAGTTGTAATTTGATATTAGTTATAATAAAAATACTGATATTAAAAATATATTTCAGTTTATATAATGTTAGATAAATTTTCACAAGAAATGGGGTAAACTAGGATTTAAGTCACTAAGTTTCGAATTTATTTTTTTTAATCAACAAATTCTTTTCGTACCTTTTTGTACGGACCAGTTCACAAAATCTTAGTAACGAACATAAATGTACTAAAGAAATAATTTGTTTATTTCTATAAAAAGAACGTATATCACTCGTATGTAAAAGTTACTGAAGTTTAAATCATGGACATAAATTATGTTTTTAATTTAAGTCTCTTTAAAACCGTAAAGCTCTTTAAACCTTTAACCTGTATGTCACTTAAATTCTTACAAAAGCTGTTTATATTTTGTAAACACGCCTTCGCCTAATAATTCAGCCCTAACTACTACACATTCTCTGTTGAGTGCACGCTAAATGAATTCAGATTAGCGCTATTGTACCGCAAAACGCTTTTATTTGTGGTTGAAACAAACACAAGAACAGCGGCTCGATTACACTACATCGATGGACAGAAATGGATGTTTGCACCCATCCAAATCGGAAGTAAATATAGCTTGCGTGAACAAAGTAAGTGTCCATCAATTACTTTGTACGCACAATTTTCAAAAGGAATTTTCACTAGCGGACTGTCAACATCATGCCCATTCCTTTAAATGTCGAATAAAAGAGAAGAGCGCCTTGATTCTTGATTCACATCTTTGTTCATAGATGCCTTCAGATTTAGCTGGGACTGGCAATAATCCATTGTTGACTAGGCTATTTTATCACAATTTGATAGAAATGAAATAAATTCGAATCCATGGATATTCCATCAATTAGTGTAATCGGGCCGCAGGTTTACAATGGATTTCAGTACATTTAGATTGAAAAGCTCGACTTGATTTAGCTTTTGGTTTGTGGTCTGCATTTCAGACAGGTACTTTATGAGATTATGGTATTCTGTTTATGAACTGTTTTCAACTTGAGCAGTGGTTAGATAGAAGTCAGTAGAATATAATTATGTACTCATATTTGAATTAGAGCTTGACATTATTTCGTTCGTGGTTTTTTTACTGTCTCACATGTCTCACACATGAATTATAGTCAAAATGCATGATGAAGATGATGAAAGATTGTTACTAGTATGACTAGCACATTTAATAACAAAATACCATTTAATAACCTAATTAGAATAAGTATCTATCTTGAAATACTAATATACTGAGGTAATTATACATATATAATGTTATCTGTTACTCTTTAATTTTATAAATGAAATAAAAATATTTGTATTTGTATAACTGCAGGCTGACAAACAACCTATAGGTATCTCGACTCAAGGCGGTACTTCTGGACTCGGCGCTTATCGTCAGTCGAATTTCCTCTCTCTGCAGCCCTAGTCACCGGCCGCTTGAGCTTAGCTTCGCGGTGATGCATTGATATATTTTTACTGTAGTAATATATAATATAATGCTGGACAATCCACACAGCATCATCTAGCCCCAAGCTAAGCAGAGCTTGTGTTATGGGTACTAGATAACTGATATACATAATACAATATTATTAAATATATAGATTTTTTTTATTATACATAGAAAACAACCAGAACCCCTAAACAAATATCTGCAGATCGTACAAATATTTGTTCCGAGGCGGGAATCGAACCCGCAACCTCCTGCGTCGCAGGCGGACCTTCGCCCACCGCGCCACAGTGGTCGTCGTATATAAAGATAAAGAATTTATTGTTGTAAACTAGGTATAACATTACATTAATATTGGTCTTATGTCAAATATATTATAGCATCTCTAGTTTGCCGGCTAGGCTTACAACATCAATACAAAAAGAAAATTAGGTAGGGGAGAAGGAGGCACATTAGGACACTTTCCACATAATAGATCCTATTTTTTTTTGTTTTTAAGTTTTTTTTGCATTTTATACAGTAAAACCTATATTTGTATTTTACCTTTAGAAAACAATAATAAATTAATCATATTTATCGAGTAGAATAAGTAAAATTTTAATTTTAGTAAGACATTGACAATGTCCCAAACTGCCCCCCTTGGGGGGTAGTTTGGGACGCTACTGGGGCAGTTTAGGACTTGTGATTTAAATGGCCATAATATATGTATTAGATTAATATATAAGTATTAGAAACTGTTTTTATTTTTCAGACCTGCTTATTATTATTAAAACGTAGGTATTTGTAAGGAACTATAAATTCTTCAATTATTACCACAATAAAATTCGTACATGAGATCCATCAAACTTACAAACTATGTAAAATGCAATCAGTCAAACATGGAATCATTAAACGTTTTGATCATTATTGTCATTTCTTATTAGGATAAATTACCAGAGTTTAAATCTTGAAAAATGCCAAGATGTCCAATATTGATATCGTCCACTTATCTTCTTTTTCGGGACAGAAAAAATTATTGAACCCTGCCTTTTTTTTTCATAAAATTAACTGTCAGTGTATTTTCAATGTTTTCTGCCAAAGCTCTCCCCATATTTCTTGACGCGCATTGTACTACTAAGTAAAAATCCCCAGGTTTTATGAGTTCCATTCTCAATTCTGGCGCTTTGTCCATAGTGATGTCTTCTTCGTCAGTTAAGGCACATTTAGTGTCACTGTGGACAGAGTACCTAAGTGCTAAATCACAGACGGGTGGCAGAGATGCACTGTTTTACCTCTTTTTTTTATAGTTTCGAACCATTTTTGCAACGGTGTTAAGCAACTGAAATAAATGAAAACTTTTAGTATTACCAAAGGGGCACATTAGGACATGTCCTAAAGTGCCCCCTAATATGTGTCCTAACCTACCCCAAGGTGCCATTTAAAAAACTTTGTGTCATTAAACTATTTTTATTTATTTTGAAACCAATATCTTTGGCTCTATCCATGCATAGATACCCAAACTTAATAGAAACTATTAAAAACATATAATTTGTGCTCATAATGAGCAAATAAACACTTACGTAGTCCAGATGAAAAATTTACACCAGCCACAGAAAATCCCGACCTGCTAATAAGTCAGTTTGACAGCTGACAGCGTGGCAAATGACATATGATGCTTTGTAGTAGTAGTGTTGGCGTACTAAAATTGCGTTTAATGCAAAAAAAAAATCTATGGTTTTAGAGAAATCTCCAATGTCCAAAGGTGCCCCTGTCCTAAGCTACCTCCTTCTCCCAATAAAAAAACTTAATATTAATACTTAATATAAATATGTAATAATAATGTATATGAGTATATAAATAATAATGCTGGACAATCCACATAGAGTAATTTTATAGTATTATTTTGTTGTATTTTTATAGTCAAAATTTATTTTATAATATTAAATTACGAAAACAATGACATTAAATTGGCTACGGCCCACGCATGCCTCCCAACGGACCATATGACCCGGAAATGAGATATAATAATTAATTAAATTTTATTTTCTCCTACAAAAGTAATCAGGCTGACATTTTCAGAGCTTGTATTATTGCTATTGGTAGGAGAATAAATATCAAAGGTACTTAAAGTTATGCTACTGTGTTGTGAGAAAGAAAAGAAGACATACAATTCATAACAACAATACTTCTTACGATTATTGTTGACGGCAAACAGCTGATTCTATAGTTAGTAGAAGATTTTTTAAGACTGCTAGGTACATAAAATAAGGAACTTTTCAACTATTCGCCTAATAAACTATGGGCTTTGGCTTTATGTCGCTGCCTCGTAAGTATCCCCTCATAAAGATATGCCTCATGATCACATTTTCCCTGAAAAAATGAATCCTTATGATTATACAAATCGACTTTGACAGTCCGAACTTTTTGTTAACGAAGCGAGCAAACACATTTCAAATTAATATTCTACAAATGGAAATTAATATTCAAACACCATTATCTATCAGTAATAGCGAAATTACCGGCATACTAGTACGCTAGTAACGTCACCCGACCGCAGGCTGTGGAGTGAAATATAGCGGGCTAGTGACGTACGAAGCTACCAGCATTACCGGATTAATCCGTAAACCAGAGTCACGGATTGCGAGCGAGAGATAAACCGTTTATTTAGAGTGTTCGTGATTAGGTACGAACACACGCGGTTCTATTGATCCATTTACTTCTAATAACGGCCGATGTGGCACCGTTGGCGGAGGTCTGACTGCGAGGAGTACGATACCCATCTTGGGAAAAATATTGAGTGTCCATCGATTAGATAGTAAATAATGGACAATCCTCACAACATCATCTAACCCCAAGCTAAGCAAAGCTAGTGTTTTGTGACTGATGTACTTCATCATCATCATCAAGAGCCTATAGTAGTCCACGGCTGAACATAGGCTTCCCCTAATGACCACCATAGATGGCATTATTTATCATTTAGGGGTTATAATCCTCACGCTTCGCATGTGGATATACTGATATATTTAATGCAATGTTATTCCATGTTTTTTACCACTATACATAAAAAAACTACCAGAAAACCGGGAACAGTTCCGCATTATTTATTTATTCATATTTAATCCGCAATTTCCCTAATCCCCACTCTAGCTCCAATTATTTAGCTGCAGGGAGGTCCGAATACTAATGCGTTGTTTCGACGCTAACTCCCTTGTATAGTCGGCACTACATTGTTCCGTATGGACTAGCTCGAATTATAGGTACCTATTATAGTGTAAGGACACGGCCGCACTGCAAGATGGGAGCTTGGAGTGGTACATGAGGAAACAGACGAATAAAATGTTCAGGAAGCCTATTTTATCGAACAAAATACGCAATTACGTTTCGTTTTCTTGAAATTAATACTCTGTTATGTATTTTCGACATTAGAGTACGAATTGGCAGAAATAAAATACGTAATTATTCTGGAGAAAAAAAATAAACCTCTCGAACTGCCCTCACGCAAGGGCCTTTAATATATAGACAATATCTATGTTAATAATAAAATAATAGAACAAACTGATACTATTGTGGCACAATCGGTGCCATTATCGCTGGAAGTGATAAAACGAGGTGATTCCTATTTTCCTGTATTTTACCTCGATGATCGATGGACCTGTCCCAGTAAGCATCATACCAGCTATCGCCTCCATACACGGCCTCCATCTCTCAGCAGCTATGCCTCACACACGGTAAAGGCACTTCAGTTGCGGTGCCTCCCATAATGACAGCTACCTACGACCGCTCCGAATGGGTAGAGGGTAGAACCCTGAGGCACTCCTCAGGGTTTTAATCTTTGACGGACAGCCGCCGGTCCGTTCCGAGCCCGACCGTTGCGCTTGTTTAACACGTTGGACCCTATCGGTTCCTCTTGGCTTCACCGAGGTTACCACCTCCCCCGCCCCGTGGGGAGAAATAGGTCTACCATTAACATAGAGATACAGTAGAATAAGTTTTTTTTTTTTATATAACTGATAGACCTCCGTTTGACCACGATCTCACCTGATGGAAAGTGAATATGTGGCCGACGGTAGATCACGCAGGTCTAGAAGACACCAATTCACTCTAGTTTTGAAGAGACCCAGGTTGTTGTTGTTGTACCCAAGTAACTTTCAACTCGTTAGTAATTGATCTAAAAATAAAACTGTTAGAAATTATCGAATCACTCGAGCTATATAGCTTATGGACTTCAAATTTAATCATGGAAAATGACAAGCACATTTAATCAGTCAGCAGGTAATTTCCTCGGCTACATTTGTAATCCGCCTTCTGAATTGTATTCAGAATGTAATCGACTTAACAAGCCTGGTGATTAAAGCTCAGCATAATTTGGTTGTCGATATTATTTAGGTACAGTAAGAAGAGATGTACTTAATTTAGGTAGAGTTAGAGAGAAAGTAGTTTAGTAAGAAAACCTATGTATTAATGTAGTTAAAAAATGTCTTATTTTTCTATGTTACGAAATAACTTAAAAGGTTTTCAGATTTCTGATTCAATAAAATAACTGTATTTATTTAGGGTTACAAAATAAGCAATTAGGCATAATCATCAATTTTGTACAAACAATAGGTACTAATTTTATAGAGAGGAAAGATTTTGATTGTCGGTTTCGGAACTACTGGACTCATTTGAAAAATTCTTTCACCATTAGAATCTTACACTTTCTTGACGAACATAGGCCTGACGATAAAATATTTTCTAAAAATTTAGGGATTCGTTTATACACTTCAATAATGTAAACTGACGTGTTGTTATTTTTGTTAAATGCCCGTGCGAAGCCGGGGCGGACCGCTAATGATATAAAAAATAAGGTGTCATTAAATTTCTCATTACTCAAGTTTTTGTCTATTGGACGAAAAAAATCTGAAACCTGTATAAAAATCTGTAGATCTCTCAAAAATCTGTAGACAATTTACTCTCATTTATTTGTGTGTGTATTCTTCATTTTATTTTGAGTCTAAAGGTTGAATATTCCTACAATAGCCACTAGTGTTTCGGACAGCGAGTCAACTCGCCAGAGTGAAATATAGCCCTTGTCAATTTAAGGCGGCACGCGACCTATATAAAGGCGAGGCTATTAATTAATTAAAAGACTCATAAAAAATATTTATTTTATAAGACGAAAGTGAAACGATAAAATTGTAGTTGAATTTGCCATATGATATCTCTGCCTATTCTGCATATATTTCTGCATACCGTTACCGGTGAAGTATTTATCATTTTATTCTACTGTTTTCAAATAAATATCTTTATCTTATCCGTGAATTAAAAATTCTAAACAATCAGAAAATCTTTTGTGTGCTTTCATTATTAATAAACTACTCGTAGCTCCATTATGGATTTTAGTAGTTTCTTCGATTTTATTTCATGTTTTCTCACCGTTTAAACTTTTCTGAATTCCCAAAAATATTTAAAGAGCAAAATTATCCAAATCGGTCCAGCCGTTCTTGGGTTCTAGCGAGTCAATCATTCAACAATTATTTTTTATATATGTAGATGAACCATATCGTTACTAATATCAATAAAAAAATAATCAAATAATTATCTAGGACCTTAATGAAAAATTAGAACTTTCAGTCATCTTAAAGAAGTTCATAAACATTTATAATTTATTTGTAATATTGCATTTTTTTTAAATAGATTATTTAAAATAGAAAATCTGTCAAAAGTTTTGTTAAAATAATAAACTATATAAAATATCTAACTGTTTGTATGAAATTTTCCACTTAAGCTCGTGCCAGAGACGTGTCTGTGAAGTTAGCAGAGCATCTTCTGGCAGAGCATAAATAAATTAGAGTTCTGTTCGCATGCAGGTGAGTTCTATAGTTCCTGATAGTTTTCAGGAATAGTTCTGGCGTTTTTACCTGAAAAAAGTTAAGTGAAATTATGCTCTGCTAACTTCGCGTAGCAGAGCATTTTTCAGGAATCCACACAAAAATTGGTATGAATAAGGTTTTCGATACTAAAAACAGTTCCTGATAGTTTTCAGAAATAGTTCCGGGGTTTTTACAAGACTAATGTCAATTTACAGATTTCATCAAGTAAATTTCTATTAGGGTTAGTCGTGACACGAAGTTCCTTAGACCTGCTCAAACCATAGTACGAATACATTGCCACGAGCAATAAGCGAATATAAAACTACAGTTATGAATGAAAAATATTAAAATGACAAAACTCCTGAAAATTTCATGAAATCGTAACAAAATACTTAAATGTTTGGTGAAAATGTATTGATTCAAGGGGCTGTAATGCTCCTTTGAGAGGAGTTCTGATAGCATGCATGGAGAATACAATAAAAAACAGTTAGATCTTATAAAAAAAAAATACAATTCAAACACAGAACTCCTGAAATTTTCATGAAATCGGACTTTGAACTCACAACAAAATTCTTTAAAGTTTGGTGAAAATGTATAGATTCAGGGCTTGTTATGCTCTTATTAAGACAGTTCCAATAGCATGCATTGTGTAAATAAAAGAAAACAGAACGATCTAACGAAAACAGTACAATATACAAACTGAACTCCTGAAAATTTCATGAAATTGGACTTAGAGCTCGAAACAAAATTATTCAATGTTTGGTGAAAATGTATAGATTCAAGGGCTTGTTGTGCTCTTATTAAGACATTTCCCATAGCATGCATTGAGTATATTATAGAAAACAGATAGATCTAACGAAGTCAGTACAATTCAGACGCAGAACTCCTGTAAATTTCATGAAATAGGACTTTGAACTTGAAACAAAATTATTCAATGTTTGGTGAAAATGTATAGATTCAAGGGCTTGTTGTGCTCTTATTTAGACAGTTCCCATAGCATGCATTAAGTATATAATAGAAAACAGATAGATCTAACGAAAACAGTACAATTCAGACGCAGAACTCCTGAAAATTTCATGAAATCGAACTTTTAACTCGCTACAAAATTATTCAATGTTCTGTGAAAACGTATAGATTCAAGGGCTTGTTGTGCTCTTATTAAGACAGTTCCCATAGCATGCATTAAGTATAAAATAGAAAACAGATAGATCTAACGAAGTCAGTTCAATTCAGACGCAGAACTCCTGAAAATTTCATGAAATCGAACTTTGAGCTCGCAACAAAATTATTCAATGTTTGGTGAAAATGTATAAATTCAAGGCATTGTTATGCTCTTATTAAGAAAGTTCCAAAAACATGCATTTAGTATAAAATAGAAAATAGATAGGTCTAACAAAAACAGTACAACTCAGATACCGAACTCCTGAAAAAATCATGAAATTGGACTTTGAACTCGCAACAGAATTCTTCAATGTTTGGTGAAAATGTATAAATTCAAGGGCTTGTAGTGCTCTTATTAAGACAGTTCCCATAGCATGCATTAAGTATATAATAGAAAACAGCTTGATCTAACGAAAACAGTACAATATACACACTGAACTCCTGAAAATTTCATGAAATCGAACTTTTAATTGGCTACAAAATTATTCAATGTTTTGTGAAAATGTATAGATTAAAGGGCTTGTTATGCTCTTATTAAGACAGTTACAATAGCATGCATTGAGTATATAACAGAAAACAGATAGATCTAACGAAATCAGTACAATTCAGACGCAGAACTCCTGAAAATTTCATGAAATCGAACTTTTAACTCGCTACAAAATTATTCAATGTTTTGTGAAAATGTATAGATTCAAGGGATTGTTATGCTCTTATTAAGAAAGTTCCAATAGCATGCATTTAGTATAAAATAGAAAATAGATAGGTCTAACAAAAACAGTACAATTCAGACACAGAACTCCTGAAAGTTTCATGAAATTGGACTTAGAGCTCGAAACAAAATTATTCAATGTTTGGTGAAAATGTATAGATTCAAGGGCTTGTTGTGCTCTTATTAAGAGAGTTTCCATAGCATGCATTGAGTATATAATAGAAAACAGATAGATCTAACGAAATCAGTACAATTCAGACGCAGAACTCCTGAAAACTTCATGAAATCGAACTTTTAACTCGCTACAAAATTATTCAATGTTTTGCGAAAATGTATAGATTCAAGGGCTTGTTGTGCTCTTATTAAGACAATTCCCATAGCATGCATTGAGTATAAATAAGGAAACAGATAGTTCTAACGAAAACAGTACAATATACACACTGAACTCCTGAAAATTTCATGAAATTGGACTTAGAGCACGAAACAAAATTATTCAATGTTTGGTGAAAATGTATAGATTCAAGGGCTTGTTGCGCTCTTATTAAGACAGTTCCAATAGCATGCATTGAGTATATAATAGAAAACAGATATATCTAACGAAAACAGTACAATTCAGACGCAGAACTCCTGAAAATTTCATGAAATCGAACTTTTAACTCGCTACAAAATTATTAAATGTTCTGTGAAAACGTATAGATTCAAGGGCTTGTTGTGCTCTTATTAAGACAGTTCCCATAGCATGCATTGAGTATATAATAGAAAACAGATAGATCTAACGAAGTCAGTTCAATTCAGACGCAGAACTCCTGAAAATTTCATGAAATCGAACTTTGAGCTCGCAACAAAATTATTCAATGTTTGGTGAAAATGTATAAATTCAAGGGATTGTTATGCTCTTATTAAGAAAGTTCCAATAGCATGCATTTAGTATAAAATAGGAAATAGATAGGTCTAACAAAAACAGTACAATTCAGACTCCGAACTCCTGAAAGTATCATTAAATTGGACTTTGAACTCGCAACAGAATTCTTCAATGTTTGGTGAAAATGTATAGATTCAAGGGCTTGTTGTGCTCTTATTAAGACAGTTCCCATAGCATGCATTGATTATATAATAGAAAACAGATAGATCTAACAAAATCAGTACAATTCAAACGAAGAATTCCTGAAAATTTCATGAAATCGAACTTTTAACTCGCTACAAAATTATTCAATGTTTTGTGAAATTGTATAGATTCAAGGGCTTGTTATGCTCTTATTAAGACAGTTACAATAGCATGCATTGAGTATATAATAGAAAACAGATAGATCTAACGAAATCAGTACAATTCAGATACAGAACTCCTGAAAATTTCATGAAATCGAACTTTTAATTCGCTACAAAATTATTCAATGTTTTGTGAAAATGTATAGATTCAAGGGCTTGTTATGCTCTTATTAAGAAAGTTCCAATAGCATGCATTAAGTATAAAATAGAAAATATATAGTTCTAACAAAAACAGTACAATTCAGACGCAGAACTCCTGAAAATTTCATGAAATCGAACTTGTAACTCGCTACAAAATTATTCAATGTTTGGTGAAAATGTATAGATTCAAGGGCTTGTTATGCTCTTATTAAGACAGTTACAATAGCTAGCATTTAGTATATAATAGAAAACAGATACATTTAACGAAAACAGTACTTGATTAGTACTAACTGGACTTAGAGCTCGAAACAAAATTATTCAATGTTTGGTGAAAATGTATAGATTCAAGGGCTTGTTGCGCTCCTATTAAGACAGTTCCCATAGCATGCATTGAGTATAAAATAGAAAACAGATAGATCTAACAAAAACAGTACAATTCAGACGCAGAACTCCTGAAAATTTCATGAAATCGAACTTTTAACTCGCTACAAAATTATTCAATGTTTTGTGAAAATGTATAGATTCAAGGGCTTGTTATGCTCCTATTAAGAGAGTTCCAATAGCATGCATTGAGTGTATAACAGAAAATAGATAGATCTAATGAAAACAGTACAAATTACACACAGAACTCCTGTAAATTTCATGAAATAGGACTTTGAACTCGAAACAAAATTATTCAATGTTTGGTAAAAATGTATAGATTCAAGGGCTTGTTGTGCTCTTATTAAGACAGTTTCCATAGCATGCATTGAGTATAAAATAGAAAACAGATAGCTCTAACGAAATCAGTACAATTTAGACGCAGAACTCCTGTAAATTTCATGAAATAGGACTTTGAACTCGAAACAAAATTATTCAATGTTTGGTGAAAATGTATAGATTCAAGGGCTTGTTGTGCTCTTATTAAGACAGTTCCCATAGCATGCATTGAGTATAAAATAGAAAACAGATAGATCTAACGAAAACAGTACAATTCAGACGCAGAACTCCTGAAAATTTCATGAAATCGAACTTTTAACTCGCTACAAAATTATTCAATGTTTTGTGAAAACGTATAGATTCAAGGGCTTGTTGTGCTCTTATTAAGACAGTTCCCATAGCATGCATTGAGTATATAATAGAAAACAGATATATCTAACGAAAACAGTACAATTCAGACGCAGAACTCCTGAAAATTTCATGAAATCGAACTTTGAGCTCGCAACAAAATTATTCAATGTTTGGTGAAAATGTATAAATTCAAGGGCTTGTTGTGCTCTTATTAAGACAGTTCCCATAGCATGCATTGAGTATATAATAGAAAACAGCTTTATCTAACGAAAATAGTACAATATAC
Organism: Eupithecia pulchellata; assembly: GCA_963931895.1. Taxonomy (NCBI): domain Eukaryota; kingdom Metazoa; phylum Arthropoda; class Insecta; order Lepidoptera; family Geometridae; genus Eupithecia; species Eupithecia pulchellata. Next base: position 3,713,821 of record OZ007538.1, read on the forward strand.
ACTCTGAACTCCTGAAAATTTCATGAAATCGAACTTTTAATTCGCTACAAAATTATTCAATGTTTTGTGAAAATGTATAGATTCAAGGGAATGTTGTGCTCTTATTAAGACAGTTCCCATAGCATGCATTGAGTATATAATAGAAAACAGCTTTATCTAACGAAAACAGTACAATATACACTCTGAACTCCTGAAAATTTCATGAAATCGAACTTTTAATTCGCTACAAAATTATTCAATGTTTTGTGAAAATGTATAGATTCAAGGGCTTGTTGTGCTCTTATTAAGACAGTTCCCATAGCATGCATTGAGTATAAAATAGAAAACAGATAGATCTAACGAAAACAGTACAATTCAGACGCAGAACTCCTGAAAATTTCATGAAATCGAACTTTTAACTCGCTACAAAATTATTCAATGTTTTGTGAAAACGTATAGATTCAAGGGCTTGTTGTGCTCTTATTTAGACAGTTCCCATAGCATGCATTAAGTATATAATAGAAAACAGATAGATCTAACGAAAACAGTACAATTCAGACGCAGAACTCCTGAAAATTTCATGAAATCGAACTTTTAACTCGCTACAAAATTATTCAATGTTCTGTGAAAACGTATAGATTCAAGGGCTTGTTGTGCTCTTATTAAGACAGTTCCCATAGCATGCATTGAGTATATAATTGAAAACAGATAGATCTAACGAAGTCAGTTCAATTCAGACGCAGAACTCCTGAAAATTTCATGAAATCGAACTTTGAGCTCGCAACAAAATTATTCAATGTTTGGTTAAAATGTATAAATTCAAGGCATTGTTATGCTCTTATTAAGAAAGTTCCAATATCATGCATTAAGTATAAAATAGAAAATAGATAGGTCTAACAAAAACAGTACAATTCAGACACCGAACTCCTGAAAGTATCATGAAATTGGACTTTGAACTCGCAACAGAATTCTTCAATGTTTGGTGAAAATGTATAGATTTAAGGGCTTGTTGTGCTCATATTAAGACAGTTCCCATAGCATGCATTGAGTATATAACAGAAAACAGATAGATCTAACGAAATCAGTACAACTCAGACGCAGAACTCCTGAAAATTTCATGAAATCGAACTTTTAACTCGCTACAAAATTATTCAATGTTTTGTGAAAATGTATAGATTCAAAGACTTGTTGTGCTCTTATTAAGACAGTTCCAATAGCATGCATTGGGTAAATAAATAAAAATAGATAGATCTAACGAAAACAGTACAATATACACACTGAACTCCTGAAAATTTCATGAAATTGGACTTAGAGCTCGAAACAAAATTATTCAGAGTTTGGTGAAAATGTATAGATTCAAGGGCTTGTTATGCTCTTATTAAGACAGTTACAATAGCATGCATTGAGTATATAACAGAAAACAGATAGATCTAACGAAATCAGTACAACTCAGACGCAGAACTCCTGAAAATTTCATGAAATCGAACTTTTAACTCGCTACAAAATTATTCAATGTTTTGTGAAAATGTATAGATTCAAGGACTTGTTGTGCTCTTATTAAGACAGTTCCCATAGCATGCATTGAGTTAATAAATGAAAATAAATAGATCTAACGAAAACAGTACAATATACACACTGAACTCCTGAAAATTTCATGAAATTGGACTTAGAGCTCGAAACAAAATTATTCAGAGTTTGGTGAAAATGTATAGATTCAAGGGCTTGTTATGCTCTTATTAAGACATTACCAATAGCATGCATTGAGTATATAATATAAAACAGACATATCTAACGAAATCAGTAAAACTCAGACGCAGAACTCCTGAAAATTTCATGAAATCGAACTTTTAACTCGCTACAAAATTATTCAATGTTTTGTGAAAATGTATAGATTCAAGGACTTGTTGTGCTCTTATTAAGACAGTTCCAATAGCATGCATTGGGTAAATAAATGAAAATAGATAGATCTAACGAAAACAGTACAATATACACACTGAACTCCTGAAAATTTCATGAAATTGGAGTTAGAGCTCGAAACAAAATTATTCAGTGTTTGGTGAAAATGTATAGATTCAAGGGCTTGTTGTGCTCTTATTAAGACAGTTCCCATAGCATGCATTGAGTATATAATAGAAAACAGACATATCTAACGAAATCAGTAAAACTCAGACGCAGAACTCCTGAAAATTTCATGAAATCGAACTTTTAACTCGCTACAAAATTATTCAATGTTTTGTGAAAATGTATAGATTCAAGGACTTGTTGTGCTCTTATTAAGACAGTTCCAATAGCATGCATTGGGTAAATAAATATAAATAGATAGATCTAACGAAAATAATACAATATACATACTGAACTCCTGAAAATTTCATGAAATTGGACTTAGAGCTCGAAACAAAATTATTCAGAGTTTGGTGAAAATGTATAGATTCAAGGGCTTGTTATGCTCTTATTAAGACAGTTACAATAGCATGCATTGAGTATATAATAGAAAACAGACATATCTAACGAAATCAGTACAACTCAGACGCAGAACTCCTGAAAATTTCATGAAATCGAACTTTTAACTCGCTACAAAATTATTCAATGTTTTGTGAAAATGTATAGATTCAAGGACTTGTTGTGCGCTTATTAAGACAGTTCCAATAGCATGCATTGGGTAAATAAATGAAAATAGATAGATCTAACGAAAACAATACAATATACACACTGAACTCCTGAAAATTTCATGAAATTGGACTTAGAGCTCGAAACAAAATTATTCAGAGTTTGGTGAAAATGTATAGATTCAAGGGCTTGTTATGCTCTTATTAAGACAGTTACAATAGCATGCATTGAGTATATAATAGAAAACAGACATATCTAACGAAATCAGTACAACTCAGACGCAGAACTCCTGAAAATTTCATGAAATCGAACTTTTAACTCGCTACAAAATTATTCAATGTTTTGTGAAAATGTATAGATTCAAGGACTTGTTGTGCTCTTATTAAGACAGTTCCAATAGCATGCATTGGGTAAATAAATGAAAATAGATAGATCTAACGAAAACAGTACAATATACACACTGAACTCCTGAAAATTTCATGAAATTGGACTTAGAGCTCGAAACAAAATTATTCAGTGTTTGGTGAAAATGTATAGATTCAAGGGCTTGTTGTGCTCTTATTAAGACAGGTCCCATAGCATGCATTGAGTATATAATAGAAAACAGCTTGATCTAACGAAAACAGTACAATATACACACTGAAATCCTGAAAATTTCATGAAATCGAACTTTTAATTCGCTACAAAATTATTCAATGTTTTGTGAAAATGTATAGATTCAAGGGCTTGTTATGCTCTTATTAAGAAAGTTCCAATAGCATGCATTGAAATTTGAAATTTTCAGGAGTTCTGCGTCTGAATTTTACTGTTTTCGTTAGAACTATCTGTTTTCTATTTTATACTCAATGCATGCTATGGGAACTGTCTTAATAAGAGCACAACAAGCCCTTGAATCTATACGTTTTCACAAAACATTGAATAATTTTGTAGCGAATTAAAAGTTCGATTTCATGAAATTTTCAGGAGTTCAGTGTGTATATTGTACTGTTTTCGTTAGATCAAGCTGTATTCTATTATATACTCAATGCATGCTATGGGAACTGTCTTAATAAGAGCACAACAAGCCCTTGAATCTATACATTTTCACCAAACATTGAATAATTTTGTTTCGAGTTCAAAGTCCTATTTCATGAAATTTACAGGAGTTCTGTGTGTAATTTGTACTGTTTTTGTTAGATCTATCTATTTTCTATTTTATACTCAATGCATGCTATTGGAACTCTCTTAATAGGAGCATAACAAGCCCTTGAATCTATACATATTCACCAAACATTGAATAATTTTGTTGCGAGCTCAAAGTCCAATTTCATGAAACTTTCAGGAGTTCTGTATCTGAGTTGTACTTTTTTCGTTAGATCTATCTGTTTTCTATTATATACTTAATGCATGCTATGGGAACTGTCTTAATAAGAGCACAACAAGCCCTTGAATCTATACATTTTCACCAAACATTGAATAATTTTGTTTCGAGCTCTAAGTCCAATTTCATGAAATTTTCAGAAGTTCAGTATGTACATTGTACTGTTTTCGTTAAATGTATCTGTTTTCTATAATATACTCAATGCATGCTATTGGAACTCTCTTAATAGGAGCATAACAAGCCCTTGAATCTATACATATTCACCAAACATTGAATAATTTTGTTGCGAGCTCAAAGTCCAATTTCATGAAACTTTCAGGAGTTCTGTATCTGAGTTGTACTTTTTTCGTTAGATCTATCTGTTTTCTATTATATACTTAATGCATGCTATGGGAACTGTCTTAATAAGAGCACAACAAGCCCTTGAATCTATACATTTTCACCAAACATTGAATAATTTTGTTTCGAGCTCTAAGTCCAATTTCATGAAATTTTCAGAAGTTCAGTATGTACATTGTACTGTTTTCGTTAAATGTATCTGTTTTCTATAATATACTCAATGCATGCTATTGGAACTTTCTTAATAAGAGCACAACAAGCCCTTGAATCTATACATTTTCACCAAACATTGAATAATTTTGTTTCGAGCTCTAAGTCCAATTTCATGAAATTTTCAGGAGTTCAGTATGTATATTGTACTGTTTTCGTTAAATGTATCTGTTTTCTATTTTATACTCAATGCATGCTATTGGAACTTTCTTAATAAGAGCACAACAAGCCCTTGAATCTATACATTTTCACCAAACATTGAATAATTTTGTTTCGAGTTCAAAGTCCTATTTCATGAAATTTACAGGAGTTCTGTGTGTAATTTGTACTGTTTTTGTTAGATCTATCTATTTTCTATTTTATACTCAATGCATGCTATTGGAACTCTCTTAATAGGAGCATAACAAGCCCTTGAATCTATACATATTCACCAAACATTGAATAATTTTGTTGCGAGCTCAAAGTCCAATTTCATGAAACTTTCAGGAGTTCTGTATCTGAGTTGTACTTTTTTCGTTAGATCTATCTGTTTTCTATTATATACTTAATGCATGCTATGGGAACTGTCTTAATAAGAGCACAACAAGCCCTTGAATCTATACATTTTCACCAAACATTGAATAATTTTGTTTCGAGCTCTAAGTCCAATTTCATGAAATTTTCAGAAGTTCAGTATGTACATTGTACTGTTTTCGTTAAATGTATCTGTTTTCTATAATATACTCAATGCATGCTATTGGAACTTTCTTAATAAGAGCACAACAAGCCCTTGAATCTATACATTTTCACCAAACATTGAATAATTTTGTTTCGAGTTCAAAGTCCTATTTCATGAAATTTACAGGAGTTCTGTGTGTAATTTGTACTGTTTTTGTTAGATCTATCTATTTTCTATTTTATACTCAATGCATGCTATTGTAACTGTCTTAATAAGAGCATAACAAGCCCTTGAATCTATACATTTTCACCAAACATTGAATAATTTTGTTGCGAGCTCAAAGTCCAATTTCATGAAACTTTCAGGAGTTCTGTATCTAAGTTGTACTGATTTCGTTAGATCTATCTGTTTTCTATTATATACTCAATGCATGCTATGGGAACTGTCTTAATAAGAGCACAACAAGCCCTTGAATCTATACATTTTCACCAAACATTGAATAAATTTGTTTCGAGCTCTAAGTCCAATTTCATGAAACTTTCAGGAGTTCTGTGTCTGAATTGTACTTTTTTCGTTAGATCTATCTGTTTTCTATTATATACTCAATGCATGCTATTGTAACTGTCTTAATAAGAGCATAACAAGCCCTTTAATCTGTACATTTTCACAAAACATTGAATAATTTTGTAGCGAATTAAAAGTTCGATTTCATTAAATTTTCAGGAGTTCAGTGTGTATATTGTACTGTTTTCGTTAGAACTATCTGTTTCCTTATTTATACTCAATGCATGCTATGGGAACTGTCTTAATAAGAGCACAACAAGCCCTTGAATCTATACATTTTCACCAAACATTGAATAATTTTGTTTCGAGTTCAAAGTCCTATTTCATGAAATTTACAGGAGTTCTGCGTCTAAATTGTACTGATTTCGTTAGATCTATCTGTTTTCTATTATATACTCAATGCATGCTATGGGAACTGTCTTAATAAGAGCACAACAAGCCCTTGAATCTATACATTTTTACCAAACATTGAATAATTTTGTTTCGAGTTCAAAGTCCTATTTCATGAAATTTACAGGAGTTCTGTGTATAATTTGTACTGTTTTCATTAGATCTATCTATTTTCTAATATATACTCAATGCATGCTATTGTAACTCTCTTAATAGGAGCATAACAAGCCCTTGAATCTATACATTTTCACCAAACATTGAATAATTTTGTTTCGAGCTCTAAGTCCAATTTCATGAAATTTTCAGGAGTTCAGTATGTATATTGTACTGTTTTCGTTAAATGTATCTGTTTTCTATTTTATACTCAATGCATGCTATTGGAACTTTCTTAATAAGAGCACAACAAGCCCTTGAATCTATACATTTTCACCAAACATTGAATAATTTTGTTTCAAGTTCAAAGTCCTATTTCATGAAATTTACAGGAGTTCTGCGTCTGAATTGTACTGACTTCGTTAGATCTATCTGTTTTCTATAATATACTCAATGCATGCTATGGGAAATGTCTTAATAAGAGCACAACAAGCCCTTGAATCTATACATTTTCACCAAACATTGAATAATTTTGTTTCGAGCTCTAAGTCCAATTTCATGAAATTTTCAGGAGTTCAGTTTGTATATTGTACTGTTTTCGTTAGATCGTTCTGTTTTCTTTTATTTACACAATGCATGCTATTGGAACTGTCTTAATAAGAGCATAACAAGCCCTGAATCTATACATTTTCACCAAACTTTAAAGAATTTTGTTGTGAGTTCAAAGTCCGATTTCATGAAAATTTCAGGAGTTCTGTGTTTGAATTGTATTTTTTTTTTATAAGATCTAACTGTTTTTTATTGTATTCTCCATGCATGCTATCAGAACTCCTCTCAAAGGAGCATTACAGCCCCTTGAATCAATACATTTTCACCAAACATTTAAGTATTTTGTTACGATTTCATGAAATTTTCAGGAGTTTTGTCATTTTAATATTTTTCATTCATAACTGTAGTTTTATATTCGCTTATTGCTCGTGGCAATGTATTCGTACTATGGTTTGAGCAGGTCTAAGGAACTTCGTGTCACGACTAACCCTAATAGAAATTTACTTGATGAAATCTGTAAATTGACATTAGTCTTGTAAAAACCCCGGAACTATTTCTGAAAACTATCAGGAACTGTTTTTAGTATCGAAAACCCTTTTCATACCAATTTTTGTGTGGATTCCTGAAAAATGCTCTGCTACGCGAAGTTAGCAGAGCATAATTTCACTTAACTTTTTTCAGGTAAAAACGCCAGAACTATTCCTGAAAACTATCAGGAACTATAGAACTCACCTGCATGCGAACAGAACTCTAATTTATTTATGCTCTGCTAGAAGATGCTCTGCTAACTTCACCGACATGCCAGAGACAGGGTTTATAGTTTAAAATCGGTGAGCTGTTTGATTGATGTGCTTTTTGTTTAGCCTATCCAATGCATGTATATGTAATTCTGTAGATATAGGCGTTAAATAATAATAATAGAACAATCTATCCACTTAAGCACACCACAGCACCCCGAAAAGGAAGTCTTCCCGGGGATAATAATATTGCTAGACAACACGAACTGCATTATCTAGCCCTAAGTTAAATGGAGCTTGTGGTATGGGTACTAGAAAACGTATATAAATAATTAATACAATATATTATATTTTTACATACAAAACGACCAGAACTCCCGTACTTATTTTTAGTAGGTAAGTATTTATTACATTTGAAAGTGTACAGTTCGTACTAGAAGTACCTACGTAAATGTAACAAAGCATTTTACGTAGCTGCTATCGTGGATCCAGGCGCGACACGCGGTGGCCGCGCCAGTCCACATTAACATCGCGGGTCATTAACATGTCGTTCCCATTATTATTTTAAATGTTGCTTTGAATTAATTGAGTGCAGTGTTAACTTAAATAATTTCTTTGATGTTACTTACATCGATGGTCCTTCGAGCCGGATGATATGTACGGTTCGCACAATAAGTAGTTACGTAAAGCAAGCCCTAGATTTAGGCAAAACATGAATGGTGCTTACGTTTTACGATTCTTGCATATAATATGTGACCTATGTTGACAATTAAAAAAATTTAATATGATTTGAACTTGGAATATCCCAAGATTTTTAGAACAATGTTGTATGAGAAAAGAGAAAACACAACAAAAAAATATTAAAAACCATCAAGTCGTCCTAAATTTAAGCAAGACTAGCGAACAATTTTCTAATTTTTAGATTTTTATTTGTGTAAATTATTGCTACAATCAACGTTTTATAATAATATTTTATTATTAGTGCCAAAAACAAGGCACGATAAGTGTTACTATAAGAAATTGTATATTTTTACTTCAACGATAAAATACGCAAAGGCGCTTGAACGCTTTACAAAAAAAAATATGGCGGTCGAAAAAACCATAAACGAAAAACTTGAAACTACTGCGGGCGATTTCTGAAGTGTTTTAAAGTAGGTACTTTACGTATTTTACTGTTATTTTCCACGTTGAAACTGTTATTCCCAACAAAGTGAGTAAGAACTGAGTTGAATGTTAAACTTCTGGAAAACCTAGCCGTTTTATTGCTTATGGCTTTTTGTTGCAAGGATTGCAGATTTTGTTCTGATAAAAACAGGTTAATTTCATATTTTATGCAGGAATATTGCGTGAGCGTTGCCTCTAGGCTATTTACCGCGTAGGTACCAAAGCGGTGATTATAAATCCGTAAAAATACAAATTCGGATTGAAAATGCCCGGATTCAAGGTTTTCAGAGATGCGGCCATTTTTATAAAACATAATTAACTCGCGGACGCAAAAGGTATCCAAAAGTTCAAAAACCCTTCCGTTGAGAACTGGCTATTAATATTAAAAGAAAAAATATACCCAACGTTTTCCGTGGGTAAAGTTTAATATGAACCAAAGGAAAAAATACTTGCCTTAAGCATCAAAGTTTCCTCACATCAAAGATTATTTTTACAACAAGATAAGGCCGTTCGGTCCTTCGCTTTACGAGGGTCCAATGTAATGGTTTCCATACCTTGTTGCCCGTATCATGTTGAACCAGTTATAGCCAGATTCGAGTCTTTACCTACAGACACTAATAGTAAAATAGGCGGTAAGTTTACCTTGTACCTCTTTAGATTTTATCGGGTGTGCGAAGGGTTTTATGGTCCTTGAGGTCGTGTGTCAAGCAAGTTTCGAAACTGAGGCCCTATTTTAACTCTCGAAATACGCAATCGATTGTTCCGTTAAGTTTTTTGTGAAAATTGATACCTTAATTCGATGTATTAAAGTAGTTAAATAAATAAATATATTAAATAATGCTGGACCATCCACAATCTAGTCCCAAGCTAAGCAGAGTTTTTCTTATGGGTACTAGATGACTGATACACTTAATACATTATACTATATAAATAGAAAGATAGAACATCGGGAAAAAAAATATCTACAGATCGTATAAAGATTTGTCCCGAGGCGGGAATCGATCACGCAAACTCCTGCGTCGCAGGCAAACCTTCACCCACCGCGCCAAAGAGTTACACTAATTATTCGAAATAATAAAATACGAAATTGATCTGAGAGACAATTTCGTAAGACTGAAAGACACCTTGAATAGGTACCTACATGATTAGTGAGCGGTTCAATTCGTCAAATTATGTACAATTTGAAATAAGTTTTGTTAAATACGGTTTTATTCGTAAGATGCATGACGCTCGAAGTGACGCGATTTGACAAAATGAATTTATTCCGGTCGCGATAACAATGGGAAGGAACCATATCAAAATCAACTTCTTTATTTATTGAGCCGATTGCTTTTCGCTCCAACTGTGCCAGTGTCGGTGTCGGAGTGTCTTAAACTTCGAAGACAGATTATGATTTGTTTCATGGAATAAGCTCTGATAATTTTGCATGCAACAAAAGTGACTTTCACTTTGGCAGTTCGAAAATTGGATGGACCTTTCCATGTAATTTGACAACACGGATTGTGACATCAATTATTTTAGTTTGATCATTAATCGAACTTCGTACAACTTGATGTGATCAAAATGAGCAAGCCTTCAAAGTTCAAAACACAAAAACCGCACAAAGTGGCCAAACTATCTATGGACTTGTGCTAACTTTTACTGAACATGCACACGCTATCCAAACGCTACCCCAACTCAATGTAGAATAGATAGTGATACACTATAGGTTCAGGGTAGCTACCTAGATAGATACGTGATATACGAACCAGGATAAGTAATTCCTGAACCTTCCGCCCCATGTCACCCCCATCGTAGCTGTCAGAACATAATCACACGTCTCTCGAGAGCGTTCCAGTAATTATGCTGTTGACAACTTGTGGTAAGCGCTCCAGTTTGTCAATTCTGCTAAATGAAACGCATTAGTCTTGAAGCATGTTACTTGTTCGGAATTTGCTACGTTGTACCTACTTAAATAAGGACTGATTTACTTTATTTAAGTAAATGTGTTTCGATTTATATCTAACCACCATTTTAGGGTGGTAACATGAGTGAGCGTGCAGCATAACTTAGTGAGTCATTATTACACAACCTTCAATTAGGCTAAGTTACGTCTCTCGAAAAACGCGTCTAGACCCAACGTCTCAAACGTGACATTTCCCAGAGACACACATGATACGGACCTATTTCAAAAAGTTGCTTAGTAGTTTCATAGATTTTCAACCGATTTTGTACATTGTAAATTATGATGCTCTGACTTACATAAGACATTAAAGCCACAAAGCTGCAAGGTTTTAAGCTATTACTGAACTAGCTACATAAGTAGTGATATATGTGCACGGATAAGGAATTCCTGAACTTTCAGCCCCATGTCACCCCCATCGTAGGTGTCAGAACATAATCACACGTCTCTAGAGAGCGTTCCAGTAATTATGCTGTTGACAACTTGTGGTAAACGCTCCAGCGTGTCAAATCCGCTAAATTAAACGCATTAGTCTTGAAACGGAATTGTTGAGGCCCTTTTTAAATTCTACAAAATGCGCAAAAGATAGTTTCGTTCTAATTTGCACTATAGATCGGTATACTAAAGTACACCAATTGATCGAAATGGTTTACGAAATTTGGTTTGGAGAATTAAATTAAAAAGAAGTAAATTGATTTTGTACTTGTTTAATAAGATATTAAAATAATGTATAAGGATTGTTTCTAAGTTGACATACTGACTGGATTAAATCCAGTCAGTCAGTTGTGACCTGACCACTTTTGTGGCATAGCGATCAAAGGTGTTTGACGCATAAGTGGATCTTGGCTGTGTGGGACCGGGTGTTTATTGCGTCATTGCAACCAAATAAAGTGAATTGTTAGATTTATACTACGAGTACTTATATTTGAGTACACATTTTATCAGAATAAATCTTATTAACCTATATTTGAATTCTTTGATTCTACCTAAATAGAAACCCAGCCTAGAGCACTTATCAAGTATCTCTTATAACAATCTGTTAAAATAATTCATGATTTGTACAGCATGACTTATTATAAATTGACGACCTCTGGGAGCCTCTGGGGCGCGGTGGGGCGAAAGACCGCCTGTGGCGCCCGATGTTGCACGTTCGATTCCCAATTCGAGATAAATATTTATACGATCGGCAGATATTTGTTCCGTTGTGGTCGTTTTATATGTATGTAAAAAAAAATCTCTATGTAACATTTTTTATTATTCAGTATATCAGTCATCTAGTACCCATAACACAAGCTCTGCTTAGCTTGAGGCTAGATGTTGCTGTGTGGATTATCCAACATTATTTATTTAAATCGATTCCTGCGATTGAAATCAGAAACATGACGACAAATACTCATAAATTATGAGATAATGTGTGTCCATTATGACTCATAGACAAAGACAATCATTTATTTGCTGCTCATACCGAACAAAAAAGACAAAAAATACACATTCTGTGAATAAAGTCTGTTCTAAAAAAACCGTTCAACTCAAGATTCCAAAGATTTTCTTCCTCTATATTTCACAGCAATATAATACGGCTTTAAATATTTGATGCAGTGTAAATCTAGATGCAGCTGTGTTCCGGACATGTGTTCTTGTCTTGGAAATAGATTTTGTACTTTGTGGCCGCATAATGTGAGAGCTGGATGGCAATGATTTGGCAACGCTGCTTGTTTCACTACAGGGCCTTTATTCACTATTGCCATTCCCAACGCGTTTCACAGATATAACAAGACAGCGGCGTGGAATCGAACAAAATCGTATTTAGAATACATTGTGACGTCACACGGTTTGAGCAAGGAATTTCCTATTTCATAGAGAATAAAGGTCCAGTATTTTCCGGGACAGTCCATAGCGATTCAAGCCCAAAAGTAAGCATGGGTTATATTATAAGATAACTGATTATGAAGAGGCAGAATAAATATACAGTAAAGTTATATCCCTAACAAACACCCAATAAGTCACGTCTTGGGAAAAAAAATTATGCAGATCATATAAAGTATGTATCATAAAAGAAAAAAAAACATTTACTACTAGTTATATACTTATATCTATTTCCTAAAATCTAAACCGTCTTCTCTAGAAGGCAGAGTGCCCAGAAAGAGGCAGCAGCATTGTCACGTTGGATGGCGATGCTAATTCATTGACTGAAATAGGCAGCATTCCTATCATTTGCCGTGTGGTGCCGGCATAGAATTTCACCACCCCATCTCTTCCCGTGGGTGTCGTAAGAGGCGACTAAGGGAAACAGACCGGGGGGCGGGCAGCAGCGCCCTCTGCAGAACTACTCCACCGAACTGCGATCCCCAACCCGCATGCCCAGCGTGGGGATTAATGGCAATAACCCTCAAACGATAAATAATGCCATCTATGGGCTCACTAAGGGAGACTTATGTCCAGCAGTGGACTATTATAGGCTGATGATGATGATGATGTGATGCCATAGAGTTTTGACAATCTAAAGCAACTGCTTGTATTTGGCAACGCTGCATGTTTCTAGTGAGATTGCTAATGGTTTTGATTGCTAAGCATGATTTGAAGGATGCAGACGGATGCGTATTTTTAGGTCGTAATATTGTTTTTACTACATAACCCCGTGAACTTCGTCACCTTCAACTTATCCCACTTTTGTTTTTCTCAAACCATGTATAAAAACAAACAAAACATTAAAATATTAAAATCGATCCTAGCCGTTCTCGAGTTTTACCGAGAGTTACGAATAACCTTGATTTTTTGTAAACAGAATTTATTAGACCTTAGACCATTAGACTCATTGTCATAATTCAAAATTTCGCTGTACCTAATGTGCACTATTTAGTTACTATGACTTTTTATATTTGTATGTACATATGTTGTCTGTAAGGTATTTGTTGATATGGGCCCTAGAATAAGTTTTTTACCTATTCTTTTGTTGCCTGAAATAAATGGTTTATTACAAAAACTATTTAAAAAAAATAACCTACGCTAGCGAAACCAAAAGCACACCATTTCATCTATACTAATATTATAAAGAGGAAAGATTTGATTGTTTGTTTGTTTGTTTGTTTGTTTGTTTGAATTGAATAGGCTCCGAAACTACTGGACCGAGTTAAAAAATTCTTTCACCATTAGAATCCTTAATTTTCCGTGATGAACATAGGATATATAATATTTTCAAAAAAATTTGGGATCCGCATGAAAAATTCAATAATTGAACCGTGGGCTGTATATTCAACCTCTTTTTCTATTATGGCGCGTCAGAATAGAAAAAGAGGTTGTATAGCGCACGGTGCTTGCTTTTTCTCTACGGCCAGTGTCAGTTTTGGAATGTCGAGTCAAAGTCAAAAACCCCAATGCTGTTAAAAAAAGTAAAGATCCGTATGAAAACTGTGAAAACCATCGTTTTAGTGTGTATAATTTCTGAAATTTTTGTTTAATACCCGTGCGAAGCCGGGGCGGGCCGCTAGTCCATAATAAACGAAAACAGTCACCCAAGTAATAATAACGTAACTTGACATTCCTGATGAAAAACTTTGCCTTTTCTCATTATTATAAGTTCTTATGATAATACTTGACATCTTTGAGGGCAGTTCAAGAATAATTGAATTAGATTTTTACTTATTCATAAACACGGTTTAGCCAAGATTCTTCTTCCACTAGTGGATAAAAAAAAATAGTGAAGAGAAAATCAATAGCAACTTATTTTATAATAATTTAATGTATGAAATTTTACCTGTCTAAGTGTTAATTTTGCCTCAGAGGCATTATACATTAGACTTATTAATTAGCTTTAATTTAATTATTATTGGGTACAATAGTACCCAATAATAATTAATATAAATAAAATAATATAAATATGTAATGTAATAAATAAACTTAAGCAGAACTTAAGATTACTACCTAATAATAGCAGTATAATGATGCCATCTATGGCGCTCATTAGGGGAGGCCTATGTCCAGCAGTGGACTATTATAGGCTGGTGATGATGATGAATAGCAGTATGTGAATAGCACTGTGGCTGCATTATTATCTAAGATTATAGTAATATATCTAACTTAGTTTAACTAAATACGCATTGTGAAGCCGTTGACTATACCTGAATAAATAAAATTTTAATAAAAAAATCTTGAGCCTTTTTGAATACAGTAGGTACAAGTTTTACTTCCTGAACAAAACCGGCTTAATTTTTTTATGTGTAACCCAGTTGAAAACGGACTCTAACAAAATATAGAAAGCTCTTGAAGTAAAAGTGACAGGTACTCGTGTGGTTTTACGGTGCTTCAACAGTTAAACAAAATCTTGAATATGTTACTTAGCCGAGGCCAAAGAAACAGTTTTGAAAATCCTAGCTTTCGTTTCCAACCATAAATAGGAGCTTTGAATTTAAACCAGGTATCAAATGCTTTTCATAAATGACTTAGATCTAATAGAGTCTTAGTGTACCTCGATTATAGTTTTGGAATTGTAGGTTTTGCATCATGCAAACTCATACTAGCCATTCTGATAACCAATCTATGTTTATTTATATACTACAGCTGCTTTTGTTATATTAACATGTTTGTTGTCATAAAAAATAAACCGTAAATTTACAAACAGCATCACTTTTTCGTTGTTTTTTCGGCAGTGAAGTTTCAATAGTATCATAAGGACTCAGTTGTATCATAAGCTTATGTTCTACAGGCAAGGGAATTGTTCTATAGGGTAGAATAGGCAATAATAACATCATTTCTCCATACATTGCGTATATTGTTGATGTTGAAGGAGTGACTACCAAATAACACACAAATCATAATTTAAATGACAAAGTGAAAGAAAGAAGAGAGATATACATTTATTTCTCTATTCTGTTCTATATTTGCCTTATTTAGTGCCTTGTTTGTATGCACTTTTTTAGATGGGTTTCTACCCATCCAGTTGTTGGCTGAGAGAGAGTGTATACAAGGCACTAAATAAGACAAATATAGAAACCAAATAGAGAAAAAAACCAAAAAAATGGTTAAAAAAACCTCAGCATGTGTAGGTTATAATTAAACGATAAAAAGCGTTTTGCTACGCTTAATGCTACGCTAGTTCTCAAGTTGAAAGTGAAGTAACTTTTCGTTAATTGAACCAAGACCTTTGCTTACCCGTGTTTACCTGTATTTTGCTTATTCTGTGCTTACTCCTGCAGCCTTATTGTCTAACTTGAAATCCATTACCAGTGAACTTCAAACCGATTACCAGCTGTAGACCCAATAAGAATGTTGTCGGTATTGTCTAATCTAAGGTGTTCAACTGGTCTTTGGTTTCAGCTATTTACACAATACAAAAGTGACAATCGAAGTCCAGGCTAGGTTTGAAATGCCAAACTGAAGCCGATTACGATTACCAGTTGAGTTAGACAATAGAGCCGTTGTTATGTTCCCAATAAAGATTAATGTAAGCGTATTTTTGTATTGAGTCCTGAAGATGATACAGTTGTTGCTAGCACGGGTAGGTAACAAACTTAATTTAGGAAAATACTTAAAAAAAAATACACAGAAAACGTCCAATCACAAAAAATACAGATCATATAAACCACAGCCACCGGAAACAGTTTTCCCTTTAAAAATTCTCCTTTACCGGAAAACTGGACTCAAATGAAAGAAAAAGTACAGAAATCCCCCTTAAAGTATTTTCGTATTTTGATTATGTGGCAGTTTCTCAGTTTGAGCTAGATTATTCTCTGAAATTCGGCATATTTTAGCTTCCTTTGAAAACATTCCGAAAGAGTCTTCAGATTTTGAAGGGAATCTAAAATATGTCGAATCAAGGCCGTTATATTTTGCATTTTAGGCGGTTAAGCGACAGAAAACTCGGAAAAAGGCATTTAATTAGTAAAATTACAAAACAATCTGACTGTTTATTTATTCATTAAAAATACAGTAATTTTGTAAAAAAAAGTTAGCATTGTAAATAAAAGTTTGAAAGAAACAATAAAATTGGTGTTAAAAAACAAGATCCATCATCTCTTGCAATGAGGAGTCCGAACGTTTTGTCAAATAAACATATTTTTTATAAACATAATTTTTAGTTGATTCCTACCCATTAATTAACTACTGTAATATAAATTTCTGTATAGGGTGCTGATGGTTCCCAAAGATAAATAAAAAATAATAGATATCGTTTAGAGACTTGGCTATTTAATGAATACAAAATATATTTAATAAAATATATATAGTAAAATAGGCACTTTCATTTTAGATGGATTGTTCAGAAAACTATAATTCACAGGCCACCTGCAAAGAATGCTGATGCGTTGCGCCAGATACTGACCAACTTTAGGGTCGCTTCGGTCAGAATATAGGTAATTTATCAAACCTTCATTTTTCCGTTTGATCCATTCAATTTTCTGATTGCAGCTGTTCAAAATAAAGGATTGTTTTCAAGAAATCTCAAAGGGGATTATATGGCTGGTCGGGCGCGTAAAAGGGTTACCCATTGTTTGAAGGCGAAAGACCCAAGTTTTTGTAAAGACTCGCCAGATCCCAGAGTGAAGGCTTTAAGAAATCTTTTGGAATTAGGGCAGTTTTAATTATATCTGTGTTTACATTTGCAGCGGAGGTCAGTATTCATAAATTAGCAATCATTGTTCATGACAATCTTAAGTTTTTACTACGAATAATAAACAAAACAAAATTGAACCGATGAGTGGTGAAAAAAAATTAAGTCATATTCATTATTCAAGACCATGTTCGGTCTAACAAGATGTATAAGGATAGAAAAAGGAATCTGTAATATATATCGAAGCCATCGAAATCGATGAGGAGGCCTTAATCAGTTAAAAGAAATTTCGTTTCTATGGGGTAATTAATTACCCATTATTCAATTATATGGCTAGATTGTAATATAGAATAAAATCAAATCACGTGTGCAAAAAATTGTATTTGTGGTTATACACATTTTTATACTAAAACAAGCAACAAAACGAATTTCTGATTTGTTTGTATTCTATATGATAAGCTAAATTTTAAATGCGCTATGCCCTACACTTTGTATAATAAATTATAAACCTACGCACATAATCAAAATCTGAAACAACGTATTATTAAATTATCATTTGTTAAATTTGTAAATGTGCAACCGTTATTACCTATTTTGCGCTTCACTACAACTCGGTTTATAATTTACCACGAATTGAACAAATTATGATGAGCAATAATTGTGCGATCAGCTATCAGCAGAGGCGGGCTTACCCATTGCGAGGCTCCGGGCGGCAGGTCTTTGCGAGGCCTTTTGTCCTTCATGACAAGTTTGTGATGCGAAAATAGATAGATAGGAGGGCCCCGAATGCTATGCGATAAAAAATCGATTTTCAAGTGTTTCGAGGCGCGATATTCAAGTACTACAATAAATGTTTCAATTATGTTTCTATTGAATTAAATAGTTAACTAACTTTGATTTATCTTAATAAATAATTAGGGATCAAATTCAAAATTTTATATAAAAAGCATTTTAAAAGCTTGGGTTGTTGCGCGAGGAGCAAGAGCGTGGCCCGGGCGATTGCCCTGATGGCTACCCCCTAAAGCCGCCACTGGCTATCAGTTATGTTATGTTCTAGTTAAAGGCGTGTTGACACTATGCGAGTCAGCTCGGAGCTAGTGAACTCTGAGAGTACCGCAACTCATATTTTGAAAATTTGCAATCCGAGTGTATTCAGACGGCGGTGTCTGGCCTGAGTAAACTCTCGGTCTACTCTTTCTGAAATAGCTCATAAGTGTATGAAAATTGAAAAAACGGCATTTAGCAACAACGACCAAGTCTCATGGCATTTTTCGAAGTTGACTTAAAAAGGAAGAAAAAGAAAATTTATCGAGTTGTACCCATAAAGTAAATAAACGAACTGGGTATATCTCAATAAAAAACTATACCTATAAAAACAAGAAAAGGTTTGCAAGCAAAGCTAATTTTAGGTCTAATAGCATTAATGCGGCTTCGCAGGCGTTTTACATAGAATGAATTAGGTAGCCAATGATTAGTCATCGTAGTTTGATGAATTCATTATGAATGTAAGCGGGTTAACTACGAACCTATTATATGTTGTAAGAACACCAATGTTTCGTGAGCGCATTGAGGCGGTATGGGCGCGACGTGAGCCGCACTCACCCTGATGAAGTCCCTCGTTAAGGGATGAAACGTTGGTGTTCTTACAACATATAATAGGTTCGTAGTTCGTAGTTATAATAGGTTCGTAGGTACACAACAAAATTTTAATCTGGCGACAACCGCGAAACAATTAACCTTAAATATTTGCGGGCCAGTATTTATTTAACTTTAGATTTCCATGGAACAGTCACGAAATTAGAACTTAAAGCTGAATTATTCGGTTCTTGGCACTTCCGTAAAGTTCTAAAGAATACGAGGTTTTCTTATGCAAAGCACGCACTTACTAATTACTTTCGAACTATTTGCAAAATGAAAATTCAGTTCACAGTTTGAATTTCATAGTATAAGCCTCTTTCGCAAACAGCGCTGCGCTTCTGAATTCAACTAGGGTTACCACCTCTTCGTTTATTTTATCTATACTAATATTATAAAGAGGAAAGATTTTATTGTTTGTTTGTTTGAACTGAATAGGCTCCGAAACTACTGGATCTTTCATCATTAGAATCCTTAATTTTTCGTTATGAACATAGGCTATAAAATGTTTTCAACTAGGGCTACCACCTCTTAGTTTTTTTTTATCTAAGTATACTAATATTATAAGGAGGAAAGATTTGATTGTTTGTTTGTATGTTTGTTTGTTTGTTTGAACTGAATAGGCTCCAAAACTACTGGACCGATTTGAAAAATTCTTTCATCATTAGAATCCTTCATTTTCTGTTATGAACATAGGCTATAAAATATTTTTCAAAAAATTAGGGTTCCACATTAAAAATTAAATTAGTGTACTTGTGCGAATCCGGGATGGACCGCTAGTTTTAAACAAAGATCAAAAACTAACTTAACATTCCTCGTAATCAGTATTTACCTTGTCTTCAAGTTAAACGTGACAAATATGTATGTAATAAACCTTGTCTCAAGTAACAGTCAATATAAAGTATGGATCAAAATCAGCGAAGTTATCAAGTCACAAACAAAATACCACATTCAAAAGAAACAACCGAAATGAGAACCTCTTAATTCTTTGATTTTATATTTTTTTAAGCATGACAAACTTAAGTGGTCACTGGGACATGATGGAATGAAAAAGAGGGGAGGCTAATTGTAACTTTTACGAAACTGCTGCTTCTTTTTGTAAATTTCATAATTATTTATTTTGTCAAAAGTCCATTTGAATCAAACACTCATGGCTACCTCTTTCACAATGAAGTTGGGACTTAACCGTTCTTATAATAATCACTTCGTCTAGGTTTTGAGGTAGAAATTCTAGGTGGGCTGGTAACGAGGATTGATGTAGGAATAATTGAAACTTTAGAAGTTTTTGAAGTTTAAAATTTGCTTGAATTTTCTTTGATTGTGTTATTTTTTGCTTTATTTACTTGTAAAGTTTATGATGTTTTGTTAATTTCAATAAAATGATTGATCTATGCTAATATTAAAAAGAGGAAAGATTTGATTGTTTGTTTGTTTGTACCGATTTGGAAAATTCTTTCACCATTAGAATCCTAAATTTTCCCTGATGAACGTTGACTATACAATATTTTCAAAAAATAGATCCGCATGAAAAAAATTTTGTTAAATACCCGTGCGAAGCCATGGTGGACTGCTAGTTAAATATAAAGTAGCAAGATAATGGAATTGCGAAAAGCAAGTGGCAGTATTCAGGGCACATAGCTAGAGTTTTGGAGTGACCTCTCAGGTCAAGAGGCCCTATTCTAATTCTCCGAAATACGCAATCGATTTTTTCGTTTGATTTTTTTGTGCAAATTGGTGCTCTATTTCGTTGTATTAGAGTACACGATTTGGCCGATACGAACACGAAATTTCATGTTGACGAATTCAAATAGGCCCCCAGGTCACTCCCACATCCCTAATAATTATTATCTGTTGTTTGCCGATGATACAACAGTAGTTATTAAATATAACTGTATTGACTCGTACAAATGTAACAAATAATACAATTTATTACATTGCAAATTGGTTAAAATGTAATAAATTTACTATTAATATTGAGTAGACTAAACTTATTAATTATTAACTACGACTTACACTACTAAAAACGACGAGACTTATACTACTTAAAAATAAACTTAGTAAATGGTGACGTATTGTTTTTATAACATGGACGAATATTTAAATTAAAATTTTTATTTTATGTAATTATTTTCTAACTAGGTAGGTGCATTATTAATATTCACTCACCAGTCCCTAACTACTGGTAGGTATTGCATTAATACCTCACATTAACACTAAATACTGACCAGCTCTCGGGTCACGCGTCGTTTCGACCAGACGCTCAGATAATTATTTGAACATCGGTACCCCACCGTAAAGCCACATAGGTTGTCAAGTCAAGCTCTTTGGCATAATAGGGATGATAGGGTATTTCAAGTATTTATTTATTATTTAGTTGTATGTTTTACGGTTTTACTCGTTTACGGTCGAATATACCTACATTAATTTATAGACAAATACAGTACTATCACAATTAAACATGCAGAACGCACTTATCTAACAGTTGTGAAGTTTTTATTGTTATGTGACTTATTCCTTTAATTCTATAAAAAACACAATATAATATAAATTTACATAATCAATACTGTTATATCTATAAGTTTATTATAAAGTTGGTCATTTTATTCAAAGCCTCTCTGACCAAAATAGGTGCTTTATTCACATCGCTCTAGATTTTGATTGCAACAATTCCTTCTTGCTTTACAAACTTGGAAAGAAGTGGGCGGGTACGCTAAGATAGTTTAAGTAACTTTCCCTCCCTCGAGTTTCACCTTTATGTACCTACTTATTAAATCTTCTGCATATTTTATAAAAATACTTATTTCTAGGAAACTTTGATGAAATTTATGAAGCAGCTCGCGAATTCAGTGTAAATATTTTAAAACTTACGCTGTTCAGGGCCTTTATTCTTTAATGCAAATCCAACTGCGTTACACACACGACAAGACAACGGCGTGGATTCGGACAGAACCGGTTTTCCCTAATCCATTTTGATATTTTCAACCGCAACCTTGCGTGATAGATGCACGATTTGAACAGTCAAATAAACGCTCCAAGCGTGGATTAGTGTGTTGCTACAATAGTTACTACGCTCGTTTCATTTAAGCATTCTTTGAGGTTATGTAGCAATAACTTCGTATCTTTGGATACCTAATATTATGTTTAATATAGAAATAGTACAATATCTATTTTTGCTGTTTTACTGATTTATAGGTTCTATTCGGTTTCTATTGAAAACAAACAATGAAAACTTTCGTTCCGAAACTACATAGTGGTTCATGATCATGATAATATAAATCATTATTTGTGTGCTCCAAATTTTTAAATTTATTAAACGAACCCCACTTAGATTTATGAATATCATCATCATCATCATCATCATCACCAGCCTATAATAGTCCACTGCTGGACATAGGCCTCCCCTAATGAGCGCCATAGATGGCACCATTATTGGGGGGTTATTGCCCATAATCCCCACGCTGAATTAATTATGAATATAATTACAATTAAATAACAGAATTAAATGAGAACTACGTATTACTCGAGTTTTTGTTTTATGAAAAATATTTTATAATAAAAACGCGGGGCATAGGCAGCTTGTTGGCAAACAGAATAAATTATTCGATTCCGCATCAAGGCGCGTTTAGGGAACACGTTTGTGTTTAGAACACGTTGTGACGTCACACGTTTTGGGCAAAGAATCTCCTGTTATAGAGAATAATGGTCCAGCTGTTTAGGCGTAGGACAGATATACATATCAAGTTAATTTCGAATTTATATATTATTCTGTTCGAATATGTATGGATTTGTGAGATTACCATTATTATTCATTGCCAGCATTTTGAAATTCAACAAATCATTTTATAATTAAATTAACCAAAATGACGCCTTTATAGAAACTTAACTTTTGTCATTATGATTAACAAATGGTGTTAATGTGGTACGTGCCTGTACTGACAATGACAACACTTATGTTTGTGCTTGGCTTTTAATTATACTCCTCACTCGCCTTCACCTCTTAACTTATAATTATAAAGGGGAGTTGTATTGATATTTATATATATCTATGCTATACATATAATAGAGTAAAAATTTTATTGTTGGTGTGTTAGTTTGTTTGAATTAAATAGGCTCGGAAACAACACTCCGTAACTGACACTGGTACGACTCAGTCGTAGCAAAAAAAGAAGTTGAAATATAGCGGTTGAAATATAGGTTTTATCATTGAAGTTTTTATACATATCTCTAACTTTTTGAAAATAATTTATAGCCTATGTTCATCAGGCACATAATATAAAATACTAATGGTGGTGGTAAAAGAACTTTTCAAATCGGTCTCGTAGTTTCGTATTAAATGCAAATAAACAATCAAATTTTATAATATTAGTAGTAATAACTACGAGGTATACTCGTAGTTATTACTACTAATATTAGTTTTTAGTTTTACTAATATTTACTTTATAATATTAGTATGTTTATTAATATAGCATAGGTATTGTATGTGTGTGTAGCAACAATCATTTTATAAAAAATAATTTATGTATGTATCTAACTTCGCAGTGGAGGTGTTAAAAATACAGAGAGAGAAGCTAATTCCCTTCCATAATGATTTATATTGTTTTACTTACTGCCACTCTCTATATTGTTCCTTCAAGTCCAGTTCATCCCAAGGTGGACTTGATCAGATCGCTTTTAGAGATAAGGCCGCCCCTTGTACTTACCTTATACATACTCTAAGCATGTCTGTTTGTAATGTTTAATATCTTTGTGTGGTATAATAATTTTCTATCTATCTACCGTCCTTCTTGTAGATTACAACCACAACAATTCGAAACAATGACTGAATAAAGACCTTAATCGAAAAGCAGATTCACCGCTATGCACAATCAGGAATTGCAATTTATTTGTAAAACCAGCGCGAAGTGGTAACAGGCGAACCCTAGGGTGCGATGCCTCACAGCCATTGTGGCGTTATCTGATTTGCTTTTTGCTGTACCTACGTGTTATATAGACTACACCGTATAATTGTGAGCCTGGGGCTAACGTGTTTCGTTTAAGGGTATATAAAACAATGGAAATCTAGTAAAACATGACGCAAAACGCATGGCTTGTTAATCAAAGAAAGGACTTCGTACTTGCATTCAGCACTGGTACCGCACAGTGCGACACGTATTCAACTGGTCTTTACATCCATACATTTACAGTGAGAAAATATGTAGCTTATCGCAAGCTTTCGAATATCTGGCGCGCGAGATTTTTATGATATCGTCAATATAAAATCCATGTAAATATTAGGACTGAAAGTCAATATTCGATTGCGTATTTTATGTAAAATTAAAAGCCCATATTTGAATTTTTCACAAACAGACAACAAAAAATGACTCGATCGCCGAGATAATTTATTTAATTATTAATAAGGCATTCTACATTAACAATAAGTTACATTTATAAAAAATATTAGAATAGAGCATGTAATTGTAGTATGTTTACTTAATAGATAAAGCAAATGGCGTGTAGTATCTTGACACGCCATTTGCCAACATACTGTTCGCTCATCCCCCTACACCTAACAGAATCTGGAAACCACACAAAAATCCATCTAACCCAGTTATCATTGAAAAGGTTGGACTGTCGGGCATTAGCATAATTCATTCCATAGAGATCGCCACAAAAATGCTCGCAGCAAGCTTGTGGGTTAATGAACTGCTCCCTTGAGGCTCCCTAAAGGGGGAAATGGGGGTAAAAGGGGGGCGAGGAAAATATCCGATGAGTTTTAGGGTCTAATAAAACTGTGTGTGGAACGGGCGCAGATTTTTATCAAGAACAAAGGCGTTTTTGCTTTCCGAGGCGGGGATTAACCAGTAACCAAAGGAAAAATATGGCGCAGTATTTTGACAGTGCAATACTAACCATTTTTCACCCATTGTGAGGCTATTGAGGAAAATCCTCTTTTGTATGCAAATATTGCCAAGGCTTTAGATAAGTTTATGGCCCAGATATGACGGTGATCACTTCTATACTAATATTATATAGAGGAAAGATTTGATTGTTTGTTTGTTTGAATTGAATAGGCTCCGAAACTACTAGACCGATTTGAAAAATTGTTTCACTATTAGAATCCTATTTTTTTGTGATAAACAAAAGCTATAAAATATTTTCAAAAAAGTAAGGGTTCCGCATGAAAAATATTTTTTTTGTTAAATATCCGTGCGAAGCCGGGGCGAGCACCGCTAGTGCTTATAAAAAGCTTCTTATCATGTAAAAAGCTAATGAAAACTTTTTACGACCAGATTTTAGGCATTTATATGAATGGCATAAACTGCAGTCTGACAAACCCTTGCTCCATATAAACCAACGCGCCGTGTGGTGCCGGCATAGAATTTCACCACCCCAACTCTTCCCGTGGGTGTCGTAAGAGGCGACTAAGGGAAACACACCGGGGGGCGGGCAGCAGCGCCCTCTGCAGAACAACTCCACCGAACTGCGATCCCCAACCCGCATGCCCAGCGTGGGGATTATGGGCAATAACCCCCAGATGAAATAACGCCACCTATGGCGCGCATTAGGGGAGGCCTATGTCCAGCAGTGGACTATTATAGGCTGGTGATGTTGCTGATATAAACCACCAGTAGTTTCGCACGCGCTTTTTTTTTCTAAAAATAGCTCTAGTTATTTTCTAGAACTATGTTTTCTTATAAAAAGTTTCAGCTCGATCCATTCTGTACTTTCGAAGAGGTAACAAACATAAACATCAAAACTTTAGCATTTTTAATATTAGTATGATGTTCTAACCAACAGTCGGATGTATGACGTCGTTTGTGCTGTTCTACCCACATATCACGAAAGATTGTAGTGAACAAAAAATCAAAATAAAAAATTTATTAATTTTTGTTCCAGTTTTACTTAGGTAATTTGTATTTTCTAACGTGTCCAAGAGTCATGTCTAAAGGAAATAAAGCACCTTGAAATTTTTATAAAATTTTGATGTCACCGAAAAATTATTTATACTCGTATACTGTAACAGGTCAGATCTCAACCTGCCTGTTACTGCAAATATAAATATAATTACTAGTCTTTACATAAATAGGTATGGTAATAAAGTAACGAGATTTATGGCGTTTTTTGTAGTCATTGAAATTCAATATTTAAAGTTTAGCTTTCTGCAACTTAAGCTGATCATAAACAATTCGTCAAGTGGTTCTTTGTGAGTCGATACTTCAGATATCATTCCCACAGCCATAAATTAGGCCCTTTTATAAACAAAAAATAATAGAACTCTTGAAAACAACGGTCCACTATTAGTAAAATATTCAAAGTAATTTAGCGATAATTTAGACCTTATGTGCGTAGGCGTCACCAATAGATGTGTTAGAGGATTTGGGTTTGGGGCTGGAGACGGGGAGTTCGAATCTGGATGGAGAACAGTTCGGTATTGCGGGTCCGGGTTACTGTTCCCAAGCATTAAGAATCGATATTTTAAGATTGAATTAGTTGAATAAATTCAGTGTTTATTGTAGAATCTGTTTAGAAGATTTGATAAAGTCTATGTTAATTTTTATAAAAATTATTTCATTTTAATTTGTTAGATAAAATAGTGTTAAAATTTATTAGAATTTTACATTTTAAGAAATTAGATTCGAGCCAGTGTTTGCTTTGATTAAATAAGTGAATTAAAATTAAAATCAGTGTGCTCCCGGGCAGTTTCCTGAAATAGCTAAGTCGCATGATTTTTATCACTAAAAATACGTCTGATATTTGTTAAAATTCTAACAAGTTACTAAGTATTGTTTTCTTAGCAAAAGGTAAAAGAATTCACTTAAAATCAATTATGATACAGATTTGAATCATACGTATTTTTACCTTTTATCGATTATTATTGCACGATCTTAATGGATTATGCTGAGCGTATTACATATTTCATTGTGTTTTACATATAATTGTAGTAAATACAAATAAATGCTAAAATTAAATAAAACTCTCACAGTTATATACTCTGATTTCAGGTATATATTTACATTATAATGTAACTGTATTTTCAGTTGTCTCCAGTAGAGAGACCATAACATACATATAATTATTGTGACTAATCTAACTACAATAGCTTGGTGCGAATGTCACCATGGATAATTCCTCCGGTTGTGAGAGAGTCCTAGTAAGCTATGAGAAATATCTCAGTTGGATGAATCACTGAATATATTGTATAACTATTTTATAAATAATTTCTAGAAAGAAAACCTGAAATAAGAACTATAACTACTTTTAAAAGCTGTAGACTTTTGGACATAATCTCTATGTAAAGAGGTCCTACATGAATTATTATATTTTCATATTGAGTATAATATCTCAAATGGAAACAAAATATTTATGATTATTTTACAATTAAAAGCTGTAGACTTTTGGGCATAATCTCTATGTAAAGAGGCCCCACCTAGATGAATTATTATATTTCATCTTGAGTATAATACCTCAAAGGAGAAGCTGATATTTATGATTATTATTGCAATTAAAAGCTGTAGACTTTTGGGCGTAAACTTTAATTAAGGTAGTCCTGGAAGTTCTAAGTATTATATTTTTATATTGAATTTAATTACTACTTATAACACCTGTTATTTGAATATATTTTATTATCTGAAGCGTCGTCTTCATTGGTGGTTTGGGGAAAGGCACATTTGGAATTACTGGAGGATGTTGCCTTTAAGAATATTTGAAATCTGAAATTAAGAATATAAGAATCTTATGATTTAATAACACTTTTAAGTTCCTAGAAATAAAGGAACAATGAACTCTATTAGTTCCAAGTGTTGGGGCTATGGCGGCCTTTCCGGTTAGGTTTAAAATATTCTTTTAGTGGATAGATTTATACTATCTATTAAAAGAATATTAATTACACTATTAGAGGTTTCATTAACATCTCAATTAATAGTCAGTAAGTTAATATTTATGAGAGTATAGCTATATGAATGGTTAAGTAATTATCGTAATTTTAGAGTTGGTTCGTTTGTCTTTAGCACCTAAAAGAATCGAGTTACTACATATCACAACACAACGTAAGAGTCCTACCACTAACTAGACGATCATTGGCCACATTAATCATTAATTCTGTATTTATTACTTTAGGAATCCTAGGTATATAAAATAAAAATATAAATTCAGGGAGTTATAGTAAATAGTTATAAGGCGGAAAAGATTATACGAGGGGTGGGTGTTACAATTTGGTGCCTTGACCAGGATCTAATTAATCAAATTTTAGATTAAGATTATTCTTCGACCAGGATATAAAGATATTTAGATTAGAAAAAAGTTAAGCTCAATTTATTTGACAAGCCAAAGTTGTATATAAAACTAGGTACACACATTACATACATTATTTAAATAGATTATTTTATTGGTTAGACTTATTACAATATTAGTTTATGTTAAGAGGAGGTCGCATAGAATTTTATAGTTAAGCACAATATAAAATATACTAAGAAAAACTATTAGGTACATTAGTTACGAGTAAGTTATTGTAGATCTAGGAAAACGAAATCGGATATAGATTTTTAAAATTAGGCGTAGTGAATCCACGAATAACATAATTACTAGAAATTAAATAGGTTAATTTATTACCTACTGAATTACAGCTTAAGACCTGGATTTACTGTTTAAAG
Organism: Eupithecia pulchellata; assembly: GCA_963931895.1. Classification (NCBI taxonomy): domain Eukaryota; kingdom Metazoa; phylum Arthropoda; class Insecta; order Lepidoptera; family Geometridae; genus Eupithecia; species Eupithecia pulchellata. Next base: position 3,742,221 of record OZ007538.1, read on the forward strand.
GAATGGGAGTCGTAAAGAATTCTAAGTATTAACATAAAATATAAATTAAGTAAGTAATATACATAATTGTAGATTAAGTTAAAATAAGTAGAATTAAGATCGGTATTCTAACGTGCGAATCTTTCGCACAATTTGCTGCTTGTGAAATGGAAGGTGCATATAAAGACAAACATTATAGGGATATCTACAGACTAGAGAATTAAATTTATTTTCAATAATATTTGCAGTGATTGCGAACCGTAATGATTTCAAGCATAGACTACTCCATTGTTTATAGATACTTTTCAGAATAGATTCAGTTCTAAGTTGTAGGAATGACGTATTAAAGAAATCCGGTAACTAATACATAACTAAGTTTACTCTGGGTTCGGTTCTAAAGATAAGAATGTAGAAGAAATCCAGCTTTATTTGCTCCATTGTTTAGAGATGCTTTTCAGAATAGATTCAAGTTCTAAGTTGTAGGCATGACGTATTAAAGGTATCTGGTAACTAATACATAACTAAGTTTATACTGGGGTCGATTCTAAAAAAATAAGAATGTAGGAAGGGTGGGACAAGATACTTACTTCATGTTTGAAAAAAGGTTGACGATATGTTTAAGTTAATCGAAGAAAAGGAGGCTAGTTAACTAAGCTAGCGTAAACAACGTACTGATGCTGATTTTATTTATGAAAAAGGTTTATATTTATAGATTTTAAGACTTATTAAGTACGCAGATTCCGGGGTCGGCGATAAACATGTGAAAACAGTTCAATCGTGAAGAAAAGGATTTGATCAGATAAGAATACATCTTATTTGACAGTAGAAAGTAGTTTTAGTATAAAATAGACAACTTATTATTAGATAGACTAGAAGAGTCGTTAAATATTAATTATATATTATAAAAAAAAAAAAATTATTTTAGTTGTAGTGTAGAATATATTACTCGAATAAAAAAATACCTAGATACGTATTGTAGTGTACGCAGGTACTCAATACACTATTAAGAAAGATTTTTATTATAGTAAGTACTTAGGTGAGGTGATGATGTTATCGGCGCCGCAGTATTATAGAAATAGAAATAGAAGTTAGATAAAGATTAATAATGACATTTCATTATATCCATCACGGAAGAATAATGGGAATAGAATATCTACACAAGAAGAAAGGTGTTGCTGAGCAGGTACTTTTAGAAATCACGGCACATATAAAATTATAACGTAGATATGTTTCAAATTGATCTCATTGGCAGAAATTAACTCACGAAGTAAAATAGATTATAATGGTTTACCCTGTATCTCAGGCTAAGATTTAGATAGGCAAAACAAACATTGAATTGGACACATTAGTTATACGCAATGTACTAGTGGTTTCTTTTTCACTTCTTCCACTCATCAACAGTTGAGGTAAAGAGAAATCAATGACAACTTATTTCTTATTTTTATAATAATTAACTGTATGAAATTTGACTTGTCTAGGTGCTTGTTTTGTAGACTTGGAGAGATAAAATTATTGAATCTGAATCTATGAAATATGCTAATAAAACATTCTTATTCTACAAATAAAATAGGATAAATGGTGTTGATAGATTTACATGAACCACTGTTAGTAGAATTCTTAAAATAATGACAATTATTTGCATAAAAAAGACAATAAGACAAGTAGGTTAACAATTAAGTCTAAGAAAATATTGGGTAAATTTAGCTCAGATTTGAAAGTAAAAAAAAAAAAATATCTCCGTGGGTTTGCATACTCTAATTAGATTACCTTGAGGGATAAAAAAAAATATAATAATCATGCATTATTTAAGCTCTGTGTCACAGGTTTAAATGGTGTGCTAATTCAATTGGGAGAATGAGAGCAATGGTTGAGGGTTTTGAGTGTAAATGCTGAGTGTTTATTAGTCATAGAATTACTTTGTGTTGTGTGATAAGTATGAGAATAGAGTTTGAATGAATGATTAGCTAGACTTTTAGGATCAGGCCGAGGGCTCACTTGGGTTATCACATATCAGAACCTGGGACAGTCTGATGGAGTTTGATCATACATGCACCACAATTAAATTTTATGAAGGAATAATTTTGGTGTTAGGATAAAAGATCATATCAGATAATATCTTGAATGAATCTGAGATCTAAATTGCAGCTGCGGCTGACTTCATAAAATTTCACACTATACATGTTAGGCTCGAACTAAGCACACTACACACTTTCCAGGTTTGAAAAAGGTTGGTTTCAGGTAAATCAAAATTGAGTTATCAGTCGATTTGATACACAGGTAACGGACAGTTGTTCAGGAGTTAGCGATCATTTCGTGCGTAAACATAATGTAAGTTCACAAAGAAAGCGTTCGCTAACTATTCACTAGGAATGATCTCGCCTCACAACCGAGGTTCCGAAATCAACTGTACTTATTCTGTCAAAGAGCTTGGTAAAACAATATTGATTTAAAGTTTATTTTGTCAATCTTCATCCTTAAATAAACAGTCCTTCTTTAACTGCATTGATCAAAAATAAATCAATCTTCTTCAATCTGGCTTTACACACACACACACCACACACTCATACACTATATTACTTGTATGACATCAAGATCCAACAGATTAAGAGCTACCTAATAATATTCATATATTTGAGAACAAGAGATTTATATTTGCATATTTTAAAATTTATGGAAATCTTTATTTCGGATTTTCAATGGTCACCTGCATAAAGATTTGGGGTCGATTGTAACAGGTCAGATCTCAACCTGCCTGTTACTGCAAATATAAATATAATTACTAGTCTTTACATAAATAGGTATGGTAATAAAGTAACGAGATTTATGGCGTTTTTTGTAGTCATTGAAATTCAATATTTAAAGTTTAGCTTTCTGCAACTTAAGCTGATCATAAACAATTCGTCAAGTGGTTCTTTGTGAGTCGATACTTCAGATATCATTCCCACAGCCATAAATTAGGCCCTTTTATAAACAAAAAATAATAGAACTCTTGAAAACAACGGTCCACTATTAGTAAAATATTCAAAGTAATTTAGCGATAATTTAGACCTTATGTGCGTAGGCGTCACCAATAGATGTGTTAGAGGATTTGGGTTTGGGGCTGGAGACGGGGAGTTCGAATCTGGATGGAGAACAGTTCGGTATTGCGGGTCCGGGTTACTGTTCCCAAGCATTAAGAATCGATATTTTAAGATTGAATTAGTTGAATAAATTCAGTGTTTATTGTAGAATCTGTTTAGAAGATTTGATAAAGTCTATGTTAATTTTTATAAAAATTATTTCATTTTAATTTGTTAGATAAAATAGTGTTAAAATTTATTAGAATTTTACATTTTAAGAAATTAGATTCGAGCCAGTGTTTGCTTTGATTAAATAAGTGAATTAAAATTAAAATCAGTGTGCTCCCGGGCAGTTTCCTGAAATAGCTAAGTCGCATGATTTTTATCACTAAAAATACGTCTGATATTTGTTAAAATTCTAACAAGTTACTAAGTATTGTTTTCTTAGCAAAAGGTAAAAGAATTCACTTAAAATCAATTATGATTGTAGGTGACCTTACTATTATTATTATATATTTATATTTATGTATATAAAACTGCACACTACATCTACACATCATATTTATTTACGTATACAATAACACTTAAACATTCATAACTCACATTCATACATTCACGCAATCATAACACTAAACAATTTTATTATAATGCACAAGCCAAGCCGCGCGATACCAGTAGTACCAGAAATATGCTGATCCAAGGGATATAGTTATTTGTCTTCGACAAATCTCGGGATCGCTCGGCTCAGCCGCGCAAGCGCAGTGGTTCGGCAACCGTCGCTCGCGAGTCGTTACCCGATCACCACGCGGAGCTCACGTCGTTTGTCCCGGCCATTCCTTTGTCCGCTCCTCCGCGATCTATTTCGTAGCTTTGTTTCTTGTTTTCTTTGTTGTGAATCAGTCTAAAACTATTAACCTATCCGTGCCTGACTTTTTACATGTCTTCTACTCCTTCTGTGCTTGTACTTTCTATGCAAACTGTGATTATACGTCTTGTGAGTTACAAAGTGTTTTTGTCTGAAATCACCAACCCACGAGAGCATCTAAACTGGTGACCCCGCGCAGAACATCAAACAGACAATGACTGATCCTGCAAGAAAATCTTCAACACTGAAGAATTCTAGTGGATCCGAGACGGACGATTCACAAGTCGGCGTAAACACGCGCCAACGACGCGAACGAGGAAAAATGGCTACCCCCGTAAAAACCGACACGTCGCCGACGCCGCAGAACATTAATATTAAAATACCACCGTTTTGGCCTGAAAAACCGGCGATATGGTTCGCACAAGTGGAGGGCCAGTTTGCGATCATGCGAGTAACAGACGACACGGCAAAATTTTACCACATTTCGGCTAATCTCGATCGTCAGTACGCCGCCGAGGTTGAGGACATTCTTATCGGTCCTCCCGACTACCAACGTCTCAAGAACGAACTCATCAAGCGACTGTCGGCGACTCGAGAGAACCAGGTGAAGCAGCTACTTTCACTCGAGCAGCTTGGTACTCGTAAGCCGTCGCAATTCTTACGACATCTACAGCGACTCGCCGGACCTAACATACCTGAGGACTTCGTGAGGACTATCTGGTCCAGCCGACTACCTACTTCGATGCAGCCGATCGTCGCGTCGCAGTGTACGCTGCCCCTGGATTCACTCGCCGAGCTCGCTGACCGCATCCACGACATCGCGGCGCCGACTCACCACGTAGCAGCGACCACTGCCGCTGCCGCCCCGGTATCATCATCATCATCATCAGCGACTTCGTCACCAATTGACGAGTTGACGAGACAGGTAACCGAGCTGACACGGCAGGTAAGCGCATTAACTGCGCAGTCGCAGCATCGTTCTCGGTCGACTGAGCGACGAGGAAGAGGACAACGCAATCGCTCGTCGTCACGCCGCTCGCAGTCCAGCTACCGGAAGTGGCCTTTGTGCTGGTTCCATTCCAAGCACGGGGCCGAGGCGCGCAGGTGCATTAAGCCCTGCGATTACAAGGCGGGAAACGCGACGGGCAGTCAGTGATGGCGACCAAGGACTGCCGCAGCGTCAGCACGGGTCGCCTCTTCATTACGGACCGCGGCAATAACATACAGTTTTTAATAGACACTGGAAGTGACATTTGTGTGTATCCGATTTCCGCGATTCGTGAACGTCGCTGTAAAACTTGTTACCAGCTCAGTGCTGCCAATGGCTCAGCTATCGACACGTATGGCTATATTCAACTAAATTTGAATTTAGGCCTCCGCCGCAATTTTCCGTGGCGCTTTGTTGTCGCTGACGTAACGAAAGCAATCATAGGTGTAGATTTTTTATCTCACTATAGCCTGATTGTTGATGTCGGTCAACAAAAACTGATCGATAGCCTTACCAATGTTAGCACTGTAGCTTCTTTAGATTTAAGTAATTCACTTGTATCTAGCGTAAAGGTAGCGACTGGCGGTGACGGTAAGTACTATAGAATTTTAGCTGAATACCCGGAGATAACACGTCCTTCTGGTACTCCTGGTATCGTAAAGCACAAAATTACACATCACATTCGTACTACACCTGGTCCACCTGTGTCATGTTCTCCGAGACGACTCGCCCCCGACAAATTGAAGATAGCGAAGCGAGAGTTTGACGCCATGTTAGCGAACGGAACTGCACGTCCGTCCGACAGTCCGTGGGCATCACCCTTGCACCTTGTTAGTAAAAAAGATAACGGGTGGCGCCCCTGTGGCGATTATAGGTTACTAAACGCGCGAACCATTCCCGACCAGTACCCAATTCGTCACATACACGATTTTTCGCACAGCCTGTCTGGTTGTAAAGTTTTTTCAGTCATAGACCTCGTTAAAGCCTACAACCAGCTGCCGGTGGAGGAAGGAGACATTCCGAAGACCGCGATATCGACGCCCTTTGGTTTATATGAATTTCCTTATATGGGTTTTGGTTTGCGCAACGCTGCCCAGACCTTCCAGAGGTTCGCGGACGAGCTAACCCGAGGACTCGACTTCTGTTACCCGTACCTTGACGATTTTTTAGTGTACAGCAAATCACCACACGAACACGAAGAACATTTGCGCCAGCTCTTCGAACGCATGCGTAAGTACGGCGTGCTGGTCAACTCGGCGAAATGCGTCTTCGGCGTCTCGGAGGTAACGTTCCTCGGGTACCACATCTCTGAAAAAGGCACCAAACCACTGGAAAGCAAGGTAGAAGCTATTTCGCAGTTTCCACCCCCGAAAACCGTCAGAGAGCTCCGACGATTTTTGGGAATGGTGAATTTTTACCGCAGATTTTTACCGAACGCCGCGCAGATCCAAGCGCCGCTCAATGCCTTGCTGACCGGGTCGGTTAAAGCTTCCCATCCAGTAGCCATAGAAGGGGATTCACTGCGAGCATTTGAGGCGTGCAAGAAGAGCCTATGCAATGCAGCTCTATTAGCTCATCCCGACTCGCAAGCTAAGTTAGGACTTGTCACTGATGCTTCCGACACAGCTTTAGGTGGAGTTCTACAGCAGCTGAAAGATGGACACTGGCAGCCGCTAGCATTTTTCTCTCGTAAGTTGAGCCCATCGCAAACCAAATACTCTCCGTACGACCGCGAGCTCCTTGCCATCTACGAGAGCATAAAATACTTTCGGCACATGCTTGAGGCTACTCACTTCACCGTCTATACTGACCATAGGCCTATCTGTTACGCTTTCCATCAACGGAAAAGTAACTGTTCGCCGCGTCAGTATAGACACCTTGACTTTATATCGCAGTTCACTACCGACATCGTACACATCGCCGGCAAAGACAACCTGGTTGCCGATACTCTGTCGCGTGTCGATGAACTACAGATGCCGGTCGACCTTGAATTGATGGCTGAACTCCAAGCCACTGATCCAGATCTCGCAGAGCACCTTAAAGGCGATACATCTCTCCGCCTAATTAGGACGACCATTCCTGGGAGTCGTGCTGTTTTGTACTGCGACGTCAGTACAACGACGCCCAGACCTTTCGTCCCGCAGCAACTGCGTCAGCAGGTTTTCGACTGTCTTCACTCACTCAGTCACCCTGGCGCCAAAGCTTCAGCCAAGCTGGTTGCTCAACGTTTCGTCTGGCCGATGATGCGGAAAAACTGCTGTGCATGGGCTAAGGCGTGTCTGACTTGCCAGCGCTCGAAGGTAACCAGACACGTTGCCTCACCTTTAGGTAAGCACGATTTACCTTCAGCGCGCTTCAGACATGTTCATTTAGACCTGATCGGCCCTCTTCCGCCTGCTGGTGATTATCGGTACTGCCTCACTGCCGTCGATCGCTTCACACGATGGCCGGAAGTTGTACCCATTACCGACATCACAGCCGAAACAGTGGCTAAAGCATTCGTTTCCTGCTGGGTGGCCCGATACGGTTGTCCTACGGAGATCGTTACCGATCGAGGTAGACAATTCCAGTCGGCACTGTTTCAACAGCTTTCCAAGTCCATCGGTTTCGATCACCGTAGGACGACAGCTTACCACCCACAGTGCAACGGCTTGGTGGAGCGATTTCACCGTCAGTTGAAGGCAGCGATTACCTGTCACGCTGACGGCAACTGGATCGAGTCTCTCCCGCTCGTGCTCCTCGGCATCAGGAGCGCCTTCAAAGAAGACCTCCAGACGACTTCGGCTGAGCTGATGTACGGTGAGCCGCTCCGTCTTCCTGGCGAATTCTTCGGCCACGACGTAGCTCACTACACCACCGACATCACCGACTTCTCAGCCCGCATGAAGTCTTTTGCCGAGAAGGTACGACCAGTTCCGCCCCAACACCATGCGAAGACTCGTAAACCTTTCGTGTTTAAGGAGCTTGCCACTTGTAGTCACGTATTCCTCCGGGAAGAAGTGCTACGTGGCTCACTACAGCCCGCGTACACTGGTCCGTACGAAGTGATCAAAAGAGGTGCTAAAATCTTCACTATACGCGTAGCGAGCAAAGACGTGACCGTAAGCATAGACCGCCTTAAGCCAGCCTATATACTGTCCGCCGATACAACCGCGCCGCGAAGGGATACCTCGCCCTCTACTCCAGACCTGGCACAGCCGCCGCCCGGGGACCCACCAGTTAGGACGACACGATCAGGCCGACGTGTCCATTTTCCTGATTTCTATCGACCTTAGTCGGTCTCTGGGAAGGGAGTGATGTAGGTGACCTTACTATTATTATTATATATTTATATTTATGTATATAAAACTGCACACTACATCTACACATCATATTTATTTACGTATACAATAACACTTAAACATTCATAACTCACATTCATACATTCACGCAATCATAACACTAAACAATTTTATTATAATGCACAAGCCAAGCCGCGCGATACCAGTAGTACCAGAAATATGCTGATCCAAGGGATATAGTTATTTGTCTTCGACAAATCTCGGGATCGCTCGGCTCAGCCGCGCAAGCGCAGTGGTTCGGCAACCGTCGCTCGCGAGTCGTTACCCGATCACCACGCGGAGCTCACGTCGTTTGTCCCGGCCATTCCTTTGTCCGCTCCTCCGCGATCTATTTCGTAGCTTTGTTTCTTGTTTTCTTTGTTGTGAATCAGTCTAAAACTATTAACCTATCCGTGCCTGACTTTTTACATGTCTTCTACTCCTTCTGTGCTTGTACTTTCTATGCAAACTGTGATTATACGTCTTGTGAGTTACAAAGTGTTTTTGTCTGAAATCACCAACCCACGAGAGCATCTAAAATGATACAGATTTGAATCATACGTATTTTTACCTTTTATCGATTATTATTGCACGATCTTAATGGATTATGCTGAGCGTATTACATATTTCATTGTGTTTTACATATAATTGTAGTAAATACAAATAAATGCTAAAATTAAATAAAACTCTCACAGTTATATACTCTGATTTCAGGTATATATTTACATTATAATGTAACTGTATTTTCAGTTGTCTCCAGTAGAGAGACCATAACATACATATAATTATTGTGACTAATCTAACTACAATAGCTTGGTGCGAATGTCACCATGGATAATTCCTCCGGTTGTGAGAGAGTCCTAGTAAGCTATGAGAAATATCTCAGTTGGATGAATCACTGAATATATTGTATAACTATTTTATAAATAATTTCTAGAAAGAAAACCTGAAATAAGAACTATAACTACTTTTAAAAGCTGTAGACTTTTGGACATAATCTCTATGTAAAGAGGTCCTACATGAATTATTATATTTTCATATTGAGTATAATATCTCAAATGGAAACAAAATATTTATGATTATTTTACAATTAAAAGCTGTAGACTTTTGGGCATAATCTCTATGTAAAGAGGCCCCACCTAGATGAATTATTATATTTCATCTTGAGTATAATACCTCAAAGGAGAAGCTGATATTTATGATTATTATTGCAATTAAAAGCTGTAGACTTTTGGGCGTAAACTTTAATTAAGGTAGTCCTGGAAGTTCTAAGTATTATATTTTTATATTGAATTTAATTACTACTTATAACACCTGTTATTTGAATATATTTTATTATCTGAAGCGTCGTCTTCATTGGTGGTTTGGGGAAAGGCACATTTGGAATTACTGGAGGATGTTGCCTTTAAGAATATTTGAAATCTGAAATTAAGAATATAAGAATCTTATGATTTAATAACACTTTTAAGTTCCTAGAAATAAAGGAACAATGAACTCTATTAGTTCCAAGTGTTGGGGTTGGCTATGGCGGCCTTTCCGGTTAGGTTTAAAATATTCTTTTAGTGGATAGATTTATACTATCTATTAAAAGAATATTAATTACACTATTAGAGGTTTCATTAACATCTCAATTAATAGTCAGTAAGTTAATATTTATGAGAGTATAGCTATATGAATGGTTAAGTAATTATCGTAATTTTAGAGTTGGTTCGTTTGTCTTTAGCACCTAAAAGAATCGAGTTACTACATATCACAACACAACGTAAGAGTCCTACCACTAACTAGACGATCATTGGCCACATTAATCATTAATTCTGTATTTATTACTTTAGGAATCCTAGGTATATAAAATAAAAATATAAATTCAGGGAGTTATAGTAAATAGTTATAAGGCGGAAAAGATTATACGAGGGGTGGGTGTTACAATACCTTATGTTTTTATTATAAGTATTTCAAAACTATCGTAGTAATAAGTTGAAGAATCACTACATAGTATAAATTAAAGTCTTTTCCCGCTGTCTGTCTCTATGTTTGCTTAGATCCATCAAACTACGCAACGGATTTTGATGCGGTTTTAATAGAGTGATTCAAGAGGTATGTTTATAGTTTAACATAGATTATCAGAATTGCACCTGTGTGAAGCCGGGGCGGGTCGCTAGTAAATTATGAAGAAGAAATCAAACGTAGAGGATTAAACCCCTCCGAGCTATCTGCAGCAATAAATAAATATTTTTTTTTTATTTAGACAACTTTAGTCTATTTTGTAGTACCTACACTTACTTCTAGGGGTGTTAGTACTGAATATTAAACAAGGATTTTGTCCTCTGATGTAGCGTATACCTATCCCCGAAACTGTTCACGAGCGCGTTGGAAGATATGTTTAAGACGCTGGACTGGAAAGACAAGGGCATCAACATAAACGGCGAGTACATCTCACACCTGCGATTCGCTGATGACATAGTCTTAATGGCGGAGTCGCTAGAGGAGCTGAACCGGATGCTGGACAGTCTAGCTTCAGCCTCCCGATGTATCGGTCTTGGCATGAATTTGGATAAAACCAAAATCATGATCAATGGCCACATTGATCCAAGACCGGTGATCGTACATGGCCACCTTCTCGAAATTGTTTCTGAGTACACTTACCTCGGGCAGATTTTGCAGTTGGGTAAAAATAATTTCGAGAAGGAAGCCAAGAGGAGGATCCAGCTAGGCTGGGCAGCGTTCGGAAAACTACGTCGAGTCTTCTCGTCATCCATACCGCAATGTTTAAAAACGAAAGTTTTTAATCAGTGCGTCCTACCAGTCATGACCTACGGAGCTGAGACGTGGACACTCACGATAGGGTTGATCCACCAGTTCAAAGTCGCTCAGCGAGCTATGGAAAGAGCTATGCTCGGAGTTTCTCTGAAGGATAGGATTCGTAACGAATTGATCCGACAGAGAACTAAAGTCATCGACATAGCTCAGAGAATTAGCAAACTGAAGTGGCAGTGGGCCGGCCATATATCGCGAAGAACCGATAACCGCTGGGGTAAACGTGTTCTTGAGTGGAGACCGCGACTTGGTAAACGTAGTGTAGGACGCCCTCCGGCCAGGTGGCTGTTCCTTCTCCGGCCCCACAACCATCACCCCAGGGGCTGGACCTGATGGATATCCAGGATCCACCAACCCCACTATCAGAGGAGCGCTTTCTCGATACGGAGGGGAGCGATGCTAGCAACAGCGACATCGGCTCCTCTCCTATCAAGCGCTCCTAAACCACCACCAACACCTCCTGATCCACCTATCCCCGCCACACCCTTCATCCAAGCGAACCTCCAGCACAGCCTCACGGCTACCGCGACCCTACGCAGAGTGCTGGAGGAACATCCTAACTCCGTGGCCCTCATCCAAGAACCGTGGATCAGGAAAGGCCAAATATGCGGCCTAAAAATTACGGGAAGCAAGCTTCTCGCAAACACAACCGTAAGCAACCTCAGAACTTGCATTATTGTTCCGAGGTCTGCGAAAACACTTCTTATAACTGAACTATGTTCCAGAGACCTAACAGCAGCTAGGCTATACCTCTCGTCCAACAACAACAGCTCCACAACACAGATAGTCCTAGCATCAGCTTACCTACCCAGCGACGAAGCAATACCAACACCTGAGCTGGTGTCCCTGATCGAGTACTGTGAGAGGGAGAAACTCGAGCTCATCATTGGCACCGACTCCAACGCGCACCACACGCTGTGGAGCAGCCCCAGGTGCAACGACCGAGGAGAAGAACTGGTAAATTATCTTATCTCTACTAACCTCCTAATCCTAAACAAGGGCTCCGATCCTACCTTCGTCACATCTAGAGCCCAAACCATCATTGACTTGACATTATCGTCCACACAGGTTGCCTACTCCGTCAAGGACTGGCACGTCTCAAACGAGGCTTCATGCTCAGACCACAGATGGATAAGATTCAACCTAGAACTGTCACTACCGAACCCACAACCTAGGCGCGCCCCACGTAAGACCGATCGGGCTAAATTCTTCCAATTAGTCAAATCAGAGCTTACTGTTAAGCCGAATCTATCAAACCACATAACTGTAAGGGAAATTGACCATTACACAAATCAACTAACACATATTCTTACCAACAGCTTTGAACAATCCTGCCCACTTATAACTCCCAAACGGAGGACGGACAGACATTGGTGGGGTCCTGAACTGCAGAGACTCCGTCGCAAAGTAAGTCAAAGTAAGGAAACTATTCAACAGAGCCATAAACACTAGAAAAGACAATGACTGGGTGAATTACTATAAAGCAAAGAGAATCTACAAGAAAGAAATTCGCCTCAAACAAACTGAATGTTGGGAGAGATTCTGTACCAACATCGAAAATAACAGCCAGGCAACCCGTATAAGAAACATACTAGCAAACGAGCCAGTAAGTACGCTTGGGTGCCTTATCAAACCTGACAACACGTACACCAAATCAGATGCAGAAACCAGTGAAGCGCTACTGAACACACACTTTCCAGGTTGTCAGGTTACAGAAACTTGCACATGGGAAGATACACCAGAGCTAGAGCCCACCGACCTAGATTGGACAATAGCTTACAACATGATAAACCGCGAGAAGGTACTATGGGCAATAAACAGCTTCCTTCCTTTCAAATCACCAGGGCTGGACGGAATCTTTCCAGGTATGCTCAGATGGTGTAGCGGCATTCTAGCTGACCATCTAGTTTGCATTTTTAGAGCATGCATCGCCCACAAGTACATACCACAGAAATGGAGGGAAGTGAAGGTAGTGTTCATACAAAACCGGGAAGAAGTGACTACACACAACCAAAATCTTTCAGGCCCATAAGCCTGACATCATTTCTTCTGAAAACCTTAGAAAGACTCTGCGACAAAGAGATTAGAGACAATACACTCTTTCACAAACCGCTGCATCAGCAACAACACGCCTACAGCAAAGGCAAATCCACAGAATCCGCCCTACACAATGTAGTTTCACGCATAGGAGGCGGATTGTCGTCAAAGCAACCAACATTGGCGGCCTTCATTGATATCGAAGGAGCTTTCGATAAGACCACCTTCACCAGCATACATAGAGCCCTCACAAGATACGGTGTCGCGCCGACGCTGGCTGAATGGATAAACAATATGCTCAAACATCGAGCGATACAAGTGACTATCAACAAAACCACAAGAGGTATAGTTGCCAGGGGCTGCCCCCAAGGCGGCGTATTATCGCCCCTACTGTGGAACATAGTTGTTGACGAGCTAATCCGCAAGCTCAATGGCAGAGGACTAATTACAGTGGGATATGCGGATGACCTCGCGATCCTTGCGACCGGATGCTTCGAGAATACACTATGCGACCTGATGCAACTTGCCTTTAGAACCATCGAAACATGGTGCAATGACCACGAACTCTCAGTAAATCCAACTAAAACGGAACTTATAATGTTCACTAACAAACGACATCTGGGGAACATAAAACTCCCTAAACTTTTCAACACAGAGATCAAGTTAAAAAATGAAATCAAGTATCTAGGGGTCATACTAGATAGCAAACTATTGTGGAATAAACATCTTGAACACAAACTCCAACGTGCTACGACCACCCTCTACCAATGCAGTAGAATGCTTGGAAAAACCTGGGGTATCTCACCAAAAATAACCATGTGGCTATACACTGCTATCATCAGACCAACACTAACCTATGGAGCGATAGTCTGGTGGACCAGAACGGAGTTAAGCACCGTGATAACTAGACTACAGCGATTCCAAAGACTGGCCTGCTCAGCCATAACAGGCTGCATGAGAACCACTCCCGGCGCTGCCCTAGATATCATTCTAGACCTAGCACCATTAGATCTTCACATAAAACAAGAGGCTACGATGTCGGCTATAAGGCTACAGAACATGGGTTTCTGGGGAGCCACCAGCAGTCCACACGCCCAGATCTTGAACAGGGCCATAAAATATGAACCCCTTATAGCCGCACCTTGTGACAGAATGCTCAATAAACCAATACTAAACAAGCACTACCAGATACAACTATATGAACAACAAAGGGACGAATCTGGACCGCATGAAGTCAGAATCTATACAGATGGCTCCAAAACGGCTACAGGCACGGGTGCTAGGGTCCACTCACTGGACCTCAACATCAACATATCAGAAACACTAGGTAAACACAGCTCTATATTTCAATGCGAATGTATAGCAATAACTAGAGCAGCATCTGCTATACAAACGAGAGGCATAAACAACCAATGTGTTCGCATCCTCTCCGACAGTGCTGCCATACTCAAAGCCTTGGAGGGGAGCAGTTGCAACTCCAAGCTCGTGTACGAATGCCATCTGGCATTAGAAGATGTATCAATAAATAACACGATTATCCTTCAATGGATAAAAGGACATAGCGGATCACTAGGAAATGACGCCGCTGACGAATTGGCACGGCGAGGATCGGAAACAACCACAGAAGGTCCAACACCTTTCCTCCCCTTGCCTTTCTCATTATTCCAAACATGGATAAGGCTCAAAACTAGAGAGATGCATAACGATAGATGGACAAACTTACTCGAGTGCAGACAAACCAGAGCGGCGCTTCCATCAACATCACCGAAGCTAACAAAACGCCTACTAAACCTAAATAGACCGGACCTACGTATCCTCGTGGGTACACTAACAGGGCACTGCCCACTGAACAAACACCTATTCACCATCGGAGCGACAGACAGCCCTCTCTGCAGAAGGTGCCTAAGTGACGACGAATCAGCTGCCCACGTAATCCTGGAATGCGTGGGCGTAACAGCACAACGAACAGAAATCCTCAACTTGCCGAGGACACTCCGCGAAGCCTGTGAAGACCCCAGGAGGATTCTGCGCTTCTGGACGGAGCTAGGCTGGCTCTGCTAGCCACACCCACGCATAATGGACCAATAAGGAGTCCAAATGCGGATATAAGAGTACCCTTACCTAAACCTAAACCTAAACCTCCGGCCAGGTGGGATGACGATCTGCGAAAGACTGCTGGCAGATGCTGGATGCGACAAGCCGAAGACAGGGCGCTATGGCGCTCATTAGGGGAGGCCTATGTCCAACCGTGGACTAACATAGGCTGATGATGTAGCGTATACAACAGAGGACAATCTAATTTGGTGGATACCGCGTTCAGGATACTATTACTGCTGCCGCGGATTCTGCTGAGCAGTGATGCTGTCTTTTTGCCCCATACTCCATTGAAGGAGTCTTTACGGGCTTCAGGGAACATACCTGCAATAAACTAGCCCATCTTTTAGTCGCACCTGTGCAAATTGGAGACGTCTGTATACAGCATGGGTCCATTTGTATACAACAGACTGGCTGACGCAATCCGAAAAGACGATAAAAGACCTCCACGGTGGTTTTCAAGTCGAGGCTACGCAAATGGCTTCTTGAAAAGTCGTTATACTCGAAGGAGTTTTACGAACTGCCAATATTAAAAACTAAATGATGATAACTTATAAACAATGTATATTAATAGTAGATCGAATTGTATTGTTGACGACCTCTGTGGCGCGGTGGGCTAAGGTCTGCCTACGCAGGAGATTGCGGGTTCGATTCCCGCCTTGGGACAAATATTTGTACGATCTGCAGATATTTGTTCAGGGTGTTCTGGTCGTTTTCTTTGTAAATTAAAAATATATTTCTATGTAATAATATTGAATTATGTATATCAGTCATCTAGTACCCATAACACAAACTCTGCTTAGCTTGGGACTAGATGATGCTGTGTGGATTGTCCGGCATTATTATTATTATTGTTATTAAAAGAATAATCTGCGATGCCACTATAATATATTCTATTATTGTATTATATTTTTCTTCCTACTGAAACATAACTAACCCGCTACATTAATATTGATTAAAATTGTTTCCTTAAATTATTCATACGAACACACATTACAGGCCTATTCATTCAGACCGAATCAGTCCCAAGCGATCTTTTCCAATTACCCACAAAAATAAACAACAAATGTAAAGCAAATCTCGCAAATAACATTACGAGGGTAGATAAATATCGGGGAGGTGGCGAAACCTACCCAATTATCAGTAAATTTCGCGGCACGAGTCGTGTGGTCTGGCGACCTATAAGTACCTACCACTTTTAATCCGAGTACGCAAAGATAAAGCGATTATGTTTTACAGGAGTTGTCGTAGAATTGCTGTTCAGATAAAAAAAAATCGTCAAGTGGGATACACTCGAACTTGACAATCTTTTTTAACTCGCGCGCCGAGGGTTTTGATCATTTGTCGATTGTGTATATACTAGCGGTCCGCCCCGGCTTCGCACGGGTATTAAAGAAAAATTTCAGAAATTATACACACTAACACAATGGGTTTCACAGTTTCCATACGGATCCCTTACTTTTTTTAGCAGCATTGGGGTTTTTGATATTGTCTTGGCACTCCATAACTGACACTATCCGTAAAGACAAAGCAAGTAGCGGAGCGATAATAGAAAAAGAGGTTGAATATAATAGCGCACGGTTCAATTATTGAATATTTTATGCGGATCCCTAACTTTTTTGAAAATATTATATAGCCTATGTTTATCACGGAAAATTTAGGATTCTAATGGTGAAAGAATTTTTCAAATCGGTCCAGTAGTTTCGGAGCCTTCCTGTTAAATATAAACCCATATTACAAACGAGGTATTTTCTTTTACCTTTTAAAAAATATTTCATAAAGGTAGGTCTCTATCAAAATTTAAAAAAATGTTCTTAGACGTACAAACCGAAACTTTACATTTAAAAAAAAATCTTCTTTGTGGTAAGGTGTCATTTAAAATTTCGACCAGAAAATTTGTACTGTAAAGTTTCAATTTATTTATTTTCTTTATATAAACGCACGAAATATATTAGTAATTAAAAATTCAAGATAAACGCTGCAGTATTGGCTGCGATATTAAAAATTTTAAACATAATAGAAAATCCAGGCCATAAGGGCCTTAAAACGAAAGTCAAAACGCAAAAAATTTTAGTATTAGAAAATTTTTGACACAATCTGAAAAATAACTTTATATCTTTAGGCTTACAAAATAAGCAAGTCAAATTTCATACAATAAATTATTATAATATAAGAAATAATGTGTTATTGATAATGATGATTTGATTGTTTGTTTGTATTGAATAGGCTCCAAAACTACTGGCCTAATTTGAAAAATTCCTTCACCGTTAGAATCCTACATGATTCTTAGTATGGACAGACTATATCATATTTAAAAGAAGTTAGGGTTCCGTATGAAAGCTTCAATAACGTAAACCTATGTGTAAAAATTTATAATTTTTGTTAAATACCCGTCGAAGTCGAGGCGGACTTAATCCTTATAAAGGTGTCTCAATAATTATAAAGGTGAAACGTTGTCCTATTAAATATTTTCTATTTAACTAGCCAATCTTGGCTTTTTTATTTTAATAATGAGAGATAAAATTTATAATTTTAAGAAATTTATGTACAGGGTTAAAACATTCATTCGGGTTTTTTGGTTTCTTAGCCTACACTTTGCGATGCGCAAAGAGTTACGAACATTCAAGTAGATATATCAATTAATATCTATTTTTGTATGAAAATTTAAAGTAGCTAATTATCAAAAGTCGTAGAACAAACGTTGTTGCTGATGTTGCTAGGAACCTGGTTACCGAAGGTTGCTGGTGTTTTAAAAATAACCCTGTATGAAGCAAATTCCTTTTATCATTTCCAATAATCATTATATTAAATTATTTTACCGTGTCAACAATCAAAGGCTGATTATTTGTTGCAAAAGAGATTATTAAAATTGGTTGAAAAGGGTTGCTTTACCCTTATCAAAATAGCGCTACAATTTTGATGGGCACTTGATTTAACTAATCAGATTAATCTTTGGCCCTTCGAGGAACAAATAGGATTTCCAGTTTAAGGAAACGAGGAAAGTGAAAATCTACCAATAAATAACTGAATTAATTAATAATGCTGGACAATTCACAAAGCGTCATGAAATCTCAAAGTAAATCTTGTTTTATTGTACTAAATAACGGATTAACTGAATAAAAAAACTCATAGAATGATATATTATATTCCACAAAGAAAACATTCAGAACAATTGGACCAAAAACACCGGCAAATCTTAATTAATAATAATAATTATGAATAATTTATTACAGGTTAACAAAAGAACTCATAGGTTATTAAAATACAAATAAAATACATTGTTATCATTTGTCGCGAGCGGGAATCGAACGCAACCCATCGCAGGCGGGCCTTCAACTGCTTCCGCTGAGCCACAGAGTTTGTCAAGTATTTTAGTGATGTCAAATAGGTAACCTTAGTTGAATTTTTATTCCGTCTGTACACCATTGGTTTCAGAACTAACCTTAACGAATTTGAAAGGACTGAAAATATTTCCGTCCCTTTCATAACGATCGGAATAAAAACGATGGCATGATTTTAGTGTGGTCAGTTTAGTTAGCCGACATCTGAGTTATAACTCACACAAGATTATCTAGCCCCAAGCTAAGCAGAGATTGTCTTATGGGTACTAGATAACTGAAGATAACATAATAATATACATACGAGTACCTACATAGGTAGACATATTTAATTACACATAGAATACTACCAGAACACCTGAACAATATTTTCAGATTTGTCCCAAGGCGGGAATCGAACCCACAATCTGAGTTGGAACCGCTCTCAACATTTCGGTTACCTAATTGTCTGGTATAGTTATGGGCGGGTAGCTTTATCGATAATTCCTCCATGCTCTATGATCCAAAAGCAAGGTGCTTTAAAATACTATAAAGAAGTATTTCTACTTTTTGCTTCAAAGCAGTTTTGTGCAATCATATGAATGTGAAAACATATTAAACTGCAGTTTCACGCCAAAATCACCAAGATATTAACCGTGCAAGCAACCATTGTTAGGGTACCAAGATACGTGCTGCTTGGCGAACCGCCAAACCCTGCTTCATGGCCTCACAGCTTCCAAGTTTATGCCGATAATGGTAATGTGGATTTATTGTACGGTGTTTTTAAGTTTAACATAAAAACTTGTTAATTATAAGCAGCAAGCAATTATTCGAATTCCACAAATATTAACAGATTTTTAAGTTTTGCTTTAAGATATTTATTTTTACCAATTCTGGCGTTCTCTAACAAAATCAAATGAATCATAAAAATCAGTCCACAATCGCAGAAATTGTTAAACATAGCTATATAAAATAAAAATGCATGATAGCTGAGCAATTCCTATTATTTTCTAAGTCGGTTCAAAATAATGAAGACTAGACTTGAGTCGAAAGTAAAAACAAAAAGTCCATTCTTAAAACTCTAATTCAAACTTTGCATTACTTTAATTTGGATGTTCACAAAGTATGGAAGAATTTTCTGAAGCATCAGCAGTTTTGTCATCAGAAACAATTGAAACAAACTCACTTTATTGTTTTACTGTCTTTAATTGCTTGAGTTTCGCAAAATTATGTTGGTGTTGTTAAACTTCGTGTCATAAAGTGACTTTGCTTGAATATGGATAAAGGTGTGGATATTTCTGACTCTAATGAGTTTTTATTATGAATTATCTGGCATTACATAATTAGCAATGAAATTAAGCATATCTGTTGGTCTAAACTGAGGAAAACCAATAATGGGATGGAAATAGCCTCAAAACGATTCTATGGCGATGTGGCACGGAGGGCGAAGTTCCACCTGCGACGCAGGAGGTTGCTGATTCGTTTCCCGCCCTTGGATCTGGAGATATTTGTTCAGGGAGTTCTGGTCGTTTTCTATGTATAATAAAAAAATATCTATATACCTATGTAAATATTGTATTATGTATATCAGTCATCTAGTACCCATAACACAAGCTCTGCTTAGCTTGGGGCTAGATGATGCTGTGTGGATAGTCTTTGGGAAGACTAGTCAGAAGCCGCATACAAACACCTATCATCTTCAGGGGACTAAAACAGGCTTATAGAAGAAAAATAAATAAATAAATAATGCCGGACAATCCACACAGCATCATCCTGGGATGAGCTAAGGCTCATCTCAGGTGTGCTCAATAGGGTCGGTTTTTTTTATTTCGAACGTGTACTTAAAAAGTAATTTCAATTTTAAGAGTAGAAGTTTTTTTTATCTTTATTTATTATGGAGATATATTCCCATCCGCCCCATTATCCTCCCCATCAATGGGGCAGTTGGGAAAAAATTCCCATCTGCCCCATCATTCAAGTCAATTGGAGGGTTTGATCAAAATGATCTTGCCACCCTCATAGTTTGAAATACTTAATTTTACATTCTTATTCTTACAACCTACGTTTTAAACATGAAGAGTAGAAGTTTTGCAGGCCATTATAGAATACCTATCTAACATTATTTAGTATATTGTATTAAGTATACCAGAACACTAGTACCCAAAACATGAGCGCTGCTTAGCTTGGAGCTAGATATCTACCTAATATTTTTATCTATTTCTGAACTGAACAAACGAGAAAAGAAATCTCACTAGTCCAGTCGACTGAACAAACGAGAAAATAAATCTCACTAGTTCAGTCAACTGAACTGGACAACTGAACTAGTGAGAATAGACGGAACCCATAACACAAGCTCCGCTTAAAATTGAAGCAGCGAAAGAAACTAGCTGGTTAATAAATTATTATTCTTCTTTCTAAGACTCATGTCAGAACGGCCGTGGTCATTATGAGGCTGGAGCAGTTCTAATAGCATTCTGCAGGTCATTACAGATCGATATAACTTGCCAGTAATTCGGGACCCAATCATAGCAGCATTAAGAGCCGGTGACCTTTTTCTGTTTCTTTGTTTTTCATATTTAGTGAATGTCTCAAGTTTAATTTTGTTACACATTTTCTTTGAAACTATTAAATTAACAATCAAAGATAATTACAAATAAACAATCTACTTAGAAATAGTACTTACAATTGAAACAATAGCGCTAACTGCGGACTGTTGCAAACAAACTACAGGTAGCTCAACTGATCCATATCAATACCAGTTGGAAGTGTTCCCAAGATGCTGTAAGGCAATAAATAGGATTTTCTATTTTTTGTATCTTAACATAAACATTTATTAATTGTTTTATTGAGATTTATAATTCTAAGTAAAAAGTCTCATCTGAGATAACTTGATCGGGACACAAGTAAAGATATTTGACGCTCCTTATATTTTTAATATATTGCGCTTTCTCAGTATTTTAACATAGATCTTAAGACAGCGCACTAAAAAAATAATGAACCTAAAATGATGTCTGATAAATGAATTTCATTTTAATTATATTTGTTCTTGTAGGGTGGCTGTGATTTGCCTTACGATTTCTCTCCATCTTTCTATATTTACAGACGTAGCTGGTATTTTGGGTAGCCTGATGAAGCTTTAGTCTTTCACAAGGGTCTATTGGATACAAGGGTAAATTGAAGTGAAGAGAAATCAATAACAACTTATTCCTTTTTAATAATAATTATCTGTATGAAATTTGACTTGTCTAAGTGCTTATTTTGTAAATCTAAAAAAGAAGTTACTGAATCTGAATCTGGATCTGGTCAGTTACCATAGAAATATAAAGAAACGCCTTCTGTCTTTGGTTCTGTCAAAATTACACTGACAACTGAAGTAAGCCTCTTCGTCTCTGGAGTCATGATAGAGCGTCAGATAGAAAATGGCGCTCGTAGAACATGGAACCGGGTCTTGGGAAGAAATCACGATTGAAGCAGTTGTTTTAATGAATTTTGGTATAGACTTCCACTAATCTGGGCTAGCTGGTATCGGCGAGCCTAAAAACTATAAGCGTCGCTGTAATAACGTTTATTATCCA